>WIUZ02000009.1:0-1200000 GCA_015956445.1 Thelephora terrestris
TTCCCTAGAGGCTCGCGCCTCTGAACCGAGGACCCGACCTTCTAACTGCCATCTCTGCCCTCTCGTACTCCGAAGCTTTGTGGCTAGTTCATCTGGAACACCACGCCGGGACCACGGTTATTTCCGCTCCTTTGACTCATTAAGTCTTCCATCATTCCCTCTACTCGCCGAGAGAAGCGTCTCTCTGACCTTCGGGATTATCTGTCTGAGACAGTCCCACCCTTCCCACCCACTTTTAGTGATCCTTTCGTTGAAGGTTTCTCTCCCCCTTATCCCGCTGTTCCCGATAATTCTGTTGGACGCTCCCGACGATTTTGATCTTTTAGATTCCAGTTCCCTTACTTCCCTGATAGATTCATCGCGATCCCCGTTTCATATTCCCTCTTCCACGGTCTCTTCTCTTTCGTCCATAGCTTCACTTTCTCCCAGCCCTCCACCCACACAGCAGACCATGGCCGCACCTCCCTTCTACATGCCTCTCTCGCACCACTCGCGACGCTCCCAAATTCCGAGAGGATGAGCGAGGCTTCAAGGCCTTCTTCAAGAATGTCTCGGAGCTCGCGAAGCGTGCGGGACTCACAGACGCTGATGCTATTGAGTGGGCGATCTCCTATGGTGGCGACGAGAGCGAAAACTGGGAGAATGTCGCTTGCATGGCTCCTGGTCGCGTTCCCCCTCCTACCCTCGACGAATTTAGGGAGGAAGTACGTCTGCGCTACCCCCCACCTACTCAGCGATCGTCGCTACAGCATCATGGACCTCCACAGACACATGGAGGCCACCCAGTGCTTCCGCACAATGTCTCAGGACGAAGTAGGCGCATACTATCGGAAGTTCACCACGATCTCGGACTATCTTATCGCGCAGGATCGTCTCTCCACTCGCGAGCGGAATGCCTTCTACTTAAAGGGTTTCCCGCAGTTCATCCGCACCTTGATGAAGCAGAGGCTCGCGATAAAGAAGCCCGACGTTCGTCCCGCTGACGGCTATAGCTTGGAGGACCTCCACGAGGCCGCTATCTTTGCTGTGGATTCCCGAGATCCCGACAGCGAGATAAAGGTCGAACCAGAGATCAAGGTCGAGAAGAATGGACAGATGGAGGAACTGCTGAAGATGATGGGCACCCTTCTCGCTCAGACTCAGCGCAACTCAGCCCCTCCCGTCGCGACGCAGCAGTATCCCAGGACGGATGGTTACCCTACTCCGGGAGGAGTAGCACAAAACCCCCCCCAGTGGGAGCCCCAGCCTCGTCCTCAGAGCTACTGCATGTTCTGCAACGCTCCCGACCACTTCCTCCGTGTCTGTCCCATCGTCGGGCAGTACCTCCAGCAGGGAAAGATCATTAGGAACAGCGATAACAAGATCACTCTTCCCGATGGTCGATTCCTCCCTCGAACGGTTCCTGGCAGTTGCATGCGCGAACGTCTTGACAACTACGCCGACTGGAAACGTCGCAACCCCCAGAGGAACCAGTACGAGCCCGCCGCGACCAACTTCTTCGAGAGCAACGACGAGTACGCCTTTGAGGTCGAGGTCTCTTCCTTTGAGCCCAATGAGACCGACGACGAGATCCAGGTTATGCACGCAAAGATAAACTCTCTTCTCGAAGCTCAGAAGGCTCGTCGCGAACAGTTCGATGGCGTTGAGGTCCCTCCTCGCAAGACTGGGTTCCCTTCCCGCCAGAAGGCCCCAGCTCCTCCTCCCGCTTCCTCTCCTGCTCCCGCTCCCCCTCAGCCGAATATCCACGGCCAGCGAGTTCCCCTAAAGCCATTCCCTCATCGGGATACCCCTCCTCACCTCGCTGGGAAGCCTGGAGCACCTGTAGATCCTCCCGCTCGTCCCCAAGGTCCTATGAAGCCTCTCGACATGCCCCCCAAGCCTTCTGCCGATGACTCGAAGCATCGCTACCACTCTGCGATTGAGTCCTCTGTCAATGTCAACGACGTCATTGACAGGGCTCTAGATGCTAAGGTCCAGATCTCAGCTCGCGAGATCCTGGCTGTCTCGACGGATGCGCGCAAGCATGTCAAGGACTTGGTCTCGACGCGAAAGGTTGCGGCAAACCTTATCGCGAAGGATTCTACGGATTCCTACCTTACCTCCTTCTTGGAGCCCGATTCTCCCGCAGTTTATCTCGACGTCCACAAATACGACCCGACGACTTCCTCTGCTGCTCCCTCCCTCCCGCTACGAGTCATCTATCCTACCTTCGCACCAGGAGTCGAACCTGAGTGCATTCTGGACAGCGGAGCGCAAATCGTCGTGATGCGGAAGGATATCTGGGAGAAACTTCGGTCTCCTATCACTGCCAACAAGGCAATGGCTATGGAGTCTGCGAACAGTGGTACTACTCTGACCCTCGGGATGGTCGAGCAGCAGCCTGTCACTCTAGGACAGATCACTGTCTTCCTGCAGATCCAGGTTGTGGAGGACGCTCCTTTTGAGGTTCTTCTTGGTAGACCCTTCTTTGACGTCCTATCTTGCATGGATATCAGCCACGCTGGCGGTATTCACAAGATTCATGTCAGAGATCCCAAGACTGGAACTCCCTACGTCTTCTCGACGAGCCCTCGTCCGCCCAAGCCTTCGCGAGGACCTGCCGTAAATTTTCGTTTGTAGGCGATTCTACGAGCTCCTCCCGACCACGTTTCAGTCATAGCGAAGCGTCTGGTCCCCTCCTAGAATCGTCGCGATCTTTCGGCTTCCTGCAGGCTCTCGATAGCAGAACTCCTCCCTCCTCTCAGCGATCATATAATCAGTTTTCATGCATGTCTCCCACGTTGCCTCTCTCCTCATATGCACCACCATCGGCATTGTTTTCTGGCTCTTGTCTCCCTTTCTTTCCCGACCCTGTTCCTTCGTTTTCTTCAGATGTCTTGCCTTCGCCTCCCGGTCCTTCTCCTACCTCCCGTTCCTTTTCGCGACTTGTTCCCGCCCCTTTTGACTGTACTAATATTTCTTTGGACTCTTGTACTTCTTCGGACTTGGCACTTACTTTAGATTCTGACAATCAATCGTTTTCCTCTTATTCTGTGCATGACTTAAGTTCTCCCTCTTCGTTCTCCACAAGCCAGTTTGTTTCTCCCAACTTCTACTCCACTTCTTCTTGCTTTTCATTCTACGAACAGCCTTCTTTCGATATCTCCCCTCCCTCTTCTCCCGACATTATTTCTACTCCCATTGGCTCATTCCCTATTGTACCTTCACCCTCCCGCACTATTCCCCTTCCTTCTCGACAGGTTCCTGATTTTAGATCTAGATTCCCTTCTCCATCTTCTCTTCGTAGTACCGGTCCTATTGTTTCCTCCACATCTTCCACTTCAGTAGATTTCTATAGTTCTCTCACCTCCTTCTTCACCTCCTTCCCCTCCATGGATCGTCGCGACGCCTTCCTGTCTTTTGCCGCCCTCCGTAACGCCATCCCGCCATCCCCTACAAATCCCTACCCACCTCTCCAGCTTGCTAGCGTCTGGCTTACTGAGCACTTCACTCAGAGCCCCTTCCTGGATCTAGGTTCTGATGGCGACTTCGAATCCCTTCTCTACAAGAAGGTGGCAAACAAGACTAGGCCAGTAGCGACGACCCTGCCAGAGAACTTCCGGATTGTCCGTCACGAGCATCCCGATCCCCTCGCGAATCTCCTCCCTCTCCCTTCTCATCCTCCCGACTTCATCCCGACGGGGAGATTCACTCGCGAGCGCCGTGACAAGATGGACATCGGGAAGGATCTTCTCTGGCCTGAAGAGATCAAACTAGCTGAGTGGATTGTTGCCCAGCATCACGCAGCTTTCGCCTGGACTGACGAGGAACGAGGTGCCTTTGATCCCCAGTACTTCGCGCCCATCGAGATCCCTCATATCTCGCATGTTCCGTGGGTTCTGAAGCAAGGCCCTATTCCTCGTGGCATCCTTCAGGAAGTCATCAGGATCATCGAGGACAAGTGGCGGTCGGGTGTCTATGAACCCTCCTCTTCGTCCTACAATTCCCGATGGTTTTGTGTCTTCAAGAAGGATGGCAAGTCCCTCCGCCTAGTTCACTCTCTGGAGCCGTTGAATGCAGTCACTGTTCGCAATGCCGCGATGCCTCCCTACACCGAGATCGTTGCAGAGGACTTTGCTGCGCGATCTATCTACACCACTCTCGACCTCTATGTTTCCTTCGATCAACGCCAGCTTCACGAGAGGTCTCGCGACATGACTACCTTCAACACTCCTCTGGGTTCCTTCAGGCTCACTGTTCTCCCGATGGGCTGGACGAACTCTCCCGCCGTTCTTCAGGGTGACGTCACTCACATCCTACGACCCGAGATTCCTCACTGGACTCAACCCTTCGCTGATGATGTCCCTATCAAAGGTCCTAAGTCTCGCTACGAGCTTCCCGACGGTTCCTACGAGACCGTTCCCGACAATCCCGATATTCGGCGATTTGTCTGGGAGCATCTCGAGGCTGTCCATCGTATCATCCAGCGAGTAGAGTCCTACGGAGCTACGTTCAGCGGGAAGAAGGCCTTTATTGGTGTCCCTCGTGCTGATATCCTCGGACATGTTTGTACTTACGAAGGCCGAGTTGCAGATCCTTCGCGCGTGCAGGCTATCCAGGACTGGCCCATCCCGAAGAGTGTCTCAGAGGTTCGCGCATTTTTGGGCACTTGTGGAGTTCTCAGGATCTTCATTAAGGGCTACACGCTCGTCGCGAGGCCTCTGATTCATCTCACTCGGAAGGGTATCACCTTTGAGATCGGCCCCCAGCAGCTAGAGTCTATGGCGAGACTCAAGGCCGCTATCCTCTCCTCTCCCGCCCTGCGCCCTATCGAGTACGAGTCCGACAGACCAGTTATCCTTGCGGTCGACTCCTGCGCGAACGGTGTAGGGTACATTCTCTTCCAGATCGGAGAGAATGGGAAGCGCTATCCCAGCAGGTTCGGTTCTATCACCTTCAACGATCGCGAGTCTCGCTACTCCCAGGCTAAGCTCGAGCTCTACGGCCTCTTTCGCGCCCTCAAGCACACTCAGATCTTCACCATCGGTGTGCAGAAGCTGGTTGTAGAGATGGACGCGAAGTTTGTCAAAGGCATGATCAACTCCCCCACCTTGCATCCTAACGACGCCGTGAACCGCTGGATCTCGGCGATCCTCTTGTTTGACTTCGAGCTTGTCCATGTTCCCGCAGAGAGGCACACAGGAGCTGATGGACTGTCCCGACGTCCTCGCGCTCCTGAGGATCCTCCTCGCGACGATGGCGACGAGCTCGAGGACTGGATTGACTCGAACACTGGTTTCTATATTGACCTTCACACTCCCTCTTTTCATGACCCTCTTCTTTCCATAGTGCATTCCTATATTTCGGACTCACCCACTATTCCTTCGTCTGTAGTTCCCGCTTTCATGCTTCCCTCTTGCTCTCCTACTTCGCTTGCTTCTTCTTATTCCACTTCACATGTTCCTTCCCCTTCTATTCGCTCTCCTTCCCCTCTATCCTCTCCCCCTCTCGAGATTCCTCGCTCGGTGAAGGCCCTTCGTCGCGATGACAGAGTTTCCCTTATTCGCCAGTTTTTGACCGATCTTTCGCGACCTCCCGATCTTTCTGACGAGCAGTACAGACTCTTCATCCGACAAGCCACTGATTACTTTCTTTACGAAGGTAGCCTCTTTCGGAAGCGTCAGTCGGGATCCCCTCAGCTTGTCCCGAAGCCTAGTGAACGCCTCGAGCTTGTTCGCTATGCTCACGATGTTCTAGGACACAAGGGTATCTTCGCGACGACTCAGTCTCTCTCAGTCCGATTCTGGTGGCCCGAGCTTGCCAAGGATGTCCGCTGGTATACTAGGACTTGCCACGAGTGTCAGGTGCGACAGACCAAGTACTTTCACATCCCACCTATCGTCCCGCCTGTCCCCTCGCTCTTCCGCAAGGCTCACATGGATACCTTCCTCATGCCTCGCGTCGGGAACTATCGCTACGTGGTCCACGCCCGCTGCGCGATGAGTTCTTGGCCTGAGGGACGTGCTACTACTGCGGACTCTGCTAAGGTCATCTCGACGTTCATCTTCCAGGACATCCTCTGCCGTTGGGGTGGTCTCGATGAGATTGTCACCGACAATGCTGCTCCCTACATTGCCGCTGTTGATATGCTTGGAGAACAGTATGGGATCCGACACATTAGGATCTCAGGCTACAACTCTCAGGCTAATGGGATCGTTGAGTCGAAGCATTTCGACGTTCGCAAGGCTATCATGAAGACTTGTCAGGGCAACGAGGCCAAGTGGCGCGAGGTTCTCCCGCAGGTTTTCTGGGCCGAGCGCGTTACTATCCGCAAGGCGACTGGCTACTCCCCCTACTTCCTGGCTCACGGTGTCCACCCCCTCCTACCATTTGACATCACCGAAGCCACCTACCTAGCCCCTACCCAAGACTTTGGCATCACTACTGAGGAGTTAGTCGCACTTCGTGCCCAGCAGCTCGCGAAACGTCCCGAAGATCTCGAAGACATGCGTCAGAGGGTTGCGAAGTCTCGTCGGAAGAATCTGGAGCAGTTCGAACTGCGCCATGGTTCCCGCATCGTTGATTTTGACTTCGAGTCCGGAGCTTTGGTTCTGGTGCGCAACACTCGCGTTGAGGAGTCCTTGAATAGGAAAACCAAGCCTCGCTACCTCGGTCCAATGGTCGTTGTGCGCAAGACAAAGGGGACATCATATATCGTGGCCGAACTCGATGGAGCACAGTCTCAGCTTCGCGTTGCAGGCTTCCGACTCATCCCCTACTTCCCGCGCACGGCTACCGATATCCCGCTGATCTCTGATCTGGACGATGACGAGGACTTCACTTGGGACGATCCCGAGGATGTCCGCTACCTTTCTTCCCTTCCCGACGACCATTCCTATGTTTCCCTATCCCCTCCTTCCCTTTGATTATCACATCCCATCCCTATGTTACGCTATTCCCCTTCCATCCCTCCCGACTCACTGCTATGCCTTTATATCATCCACTTCTACGTCCCGCCCATATTGTTCCTGACCACGGACTATCCCTCATTGTTTCTTGCTCCATTTATTCGTTCACTCTTCCTATCTACACGACTTTACTCTTTCATTTGGACCTTACTATCGGACACTTTCTATATCCACAAAGCACCTCTTCTAGTTAGATTTCCTTTCGTTCCACACTCCCTCTATCCCGACTTTTCCCTATTTCTCGCTATCCCTTTCTCTCGGCCCCCCGAGTTTCTATCAGAAGTCCCAAGGAGACTCCTCTTGCGCCTCAAGACAACCGAGGACGGTTGCTCTCTGAAGTCCCAAGGAGATGTCGTGACCGTATTTCGGACACTATCCGGAATCGCGACCTTCTCTCGACTATCGACAACCGCTGCGCGAGGTCTGGATGACCTCCCTCAGCATTCTCGACTGTCCCGACGAGGATTTGCCTGTCCCTTCACTTCGCCACACGTCCCTCTCTCCCTATTCTCCCTCGCGACTTCCCGACGTTTTCCCTTTCGACCTGCGACTTAGACCTGCGACCTGCGACCTGCGCCCTTCGACCTTAGACCTGCGACCCGCGTTCTCTAGTAGATAGTTTCTCTCAGACTCTTATTCCTTCACACCTCGTCCCGATTACGTCCCGACCAGTCCCGATCGTGTCCCGACCATTTCCCGATCCTCCATCACGGCTCTTACCTTTAGCTTTCCTTTCCCTATCTCCGTTTCCTGCGTCCCGATCACGTCTCGATCGATCGCTTCGCTCTCGACTCTAGGCCTCCCTCTGGTTCGTTTTCCAACCACATTCTTTTCCCTCGCTGTTCCCTTCGATCCCTTGCCTTCCCTATGTCATAGACGCGTCATTAGGTCTTTTGACATCACTTTGGTTCGTTTCCTTTGGTCCCTTCGTTCTCAGAGCCCCCAGTATTGTATATAAAGGCCCCTGTATTCGATAGACTCCAGCAATCAATCAGCAGCGTTCCCTCTCTCTCTCTCTCTCTCTCTCTCTCTTCTGAGGCCTAGCAGCGTTGCTACGGTCCTCCCTTCGGTTCCCTCGTCGTCTCGCCCTCGTTCTCGTTGTCCCTCTGGTCTCTTGTGTCCCGCTGGTGTCCCGATTTCTGACTCTGTTGTCCCGACGTATCCCGACGTTTCCCTTTGTTGGTTATCGGTAGTTTCGTTCTCTGGCTTTCCCGTCGTCCTCTGCCTCGTTCTCCCGTTCTCTTCCCGACTTTCTCTCTCACCTTTCATTCGCTTCCCGCAGATTCCCTAGAGGCTCGCGCCTCTGAACCGAGGACCCGACCTTCTAACTGCCATCTCTGCCCTCTCGGACTCCGAAGGCTTTGTGGCTAGTTCAGCGTCCATCCATCCCATGTTTCTCTGCATTATTTGGCCTTTTCGGGGGGCCCGTCCCGGTCAGTTTGCGTCCTTGTGAGCGGCTGTCTTGTTTGTTGTTGTTCTCTTCTGCCGAGGATGGCGACGTGAATATGAGTTTGAACGTCTATGATGGGCAGTCAGAACTTAAGGGGTCCGAGAGACAGTGGAGGTGTGCTTGCCTTCACAAGTAGCTGGCTTCTTAGGAATCCCTTCTCAACGTCTCTTAGATCTCCTTCCTCTCCTTCATATAAGCACCGAATCCAATAGTCTGATGATGCGCTATAGCCATCGAGTTCATCGCGGACTTTGGCACGAACACTGGAAGACGTGCCGCATTCGGATCAGCACCCGTTGTGTAAAACGATGGCCCGGACGGACGTCGTGTGGGATATCGGCAGGCACCCACCTGAGATCGTCCCAATCATACCTAATCGGGCATAACAATCTTCCTGTCAGATCATGCTGCAAACCACGTCCGTCCCTTATCGAGAGAGTGAGACGTTGTGCCTCTGTGACTCCTGGCCGTGCGTTGATCCACTCAGCAATCTTTGGTTTGGCGCGAGAGTGATCGTCACTTCTGGCGGAGTTGGCGCCAGAGATGAGCTAAGAGGGAAAGATGAGTAATATTTCAGTCGAATGATCGGAGGAAATCGTCCAACATGTGTGTAGTAGTGTGTTCTCAGCGACTCACTTCGCTCACTTATTTTTTGTTTCAGTCCGGGGATGAGCTTCGTCAAGGCTTGAAACGAACGCCAATCGCGATCGCGTCTGGGCGTTGAACAAAGACTTGAACAAGGTTGAAAATGCAACATGGAAGTCTCACCTTTGTGCCAATTCCTGTGGGTCTTGTGGAGGCCGAGGCGTCTCCTCGTTGTCCTCGTCCTCTTCGTCTGACACGCCCAGCAGCCGTCGATCGTTCTCCATCACAAGTTGCTGGATGGAGCCACAGAGGGTCACAAGCCAACGGATCCCTCTGCCACTTCTTCGGATTACGACATGAGCAGGAGGAGCACTGAAGAACTAGGTAAGAGTCATTCTTGTCCATCCGCGCATGAAAAAAAACTTGACTCGAGTTCTGACCGTTCGCTCCCACTTCGATTGTTGTTGCCTTCGGTAAGGTCGCGTTCGTCGTCGTCGCCTTCGGTGCAATTGTTCCCATTGGAATTACCTTCACTAGATGTAGAGGCTTGACTCGGCGACATGGATGGATGAATCCAGGGAGGTGGGCTGGGTGGATTTGGGTGACCGTCCAACACACTCTTTATATCTTCCCTCAGGTCCCGGTTGCCAACCGCCAGTGGCTCGGGAGCAAGATCCGGTGCCTGCGGCAACGTCCCAGGCTAGTCTGGAGTATTTTCTTCGCTTAGATAACTAGCCGTGACCAGTTGCAACCCCTGGTTGCTCGGAGCAAGGCCCGACCCGGTCCATGATAGTCTCAGGCCATGGGAATGTTTCAGGTGAGATCTGACCCCACCAAAAACTCTCGTTTGCCGTAACGCCGCTGCAGCGATGAAGGGTGGGCACTCCTGTGTGTCCCCATGCACAGGTTGTTGGAAGAAACCCGGTTCTCTCACCCGGCACCAGAAGACCTGTGTTCATTGGCGAGCGCATGAGGAAAAAATGCTCAAGCTCCGAGCAGAGGCGGCTTCGCAAAGTCCTGGAAAACGTAGGAAAACTTCGCACAAGAAGGTATGATACTCAAACCTGCACATGCAATACATCTAACGAGTTTTGCAGGCGGTGACCACACACGACGTGGAACCGGTCTCAATGAACTTCAGTGAAACAGCTATGCCTGGAGCCTACCCAGGGGATCTTTCACCCCCGCTGTTGCCTGCCGATACAATGGACCTGCCAGCACCTGTGGTACCACCACGTCGAGCCCGAAAACAACCAGCGCGCTTTCGGGACATCCTTCCTGAAACCCCCATTCCTGTACCTCCAAAACCCCGACTCCCGACAGTGTACCTCATGGTCACTGATCCACTCACAACTGCTTCAAATGTATTTGGGCTCTTTCGGAAGTATCTCTTTCATCCGTCGTATGATCCGGATTCAGTCGTCGATCCTAGCGACCTTTCGAACCTTGGCGTTCGACGCACGTCTCTCCCTCCATCTCCAGAACCTAAAGTGACGGACCACGAACCTCCTTGGCCGTTCCCCAATATGACAATCTGGAGGTTAATGAAGTGGGTAAACACCGGGAGCCGGTCAAAGTCTGAAGGCGAAGTCAACCGTCTTGTCAACGAAGTCCTCAATGCCCCCGATTTCCGCACTGAAGATCTTGACAGTTTCAGCACCCATCGAGAGAACAGTCGCCTTGATGCAGCAAATAAGGCCAGTCCTCTTGACGATGGCTTCCAGGTCACCTCGGTCACGATCGAGGTACCCACCGGAAAACCGAGCGACGCCGGAACATCTCGTTCATACTCAGTGCCCGGTCTACACTACAGGAAACTCTTGAACGTTATCAAGGCCGCGTTTCAAGACCCTCTCTCACGTTACTTCCACCTCACCCCATTTTCGCTAATGCACCGGTCACCTGTCACAGGGGAGGAGCAACGTGTGTACTGTGAACTTTATCATTCGGACGCGTTTATCAAGGAGCACAATCGTGTCCAGAACCGCTCGCCACCCCCACCTGACGATCTCGGCTGCAAGCTTGAGAAGGTCATCGCTGCGCTCATGTTTTGGTCCGACTCAACGCACCTCACAAACTTTGGAACTGCAAAACTATGGCCCGTGTACCTGTTCTTTGGGAATCTCTCGAAGTACATTCGGTCACAACCTTCTTCTGGTGCTTGCAATCACCTCGCATATATCCCCTCGGTGTGTTTCACTAAAATTGGGAACTCGTGTACATATTGACTCGCTCTACAGCTCCCGGTGAACAGGGGCTATGGGAGTAATGGTCCGATGGGGAGAAGATGGGGTGCCCTGTCAACGTCGATGAAGGTGGTCCTTAGTCATACGATGCCTCCTAGCTCCGTAGGGACACGTAGGGAACTGTAGGGAAATGTAGTGAAACGTCGGGAACGTCGGGAACGTCGGGACGTGTAGGGAGAAGTAGATATCAAGAGGGAATTAAAGATAACTAAAGATAACAGAAGGGAATCAATGAAACAGACAAAGGAACGACGAGGGAAAACTTCGGGACGACGATGAGAACTTCGGGAGGTCGGGATCTTCGGGATGACGACAGGACGCTAGAGACGACGACGAGAACGCAGAGACGCAGGTATGACGACGAGAACGATAGGGAAGACGCAGGAGACTATAGGGAGACGACGACGACGAGAGGAGAACGATAGGGAGAGGAAAACATGGGAATCAGTCCCCTGGATTGGTCTCTGTGTTGAGTCTATCGAATACAGAGGCTTATATACTAATCTAGGAGGCTCTGAGAACGTAGGAAGCAAGAGGGAATGAACCAAATGATGTCAAAAGACCTAATGACGAGTCTATGACATGGGGAGGGCGAGGGATCGAAGGGAACGACCAAGGAAAGAGATGTGGTTGAGAAATGAACCAAAAGGGAATGATCGAGCATAGGGATCGAGAGATTGAGGGGAATGGTGTAGGGAGATATCGCGAAGGTATAGGGAAGTCGGGAGAAGATATAGGGAGGGGTCGCGAATGGTGTAGTGTTGGGAGGGATATAGGGAGGTCGGGGGGGGGGGGGTAGCGAGAGATAGGGAGAATACTAAAACATCGGGAAGGTCGCGAAGCATCGGGACGAGTAGGTTAGTATAGGGAAGGGAGTAGTGAGGTAAAGGGGGATATACGGGTATGTAGGGAAGTATAGGGATGCATAGGGAGGGGTAGGGAGGTATAGAGAGTATAGAAACATCGCGAAACGTCGCGAAGCATCCCGAGGGAAAGGGACGTAGGGAATGTCGCCGACGAGTACTCCAGAGAATGGAGGCATGTCACCGGACTCATTTGAGAGTTGGATTGCAAGTTGGCACCCGCACTGGGAGACCCAACGAAACCAGCTTATGGCCCATTGCCAGCGCGAACTTATGCAAGCTGTCTGGAAGTATATGTTAGACGATGACTTCATCCACGCGATGATATATGGAGTTGTCGTCACATGTTATGATGGTATCAAACGCCGGATTTATCCACGGATATTCACTTATTCCGCCGACTATCCTGAAAAGTATATTTCCCTCTATTTAAAATTCCTCGGTCTGATGTTTCCCAGGGTTCTCTTAGCCACGATTCGTGACAACGGGCTATGTGATGATTTCGCCGTTTACCCTCTTTTATTTTCTTTATTTAACGCCTCATCACCACTAAGTCAGTTGGTGCCCTGCCCTAAACACGGCGGTAAACTGTTTATTATGCAGTATGCCCTATGCTTAACGACTCAAAGTCCAATACGTGGAACGTGCTACTAGTCAAGATACCCCAGAAGACCCGAGGTATAATACGTGAACATGTACCGGCGGACCTTCATACGAAGATCCCCCCTACCTGGCCCTCCGTTGCCCCTGAACGACTAGTAGATATTCAGGCTACCGACAACAAGGGATGTATTAATAAGCGACGCGCGCTGACCTCTCGCAGAAGTCAACCGGCTCATTAATCTGACCCTTGGATTGGACTTATGAAAACCATTATGCTTTACGACTCATGGATCACACGCAATAGACAAAATAGAAAGAAGATTCATTGGAAGCCGACAGTACAAAAGAGTTATCTAATCAATATCTCTTCGGATCCTTTGTACTACTTCCAACGCCGATCTCACCAACTCCTCATTCAGCCAGTTCTGCTCCCGGATCTCATTCGGGTCCACGTCCGACAGATCGTCGTAATCTGGAAGTTCCGTGTCAGAGTTCGGCTCGCTATCGGGAACGAACTCAGCGTACGGATCGTACTCCAGAGCAGGCCATTGACGGCGACTACCCCAAGGAGTAGATACGAACTCAGGACGAGGGGTATCCCTGCGGACAACTCCTACGTTCTGATAGAACTCCTCGCTCCCAATCTCAATGACCTCGTCATCAATCGGAACCAACCTGTTCTCGTGACGGACCAACAAACGAGCAGGCGGCGACTCAGCCCGGTTAGGGATGATCGGCGACCCGGCCCGATGCAGAACCTCCTCTCCCTCCTCTTCTTCGACTCGGACTACCGGCTCGTTATACCTCCTCTGGAGCTCCCGGACCTCTCCGGTCAACTCGGAGACACGACGAGTAAGGCGAACCTAAAGGAATAGGGTTAGAAGAGATCAATTATCTTCAACCCCTACCCCTTACCTTATCGTCCTCCAATTCTCCGGTTTTGGTAACCAGAGCCCGAACCAAGTCCTTCAAGGTAGTCACCTCTCCCTAAAGGAAATGTTGGGTTAGAGAAGTCAGTTGTCTCCCGACCCCACATTTACCTTTAGCAAATCAATATCGGCCCCCTGCCGAACAACGGTATCTTCCTGTCCGTGAATAACCCCTTGCATGTCCTCCTTCCAATTCTCCAACGCTTCTATCTCCTCACGACGACCATCGATGCGTTCGTTGACGTGAGCCACTTCGTCCATCAGCATGGACCCAACGTTCCCCGTATGAAGAACGCTGGCCTCCAACACGGAGTTGAAGGTCTCGTTGGCTTCCGTCACGAACTCGACACCCCTATTGAGGAGTTCGTTTGCGTACGGTGAACTAGCCACAAAGCCTTCGGAGTCTGAGAGGGCAGAGATGGCAGTTAGAAGGTCGGGTCCTCGGTTTAGAGGCGCGAGCCTCTAGGGAATCTGCGGGAAGCGAATGAACAGTGAGAGGGAAAGTCGGGATACGAACAGGAGAACGAGACAGAAGACGACAGGAAAGCCAGGGCACGAAACTACCAATAGTCAACTAAGGGAAACGTCGGGAAACGTCGGGACGAGATAGTCAGAAATCGGGACACCAGCGGGACACGAGAGACCAGAGGGACGACGAGAACGAGGGCAAGACGACGAGGGAACCGAAGGGAGGGCCGTAGCAACGCTGCTAGGCCTCAGAAGAGAGAGAGAGAGAGAGAAAGAGAGAGAGAGGGAACGCTGCTGATTGATTCTGTGGTCTATCGAATACAGGGGCCTTTATATACAATGCTAAGGGCTCTGAGAACGAAGGGAACCAAAGGGAACGAACCAAAATGATGTCAAGAGACCTTATGACGAGTCTATGACATAGGGAAGGCGGGGGATCGAAGGGAATGATGAAGGAAAGGAATGTGGTTGAGAAATGAACCAGAGGGAGGTCTGGAGTCGCAAGCAGGGCGATCGATCGAGACGTGATCGGGACGCAGAGAATGGGGATAGGGAGATGAGAACTAAAGATATAAAACGTACTGAAAAGTCGGGACACAATCGGGACTGATCGGGACGTGATCGGGAGGGAATGTGAAGGAAACAAAGTCCTAGGGATACTAAATGCTAAGAAACGCAAGTCGCAGGTCGCAGGTCGCAGGTCGAGGGGGCGCAGGTCGCAGGTCGAGGGGGCGCAGGTCGCAGGTCTAAGTCGCAGGTCGCAGGTCGAAAGGGGAAAACGTCGGGACGTCGCGATGTCGCGAAGAGGGATAAGAAGAGAGGGAAGTGTAGCGAAGCAAAGGGACAGCGAATCCTCATCGGGACAGTCGAGAATGCTGAGGGAAGTCATCTAGACCTCGCGCAGCGGTTGTCGATAGTCGAGAGAAGGTCGCGATTCCGGATAGTGTCCAAAATACGGTCACGACAACGGGTTAGTCTCGATGCGCGCCAACTTGCGCCGAGACACCCTTCGAGCAGCCTGGAGGAAATCCCTGAAACCTAAAAGGAGTTAGCTTGGTTTCTGTCAGGGCCACTCTTCGCCCTTCAGGTACCAGTGCTGTTGGCGAGTCGCAACTCCAACCAACAAGAAACAATGGGGCAAAGGGGGAACGACTTCCCTATATCCACCCAAAGTCTACGTGGTCCAAAACGCGATGGACGAGCGTTCTCCGGTAGGTTGTCCGAATTCACAGCAGGAGTGCCGAGCCTCTATCAGGTAAATCCCTTTCGTCTTCTGAGGGCAGATACAAGAGCCCGAGGATGGCGCCTCAAACTGATGACTTGATCCAAAGAGCAGTGCGGAACTCGATGTCGTGTCCGAGCTCGCTTCAAACACCGGTTAAGGATCAAGACTGAGTGAGAGAGGAGAGCGAACGGTTCAAGGAGTTACTCGATAAGCTCTTCAGTGGCCTACAGCAAATACACCGATGCTGCAAGGAGAAGAGGACTTCCCGAGATATCAAAGATGGGGAGTCCTCAGCTACTCTACTGGTACCTATATAGGAGAGTGGCCGGGACATGGATAACCCTATCTAATAATAACTCGGGGCAAGGAAGGGCCGAGAGTAAGCTGGAACAGTAAGCGGCCCGGGATGTAGAATAGAAGTGATAAAGGAATGACTAATGGGTCAGGGTTCGTGAGAGAATAAGAACGGGGTCATGACGTCGTGTGGGAAAGGAATGACAAAGGATAATATCACATGCAAGGACGAACCAATGAGAGGACGACGCGTCAGCTCGTCCGATCGGGACAACAAAGGACCGAACGGGGCGTGAATGTTGAAGGCGAATGTATGAGGAGTCTGGACCGGTGAAACGATGGGCCGAGCCAATGGCGAATAGGGCGCGGGCGCTGTCAAGGGTCGAATAAAGCGTAGTGCGAACCGGCCATTGGATCCATCAAACTCCCTTCTTCCCAAATCAACAATCCCACCAACCAACTACTCATCCATTATGCCCATGATCTCCGATCGTGTCTTCCGTGCTGAGAACAGCACCACTACCATCGAGTCTGCGGATCCGCGCTCCGTACAGAACAAGAGTTACTTCCTTCCGAACGCCAACGTGGCGTACCCTAGTTATCGCGAGGTGCGACGTCACGTGTCGCTGTTTGCTGGCAACAACTGACATCGCATCGTAGATCTTCGCGGTTGCCGCCAAAGTGGATGCTCGACAACTGGAGGCGACGATAGTCAAACCTCCCAACTACTTGACCATAGACGACGAGCTGTGGTACCACAACTTGATCGACCACAAGTTGCAAGAGTCTATGCGCGGGGTCACGTTTGACACCGAGTTGCGTATGCCATGGGAGACTCCGGTGGCGTCATCGTTATGGGGTCTTCTGAAGATGGGAATCTACGACCTGGGAAATGGCGAAGGAAGGTGGCCGGGAGCGACTCGTTCGCAACACTTTACAGCAGCCGTTGGTCACCGTCTCTGGTTCCTTTTGAGGACCGAACAGAAAGCGGTGAGTCGGTCTGTGCATCCCGCTTGTGGGATAACACTGACAGGCTCGTAGAATGAGCGGCTGAAGCGTGAGGTGAAGGAAGCGAAAGATGATGCCCGTAGGATGTACTCGGAAGCGTTGGACATAAAGAAGACGCTACTCCTGATGAACGATACGCTTCGCGTCACGTTTGAGAGCGAGATGCTGGCGATGCGTGAAGAACACAATCGGTTGGTCGAGTCCTTGAAGGAACGGGATGACACCATTCAACGAGACCTGATCGAGGTCGACCGACGGCTCAACCGTCATAGAAGGGCTCTGAATGAGCTCGACACCAAGGTTGGTGCGACTTCTCCTGGTCTTTGTCCAAGAGAGCTCATGCCATTCCTAGGTTGATACGTTGGACGACGCTTTGCCATTGTTGGGCGCTCGAGTCGAATCGATGAGCGAGCGGTTGTGTCACTGCCGCACTCGTTCGGTAGCTGCGGTTCGCGACGAGTCCGAGGACGAGTCAATACCAGATCGGATGGCCTCTCCCATAGGTGGGATGTCGGTTGACATATTTGGCTTGTCCACTGACATCTCTTCTTAGCTTCCGATGGGTCGTACCGCACACCTGCGCATACTGATGGCGGGGAGGAGGTCGTTCGCGAGACGTCTGAGGAGACGGCCGTGAATCCGGTTAGCAGTTCTCCCGAGTTGGAGTACGCGGGGGAGAACGAAGTGGCTGTTCCGATTCCGCCTCCGTCGATCTCGCCGGTGCGTGGGCAACGTTCTATCCGTGCTCGTCGTTGGGTTCCTTATCGCGGGGCACTTCGTCCAGCGCACCGCATGCGTCCCAGTAATCCCAACGTTGTCCGCCAGGGTGGAGACATTGAATCCACCGTCCTATTCCGATGCGACGATGCTACAGCGTCGCGTGGATCGCGGCAAGCTGATTCCGGTGGAGTCCGTCGACGTGAACGGCTTAACCGACCTTACGCTCTTGTCGGTCCAGCGTGCAGCGGAAGCCGTTCGCCTGGTGGCTCAACTGACCGAGAGAGTGGAGGGTTGGTCAGTCCAGAGGACTCTGGATCAGACTATGGTCGATTCAGCGAGGAACCGCCTTCGCGCCGAGGTTCAGTTAGCCGTCGCTCATCGTCTGGAGGAAGCTCGGGTCGTCGAGATGGTCGACGAGGAAGTCGACGAGAATGTCTCGGAGGGGACGGAGGAGGAGGTTGCCAGTGCTGAGGAGTACTGGCAAACCAGGTCTTGACGACCAAGGTTTGTACGCCTTAGTCCTCGTTCATAGAGTCTGGGCGGATTCAACTCCGTCGGTTTGGTAGTCTCATGTCTTCGCCGCGCGCCCTGTGTAATATCATCAGTGTCCTTGTCTGTGTTCCTTGATGACGTGTGAGTCGTGATAAAGAAAATGATAAGATAGGAAAGGGGTATAGGTAAGGAAAGTGGGCGCAAGTTGGGTGTAAAAAATGGTTCAAAATGGGAATAAAGTTCAGCACGCTGACAGTTTCCTAGATCGGAATTCGCAAGCAGGGCCCCCACCTAAATCAGAGAAACCCTCATTAGGGTCGGCGGTGGCGGTCCGGTCCATAACAGCTCCCAAAGTGGGATAAGGACGGGACGGATCACGACGGGCATGGGAGAAGCGGTCGATATTATAGTTATTCTCCTGAACAGGAGAATAAGAGGAAGAACAACGAGTAGGATTGCGAGTAGAAGCACGAGGCATATTGGCTGTGTGTGTAACAAAGGTGGGTTTGTTGGAAGACCAGTCATCCAACCCCCTTTAGTTATATACCAAATACCACGCCCCTTCCACGACTCAGGAGTTGAGTCATCATTTCTATTGTTTACTGCGCATGACCCACATGACATCATATGCCCCTATTTCTTAGTCATATGCTCCCCTTTTGCCATTGGCTGTTAGTCAGTCATACCCACATTCCTTCCGAACATTCTCAGGCTACGTCATGCTTTGTAACTGCTTTGTAATGCTCTCAAATTGCTATTGGCCGCCACACTTTCGTTTATCAGCTGATAATTTGTAGCATTAGTCACCACGTAACGCACAGACCATGCAGTGCTGCGCACGGACCATGTTTGTCTGTGTTTAGGGTAGTTACATATCACAGTCACGTCACAAATCTAAGTAGTATATATACTCAGAGTAGTTTAGCCTGTACTCCTTAGATTTGTTATCATCAGACTCTCCGTGACCTCTACTGCTGTGTGCTTAGAGCAAGAGTGCCTGAAGACCCTTGTCTCCTTCTTTCTCCTCTTTTCCAATCTAGTCTGTGAAGAGACTTCCGATATCCCTGGGTTTGCATCAGGGTTATAACTGTGTGTTTGACCCCTGATTGTGATAGGTTTGGATAGCAAGTGTGCTATTGAACTGTAGAGGTCGCGTCGGCCTGACAGGCTATGTCCGTGTCCACGATGCTTGATGCCGAAGACCAAGCTCGATCGAATGGGTCACCGATGGGATATTGATTTTAGGTTGAAGTCAGTACGGAAATACCTTGCGGACAAAGTAAGACAAGCACGGAAGATCATTTATAAGTTGGGACAGGCTGTGGCTGGCTCCGGTGTTGATGGCGTGCTCAAGGCAACATCCTCGGTGCCGGTTCTTGTGAGCGAACTTCCCTGCCATTAATTTGATGGTATCTAACGAGATATGGAATAGAACACTTTTGTCGAACGGCTTGGCGAAAGCATTGATGTCTCACGAATGATGGTCGTCGACCTCATGCATGAGTTTGAACTTGGAGTTTGGAAAACTCTGTTCACACACTTGGTTCGCATCCTCCATGCAGCATCTGAACGACCAGGCGCTCTTGCCGACGAGTTAAATGCAAGGTATGCCTGCAAAAACTTAAAATGGATAGACATTAATGCACGAGACAGGTTTCGCCAGGTCCCTACTTTCGGTCGATACACCATCCGTCGTTTTCACAATAACGTGTCCGAAATGAAAAAACTTGCGGCTCGTGACTTTGAGGATATTCTCCAGGTGCGTAGGTAGGATTTATCACAGTTTCTCCTGTATACAGAAACCCGTACTGGTCAGTGTTCCATCCCGGCATTTGAAGGTCTCCTCCCTGAGCCATTCAACACCATGTTACTCCGACTTTTGTACAAGGCTGCGGAATGGCACGCCCTCACCAAACTTAGGTTGCATACCGACTCTACCCTCGACCTTCTCGAAGAAGTTACGAAAGAATTTGGATATCTTATGCGGCAATTTCGGAACAAGACTTCCGATGAGTTCAACACGGTGGAACTCCCTCGTGGTGCCGATGCACGCAATGGCAGGACACGCTCCTCCAAGAAGAAAGAACTAAACCTCAACACCTACAAGTTCCATGCACTTGCCGACTACGTATCTACTATTCGGCTCTTTGGCACGACCGATTCCTATTCAACTTTGATCGCAAGTTCATTTCTTATGATGTCATCTTCATATGACGCTTATCATCCACTTACAGGGTGAACTTGCCCATCGTTTGGTCAAACGCCTGTATGGTTTGACAAACAAACAGGATGCGCCTGGGCAGGTCGCATCCCGATACTGCCGGGAAAAACACTTCAGTTCCCCTAGTAACTCACATGATCTCACCCTGACTCTGGCCCATGAACCTGAACATGATAGCTCTGGCGATTCGCCAGAGCTCCACCACACAATCACAAATTCCCGCAACAATCCTACCCCACTATCTTCCTTTTCGAACACCCCTGACCCCGCCAAAAGGGTAAGCCTATATTTACGTGGAGTCCACGTTCTGACATGCCCTCCAGAATTTCATTCACAAACTTCGTATTCACCTTCTCAGCCGACTTCTCGGGGGAGGCCTCGATAGCGACGATCCCTCTCTGTTTACGGACGAAGAACGGAATTCGGTTCGGATAGTCAACAACACTGTCTTCTCGGCAAAGCAATTCTCAGTAAACTACACGACATACGACATTCGTCGTGACCGGGATACCATAAGCCCCAGGAGCCATCCCTATGTTATGGTTCGGTCGCCTGAAGCAGGTGACAGCTCCCATCCTTATTGGTATGCGCAGGTGCTTGGCATCTACCACACGATCGCCTCGACAAGCCATCCAGCGGCCCCAAAACAGTCTGCCCAATCGGTACAGTTCTTGTGGGTTCGATGGCTTGGTATTGAGCCTGGATATCATTCTGGCTCTCGAGTGGCTCGCTTGCCGAAGGTTGGTTTTGTCGAGGCAACAGACGATGACGCGTTTGGGTTCCTGGACCCAGATCTTGTCATCCGAGGTTCTCACCTCATCCCTGCATTCTATTCTGGGCGGACCTGCAACTTGATGCCATATAACGGACCCACAGTAGCACGCCCCATTGACGAGAAGGAGGATTGGGTGAATTTTTATGTGAACATGTAGGATATGCGGTTGAACATATTCAAACGCTAATACTAATCCTCACTTGGTCTCAGCTTTGTAGATCGCGATATGTTTGTGCGTTATCTCGGCGGAGGTATCGGTCACCTCGAACAGTTCCCCCCCGCCAACAATGACAACGAAATCACATATGAATACGGCGATGAAGATGATGGGATAGCCATGGACGATGGCGGGACCAGGGAAACCGACGAAAATGAAAGTGATGAAAATGAACAGAGCGAGTCCGAAGGGGACGACAAGGAGGATGAGCAAGACGGATGGTCAGACCCCGGAGAGAGCTCTGATGAGGATATGGGAAATACATACTAATCAATAGGCCAGAATATTTGTGATTGAGACGTGCTGTCTTTTTCTTTCCCCAACAACATCGCCGTCCCTTTTGTGCATGATTCTAAACTTTCATGTCTTCTTTACCCGCGCACCATGAGGATCCCTACAAACCCTGCCAACCCGTCGTTATGCCCACCCCCGCACTCCGGTAAGGCAGGGTTTTTGTGGGTCGTTTCCATGGTGCACAGCGTACTCCCCATCTCTCGACTCCATGTTTGGTTCAATCGTTTGGACTCTGACGGCCACCGTTCATCGTCCTGGAAGACTCACTCCAAGGATGGAAACTGTGCGCACCATCAATGTGGTTGCCACTCCCAGCGAGGACGCTACTGAGGACGTCGAGAGTGTCACCGCCAACAAAACATGGGAAGACCAGATGGTGTATTGCTTGTCTATCGTTGGACGAGCGTTTCCCATCGGAACTAAGGTCCCAGTTCAGCTCACGCTTCTGCCTATTGCGAAGATCCAAATCTACAAGGTGTCTGCGGCGATCGATGGTGCGTCGTTGTAATTTTCTATAACAAGGCCCCCGCTCTGAAAGTCACCTTCCCTTTTTCCAACAGAGAAGGTCATGTACTACTCAGAAACGCAGAAAGTCGCCAAGGTTCCAAAGGTGACTCGGCAGGTCCTCTGTTGCCTGAAGGATTTCGATAAGAGCCGTGCGCCCATCCTTCCTCTTACCAAAACGGATCCTCATAAATCTCCACTGTACGCACTCGCGCGTGAAGATCCTGAGTACACAGGACAAAGTGAAGAAGAACGTGTAGCAGAGTTGGCGGCAGAATGGATGGGTCCTGGACCATGGCCGCTTCGGTTCAATGTCGAAAACTTCAACACCTACGGCGCACTGCGTCCGACCAACATGAAAAAGAAGGAACATCACCGTTTCTCATACGCTCATGATCACTATTCGAGTCGAGAAAACGCCTGCGGGTGAAGCAGGTGGGGACGGTTCAATATAATCATTCAGTACCCAATTCATTTACTTTCGGTGAGTTTGTCTCGCATGTGGTGCGCCGTGGTTCTGAAGACTGACCATAATTCTATAGCATCTGTGCAACCAGAAGTATACCTCCCTCCCAGCATATTTGCCAATGTGGCACTCCGCTCTAGAGTCGCCTGGAAATCATCATCTTCGAAACCCGGTCCATCGAGCATCGTCCGCAAAGTTTTAACAGCTGAACACGATGCTCCCACCCCAGAGTATGTTGCCCCAACGGACCCCACTCAGAGGATTACATTGGAAGGGAGGGAGCAGCTCACCCTCCAGTTCGAGCGGCTTGTAACCGGCCAGGAGGCTGAGACAGGAGAACCCCCGCCTTGCCAACTCAACTCCACCGTGTTTTCCGACCCACTCTAACTCCGCGCCTATGCGGACGCCAGTGAAGGATTCCCAGCCAAATCTTTTTCGCGCTCTCGACGAGCCGCCCCGTCACGCCGACGCCGGGGTCGGTGCTAAACGCAAACCCGCTCCTCTACCCAAGACAACACCCTTGCGAAAACCCGCTGTTACGCCGCTCAAAGTCACAACTGCTGCTCCGTTACCCACTCATTCATCAAACGATTCCTTCTCCTTCTGCCGGCTTGCGCCACTTTCAGCGAGTCGGTCAACAACAAACAATCGCAACTCGCGGTGTTAGGCCGTTCAGTACCTGATTTGACTACAACGCGAAGGTCATTGATCTTCTGGGTCTTCCCCTCGCCGACCCTCCCGACTTTCGCAACCGCAAATTCTCCCACAAAATGAACTTGTTACTTTCTGATCTGCCAGTGCGTAATCAACCCACTCGTCGCGCCGGAAGTCTCCAACACAGTTCACTCCCATAGAACAGATCTCCCGAGTGTCAAGTCCATCCACCTCGATCCGTCGTCCGTTAACTGCATCTGAGATTTCGGTCGCCTTCTATATTTGCATCCATTGGAGCGAGTAACCTATCATTGTACAGAAACATACAAATATACTTTTGATGTCGGGACTTTAAGGAGCTGCAGGGTGCCCAACCACTTTCCTGTATTAGTCAACAACCTGGGTCTCGGTTGCTGGCACCCATACACGGCGCCGGATGAAGATACACCGACCCTCACTGACAGCCCAATGACATACAATATAATTAACGATTCAGGCAATGGCAAGTGTTTAAATGCGGTTACCTACTGTATCTCATAGTTATCACACTCAGGTAGGAGCAATACAAGGTTCTCTACCGAAATACAAGGTCCAGATGAGGAGGCGGCACGAGCATGCATTTAATCACAACCATCACGTGTGGAACGGACATCGGGTTATAATTTATTATAATCATCATCTGTGAAACAGATATCGGGTTATGATTCATCGCGATTACCGCCGCGGACACGGACAATGAGTTATAACGCCTTACAAGCCCCTGTCCAGGAAGCGATCCGCCATCAGGCCCTGTCAGTCTTTCCACGATTTGCTGATGCACGTTTAGAAAGAGAAAACCGTCAGGAACGGCTCAGAGCCATGGTAAAACCCCTATGATCTTCGGAATTAGTGCTAGGAAAGGACGCATGTGATCCGAGTCGCGCACCCTTTTAATTACGACCAGGCTATCTTCCGTCAATAAGACATCTGACGGTAGATTTCCAGGGAGTCGGATGGCACGGTAGAAGCCTCCGTCATCGTCGGTCGGCATCACGGTGTTCCAAGTGCCAGGGATCCCCTCACAGTGTGGCATTGAGGAATCCCACCCTACCCTCATTAGTCGACGAGGGCTCAAATCGTAGACAAGGGCGATTGCTGCGTCGGAATCGCATCAGAATAGGTGGCAGCGACATTATTTGTCGATTATTTCACCTTATTCACCTTTTCGTTGGTTATTTCGTGATTATTCGATGTAGGTCAAAAAGTTAGGTAAGGAATAACCTCAAATAACTTCAAATAACCTCACATAACTTCGATAATCTTGTGCCACCTTTTCTGATGCGGCGGCGAAGGGTAGTTCGGGCTCGATGAAAGCGACGAACCGCGACCCCATGGTAAAGCATGCTCTGTGAGGGTGCCCGGGGACTACGGGCACAGAATAATATTCTGAATCCTTCCATTCCACAAGGGGCGTCTTTGCCTGTGCCAAGCTCTACAATACCCAGAGCGGTACCGCAAGGGAACGCAATGAAGAATCCATAAAGATTGCAGTTATAAACAAGATTTGTTGGGAGTGATTAACCACAAAAGGTACGCGAAGTTTGAGTTCAGGGCCATGGCGAATTGGAATGCCGAGGTTGAGTCGCAAGCTCCACAACACACCGCACTCAGCATTTGGAAATACAAGCGTCCGAGACGAAATAAGAGGGTTTTCATCCGAACCAAGGTCTATGAAAGCGAGCGACGGTCTTTTATCCTCTGTAGAGCGTCCAGCGACGACGGTATTGCCATTCAGAAATGTGAAGGAATGGTTGCCACACAGGGTTCAGCTATCTTTTCTCCATGGGTCATGGACCATACATCGTGACAATTCTCCATGGGTCATGGGCCATGCAATGTTGTACAACGTTGACATGCCTCCATTCTCTGGAGTACTCATTGGCAACATTCCCTACGTCCCTTTCCCTCGGGATGCTTCGCGACGGTTCGCGACATTTCTATGCTCTCTATACCTCCCTACCCCCCCCCTATGCATCCCTATACTTCCCTACATACCCGTATATCTCCCTTTACCTTACTACTCCCTTCCCTATACTAACATACTCGTCCTGATGCTTCGCGACCTTCCCGATGTTTTAGTATTCTCCCTATCTCTCACTACCCCCCCCCCCGACCTCCCTATATCCCTCCCAACACTACACCATTCGTGACCCCTCCCTATATCTTCTCCCGACTTCCCTATACCTTCGCGATATCTCCCTACACCACTCCCCTCGATCTCTCGATCCCTATGCTTGATCATTCCCTTTTGGTTCATTTCTCAACCACATCTCTTTCCTTGGTCGTTCCCTTCGATCCCTCGCCCTCCCTATGTCATAGACTCGTCATTAGGTCTTTTGACATCATTTGGTTCATTCCCTCTTGCTTCCTACGTTCTCAGAGCCTCCCAGATTAGTATATAAGCCTCTGTATTCGATAGACTCAGGAGAGACCAATCCAGGGGACTGATTCCCATGTTTTCCTCTCCCTATCGTTCTCCTCTCATCGTCGTCGTCTCCCTATAGTCTCCTGTGTCTTCCCTATCGTTCTCGTCGTCATACCTGCGTCCCTGCGTTCTTGTCGTCGTCTCTAGCGTCCTGTCGTCATCCCGAAGATCCCGACCTCCCGAAGTTTTCATCGTCGTCCCGAAGTTTTCCCTCGTCGTTCCTTTGTCTGTTTCATTGATTCCCTTCTGTTATCTTTAGTTATCTTTAGTTCCCTCTTGATATCTACTTCTCCCTACACGTCCCGACGTTCCCGACGTTCCCGACGTTCCCGATGTTCCCGATGTTCCCGATGTTCCCGATGTTCCCGATGTTTCACTACATTTCCCTACAGTTCCCTACGTGTCCCTACAGAGCTAGGAGGCATTGTACGACTAAGGACCACCTTCATCGACGTTGACAGGGCACCCCATCTTCTCCCCATCGGACCATAGCCCTCATAGCCCCTGTTCAACGTGTTGTACAACCCATGACCCATGGGTAATGGAATAGTATCCGTTGCCCATGCCCCATGGGTTGTACAATGGTATCTGTTGCCCATGCCCCATGGGTTGTACAACACTATCCCTTCCCCATGCCTCATGGGTTGTACAATGCTATCCTTTCCCCATGGGGCATGGGCTGTACAATACTATCCATTTCCCATGGGTCATGGGTTGTACAACACTATCCAATTCCCATGCCCCATGGGTTGTACAACGCTATCCATTCTCCATGGGGCATGGGTTGTACAACACTATCCATTCTCCATGGGGCATGGGTTGTACAACACTATCCATTTCCCATGGGTCATGGGTTGTACAACACTATCCAGTTCCCATGGGTCATGGGTTGTACAACCCTATCCAATTCCCATGCCCCATGGGTTGTACAACACTATCTGTTCCCCATGGGGCATGGGTTGTACAACACTATCCATTCTCCATGGGGCATGGGTTGTACAACACTATCCAGTTCCCATGGGTCATGGGTTGTACAACCCTATCCAATTCCCATGCCCCATGGGTTGTACAACACTATCTGTTCCCCATGGGGCATGGGTTGTACAACACTATCCATTCTCCATGGGGCATGGGTTGTACAACACTATCCAGTTCCCATGGGTCATGGGTTGTACAACCCTATCCAATTCCCATGCTCCATGGGTTGTACAATACTATCTGTTCCCCATGGGGCATGGATTGTACAACGCTATCCGTTCCCCATGCCTGCCTCATGGGTTGTACAACGCTATCTGTTCCCCATGGGTTATGGGTTGTACAACGCTATCCATTTCCCATGGGGCATGGGTTGTACAACACTATTCTTTCCCCATGGGGCATGGGTTGTACAACACTACCCATTATCCATGCCCCATGGGTTGTACAACACTATCCATTTCCCATGCCCCATGGGTTGTACAACACTACCCATTCTCCATGCCCCATGGGTTGTACAACACTATCCATTCCCCATGGGGCATGGGTTGTACAACACTATCTATTTTCCATGCCCCATGGGTTGTACAATGCTATCCAATCCCCATGCCCCATGGGTTGTACATCACTATCCAATTCCCATGCACCATGGGTTGTACAACAGCATCTTGTGCCCATGGGGCATCAGTTGCAGAATGGTGTCCTTTCTCCATGTCCCATGGACTATATCACTATTCCAGGAAAGGAGATACTTTATAAATCAACCATTAGCTGTGTGAATTTGAAAAAATTAGACTCTGTTTGTATGCATGATAGACCATATATCAGTTTGTGGCTCTAACCTAATGGAAACTAAACTTAACCTGATAATAGCCACAACCTAATCCTCAATCTAACCTGAGCCAATGTAAACTTGACCCATGAACCTAAGCCTAACCTAATCCTAAACCTGGTCTAATCCCAAATCTAACCCTAACCTAACCTATACCTAACCTAACCTGGTATGGGCAAACCTAACCTGGTATGGGCAAACCTAACCTGGTATGGGCAAACCTAACCTACCTATCATGACCTGTTTCAGCCTAATGTCATGTATGCCAGCCAAGACTAACTTCACCCAGTTGCAAACATATGACTTGGGTCACAGGACCATAAAGCAAACTGCAGTCCCCTCACTCTGTGCCCAACCATCCCATAAGCCCACAGACGCACATATATATCATCAGCAACCCAGCATCATGCTTATCACCCATGTTCAACCACAAACCACTCTCACCCTTTGTTCTGTGCCATCTCACAAACAAACCACAACTCAAGTTCATCCACCTCCTTGGGCCCACAAGCAAGTGGCCTACAAACATATGGTTTATAGACTTATAACATATTCCACACAAGGATTAATATGGGTGGGTGAGCTAGAGTTATGGTTAGGCTTTGAGATAGCACAGAACAAAGGGTGAGAGTGGTTTGTGGTTGAACATGGGTGATAAGCATGATGCTGGGTTGCTGATGATATATATGTGCGTCTGTGGGCTTATGGGATGGTTGGGCACAGAGTGAGGGGACTGCAGTTTGCTTTATGGTCCTGTGACCCAAGTCATATGTTTGCAACTGGGTGAAGTTAGTCTTGGCTGGCATACATGACATTAGGCTGAAACAGGTCATGATAGGTAGGTTAGGTTTGCCCATACCAGGTTAGGTTTGCCCATACCAGGTTAGGTTAGGTATAGGTTAGGTTAGGTTAGGTTAGGTCAGGTCAGGTTAGGGTTAGATTTGGGATTAGACCAGGTTTAGGATTAGGTTAGGCTTAGGTTCATGGGTCAAGTTTACATTGGCTCAGGTTAGATTGAGGATTAGGTTGTGGCTATTATCAGGTTAAGTTTAGTTTCCATTAGGTTAGAGCCACAAACTGATATATGGTCTATCATGCATACAAACAGAGTCTAATTTTTTCAAATTCACACAGCTAATGGTTGATTTATAAAGTATCTCCTTTCCTGGAATAGTGATATAGTCCATGGGACATGGAGAAAGAACACCATTCTGCAACTGATGCCCCATGGGCACAAGATGCTGTTGTACAACCCATGCCCCATGGGAATCGGATAGTGTTGTACAACCTATGAGGCATGGGAATCAGATAGTGTTGTACAACCCATGGGGCATGGGAATCAGATAGCGTTGTACAACCCATGGGGCATGGGAATTGGATAGTGTTGTACAACCCATGGGGCATGGGAATTGGATAGTGTTGTACAACCCATGACCCATGGGAAATGGATAGCGTTGTACAACCCATGCCCCATGGAGAAAGGATAGCATTGTACAACCCATGAGGCATGGGCAACAGATACCATTGTACAACCCATGGGGCATGGGCAACAGATACCATTGTACAACCCATGGGGCATGGGCAACGGATACTATTCCATTACCCATGGGTCATGGGTTGTACAATGGTATCTTTTCTCCATGGGTCATGGGTTGTACAACGCGTTGTACAACATTGCATGGCCCATGACCCATGGAGAATTGTCACGATGTATGGTCCATGACCCATGGAGAAAAGATAGCTGAAGGGGCTCATTGCCACACTGGGGGAGCACCTGAAAAGCGCCTAAACACCAAAATGGATAGGCTGGACAGATGGTCCTCACCCGAATCAGATCTCCAGTGGTCCAATCCCATATGACCAAGGCGTCCACCGATTCATTCGCTGAGGTTGAGGTGAAGAGGCATCCAAGTTTATTTTCCCAGATAACCGCCTCGAGTTCCCAACCATGTACAGTATGGTTGAGAGGGATCTCGTACTCCAGAAGCGGCTTTCTCGCACGAGGGTGGGGCTTGCCGTCAGAGAGCTTGAGCAGATGAACATGCATCCGGAGGAGCAAACAATGTACATACTGTCCAGTTTTATAGATGAAGACGGTCAATAGGTCATAAGCCTCTTCCATTGTGAAATCGTCGATTGGGAAGTCGAGGTCTTGGACAGACCATTCTTCCATTTCGATCCCCCTCGAAACTGAGGGCAGACGATAGAACCGCACGCTATTTGGCGTCGAGTCGGGGACAAAGCCATAAATCCCGCCCGCCAACTCGTAGATTCTGTGGTGAAGAATAGGGATGTTCGTTGTCTTCTGAGGGACCAGACTGTCCCAGTTGGATTGATACGTGCGGAGGAATTGTTGGCGTTCCGCGAGACTGTAATGATTGCCATCCTCGAACCCTGCAAGAAAGAGTTCGACCCGATACTTGATGTGTTCTGAACAGCAGATGACTTGGTAGGCTTGACGGTCGAGCTTGGGAGGTCAAGGTTACGAGAAGAGCCTCTGAATGATGGAAGGAGTTCGTACAAGTTTCAGGCGTAAGATATCCGGGATTTCAAGATCTTCAAGTATTTTCTCGAATAGCTCCACGGGGAGACTGGTCAAGTTAGTTTGAGACATCCAAGTGGTTGCAAAAAAGGAAGGGTGTGATCGCCGCACACGATTGAACTGAATGCGAACGGTCAACAACGTCCTTTGGCTTGAAGCGTGTCCGATGGCGACCTGAGCGCACTGGAGTTGCGAGGGTGACACCAAATCCCCGCAACGATATTCTCAGGAGGAACATCATACCGTGCTCTAATTGGAATGGCGCCGCTTCTAAGACCCCATCGACCGTGGTACTACATATAAGGAACAGTACTTGCGCGGCAGTTACTTCTGTCTTCCTCCCCACGAGAAGTTTGTCTTTTTCCGTCGACTGTACTGATGATTATCAGAAGCGTGTATCCGCTGCTTGCGACTTTGCGAGTTTCGCACAGGATTTTACAAACCGTTTCTCTCCTATTCGCATCACCTTTCCTTGTGGTCCTTCCGCCTTCAGCATCTCCCTCACGCCCATGTCATGCCGTCAGATAAACACATCCTCAAGGACTACCTGTTTCTCTTGTGTCTCCAGGAGTTCCTCAATTCTCCGCAATCTTATTGGTCCTCCTTTCGCCTCTGTGAAAGCATGCGTTTTCGCCGGCTTGGTCTCTCGATGTTCCTGCTCAAACTCTCATTAACACTTCCTGGCATCGGAAATCGGCGTCTGGGCGCCTCCAATACTACAATCCACTGCATACCCTTGTTTGCCAGCTTCTGAAGTTTGAGACGGAGAGGAATGTAGGACGATCTAGAATTCTTTGAAGCCAATTCACGCGTGTCTATGGAGGAGTGAACCACTGACTCCCGCTGGGATTATATGAGGTATATCCACCACATGTTATCCACGTGTGTCCAATTAAGTAAAGTTCATCTCCAGCTCGGACATCTCCCCGTCCCCGTTCCCAAGAAAAGTGTGGCGGACCCCTCTCAAACTGTGGCTGGCCTCCGCTTACCCTATAAAACATCGTGTCACCTTCACTGTCTCTCTCTTCCAGCTCCTCCCTCCTCCTGACCATGGCTTTCACACGCTCATCTTACTCAGGGACCTCCAAGAAGTTAGCCCTTGCCTTCGATATCGGAACCACCTACAGCGGAGTTTCGTACGCACTCCTTGATCATGGAATAACACCTGAGATCAAATCTGTCGGAAGGTACTCAATTATCCCGCTCCGTTTGTATTCTTAAGGTTAACCCTATCACGCAGGTTCCTAAACAACCGCAAGATCGGAAACTTCAAAATTCCTTCCACCTTGTACTACGATCATGATGGAACCTTCCGCGGTGTTGAGGGTACCATCGACGACGAGGAAGCCGAAGATCTCCACCAAGTCGGATGGTGAGACTATACGACGCGTTGAGGTTGAGATCCACGGGCTAATTAAGTCATAGGTGGAAACTAAAACTTTCCCCGGGGGATTTGCCGACCGCCGCTAAGAAATACATGACAGCGGACCTGCCCAAAGGCAAATCACTTCAAGACGTTTTCGCGGACATGATTCGCTATCTGTTCGATTCTGCAAAGGCCTTCATCCAGGAATCCGAACCCGTGGGTGACCGATTATGGGAAAGCATAAAATCGAACATCGACCTCGTCCTCTCACACCCCAACGGATGGGAGGGTCGTGAGCAAGAATTCTTGCGAAAATCGGTTATTCGGGCCTCAATCTTCACGGAGGAAGAGGCTCTTTCCCGTGTTTCCTTCGTCACTGAGGGTGAGGCGACCTTCAATTTCTGTGTAACCAATACGAAATCTGGCGAATCGCTCAAGGTCCTGTCCCTCCTGTTAAATTTCGAGAACATGTTCTAAACTCTGGTTTACAGTCTGGCCACAAGGTTCTGGTCGTTGATGCTGGCGGTGGAACTATCGACGTCAGCTGCTATGATGTGAACTCTACTGCGCCGTTGAAGGTGGAGGAGTCCCACGAACCGAAGTGTAATGGTGTCCATCGCAATTAGAATACCCGTGCTGACATGGGGATCAGGTTTCTACCTAGGAGGAGAAGTTGTAACCTCTGAGGCCCGGGCGTATGCAGAAAGTAAGCTCGAACTCTTTGGCCACACCTGTATCCTTACCCTCCCTCAGCGAAGTTCAAAGGCTCAAAGTTTGATAACAAGCAGGACCTCGAGACCTTGACCAAGAGTTTCGATACTGGTTTGAAGACCTCCTTTTCGGATAACACTAAGCAGCAATACATCAAGTTTGGCTCGCCGCGGGATAACAACTCAGATTGTGGCGTAAAGAATGGGAAGTTCAGCTTAGCGGGGTGAGTCCCAACTTTCTCACATACGACAAGCCCTACTTCATCTCTCCGACCAGGGCCGATGTCGAAAAGTTCTTCGAACGTTCAGTCAACGCCATCGTCGAGGGCATCAAAGGTTTCACAACAGGGACAGACCCCGAGAACACGGTATGGTTTTCATATTCTCTCGAGATAAATGAGTTCTTGACTCCGAGCTTTAGTTTGTTTTCCTCGCCGGAGGTTTTGCAGGAAGTCCATGGATATTCCAGGAAGTCGGGCGTATGATCGCCACCCAAGGATTAAAGTTGTCACGTCCCGATACAACGTAGGGTTGTCTCTTTCAAAGGGTTCAGTCGATTTACGTGTGCTTCAGGAATAAGGCGGTGGCGGCCGGTGCAATCTCGTATTACCTTGACCATTTCGTCGTCGGTCGGATTATCAGATACACCTACGGGACACCAGCGTCCACGATGTTCGACCCTTCGGATCCAGAACACCGCAGGCGCTCCGATAAGATTTTCCTCGGAATTACCGGACACCTCCAGCTCGACGTTTTCAGTCCCACGCTCTTCAAGGCAAGCAATCATCTTTTGTCCTCAGATGGCGCTTGCGACTAAGACAATTTCTAGGGTGTGCGAACATCGGGTACACAGGAATTTCGTGAGAAGATTGCTGGGGTTAGCCCGTTCCCTCCTGCTGTTGGAAAGGTTATGGAATTCCCGGTGATTCGTTATACGGGCACATCTAAGAAGCCGCAGTGGATGGATGAGGAGGAAGGTAAGTGAAAAAATTCACGGTTCTCGCGGGACAATTGCATCTCATAAGCATTAACAGACAAGTACAAAACCCTGTCCACTATCCAATTGGATGCCGGAAAGGTCCCGTGTGTCCCTAGGATGTCTCCCCTCGGTTTCCCGATCTTCGTACAAGAATTCGAAGTCATATATATCTATGGCGGAACCTCCGAGATAAAGGCCCAGCTGGCTTGGGAGGAAGACGTACGTCCATTAAGATCCCTTACCACGAATCCCTCTCACAAACTTTTCCTTTTTTTTCGCAGGGCGAGGAGAAGCGGTAAACCTTTTCGGTCTCAATTTGTCATGCGTGTGACTAATTTCCTTGCAGGAGCGATGTTGCTCTCGTGTACGACGAGTGATATATGGTTCAGATGAGATTTTCTTCTTTCTTTAATCATGCTTGCGTTACGCCCTACGTATCTATTTCGATCTGTAATCATGTGTTTAACTTGCCCCTAGTATCGCCCGCTGCCTTTGGAAACAGCTGGGACGACTTCGAAGTTTCCAGAGTCGGTCTGAAAGATTTGTTCCCTCTATAACCTCGAACGACGGACTTCTCCAAAAGATTCCGATCCTGGGCGGTGCCGGAAAAACTTGGAAAGATTGATCCAGCGCGGTGGTGACAACCGTGGGGAATCTCACTTGCTTTGATCGCGAACTTCGCGTGAACCTCACGATAACCCCCTGCCAGCAATTCCTCGTTGTGAAGCCTACATAACCTCAACGCTTGCTCCTCTAAATCGAACTGCGACGGGTCTCACACGCGGCCACTGCCTACTGGGCGAGATAGAGAATGTACGGAATGATTTGAGCGTCTTCGACTCCGTCGACGCGAACCGTCAGGTATCACCACGCCATTGACCTCCGAGGGAGGCGAAAACTTCCTCCTCACAATTGCGCTACAAAGAGGTTTATACGCGGCCACTAGCTACTCTTCGTTTTCATGTTTGGGCTCGACCAGGTCCCGCTCTAGAATTACCTTTGGTCTGCGAAGCACTTTCTCCACGCTTCCCAACCTCTGAAGAAGCCCGATCTCCGTCGTCCCTGCCACCATATTGCACTCCCCTCCTTCTCCAAACTCGTCCGTCATCGTTTCTTTCGTGAAGATTGTCCCAGGCGGTACGACGTAGACCGACATATCGCTGGAAGCGATCTTTGTTTTAATGACATCATACAATTCGACAGTTTTTTCGATGACCGCCTTGATTTCCGCCCCCGCGTCGACTGCTACGGAGTCTACCGCTTCTGAAAAGTCGGAAAAGGACCGGGTGATCATTAGGATTCGAGCGAAACCGGCAATGACCTCTTCCATCTGAGGTAGTTCTTGGGGCATGTAACGTTTCGTCAGTGTTCTCCACCTTGATGCGATCGCCTGACCCTCTATGAGTGCGAAGGTCAGCCATACTGTCATTTACACACTCGCTCGACCTGCCTCCGGTAGAAATCATTCCGTATATTTGACTGAGGGACCCTGCTGCTTGCCCGCGTCCCCAACCCGAAGTTACTCGCTCGATGAAATGGCCAAGGCGCATTTGAATTGCGAGGGTGACTGCAACACGGTTCCTCGCGGCGATCTGCTCGAGCATCGAGTTGCCGAACTCGTCACGTATTTGCTCCAAGTCCGTCTCGTGGACGCGCATCTCGGGTACTGGGTCCCTTTGGTCCCAAGTATCTGAGAGTGCTCCACAAGTAGAGCTGATCAGGGTGTTCAGGTTCTCGACCATGCCCACAAGCTCTGCCTCCGAAACAGCGTCTGTCTTGCCAAGGAACGCCTGCGCAGCCTGCAGCTCCGTCGTCCTTTCCAAAAGTAGATTTTCCGTTGCAGATAGTCGCGTAGATAGTTCTCTAGCGTGTGCAGCTGCTGAAATTAGCTCGGAAAGCTTCATAAGGCCAAAAAGTGTGAAAGACATCAGCTTTTGGAACCAATCTCCCTTCCAGCCCGACCAACCTTTGACCGGACCTTATTCGGGTCCTTCTCTCTTACTCCCAGCAGTTTCCTGACCTCCCGAATCTCTGCCTCCAACTTCACATTTGTCTCTGCCAAGCTACGGTTTTCGGCCATCGCTTTCTGGTATCCCTCCTTGAGCTTCACACGTTTAGCCCTCTCCTGAGTGAACCAGAACCCCAACAATGCTCTCACGGCAGCGATCGGCCTTGAGCTATCTCCAGCTCTTTGAGCAAGCTGGAACTCTTCGTCTGCAGTCCCATCGGGTTCATATGGTATAAAGGAGTGAACTGTCTCCCAGAATTTCTTCAGGATGAACGACATGCGAGTAGGGGGAGGAAGGGTGAGGTAGGATCCCGTAAAGAACAACGCCAGCCACACTTCGTGTACGTCAGTCCAACCGGTTTCCAACCCAGGTTTACAGCGAGTTGCAAAACGATAGACGTGTTTTTGAAAAAACAGGATGGTTTTTTTTGTTTACACTGTGACATTAAACAAAGATATTTGAATTCAAAATCGGACGGAGATCAAAGCTGGGTGTCGATGGATGGTGCCGTGGGATGGCAAAGGGCCACGGAAACGCTCAGTTGAGTGGGCCTCGGGGTCAAAAACCTTTGTTTATGTGTCACGGTGTAAACAAAAAGAACTGTTCTGTTTTTTTTTTCCTCAAAAAAACACTAGCCGCCCAGATAAGTGACAGGAAAAAGTGTGGCGGGCCCCTCCTTGACATATAAAATATCGACTTCACGACGGGATGCCTTCCCCCCAACCTCCTCTAGCCTCTCGTGGTCATGGGTATCACTCGCTCACCTTACAAAGGGGATTCCCGGAAACTACTCCTCGCCTTCGACATCGGGACCACCTATAGTGGTGTATGCTACGCCTTCCTTGATCCGGGCATTGTTCCTGAGACCAAGGGCGTCACGACGTGAAGGCTCCTTCTGTTTACTTTCAACTTGAATTTGATGACTGACTGACCGCTCGGAGCAGATTTCTGAATAACGATTGGAAAGACTTCAAGATCCCGTCAGTATTGTACTATGATCGAGACGGGAAGTTCTGCGGCGCCGGGGACGCCGCCCAATGGGATGATGACGAGAAGCCCGACAAGATCAGATGGTAAGACTAATAAGCTGTCTACCGGAGCCTTGCTGAGGCATCAATAGGTGGAAGTTGAAGTTAGCCGAAGGGGACCTTCCCGCAGAGGCAAAGAGGCATACAACTGCGGATCTACCCAAGGGCAAAACCATTGTCGACCTATTCGCAGACTTCATCCGCTACCTCTTTGACTCCACGGTCGAGCACATCAAACAGGTAGAACCAACGGGGGACGTTTTGTGGAAAAACTTCGGACCGAGGGTCGAGCTTGTTCTAACTCACCCGAATGGCTGGGAAGGCCAACGTCAGGAAGTTATGCGCAAAGCGGTTGTAAAAGCAGGCATTTTCGATGAAGAGGAGGCACGGTGCCGGGTTTCCTTTGTCACTGAGGGCGAGGCGAGCTTCAATTATTGTGTAACCCGTACGAAGCCCGGCGAGTCGCTCGGGGTGAGTGTCTGCTGATGGTTCAACATTGCCTAGTTTTCACGCTGAGGTTCCCAGGTAGACCACAAGGTCCTGGTCATCGACGCAGGCGGCGGAACGATCGATATAAGCTCTTATGCTGTGCGTGGAAAATTTCCTCTGAAGGTTGAGGAACTCTACCTTCCGAAGTGTAAGGTGACTTTTGAAACTTAACCTGCAAATCTAAAGGCGAGGACAGGTGCTTACCAGGGAGCCGAAATCGTCACAGCCAGGGCAAGGGATTATGCCCAAGGAATGTCTAACTCCATCTTCATAACCTACCCGCCTCGCCCCTTCAACTTACAATTTCCCACAGCCAGATTCAAGGGTTCGAAGTTCGATACAGAATCGGACATTGATGCGTTTACGGAGTGCTTCGATAAGGGGTTGAAGTGCAATTTCTCAGACAGTACCAGGCCCAAATTCGTGAAATTTGGCGGGCCACGAGACCATGATAATCGCTGTGGCGTGAAAGACGGGAAGCTCACCTTGAAGGGGTAAGCGAGAGCTGTTTCTACCAATTCACATAATCCACAGGCTCCTTATCATGGCCACTGCGTATAGGTCGCAAGTTGCGAAGTTTTTCAAACCTTCCGTCGATGCGATACTAGAGGCTATCAAGAGTGTTGCAAGGGAGTTGGATCCGAAGAACACGGTAATCATAGCCATCCATAAAACCTGACTCTTTCTCGCTCATGCATTCACGATAGTTCGTTTTCCTGGTCGGTGGCTTCGCCGCAAGCCCTTGGCTTTTCCGAGAAATAGGCCGCGAGCTCGCGGTATTCGGTTTGAAGCTCTCTCGGCCGGATACACAGACGTGGGCATCGTTTCGTTCTGCTCTCCTCCAAACTGGGGAATTGACCTGCCCTTCAGGAACAAGGCGGTTGCCTTCGGAGCGATTTCGCATTATTTGAACCACTTTGTAACCGGCAGACTCGTCAGCTACACATACGGAGCGATTGCCTGCGTCGAGTTCGATGGTTCGGATCCCGAACACCGTCAACGGTCAACAAAGAAAAGGCTGAGCGCCGCCGGGGAGCTGGTCTTGGAAGCGTTCACGCCTATCCTTTTTAAGGTAGGTGTTATTCGCCCAGCCTCTCTGCTTGACTGAGTACGGGTTTCTAGGGGACTAGAGTATCCGACACGGAGGAGTTTTCCAGTTGCTTTGCCAGCACAAGTCACCTCCCTCCCGGTGCTGTGGGGCCTAAGAAGCTGGCTGTAATCCGATACAAGGGTAAACGGGAGAAGCCCCGATGGCTTGATCTTGAACCAGGTCAAGGCGGCATACTCACTGCAGCAACTTTCACATCACTAACCGATTTGTTTGAGCAGAAAATTTCGAGACCGTGTGTCACGTAGTAGCGGACGCAAAGGAAGTCCCTTGCTTCGCCTTTATTTCTCCAATGGGGTTCCCATGCTTCGTCCAAGCGTACAAGGTCGTGTATATATACGGGCAGACAGAGTTCAAGGCCCAGTTGCGTTGGGAAGAAGAGGTATGAATTGCAATACGTGTCATCCCCGATGTCACAACCGTTCTAATTCTTTCCGAACGCAGGATGATGAGAAACGGTACTTCGATCCAATACACAGGGGCCAGGGCGTGCTAACTTCCTTACAGGAGCGACGCGGTGATCCTGTACGATGAGGCAACTGATTGACGGCCTCACGCAGCCGCTGTGAAATCTACTAAGCTTGCTTATTCACCAATTCCCGATTATTGTCTGACCAGTTTCCAAATACAGTTGTGTTCCTTGTAGTGGCCTGAAAAAAATACGCATTGCTTCCTATCGTGTCCAGGTAATCTCTATCCGCCACACTTTGTGCGTTTGTCCAAGGTCTTGGGCGTGATCCCATCATGGATGGCAACGTGTGATCACGAATCCGACGGACGATCACCTCCACATCGATATCGGTGCTTCTCACTTCTCGATCTGGTTGGGAACGTATCGATATCATTCGGTGGTGTTCCCGCAAAAGCTTACGATTGGCTCATCAGCTTGGTCGCGTTTAGTGGGACACTAGATCTGACCCGGGAGGGAAAGGTCATATGTTCAGTTGATTCAATGGAGCCTGAGCTGGGCTCTATCGATTTATATACTGCGATGACCCCGCCACACTTTGGCAAATCTCCCTTCCACCTCCCTTCACAAACATCACTATGGGGAACGATAAGCGTACAGCCTTAGCCCCCTTGAACACAGCTGATGTACGCAGTGAAAGCGCGCACAAAGGGCAAGAGTCTGCGGTCGTGGACATGTGCGACCACATCAAGAAGTTAAAACAAGTCTCCGGGACCGCCAAAAGCTTGATCGCCCTGCTTGGAGACCAAATCCAGGTGCTTTCGAGGAGCATCCCCGTGCGCCGTGGTTTTGAAATCGTATGTGGCCGATTCCATCCCATTGTCATGGCTTTGTCTGAGCTGCATTGTAGGCAGAGGAATTAAGGGAACGTTTGAAAGTACACCGCGAAGGCCTGGTAGACGCCTTCAAGCCGCTGCGCGAGTACATCGAACAGGAGAAAGCGCTCTTCTATACCAAACACGCGAAAGCAATCGAGGGACTGATTCGGAAGCGCGTTGAGGAGGGTGTCAAGCGAAAGCTACCCGCGATTGTGAGGATCGCTGCCATCGGCTTGACTGTATCGTGCTGAGCAGTATCTCCTTCCTTGTCCCTGTAGGTTAAAGAGAAACTTGGACGGTACGAGGAATACGTCAAGACGAACAGCGTCCTGACCGACAAGGTCACACAAGCAATTGCGATAACGTGAGTGAATCCTGTCCCTCACCCCGTTGCAAAAAATAACGGTGTGGCGCAACACTTGCAGTTCCGCTCGCACCGCCAATTCTATCCTTTGTCCAAATTACCCGGAAGAGCAGGTTGCTCTGGTCCCCCCTAACCCCAGATTTGCTGAAATTACCCTCGGGAATTTGAAAAATATCGGCGGTCCCGCTGCGGTGAGACTCGCAAAGGAGCAGGGGTTAAAGCCCCTAGAGGGTTCACCTGACACAGAACTTGCGCGGGCGCGCAACCTCAACATGATCCTAAGACACATCGGAGTGAGTTGTGCGCGATTGTATCTCCTGCTTGAACCTGAACCGACTGATGCTAAAACCCTGTTCATAGGTCCAGTACCAGGCCATTCCGTCGCGGAATGGCCTCCTCCTTACGTCAGTTGCATTTCAAAGGATTCCTTGATCACTTTGGTAGATGTTGCACTATACGTCCTCCTTGCATACCTCATTCTCTCTGTGTGCATGGATATTGTTCTCTAGATCTTGGCCAGGTATTTCATTCCATATTCTTGGAAATAGTGAGCTTTTTGTTGTGACGAGCAGCGAGATTGGATGTACAAACTTGTAGTTCCCTGTAACTTTTATGCAAATCCGTGTTGATCCTCTTGCGATCTGGCGATCCAGCGCTTTTCCTCATATTTCACAGTGATTTTTCCCGAGCGGGGTTACCGCGTTAGTCTGCGATCCAGTGGGTCATCCAGGCGGGATTTGAGCAAAGAAATACACACCTTCTTAATGATTGACCCCATGGAAAGCGTTGATTCAGAGCATTCACTTAGGCTTGCGCAGCGTCATGAGAAGGATTGTCGGGCCCCCTGATGCTTGTGCCAATGTGTTGTTGTCGGGTTCGAGACGACTAACCCTGCCGTTTACGGTTTCGAAGCCCATACTAGCCGTGGTTTGCGCTTCACTGTACAGCCGCTTTTAGCCGATTCTAGCATCTGGAGCATGGAGATTTGTGCATCAGGTGAACCAGAAAGCTTCGCGAGGATCTTGGGATGTCTATGACGGCACCCTCGAGCCGAACCGCGTGTGTTTAAGTATCGCACAAGTTCAACTGCATCGACGGCGGGTAGAGGAAGCGTGACGTGACCGAGATCACATGACATGCTTTCGAAGGGGGATTGACATGCATTGCAGCTGCCAGTAACTCTTAGTACGAGCGAGCAGTTGCCTCACACCGACCGCGTGGTTTCCGACCATCCACTCGTCACCTCAGACCAACGGCGTGATTGTGTGTCGAGGGATTGATTGCCAGTCTACCACCCAAACATGAAAGCAAGAAAAGGAGGCTCAGAGAGGTCGGGTGAGTTACATGGTTTCATGTAACGATACTTCCTAAGATATGCCGTCCTCCCAGTTCAGCAACTCCTGGACCAGATCATCACAAAATGCTCCCAACTATCTGCCGCCAAGGTCAACCTGTTTTACTAGCCGCCCATCGATACTGACGTGCGGTTCATGTCCTCATGTAGAAGGAGGTGCTGGAACTTCAGGGACTGTGCACAACTCTGAAAGGGCCCCTCGGCGATCGTTCCCTCACTCTGGAACAGTCAAACTTTGACGAACTCAAGAGGCCTGTCTGGCGTTCCTCCCAACTCATCCTTTGCTGACGTCGCGAACTCATAGAAAGCTCATCGAAGTCGAGGGACAGTTGGCACTGTGGTCAAGTTACGGTTTTTTCAAAAGATGGTGTAAGTCCGCTTGATTACCCTGCTCTACATAACTGATTTGTCTGCAAGTCAAAGGAGGGACCATCAAGACGGGAATCAGAGCGTTCATCGGAAATATCAATTCCATTGTGAGTCTCATCGGTACCCTCCTGGAAGTGCCTGTTATGTACTCGTGGCCTTCGCAGACCTCCGCGAGTCCGGTCACCTCGACCAACCTCGTACCGAACAAGGCTAACGGTAGGGCTAATAGAAGCATGCTTTCCCCGGGGGGAGTAAACGGCGCCAGTCCTGTGATCATGCCCAGTCGCAGTGTACGTACATTCATCGTGTTCACCAGCAACGCGGATGATGATGCGGGATGCTCAACGATCAGAACCACGAACCACTGCCGCGTCAAACCTCGGAACACGGCTCACCAGAGAGCCGCTCAGTCGAAGGCAATCAACCACCCCCCGTCAAGCGTTTGGATGGGGAAGTTACGAGACAAGGGGATATTCCATTTGCCGAGGGGAGGTACTGCGAAGTTTGGATGGGGGTATGGGAGAAGGCCTGTGGAGAGGGAATCGGTAAGGAGGACACGAAGAGGGTGAGTATGAATCTCATTGTTTCTTTCCCGCTGATGCGGCTCTCTGCAGGTGGCCTTGAAAGCACTTCGGACACTCAAGCCGCCAGGAAGGGCGGAGAAGGCAGAGAAAGTAGAGATGGCAGAGAGGGCAGAGAGGGCGCGTAAGGTTCGATTTTTAGTGACGTTCTCTACGCTCCTGACTCATGCGCTCTCCGTTCATCAGAGACTCGAGAGCGAACTCCCGAGCTGGGCAGAGTTACATCACCCGAATATCCTGCCATTCTACGGTATGTATTTCTCCCATACCGTTGCTCCGAAGGTTCCTATGGTTCTTTAGGGACGGTTACGAACATCGGGAACCGCCTCTACATGGTACGTCAACATCTTACGCGAGAAAACATGTGTAGATCCAACTTCCGTAGGTGTTTCCGTGGCGAGAAAATGGAAATCTACTTGTCTATGCCAAGGGACGCTCCCCAGAAGATAAACACCACCTGGTAAGCATTATAGCGAGTCGGGAGCAACTTGGGCCTCATTCGACACGGTTCAGTTACGTGGTTCTGCAGCTGGACTAAATTACCTCCATTTGAGGGGTTTTGTACACGGGAGTGGTAAGTTTGGCAGAAACTTGATGATCACACCTGATTGACACCTCACACAGTCAGATGCGTAAGTTTTTGACGGCGTCTTCTGGGGCGCTATTGACTGAAGTCCCACAGAACAACGTACTCATCTCTCAAGAGGTAGGTGCCTAGCCTCTGCTGACAGAACGAAAGTTGACGGTACACTGTCAAGGGTGAACCGCAAATCTGCGACTTCGGGATAGCGAAGATCATCCATCAAACCCACGAGAACACGGTATCAAAGACAGTGTCATCCGCGACAATCATTAGATATGCCGCCCCCGAGCTCATCAAACACAATGATTTTTCTATAACGAAATATTCCGACACATATTCATTCGCACTGCTGATACTCGAATGTATCACGGAAGTTCCACCGTTCTCCAACATCGCTGGTGACGCTGCGGTCATTCACGCGAGGATCAGCAAGGAACAGTGCCCCTCCCGACCAGAAGGGCAGAACATTGTCTCGGACGAGTTATGGGACCTTATGAACCGTTGTTGGTCCATTGTCCCTGACCAGAGGCCCTCGATGGATCACGTCCACCGGTTTTTCTTGGGCCGTGCTTGACATACTGTATCTATAGTTTTCATTGACAGATATTTAGCTTAATGTTACGAGCTTTACCATGCCTCACCTCTGTATCATACCCGAACGAAGTCTTACCAATATGATGTAGATGTGCATCGTGACGGCGCGGTACCTTCCATTACCAGGCTCGGGGCATGGATAAGTATCATGGATTCATGATGGTTGCATGGAGTGTGACATGACCGATGTGACGTGGCTTGCTTTAGCGCTGCCATATCTGAAATGGCGATGGACTGCGCCAAGCGAAGAGTCGCCTCCATCAACAACGTGGCATCCAACCACCAGCCAGTCACAGCAGGCTGATTACCAGTATAACTCTCCAACATGAGCTCGACAGCAGGAGAGACACCGGGTGAGTTACCTTGCCTCGAGTAGTGGTGGCTCCCTCAGTGATCTTATCCTTCCAGCTGGAAAACTCCTGGATCGGATGGTTCAGCATTGCCACAAACTATCCGGCGTGGCTAAGGTCCGCCTACACCCACTAGCCATCCTATTGATGCTAATATGCGGCCTGTAGAAGGAAACATTGGAGCTCGAGGAACTGTGCACAACTCTCAAACGTCGCCTCAAAGATTCCACTTCGGAACAGTCAAACTATGACGATCTCAATAGGCCTGTCTGTTTTCCTTCGCCAACCCATCCTTCGCTGACGTCACGAATCTAAAGCGCGCTTGTCGAAGTAGAGGGACAGTTGGCATTGTGGTCAAATTACGGTTACATGGAGAGATGGAGTAAGTCCGGGTATATAATACCTCCTATGTAACTGATTTGTCTGAAAGTGAAAAAGGGGACCATAAAGGCGGGCATCAGAGCGTGTATCGAGAGCCTCAAGCCGTTTGTGAGTCTTGTCGAGATCATCCTTGAAGTTATCATTATATACTCGTGGCTTCCGCAGACCCATGAGGGCCTGGCCGCCCCGCCCACCCCCAAAGTAAAAACATCCGACAGTCGGGATGTTGAGGATACCCTACCGCTGGGAGGAGCAGACAACACCAGTGCTGTGAATGTGACCAGTCGTAGTGTGGGTACATTCATTACCTCCACAAACGATGGGGATGATGAAGGGGGATGGCCGATATCTAGAATCGCGAATCGCTTGCGCACCAGACGGCGGAGCACGACACACCAGAGAATCACTCAGTTGAAGCCACTCAACCACCACCCCCTGTCAAGCGATTGGACGGAAAGATCACAAAAAACAAGACAATTCCCTTTGCTGAGGGAATGTACTGCGAAGTCTGGGAGGGGCAATGGGATACAAGAGGTGCGGAGGAAAGCAGCGGAGATGAGATTGGCGGGAAGAAGGCGGACGTTAAGAAGGTGAGCGTGAGTCTCACTGCCTCCATCTCGCTGATGCGGTTCTCTGTAGGTAGCCTTGAAAGTGATTCGGATACTCAAGCCGCCAGAGAGGGCAGAGAGGGCGCGCAAGGTTTGAATCTTCCCGACTGTCGCTACATACGCTCCTTTTTGATTTGCTCTCTGTTTTCCAGGCACTCGAGCGTGAACTTCCAAGCTGGGCAGCATTACATCACCAGAATATCCTGCCGTTTTATGGTGAGTGGGTCCCCCCAAAGGCTGCCCCGAATGTTCTCATGGGTGCGTAGGGATAGCGGACATCGATACACGCCTCCACATGGTAAGTTAACCATCTTGCGTGAGAAAAGACGGGGGAATGCAAATTCCTTAGGTGTTTCCCTGGTGCGAGAATGGAAACCTACTTGATTACGTCAAGAAACACCCCAAAGAGGATAAACACCGCCTGGTAGGCTCTGTAGCGAATCGAGGGGAACTTGGACCTCATTTGCCATGGTTTAGTTACGTGGTTCTGCAGCTGGGTTAAACTACCTCCACCTGAGGAACATTGTACATGGGAATAGTGAGTTCGGCATAATCTTGACAGTCGCGCATGATTTGACACCTCACAAAGTCAGATGCGTAAGTTTGTGACGACATCATCTTACCGGCTGTTGACTAAAGGTGCACAGAACAACGTGCTCATCTCCCACGAGGTAAATACCATGCCCCTGCTCATAGTACAGGAGTTGACGGTACACTGGTAAGGGTGAACCACAGATTTGTGACTTTGGGGTGGCAAAGATCATTCACGAAACGCATGAGAACTCGGTATCGAAGACAGTGTCATCCGCGTCGATCATTAGATATGCCGCCCCTGAGCTCATCGAACACAACAATTTTTCCATAACGACACACGCCGACACATATTCATTCGCACTGCTGATACTCGAATGTATCACAGAAGTTCCACCCTTCTCCAATATCTCTCGTGACGCTGCGGTCATTCACGCGAGGATCAGCAAGAAACAGACTCCCCCTCGGCCAGAGAAGAACCTTGTCTCGGACGAGTTATGGGACCTTATGAACCGTTGTTGGTCCATTGTTCCCGACCAGAGGCCCACGATGGAAGTGGTCCACCGCTTTTTCTTGGATCTGGCTTGACGCGACGATGTATCTATAATTTCCGTTGACAAATGTGTAGTCTAGCATCAGGAGCTTTGCCAAGCTTCGCCCTATACATGCCCGGACGATGTCTTACCTACGTATAGTGTAGGTTTTTTTCCTGAGCCGGATAAACAAGGTAAACCGTTCACGCCATTTAACCGCCGCACTTTTCAACCCGCTGAGTTGCGCCGCAGACCTTGTGAATCAATGTCTCAATACTTTTTCCACACATAAGGGCATCCTTCGCTTTGCTTTTGGCTGTGGTCCCGAACGGCCCCTTGATTTGATTCAGACAGACTGTAGCACTCATTTTTCCCCGCGACGTTTGGGAAGCACAGAACAGATTTACGACGAAGATGCTTGATCCTGTCGATCAATTGAACTTTCTACACTGGCGCTTTACTCTGTTTGCCTAAGGATTAACTCACGTACTGGAGGACTGAGAGATTTTTGACCTTCCCAGACTCAATCTCGACCCGTGATGATCCACAATGCACAGGGTAAGTGAAGGGGGGCAGAGGGGACTCTGCGAAGGTGTAAAGGCAGGAGTCAAGTTTGGTCCGAACAGTCGGATAATTTGATAGTCTGATTGACGGTATCCCGTGGAAGAAATTTTCGAGGTGCGGACCTCCGGGGTGCTGTGTGAAGGTTGGGCGAGTAGCCGGCGGCTTGTGAGATTGTAGCGTTCCATGGTCAGGAATTCTTCCCCAACTACGGCATCACCGAAGAAAAGCCCCAAAAGTATTGTTGCCGAAACGTGGGCGGGCGGGTGATGGGAATCAAGAGGAACCCTGGCCCCGCCGGCCTCTGCAAGCACACAGAACCGACCTTGCCATGGCTCTACTCGAGGGAACGGGGTACTCAAATTCTCCAACGAAAGATATGGGTCTACTCGTGTAGGTGTGAGAGGATAGTCCCTGCTGCTGAATCAGGCCTAGGTTTTGCGGGGAGTCCGGCAGTGGTATCAAGGCCCCATTTGCAAGGAGATCAAGGCCTCGAACAATTTTGAGGGTGGCGAACCTTTGTGTACATGGTTTCCGAGGACGGGGCACGGTCTGATTTCCTTGAGATCAAAATAAGATGTTAGGAACGAGGGTTCGTACTTGCCTGTCAAAAAACACGTTCGGGTTGAGTCACAAATGTACTCGCCGCTATTTCCACGTTAAGGATGTGCCAGAACCCATGGGAAACAATAGCAACCTTCTCGCTGAGAGCAACTAGGAGCTAGCTTGCCGCTGCCGCTGGTTTATGTGGCCAACAGACCTTTTACTGAGCTCCCAGGATGAGACCGTGGGGCAATCGAACGCTGCTGTTCAACGTTCAGGCCCACATCAGCAAAAGGGAAATCAACTTATTTTTCCCACCAGCCAAATCTGACAGATTTTGCGGTATAAATGGCAGGGCGCTTAGGACATAAACTTATAGAAGTTATAAAATAAGTCTAAAGGTTACGGAAAAGGCAAAAAAAGTCGGAAAAGGCTGAAACAAGTCTGAAATAAGTAAAATTCCATGTTGCTGACGGCCCAGGGTCCATCGAATAGTTGAAGACCGCGCCTCCTGTCGCGTTCGGTAACGCGGTATGCCAAAAGTTGCGAACGATGTCCTTTTACAGAAGCGACTACCGACCGATATCGATAATCAGTGATCAGATAATGCGATTCTGGACGCGAAATACCGTGCCAGGGGTGTTCACTGTGGGAGGAATGGAGACACGGCCTTCACCGGACCGGTGTCGCTTGCACTAGTAGTCGATCACTCGAACCCCATTTCTTGATCGCCACGCTTTCCATTCACACCACCCGCGAGCGTTGGTTCGATTCGTATAAAATCCCAGACAAGGTAGGCACACTCCCTCACAATCTCCCAGATGTCCTCTCACGACACACCGACCACTCCTCCCCAAGACTCCAAGAAGGTGCAGGCTCACCTCGAGTCTCAACAAGCCACAAATCCGAACAGAGGTTCCAGTGCCACCGGCCAAAACCTCACGAGGGTACAGTGAGTTACGAAGCGCCCTCGATTCTCTGCGGGGTCTTGACTTTCTTTGTACAGAAAGGAAGGCGTCAAATCTGGAATATCGGTGGACATGAAACAAAAGAAGCAATGCGAGCTAAAGGACATGGTCCGGTTTCTCCTCGCCCTTTGCTGCCAGAGTGACTCCTCGACGACTCTCGATTCCGCTGATGGAACACTTTATAACGACTGTCTCAGAAGCGTAGAATCAATTGCAGGATCAAATGAGTTGAAGGAGAAATTGGAAAGCTAGTACGTGGTCCACTTCCAAATGAACGTCTCCGCGTTTGTGACCGTGTTCCGTAGCAAATCTCCATCGTTCACGCATGAGCGCCAGATGTATAAACCATTCACGGAAGTCATGAACTATGCGCTCGAACCCTTGTCCCGCATCGAAGTGGATGGGCTTCCTAAATTCAAGAGTCACATCGCATTCGTCCCGTGTGACAAGGGTGTAAAATCCGACTGCGACATATCGGGATCTTCCTTCAAACCCGACGTTGCGGTCATGTCGATCCAGGATGCTTACAAACTTTACAAACTTGACGGGTCGGATGCGCCGGAACTCTCCAAACTCATCACCGAGATCTCAGTTAACGCACCCTCCGGCTCACCCAGCTGGAAGACCATACTTTCAGCGATCGAAATTAAACGGGGAAGGGGTTCATCTAAGCACCAAGACCGTGCCACGCAGGACGTTGATGTACAATTCGATGAGGAACTGGGCGACTCCCAGCCTGTTGTGGCTTGTAAGTTTGATGCATTCCCCTGTGGCCATATGCTAATCACGTTGTACAGCAACGTCTTCAGTGTCCTATGTTTCATCTAAACGGTCTGCAAGCATCGCAGAGATGGACACCAGTGCAATGTCTTCAAGCAGCAAGCGACCGCGTGTGAAAAAGTCTTCCCCCAAGGTGCCGACGCAAACTCTCACAGATCAAAATGGCATATATTCCGCACACAAATTCTCCGATTCGTTTTGGATCAGCCATGTAATCAACTTACTTGTTCAAGGTGAGCATGCGCCTAACACACAAGGTACCTCTCATTGACTTGCTTTGCAGATGATTGCCTGTGGGTCTCTTGGATTGACAGGGAAGGCCCAATTGTCTCGTCGGGCTGTCGTTTCTCCGAGGATATCTCCCTCACGCTCGTCTTACTCCTCGTCCTTCAGCGATTCGGACGCCGTCAGTGGGGATACATCCCTGAGCTCACCACAGAAGACCATTGCGTTTCGTTGCGCTCCATGGAGGCTGATGAGGCATCCGGCGAGGGCGAAGTCACGATCAACTTCCACCCAGAGGATAAGGTTCATTCCACCTGGGCGCTTCTTGGAAGAGCCACAACCGTTATTGGTGCGAAGGTCGAAGGTGATACCACCGGGGTTTCCCGGGGGCAAGATGCTCAAAAACTCAAGCCCAGTGTTGTGAGCAGCGAACAGCGCAACAAGTTGCGTGGCTACTACGAGGCCCGCGACGAGTATAGACGGGCTTACGCTGGGACTGTCAAATCGGCCAACATCGTCTTGAAGGTATCATGGCCAGAAACGACAAGGGTCGCCGAATGGGAAACGCTCAAGCTTGCTCGGACCTTTGGAGAGAACGACAAGTTCATCAAGGGTCACATCCCTGAGGTCAGGGGTGGGCAGGATTTTGACCGCTATTCCACCCACCATATCCGGCGTTTCTTGTGCTTTGACGAGAAACCTGGGACGCGAACCCTACGACTGATTGCAATGGACCGTTTGTGGCCGATACACAACTTAGATGGGGAACAATTTTGGAAGGCATTTTGGGAGTGCGTTTTGTGTATGTGCTTTGTGCCATGTCTACGAACCTCAACTAACGCCTTCACCCCCAGGCCATTACAGGCTGTGGGTGAACGGGATTCACCATGGCGATATCAGCCTTCACAACCTGATGTATGGCATCTCCAAGGCCGGAGACCCCTTGGGGATCATCATCGATTTTGACCTCGCCACCTGCGTCAACCACCCAACTACGAACAACGATCGCACCGGCACCATTCCATTCATGGCTATCGACCTCCTTGACGGTGGGCTGGATACTCGTATTCCCCGATTGTATCGACACGACCTAGAATCTCTAAGCTGGGTCCTTGTCTATGTCACTGTCTCCACGATACAGTACAAGGACAACACTATCGATGCCCCTGCACCCCAGCGCGCCAAGAAATGGTTCACAGGTGTTGATCGTCTTGCTCGCGAGGCACACGCTATGTCAAAGCTGCTTTTCCACTTGTACTATGGAAAAGAGGGTGCCCGCGTTTTTGGCCTTTATCGTCGTTACATCGGCGTCACTCAAAAGATTACTCGATACTGGAGCGACTTCCATACGTCTCGGAAGGTGTCCAAGGAGGAGCCCGAGGTGTTGTCTTGGGGGCCCGAATGGGAGCCGGTTCTTGAAGCACAGGTTTCCGTGAAAGCAGAAGTTGATGACCCAGCGGGTTCATTGGGGTCATTCGTCAAAGAGGTGGCCAACTTGTTGGGAGAAGCTGATGTTGAGTTCGCCCGGGTCAAAGGTGATCTTCTGGAAGCGATTGAAATCCCTCCTGTCAAGGGTAGTGCTGTGTAGTCTCATACCTCGACTTGGATCACTCTACGCACTGAGATACCCTATGTAGCCTTATATACGACGGAACGGTTTGGAACAATCAGATAAAGCATGAATCAAATGGGCCGAGTTATTTGCCGGGACTCATCATCGGAAGCCTCGCCGAACGCCTCATAGTCATAGGAGATCAATATAACTATATCGTTTCATTTCAAAAGACGGTCGTTGGTCAGACTAGGGAAAGTTAGAGAAATCGGTCAGTTACTTATGAGTGTAGGCAGTTGCTCGGACACATCGAAAGGCACGAACTTCCAGGACAGCGCCGGATAGTTGGCCATTTCCAACGGGCTGGTCGATTTAAGCTTCTCCGGCTATCCGCGTTGCAGATTGACTGGGTCATACTTATTGAAAAGGCTTGAGAGTTTTTGCCACTCCCTCGACCGAGCCATTTTTCCTGAGTCTGTAGCGAACTGATTTCATACGTGTGTCATCCGTTGGTTTCCCGGTGTAAGGTCAGCCAGCCCGGCTGCAGGAGTCATGGAGGTTCCCCACCTGGTTGGAGGAACAAGCCGCAATATAGCCCCGTTATGATATTATTATCATTTTCAAAATTTCATCGTATCAAGCCGACCCACTTCGTTCCGGTCCGCTCTCACTTTATGCAATTCGCCTTCTTGTCGCGGTGGGCCTTTTTCCGGCACGGTCTCTCACCACCTTTGTGTTCGACATCACTAGTCTCTAAGTCCTGGACACGCACATCTTGTTCGTCTTTTGTCCTCGTTTGATATAATATGCAGTTGGTAGTTTCTCAGCGGCCACGCTTCCACTTCGTGTAAGGCTCAACCCCACCTATCCGCTCGCTCTCTAGCTCTAAACTCGCTCACTAGCACATCTTGTGTTCTCAACTCTCGTTCGCTCACAGACCCGGCTCGATAAGCTCTAGCGCTGTGATGGCGGACGGTTATCTTACTTTCACTGCGCCCACCGATGATCGGACAATGATGCCGAGTGCCGATACCCAGAATCACCAACCGTCGCCCCGTCAAACCGAGGAACCCGAGACGCTGGATAGCCATTCGGTCGAAAGGAACCAGCTACCCCCTGTCAGAAGTCTGAACGGAGAAGTTGGGAAACTTGGACAAATACCCTTTGATGGGGGGCCGCACGGTGCAGTCTGGTTAGGTCTGTGGGGGAAAGGAGGCGGGGAGAAGTATAGCGAAGAGGGAGTTGGCGAGGTAGGATAAAGGGGTGGATGGGGAGATAGCAGGTGTCAAAAAAGTCAGGCTCGATCTCACCACTTCTATCCCGCTGATGTACCCCCTTGTCAGGTAGCATTGAAAGTATATGAGCCCTGGATAAAGGAGCGGTCAAAGAGGATGCGTCAGGTTTTATTCCCGCTCGCCGTCGCTGTGGTACTTGTTCATATCTCGTCAGAAACTCGAACATGAGCTTCTTCCCCGCTGAGCAGAACTACATCACGAAAACCTCCTGCCGTTCAACCTATGGTGTGTTTGTTCCCCGAACTGTACTCCAAAAGATCCTCATGATCGCATAAGGATAGTCACGGATGTTGGATCAAGCTTTTACACGGTGAGTGGGCAATCGCGGGTGGGAAAACGCGGGGTAGTTCAAGCTTGACATCTTACTATACCAGACTTTCCACGGTTTGCTGATGACAGTCAAATGCGTGAGTTTCTGGCGGCATTCGCTTAACATCGATTGACTAAAGGCGCCTAGAGCAATGTACCTGTCACTCAGGAGGTAAACTCCTTATCCTTATCCTGCGAACGGGAGTTGACCATGCAGCGACAAAGGTGAACCGCAGTTCTGTGACTTTGGAATAGCAGCGGTCGTGGAAGAAGCTAACGGGAGCAAGAATGCGTCGTTCGAGGAAATGGTTCGGTGTGCGGCCCCGGAGCTCATCGAAGACAGCGACTGCACCCCAACGGTGTCTTGCGACACATACTCATTCGTGACGTTGATACTCGAATGCGTCACGGAAGACGTGCCGTTCCCCAACATCACCCGCAACGCCGTGGTTCTCCACGCGAGAACCACCAAGGGGCCGCTTCCCCCTCGACCGGAGGAGTTGCATGGGGAGAAATGGGTCTCGGACGGTTTATGGAACCTTATGGGGCGTTGTTGGTCTCACAACCCTGACCAGCCTACAATGGAAGAAATCCACTGTTTTTTCTTGGAGCAGACTTGACGCGATGGTGTATCTAAGATTTTCGTTGACAAATATTCGGCTCAACATTAGCTTTTCAGGGCTTTGCCGAGGCTGCTTAACGCCAAAACAAATTCTTACCTGTGTGAAGTAGATGCGCTACGTTGGAAGATTACTATAGGCTAGGAGGCATGTCACCGAACACGGCCGCGACTGCATACGCTTTGATAAACAGAGGCCGCACTTCTATGCACAGGCTATGACGAGACTTGGCGACATTTCCCCTCAAGAGTCCCGCTGAAGATAGGTGGTTCTTTCGAAACCGTCTCATAGTCGTCTCATGTGCGTGCCTCGCTACTCCAAAACTCGCTAACGTCTGTGACTTGATCAATCCACGGTTGAATTGATGCATCGGATTTGACGCGATCGTCCTCGTGTCCAACATCAGCAAAATCGCCTCAGCGTCTACTCGGGTACCAGCTTTGTGAAACCGGTTCGTAGGATATCGCGTACTTCAACAGGTTTTGGTTCCCAACATCTCCCGTTTCCCACGAACCGCACTAGTTTCGTTAGTAAGCGCGATTGCGTAAAAATTCTGAAGGCCCCTAAGCGATTTTGATGGGTGATATAAAAGCAATCACATCATCACAACCAAGCGCGTGAGATTCGTGAAAACAATCCACGGCTGGTTCCCATTTTGCAGAAAACCCATCGCCACAAATTGGGAAGAGCAAAAAGTTGTAGATTGTTTGGGAGGGAGGGTACAAAGTAGTAACTAAATAGCCAAGCTATCTCTCATATAGAAAAAGTCCTCCTTGTCGAAATAGTGGTTGAGATAGAAGTCACGAGAGGCGTTGAAACTTGTTTGGGAAGTGAGATTGGGGTCAGCTTTCGCACCAAACTTGGGAACCAACTGAACAGGTTGACGAAGGCGATACAAGGGGATGACAGCACCCATTGGCAATCCGTCACTCCTACATGCCCGGCGTAGGATATACATTCCCCAAATCAGGTCGGGGGCCAACCTTTGGCCCCTAGGGAGATCAGCTTGAGGAACCATGTTGTCAGGGCCACTCTTCGCCCTTCAGGTACCAGTGCTGTTGGTGAGTCGCAACTCCAACCAACAAGAGACAATGGGGCAAAGGGGGAACGACTTCCCTATATCCACCCAAAGTCTACGTGGTCCAAAACGCGATGGACGAGTGTTCTCCGGTAGGTTGTCCGAATTCACAGCAGGAGTGCCGAGCCTCTATCCGATAAATCCCTATCTTCTTCTGAGGGCAGATATAAGAGCCCGAGGATGGCGCCTCAAACTGGTGCTTGATCAAGAGAGCGACGAGGAACTCCTTTTCGTAAGCGTGTTTGCCAATTCCTGATACAAGGCCAAGAGAGAGAGGAGAGCGAACATGTTCAAAGAGGTACTCAATAAGCTCTTCAGTGGCCTACAGCAAATACACCAATGCTGCAAGGAGAAGAGGACTTCCCGAGATATCAAAGATGGGGAGTCCTCAGCTACTCTACTGGTACCTATATAGGAGAGCGGCCGGTGTTGGACATGAGAACAACCATGTCATTATTTATGATAATTCACCACAACAAGATAAGATTAGATAAGATAAGGACAAGAATCTCATGGAAAGTTACAGAATGTTACAGAAAGTTCAGGAACATCCTAGAATGCGCCGGAACATCCTGGAACTTGCCAGAATGTTCTAGAAGGTGACGGAACATCACACCCCATGTGACACCGGTCACGCTTTTGTGACATTTTGTCACACTTGTGACGTCTGTCACTCCATTAATTACCATAGAATACAGTAGAAGGCCATAGAACGTTCTAGAATAATCTCACATGAAAAAGTATATAAAGAACTCACCCCCAGTTCTAAGGAAAGGCAACTCACCCATAACCTTTTACCCCTCTCTCTCTCTACCCAACAGCTGTTGGCCACTGGCCAGTAGTTGTCCCCTCTATCCCCTCTTCTCTCTATAACTCACCCTCTTTTACTCTACCCCTTTTCACCAAGACCCTTACCTTGCCTCACCTCCTTAGGCCTGAGTGGTTGAGTGATTTTCAGTAATCACATACCATTTTGAGCCCCACCTCTGTGTGAATAAGTTCTAAGTTTGGACTTCTGAATAAGCTTAGTACACTTGACTCTGTGACGTAGCAATATCCTTATCTCTGTTAGTGCTGAAGGCAGACCCTTCAGGCAGAGAGTATTCTACCTCAGACTAGTGACTGACTAGGTGACAGACAGATTTAGTAATAGTACCACATTGGTATCCAACGTATCAGTATCTCAGACATATCAAGAAGTTTATCTTATCAAGACAGGTTCTCAAGTTTCAGCAGTATCAAGTTATCAGACGTATCTCAGCAGCATTTGGACGTACCTCAGCAGTATATTGACAGATCATCAAAACTACTCAGACATATCAGCACAGCCTCAGAAGTATTAACACAGCCACAGCACAGCCACTTACACAGCCACAGTGCACAGCATTCTACACAGCCTTCTTCACAGCCTCATACACAGCCTCGATCGTATCAGTTTCACACATCATTATCTCCATTCCCAATCATCAGCGTAGATCAGGAACCCCATTCTTATCAAGATCAGCAACCCCCTTTACATTCTTACTAGGTGTTTGGACCAGGGAATATACGTGCAGTAGTGATAAAGGTTACTGAACCCCTCTGAACACATCTGAAGGACCTACAACCTCCTTCAGCGAACTCATCAGGACAAGGAGCCGGAAAGTACGAAACCCCGCCCACCCTGTGGAGTTGTTAGTCGGGATAACTGACTTCTCAACCAGCCTACTTAGTTGTTAACGCTTAGCTTCTAAGTAAACCAAGAAGGACTAGTAAGAGTTCTTATAGACCTCTTCACTACAACCTCAGCCAACTCGACACCGGGACAGAGATAACCCTATCTAATAATAACTCGGAGCAAAGAAGGGCCGAGAGTAAGCTAGAACAGTAAGTGGCCCAGAGCATAGAATAGAAATAACCAAGGAATGACTAATGGGTCAGGGTTCGTGTGAAAGCAAGAAAGGGGTCATGACGTCGTGTGGGAAAGGAATGACAAAGAACAATATCACATGCGAAGACTGACCAATAAAGGGACGACGCGTCAGCTCGTCCGATCGGGACAACAAAAGACTGAGTGGGGCTTGAATGTCGAGACGAATGTATGGGGAGTCTGGACCGGTGAAACGATGGGCCGATCCAATGGCGAATAGGGCGCGAGCGCTGTCAATGGTCGGATAAAGTGTAGCGCGAACAGGCCGTTGGATCCATCAAACTCCCTTCTTCCTAAATCAACATTCCCACCAACCAACTACTCATCCTACCATGCCCATGATCTCCGATCGTGTCTTCCGTGCTGAGAACAGCACTGCCACCATCGAGTCTGCGGATCCTTGATCCGTACAGAACAAAGGATACTTCCTTCCAAACGCCAGTGTGGTGTATCCCAGCTATCGAGAGGCGCGTTGTCACGCGCACACCGTTTGTTGGCGTTTGTCGAGCCCATTCAGCTACTTTTTCCCCATGACCCATGGACCGTACGGCGTGACAAAATCCCATGACCCATGGGCCATACGTCGCCGTACGACAGGTACAAATCCCCATCACCCATGGACCGTACGATGGTGTGTGGGCCCCATGACCCATGGGTTGTACGGTGCTGTATGACAGTATGGCCTGTCCATGACCCATGGGTTGTACGATGCCGTACGGTGGTATGCCCTACCCATGACCCATGGAGCGTACGGCGCCGTACGGTGGTATGCCCTGCCCATGACCCATGGAGCGTACGGTGCTGTATGGTGGTATGCCCTACCCATGACCCATGGACCGTACGACACCGTACGACAGTATGCCCTGCCCATGACCCATGGGTCGTACGGCGCCGTACGACAGTATGTCCTGCCCATGACCCATGGAGCGTACGGCGCCGTACGGTGGTATGTCCTGCCCATGACCCATGGAGCGTACGGCGCCGTACGGTGGTATGCCCTGCCCATGACCCATGGAGCGTACGGCGCCGTACGGTGGTATGCCCTACCCATGACCCATGGAGCGTACGGCGCTGTACGACAGTATGCCCTGCCCATGACCCATGGAGCGTACGACGCCGTACGGTGGTATGCCCTGCCCATGACCCATGGGTCATACAGCGCCGTACGGTGGTATGCCCTGCCCATGACCCATGGGTCGTACGGCGCCGTACGGGGGTTTGCCCTACCCATGACCCATGGGTCGTACGGTGCCGTACGGGGGTTTGCCCTACCCATGACCCATGGAGCGTACGGCGCCGTACGGTGGTAAGCCCTACCCATGACCCATGGACCGTACGACACCGTACGACAGTATGCCCTGCCCATGACCCATGGGTCGTACGGCGCCGTATGGGGGTTTGCCCTACCCATGACCCATGGAGCGTACGGCGCCGTATGACAGTATGCCCTGCCCATGACCCATGGAGCGTACGACGCCGTACGGTGGTATGCCCTGCCCATGACCCATGGGTCATACGGCGCTGTACGGTGGTATGCCCTACCCATGACCCATGGGTCGTACGGCGCCGTACAGTGGTATGCCCTACCCATGACCCATGGGTCGTACGGCGCCGTACAGTGGTATGCCCTGCCCATGACCCATGGACCGTATGGCGCTGTACAGTGGAATGCCTTGCCCATGACCCATGGGTTGTACGGTGCTGTATGGTGGTATGCCCTATCCATGACCCATGGAGCGTACGGCGCCGTACAGTGGAATGCCTTGCCCATGGCCCATGTATTGTACAGTGCCGTACGGTGGATTACCTTGAAAAAAAAATTTAATGGATTACCTAATAAGGAACTATATGATGGATTACCTAAAAAAGAAATATTTGATGAATTACCTAAAAAGGAAATATTTGATTGATTACCTAAAAAGAAAATATTTGATGCATTACCTAAAAAGGAAAGATTTGATGAATTACCTAAAAAGGAAATATTTGATGGATTACCTATAAAAAAAAATTTGCTTGACTGCCTAAAAGAGAAATAGTTGATGGATTACCTAAAAAGGAAATATCTGATTGATTCTGGAAAATAGCAACATCCTAACCTAACCTCAAGGCACTGCCAGATCAGGAATCCATTCACCTCTTGCATTAGTTTTCTGTTTGTAGTCCTGACTAACCCAAAGTGATCAAGCTAACATCATCCAATCTAACCTAACCTAACCTAACCTAACCTAACCTAACCTAACCTAACCTAACCTAACCTAACCTAACCTAACCTGAAACAGCCAATCTAACCCATTTCACCCTAACCTAACCTGCAGTGGTCTATCCAACCTGACTATAGCTTTGCTTAAGCTGACCCATGACAAACAAGTCCTAACTTAAACGTGACCTTGCCTAGCACACCAACATGTAACATGGGTTACAGGAATGCAGTGCAAAGTGCATACCCCTTGGGGGACCTCCACTTGTATTTAGCCATAAGCTGGCTATCACTTGAACACACCTACTAACCTGGACCTACCAGTTGGTGGACCTGCAAGCCAAAAGGTCCTTGGACTGGTATTCCATAAAAGATCCTGCCACTCAATTACCACCAACCACATTCACAAAACATCTCTTGCCCAGGCCAAAACTCAGCAACAACTCAAATTTACCTACCTGAACAGACCCAGAATCCAGCTGGGTGTGTTCCTCCACATTACAGGCCCACAGACCTATAGACTTATGAATTAATGAGTCCAATGGGTCATAGGTTCAGCCAGGTGGATTGGCTTTATTTGTCATCAAGTTAATATCTGGTACAAGAGAGGTGAATATGGTTGGGTGGCAGGCACAGCTTATGGAATATAGTCCATGGACCTGTTGGCTTGCAGGTCTACCAACTGGTAGGTCCAGCTTAGTAGGTGTGTTCAAGTGATAGCCAGCTTATGGCTAAATACAGGTGGAGGTCCCCCAAGGGGTATGCACTTTGCACTGCATTCCTGTAACCCATGTTACATGTTGGTGTGCTAGGCAAGGTCAAGTTTAAGTTAGGACTTGTTTGCCATGGGTCAGCTTAGGCAAAGCTATAGTCAGGTTGGATAGACCACTGCAGGTTAGGTTAGGTTGAAATGGGTTAGATTGGCTATTTCAGGTGGGTTGGGTTAGGTTAGGTTAGGTTAGGTGAGGGTTAGGTTAGGGTTAGGTTAGGGTTAGGTTAGGTTAGGGTTAGGTTAGGTTAGGTTAGGTTAGATTGGATGATGTTAGCTTAACCACTTTGGGTTAGTCAGGACTACAAACAGAAAACTAATGCAAGAGGTGAATGGATTCCTGATCTGGCAGTGCCTTGAGGTTAGGTTAGGATGTTGCTATTTTCCAGAATCAATCAGATATTTCCTTTTTAGGTAATCCATCAACTATTTCTCTTTTAGGCAGTCAAGCAAATTTTTCTTTTTAGGTAATCCATCAAATATTTCTTTTTTGGGGAGATCCATCAAATCTTTCCTTTTTAGGTAATTCATCAAATATTTCCTTTTTAGGTAATCCATCATATAGTTCCTTATTAGGTAATCCATCATATAGTTCCTTATTAGGTAATCCATTAAATATTCTTTTTGAGGTAATCCACCGTATGGCACTGTACAACCCATGGGTCATAGGCAAGGCATTCCACTGTACAGCGCCGTATGGTCCATGGGTCATGGGCAGGGCATACTGTCGTACGGTGCCATACGCTCCATGGGTCATGGGTAGGGCAAACCACCGTACGGCGCCGTACGACCCATGGGTCATGGGTAGGGCATACCACTGTACGGCGCCGTACGCTCCATGGGTCATGGGCAGGGCATACCACCGTATGGCGCCGTACGCTCCATGGGTCATGGGCAGGGCATACCACCGTACGGCGCCGTACGCTCCATGGGTCATGGGTAGGGCAAACCCCCATACAGCGCCGTACGACCCATGGGTCATGGGCAGGGCATACTGTCGTACAGTGTCGTACGGTCCATGGGTCATGGGTAGGGCATACCACCGTACGGCGCCGTACGCTCCATGGGTCATGGGTAGGGCATACCACCGTACGGCGCCGTACGCTCCATGGGTCATGGGCAGGGCATACTGTCGTACGGTGCTGTACGACCCATGGGTCATGGGTAGGGCTTACCACCGTACGGCGCCGTACGCTCCATGGGTCATGGGCAGGGCATACTGTCATACGGCGCCGTACGCTCCATGGGTCATGGGTAGGGCAAACCCCCGTACGGCGCCGTACGACCCATGGGTCATGGGCAGGGCATACCACCGTACGGTGCCGTACGACCCATGGGTCATGGGTAGGGCATACCACCGTACGGCGCCGTACGCTCCATGGGTCATGGGTAGGGCATACCACCGTACGGCGCCGTACGCTCCATGGGTCATGGGCAGGGCATACTGTCATACGGTGCTGTACGACCCATGGGTCATGGGTAGGGCTTACCACCGTACGGCGCCGTACGCTCCATGGGTCATGGGTAGGGCATACCACTGTACGGCGCCGTACGCTCCATGGGTCATGGGCAGGGCATACCACCGTATGGCGCCGTACGCTCCATGGGTCATGGGCAGGGCATACCACTGTACGGCGCCGTACGCTCCATGGGTCATGGGTAGGGCAAACCCCCATACGGCGCCGTACGACCCATGGGTCATGGGCAGGGCATACTGTCGTACAGTGTCGTACGGTCCATGGGTCATGGGTAGGGCATACCACCGTACGGCGCCGTACGCTCCATGGGTCATGGGCAGGGCATACCACCGTACGGCGTCGTACGCTCCATGGGTCATGGGCAGGGCATACTGTCATACGGCGCCGTACGCTCCATGGGTCATGGGCAGGGCAAACCCCCGTACGGCGCCGTACGACCCATGGGTCATGGGCAGGGCATACCACCGTACGGCGCCGTACGACCCATGGGTCATGGGCAGGGCATACCACCGTACGGCACCGTACACTCCATGGGTCATGGGCAGGGCATACCACCGTACGGTGCTGTACGCCCCATGGGTCATGGGCAGGGTGGATGGCTGTCCAGCACCACCGTACGGCCCATGGGTCATGGGAAGGGCATACCACCGTACGGCATCGTACAACCCATGGGTCATGGACAGGCCATACTGTCATACAGCACTGTACAACCCATGGGTCATGGGGCCCACACACCATCGTACGGTCCATGGGTCATGGGGATTTGTACCTGTCGTACGGCGACGTATGGCCCATGGGTCATGGGATTTTGTCACGCCGTATGGCCCATGACCCATGGGGAAAAAGTAGCTGAAACCTGTGGTTTGTCAGGGCCACTCTACCCCAACAACTACCAGTGCACTGAGCCGACTCCGCAGAGTACTCACTAGTCCGACTAGCTTGTGAGAGAACGATCACGTCTCTATTCTTCCGGTAGGTTGTCCGAGGTCACTGCAAGTCAGGTCGAAATCCTAAAGAGAAACCCAACCTAAACCGTACTTCGTTCGGTTTAACAAACAAGGGTTAATCCCTACAACAGGATTGATGACTCCACCAGTTGATCGACTGGACGCTCGAGGTGTTCTAATATGACTGCGGGGAGTCTATAGTTACGAGGCGCAGTTGACGCGCAGAGCAGGAGGGAGAGCAGATGGGGGATGTCTTGGATCAAACAAGAAACTCTGACTTGGCCTTAACTGCAACTGGGCTGAGAAGGGCAGAGGATTTCCTGAGGTAACAAAACTAAGGTACTACGATACAGCCACAGTTGCTACTTATACTAAAGGAGTGGCCATGACGTCAATACCCTAATATACCCTTATCAAGTCCAGAACAAAGGGGGATAAGGAGTGTGTGAACGCTAAGTAAGGGAAGCGAACAAAGGTGACGCGTGGGAGAATAAAGGACAAAGGGCCTTACTAGCGTGTGAAGGATTGCATGAAAGATAACGAATGTCCGCATGAAACATAGGGGTAAAGATAACACTAGTCCTAAAAGAAAGAGGGGCATGGGGTCATGAAAGTTCGTACCTGGGGATCACACCCAAGGGTCAGGTGGAAACCTCTCATTGCTTCGTGCAATTTTCGAGCGGCTCCGAGATAAGAGACCATGCAAACATCCCTTGTTGTCTGTAGGCGGTAACAGCATCACGGAATAGTGGCAACCTCAACGTACGTCCGAACATGAGGAGGTCAGGCCTAGACTCATGGGACATGAGGGATTACAGATTTGCTGGCGTTTCACGCTAACGGCTACTCCACATTCGCTGGGCTAAACAAAAGGAGTCTAAGGCACTCCTTCCGAATAACGGTGATTCCTTCCTCCGGTTAGGAGACTGTGATGTGACTGTCCACGTGTGTGATCAGGGTCCAGGGTTGATCGTAATCGTAAAGTCATGAGGGGTCGTAAAAGGGGTTCGTGATGTCATAAAGGGGTCATCAGGGTCTTGAGACCTACTTTTAGTGCGCGCGCGTTCTAGGCGTTCCGGAACGAAGTTCTTCCAAGGCCGTCCCGCGGGCCGAGGTGTCAGCTTGATGTAGTAAGCCAACGATGATGGTACAGGGGCGGAAGTTGATGTGACCCGGACCAATGAGGTTCGTCGAGGTAAGTCACGTGAAGGATCACCAATCTAGGCTATAAGAAGGACGTCTTCTTGGAGCCATCCTTGATCAGCAACACCAGCAACTTCCCCATCATCTTACCAAAACATGTCCTTCCCCAACAACCATACCTACAAAGTCGCCAATGGTATCTCCACCATCTCTCGTATCAACCGTCGTGCCGCCGCTCGCAAGACCTATGCCTGTGCGGCTGGGACTCCCTATACCACGGATGACCAGGTATGGGGGAGACCTAGAGCTTCGTGTGTTCGCACTAACGCCTTCCTCTAGGTAGAGGAACATTCTTTTGACGTTTGATGTCAAACTAACGGCTTCTAGATCTTGGAGGTCGTCACGGAAGTGGACGTCGAACGTCTCAGGGAGACGATGCCTCATTTGAAGGGGTTAACCTGGGATGATGAGCTTTGGGTCCGTATGATCATCGCTGAGAAGGTGGCCTTCCAGATGAGGGGTAGGTTCGGAGAGTTGGAGCATCTGATCAAGAAGGAGCTCTGGTACACCCTGCAAAGGGGAATCTATGATCAGGACCTATTGGAACACGGAGCGACCGTTCCTCGGGCCGTCCGCCATGCTACTGCTTCCACTAGCCTTTTGTGGTCGCTCGTTCGGGAGGGAGAAAGCCGGGTAGGTTTTCTGTCTGAATATTCGAGTATGACTCTCGACTAACCAGACTGCCTAGGTTGAACGATTGGAGCGGGAGGTAAAGGAAGCGAAGGCAGACGTCCTTCGTATATCAGCAGAGGGTCTTCAATTGAAGGAGACCTTGGCTGCCTTCCAGCAGGGGACGAACGAGGCGTTGGAGGCAATGGTCGCCAACCATCAAGAGTTGATCGCCGGGTTGAAGGTTAGGGATAACAACATCAAGGGAGCATTGGCCAGGAGGGACGAAAAGGTACTTTCAGCCTTTGCAGGTTTATGCAATGACTGAGAGGTTCTTCTAGACGGAAGAACTTGAGAACGTGGTGGCCGTGTTGACAGCGCAGGTCGAGTCCTTACAGGATAAGACTTGCAACTGTAAAGAAGGTCCCAAATTGGTTGGTCAGGGGACAGCCGATGTTCCGTTCGAGTTGGAGTACGCCGACGAGGTGGTACTCCCATCTCCTATCCCGTCGTCCTATGCGACGCCTCCGATCGAGAATGCGGTTCCCGTTCCGACTCCGGCTCCGGCTTCCACTCTGGCCGCCTCCGACAAGGAGAACTGTCCTCGCTGCCCTTTGCAGCCGATCAGTCGGCTGGTGAAGATCGAGGATGAAGTCATGGAGGTCGACCGGGCCGAAGATGTTCCGAGGGCCATTGAGGTACATCCGGTGACAACAGGGCAGCGATGTAAACGCTCTCGACGCCGTGTTGCTCATCGCATGGCTCCATCGGCTAACCCTTATCTGCGTCCAGTTGAGTCAGATGGTGACCAGTCTGGTCGAGGTGGGGGACGAGAGTTCCGCTATCGGGTCAACCGTCCCTACCGACAGGTCGAGTCGGAGATCCAGCTTTGCCACCAGCTACGACTCGCAAGACAGGATTCCGCCCAGGGGTCCGATGAGGGAGATGGAGGGTCGCTTGCCGACTACGTCGAAAGTACTGCCGAGCAGTCACCCGGTGATGGAGATGTGGGACCAGGTGTTCAGCAGTTCGGTGACATCTGGAAGGCTGATCGGTCCGCTCGAAGGTATCTCTTCCTATCGGCTTGAACTAGTCGTTCAGCTGAGTGCCGAAGATGGTGACGCCATGTTCGGGGAGGTTCTTGCGAGGAGGGGCCAGCACTACAATCTCCGGGATGGACAGTTGATGACCTTCAGGCCTGCCGTAGATAGAGTCGACTTTTGATGGGATTGGGATAGCACTTGTATAGCTCGTTGTGGATTCGCTGGGAATAGTACGCGCGTGTGTGTGTTTCGAATGATTGATGTGAAGGATAAGGAGTGTGAAGCATTCAAAACATAAGAAGTGATAAGAAGAGTTCGGAGAAAGAGCGTGTTATAAAAAGTTTAAAAATACCATGTTCCTGACACCACATAACGCACAGACCATGCAGTGCTGTGCACGGACCATGTTTGTCTGTGTTTGTATTATTAGTGTAGTTACATGTCACTGTCACGTCACAAATCTAAGTAGTATATATACTCAGAGTAGTTTAGCCTGTACTCCTTAGATTTGTTATCATCAGACTCTCCGTGACCTCTACTGCTGTGTGCTTAGAGCAAGAGTGCCTGAAGACCCTTGTCTCCTTCTTTCTCCTCTTCTCCATCTAGTCTGTGAAGAGACTTCCGATATCCCTGGGTTTGCAACAGGGTTATAACTGTGTGTTTGACCCCCTGCGTGTGATAGGTTTGGATAGTAAGAGTGCTATTGAACTGTAGAGGTCGCGTCGGCCTGACACTACACTTATTGCCCTCAATCGGTGTATAACCCTTTCCACTTTGCTCATCGTTTTCCGATAGACCAGGATTGCGTTTGTAAGGTAGATCCTTTCCTCCTCGTTTAATCTCTCTCTTAGTTCCTTTTGTATTATTACTATGATTGCGAATAAGACCAATGTCTTGAATTACTTGTGTGATTTTCCTTAATATGTCACACGTTCGTGACAGGATGTCCCGGTGTTCACGACCAGTGACTTGCTTCAGTGATGAGATCCCGGAGGAGAAATGGCAGTAACCGTTGCGTGGCTGAATGAGTGTAAAACGGAGGTCCAGTTTGAAGTCCCCGACAGCTCGGATGACCTATTTGACATTGTGATCCCAGAATGACTTGTGAAGGTGATGGAGGATTTCAATGGGGAAGATCTGATGCGGATTGGGGAGGGTTCCATCTGGAAGGAACCAGTCGTGCCAAAATTGTAGATTGACTCCATTTAAGCGGAAGAGAGCCTTTGCATTACTTGTGTAGGTGGCAACTTGGGATGGATCAAACTCAGAGGCAAGGGTGTTGAGTGATGTAAGGATGCTAGCGGCAGTCCAGGGTTGATGTTGGATAGGGTCGCCGAACTCCCTGAATGTGGCCATTGTCAGATGAGAGGTCTTCCCGGCAACACCAGTGAGAGCAGTTGCTTCTGGAGTGTTGACAATGTAGGCAACCAGCGGCGTAAAACAAAAGTGTGTATTGCCAGCGTAGTCAGAGAGCCAGGCCCTGTCTTGCGATGCGATCTTGAGGGGGTGAGTGATGAAGTCAAGACACGAGTGTGTAAGACGGTTTTCAACAACTCCGTGGAGGCCTTTCTTGATGCCGACAAACTTCGGGACAGGCAACAATGCCAGTAGTGAAAAAGCATGTGAGGTGATTGATGACCAAACTGAAGAATCAATGTTGGCAAGGGTGATGAGTAAAGGGTGGGCAACGCGATCCCCTGTCATGGCGCTGAGCCTGGTCTTATCTGAGGATAGGGTGATGCCTAGGAGGGTGGAGTGTGACGGAAGGTGGCACTGGGTCATTGACAATGAGAAAATTAATAAGGAGTACATAATGGTGTGGTGACGCACCTGCAAGTCCCATGCCCCATCACTAGTAATCCAGTCTCCGTACGTACAATCGCCTGAAACATTGAAGTCTTGACGAGGCTGGTACTGAATCTTGCCAGAAAAGAGAGGGTTCTTCATGAGGAATTCTATACATTCCATTGGGTCCTGATAGTACAACACAAGGGGGTCCTTTGTAGTGTAGCCGGGGATCGAGACTGTTGTAGACTTCCAAGGTGGCCTGCTGGGAAGCAACTCGACCTTTCCGCAGAGGGTTCGTGCACAATAAAAAGAGAGGGCGAGGCCAGTGATCTGAAAAGGGATTAATGGCATGTCACTGAAGACATGGCATAAACGTGGTTAGGTTAGGTTGTATTAGGTTTAGGTTAGGTTTAGGTTAGGTTAGGTTTAGGTTGGGTTAGGTTTGGGTTAGGTTATGTTAGGACCCCAAATAGAAATATTCTATTGGGCATACAAACAGTGGATTACTCTCAAAGTTGACAGCCTGTTATGTAACCCAGGAAACTTTCCTATTTTGGGGATCAATCAAAGATGAGCTTTCCTGGAATAGGCATATGTCCCATGCCCCAGGGAGAACAGAAACCCCTGTACAACCCATGCTCTTGTACAACCCATGACCCATGGGGAATTAATAGTGTTGTACAATCCATGACCCATGTCAGGGTTGTAGGCCTGCTTACTGTTTGTGGGGCGCTAGAGGATTAGCAGCGGGATGAGGGGTGTCGGGTCTGACTTTGAAAGGGGTTCCGGGTGTGGAGACGAGGGGAGGAGGAATATCAAGTAAAAGGGGTGACTTGGTTTGGTAGGGGTGGACGGGTGAGTGATAGTCTTGGCAAAACTGGTTTAATTGCTGGACGAACGGTTCGAAGTCTTGGCCGCTGAGTTGTTCGAAGTGAACAAGGTATTCTGTAATGGAGTAAGGTAAGTCAGTTGGAATGTCCCACCAGAGGACGATGAGAGCGGGGGAGTGAGTATGAACGTTGGTGGTTAGATGAACTTTGGGAGAAGGGAAGTAAAAGGCGGGGCTGACGCTAAAGTAGACGGTAGCTAGAACACTCTCAGTGAGGTCCGAGTTCCAAAGGAACTGGTGGTCCGCGCCTAGAAGGAAGGGGGGAGTGGTGACTCCGGCGTCGAGGGCAGCGAAAGGACGATAGTAAGGGAAGTGAGTCAGTAAACCGTTGGTACGATTTACTTGGAGGCTTCTGATGAGTTTATACTCCCAGATAGATCTCCTGGCGTCAGGGATATTTGGACGAGTGGTAGGACTAGTGGAGGGGAAAGGGTTGGGCGCGCTGAACATACACTGGCAGGAGGATTCCTGCTGAATGAGTTAGAAGGGGTAAGACGTGAGGAGGATTCCTCAGGCTTACTTTTTATATTCAGGTTGTAGGTAGAGGAGTACAGAAGAGATTGAGAATGGGGAAAAGAAAGAAGCGAACGCTCTTCCTTATATACCCAATCCTCTACAGGAGTCATTACTTTACAACGAGTCAAACAGGAATCAACATGGTCTGTGCGCAGTTTAGGGTAGGTTGGGCGAGTCAGGGGAATGGGACTTTGGAGCGACAAATAACAAGATAAAATAGGAGAACAATAGTAAAGGAGTCATTAGGGGCATAATGGGGATTTCTCGCGATCGATGGTGGTAATAGAAGACGGATGGGGATTTCTCATGATCGGTGGGATTTCTCTCGTTTCACGGTGGCAGTAGAGGACGAATGGGGATTTCCCATGATCGATGGGGATTTCTCTGAATTGATGGGATCGCGATTGGGGTTGAGGGTTTGTTTACCCTAATGAGGACGTTTAATGGATAATGGGTTTTGTTTTCCCCTTTTGGTTTCCTTTGAGTCAGGATGTATTTAAGTCAGGGGGATTAATGATCGTTTCCCTCATCGTCTCTTTTCCACTCCCACCAAACCCCAATACCATCTTCTCCAAATATCCACCACTACTATGTCTTCTTTCGTTGCCAACAACGCTGCCGCCACCCCTTTCACCCCGTCCTTCGAGACGGATGCTCCCTACGACGTGGAGCAACATTTGTATGACTCCCCTGCCAACATCGCCCACGACAACCAGGTTGCCATTAACTTCCTCACCGCCCACAACGCCCCCACCGAGTTCTGGGAGCAAGCTGGGTACGAAGACCCCAGGCTTTCTGGGCCTGTGGTTCAGGCTCAACACCCTGGAGCCGTTCGTTTATTGGACGCCATGGAGAGGGAGAGGGAGGATCGGATTGCGAAATTGGAGAAGCGAGTGGACCTCATGTACGTCATCATGAACAGTTTGAATGATGACTTCTCTCACTTTGCTTTGGAACATTGGGGACCTTTCCAGGCATCTCTCTTCCGATATTTCGGACACCAATGTCGTGGGGCTTATTGCACCGACCCCCCTTGCAAGTCCCCAGTCATCCCTTCGCCACCGCCAGGATCGGGGTGTTCCTCTCCCTCCATCCCCTCCCTGGAGTCCTGCCCCAGTTCGCCAGATGGTGGAGAGGTCCCAGAAGAAGAAGAACCGCAAGAGTCCGATGACTCGTTCTGGACAACGTTGTCGTCCCTCCGACAAGTCACGTCAGGTTCGGATGAAGTTGAAGGTGGAAGTGGCGGGTCTCCAAGACCGTTATGGGTTCGCATTAGTGAGCGGGGCCTTGTCGGACGTGCGACGCGAGATGAATGATAGCTTGTATCATGATGTGTTGGGGTGCAGGGAGTGTTGGCAGGATCCGGTGTCGCGAGCGTATTCATATTGTCCTGAGAGTATTTACAACCCTCACCACTTCGCTCATCGTTGTCCTTTTGCTCAGGAATGTGCTTGTGACGTAGACCCGTTTGTTCTTGTCTGAGTTTGTAGTTTTTACTAGTCCCCTTTGTATTATCTTTACTACGAATCAGACCAATGTCTTGAATTATTTGTGAGATCTTGATTACTATGTCACGCGTTCGTGACAACCCATGGGAAATCTATACCCTTGTACAACCCATGACCCATGGGGATTCAATAGTGTTGTATAACCCATGACCCATGGAGAATCTATAGCGTTGTACAACCCATGACCCATGGGAAATCTATACCCTTGGGCAACCCAGCATAGGGAACCAATACCGTTGTACAACCCATGACCCATGGGTTGTACAACGTTGCACGCCCCATGACCCATGGAGAAAAAATCGCTGAAGGGGCTCCCATCAACTCAGGTTCTATGGGCAGGGACATTTGAGATTTACCTTGTCGGAAATTAACACGTTATTCTGGGCACCTTTTGTCAATAGCGGTTGATAGGACGTCGTCAAAGACTTACACATCGGACTGTATGAGGTGTCAGATTGTGTATGATCGTCAATTCTGTGTCAAACTTACCATTCCCATGTACAACTTTCATCGAGTGGAGATAGTTTAGCCCAGCCGTGGAACCATGTAACTAAACCGTGAAACATGAGTCCCAATTTCTTCTTGATTCGCAGTGGAGCCTACCAGGGGATATTTCTTTTTTTCAGGGTGATCCTTGACGTAGGCAAGTAGGTGTCCATTTTCTCTCCATGGGAAGACCTAAGAAAGTTGAATCTACACATGTTTTCTCCCACAGGATGGTCCACTTACCATGTAGAGTTGTTTTCCAACATTCACGCTCCCTATATAACCATGAAAACCATTGGGGTGACAACCTGGGCAAATACACACCATAGAACGGCAGGATATTTGGATGATGTAATTCTTGCCACCGCAGAATTTCATTCTTGAGTCCCTGGTGAGTGGGGAGCGAGTTAGCTAAGGAGTGTAGAGGAAGTCGGAAAAGATCAAACCTTACGCTGTTGAGTAGGCTGTGGTTGTAGTGTAGAGGTCTATAAGAACTCTTACTAGTCCTTCTTGGTTTACTTAGAAGCTAAGCATTAGCAACTAAGTAGGCTGGTTGAGAAGTCAGTCATCCTGACTATCAACTCCACAGGGTGGGCAGGGTTTTGTACTTTCCGGCTCCTTGTCCTGATGAGTTCACTGAAGGAGGTTTTGTCAGGGCCACTCTACCCCAACAACTACCAGTACACTGAGCCGACTCCGCAGAGTACTCACTAGTCCAACTAGCTGTGAGAGAACAATCACGTCTCTATTCTTCCGGTAGGTTGTCCGAGGTCACTACAAGTCAGGTCGAAATCCTAAAGGAAAACCCAACCTAAACCATACTTCGTTCGGTTTATCAAACAAGGGTTTATTCCTACAGCAGGATTGTGTCAGGGCCACTCTACCCCAACTACTACCAGTGCACTGAGCCGACTCCGCAGAGTACTCACTAGTCCAACTAGCTTGTGAGAGAACGTTCACGTCTCTATACTTCCGGTAGGTTGTCCGAGGTCACTACAAGTCAGGTCGAAATCCTAAAGAGAAACCCAACCTAAACCGTACTTCGTTCGGTTTAACAAGCAAGGGTTTATCCCTACAACAGGATTGATGACTCCACCAGTTGATCGACTGGACGCTCGAGGTGTTCTAATATGACTGCTGGGAGTCTATAGTTACGAGGCGCAGTTGACGCGCAGAGCGGGAGGGAGAGCAGATAGGGGTGTCTTGGATCAAACAAGAAACTCTGACTTGTCCTTAACTGCAACTGGGCTGAGAAGGGCAGAGGATTTCCTGAGGTAACAAAACTAAGGTACTACGATACAGCCACAGTTGCTACTTATACTAAAGGAGTGGCCATGGCGTCAATACCCTAATATACCCTTATCAAGTCCAGAACAAAGGGAGATAAGGAGTGTGAGAACGCTAAGTAAGGGAAGCGAACATATGTGATGTGTGGGAGAATAAAGGACAAAGGGCTTTACTAGCGTGTGAAGGATTGCATAAAAAGATAACGCACGTCCGCATGAAACATAGGGGTAAAGATAACACTAGTCCTAAAAAAAAAGGGCATGGGTCATGAAAGTTCGTACCTGAATCTAGACCACACCCAAGGGTCAGGTGAGCACCGTCTCTGAGCTTCTGTGATTGGCTAGAGATTGAAGGAACTCTACACATCCCTTGTTGTCGGTAGGTGGTATGATACCAACGGACAGGCAGTAACCTGGGAGTTGCAACCATAATCGCTTGATCAGACCCAGTCTTGATTAGGCATAGCACCTGGGAATATCGTTCTTCCTAAGTGGCACCAGGGATTATATTCTTCGGCTGCCGTTCTCGGCTCGGGCCTACTCTGCTTCCAAAGCACAACTAGATCAGATAGGGTTACTATCCGATTAGAAGAACAGTGTCCAAATGTTGATACCCCGTGCCCACATGTGTGTTCCAGGGTCCAGGGTTGATCGTAATCATGAAGTCATGAGGGGTCGTAAAAAAAGGGGTTCGTGATGTCATAAAGGGGTCATCAGGGTCTTGAGACCTATTTTTAGTGCGCGCGCATTCTAGGCGTTCCGGAACGAAGTTCTTCCAAGGCCGTCCCGCGGGCCGAGGTGTCAGCTTGATGTAGTAAGCCAACGATGATGGTACAGGGGCGGAAGTTGATGTGACCCGGACCAATGAGGTTCGTCGAGGTAGGTCACGTGAAGGATCACCGATCTAGGCTATAAGAAGGACGTCTTCTTGGAGCCATCCTTGATCAGCAACACCAGCAACTTCCCCATCATCTTACCAAAACATGTCCTTCCCCAACAACCATACCTACAAAGTCGCCAACAGCATCTCCACCATCTCCCGTATCGACCGTCGTGCCACCGCTCGCAAAACCTACGCCTGTGCGGCTGGGACTCCTTATACCACGGATGACCAGGTATGGGGGAGACCTAGAGCTTAGTATGTTTGCACTAACGCCTTCCTCTAGGTAGAGGTTCGTTCTTTCGGCATTGATGTCAAACTAACGGCTTCTAGATCTTGGAGGTTGTCACAGAAGTGGACGCCGAACGTCTCAGGGAGACGATGCCTCACTTGGTGGGGTTGACCTGGGACGATGAGCTCTGGGTCCGTACGATCATCGCCGAGAAGGTGGCCTTCCAGATGAGGGGTAGGTTTGGAGAGTTGGAGCATCCGATCAAGAAGGAGCTCTGGTACACCCTGCAGAGGGGAATCTACGATCAGGATCTATTGGAGCACGGAGCGACTGTTCCTCGGGCTGTCCGCCACGCCACCGCTTCCACTAGCCTTTTGTGGTCGCTCGTTCGGGAGGGAGAAAGCCGGGTAGGTTTTCCGTCTGAATATTCGAGTATGACTCTCGACTAATCAGACTGCCTAGGTGGAACGATTGGAGCGTGAGGTGAAAGAGGCGAAGGCAGACGTCCTTCGTTTATCAGCGGAGGGTCTTCAAATGAAGGAGACCTTGGCAGCCTTCCAACAGGGAACGAACGAGGCGTTGGAGGCAATGGTCGCCAATCATCAGGAGTTGATCGCAGGGTTGAAGGTTCGGGACAACAACATCAAGGGGGCGTTGGCCAGGAGGGACGAAAAGGTCGTCTTTCAGCCTTTGCAGTTTGTGCAATAACTGAAAGACCTTCTTCTAGACGGAAGAGCTCGAGAACGTGGTGGCTGTGTTGACGGCGCAGGTTGAGTCCTTGCAGGACAAGACCTGCAACTGTAAGGAGGGTCCCCAATTGGTTGGTCAGGGGACCGCAGATGTTCTGTTTGAGTTGGAGTACACCGACGAGGTGGTACTCCCATCGCCTAACCCATCGTCCTATGCGACGCCTCCAATCGAGAACTTGGTTCCCGTCCCGACTCCGGCTCCGGCTTCTACTTTGGCCACTTCTGACAAGGAGAACTGTGGGCGCTGCGTCTTGCAGCCGATCCGTCAGTTGGTGAAGATCGAGGATGAGGTCATGGAGGTTGACCGAGCCGAAGAGGCTCTGAGGGTCGCCGAGGTACGTCCGGTGACTAAGGGGCAACGTTGCAAGCGCTCTCGACGCCGTCCTGCCCATCGTATGACCGCGTCGGCTAATCCTTACCCTCGACCAGTCGAGTCAGATGGTGACCAATCTGGTCGAGGTGAGGAGCGAGGATTCCGATATCGGGTCCACCGTCCTTACCGACAGGTCGAGTCCGAGATCCAACTCCGACACCAGCTTCGCCTCGCCAGGCAGGATCCCACCCAGGGGTCCGATGAGGGAGACGGAGGGTTGCTCGCCGACTACGTCGATAGTGTTGCCGAGCAATCACCCGGTGATGGAGATGTGGGACCAAGTGTTCCAGAGTTCGGTGACATCTGGGAGGCTGATCGGTCCGCTCGAAGGCATCTCTTCCTATCGGCTTGAACTAGTCGTTCAGCTGAGAGCCGAAGGCGGTGACACTATGTTCGGGGAGGTCCTAGCAAGGAGGGGCCAGCACTACGATCTCCGGGATGGACAGTTGATGACCTTCAGGCCTGCCATAGATAGAGTCGACTTTTGAGGACGTTGTATAAGCATTAGTATAGCCATGTTGTTCCGTATTGCCGTGAATGTATGCGCGTTTGTGTGTTTTGAATGATCGGTGTGAAGGATAAGGAGTGTGAAGCATTCAAAACATAAGAAGTGGTAAGAAGAGTTCGAAGAAAGAGCGTGTTATAAAAAGTTTAAAAATACCATGTTCCTGACAGATTGATGACTCCACCAGGTGATCAACTGGACGCTCAAGGTATTCTATGCTGTGAACGCTGGGGTTTGATAGTTATGAGGCACAGTTGACGTGGAGAGCAGGAGGGAGAGCAGATGGGGGATGTCTTGTGTTCAAACAGAAAACTCTGACTTGTCCTTAACTGCAACTGGGCTGAGAAGGGCAGAGGATTTCCTGAGGTAACAAAACTAAGGTACTACGATACAGCCACAGTTGCTACTTATACTAAAGGAGTGGCCATGATGTCAATACCCTTATCAAGTCCGAACAAAGGGAGATAAGGAGTGTGAGAATGCTAAGTAAGGGAAGCGAACAAATATGACGCGTGGGAGAATAAAGGACAAAGGGCCTTACTAGCGTGTGAAGGAATGCATAAGGGATAACAATAGTCCACATGAAACATAGGGATAAAGATAACACTAGTCCTAAAAGAAATAGGGGCATGGGGTAATGAAAGTTCGTACCTGGGGATCACACCCAAGGGTCAGGTGGAGATGTCTCATCGCTTGACGATGTAGTACCTCTCGTTTTCGTTGGCAGGTATTTAGTTTAATATTGTACGCATTGTCAGGCTCCGCCTCTGTATAAAGCTCAGACGAAGGCTCACCTGCGCATGATGCATGAGCAGAAGCTCTTCGCAATAATTTAACTGATCATCTCCCTCATCACACGAACCCGCCAACCTCATTTAGTCATCGGAAGCATGCAACCTATGTAATGATGAGACTGGCTTGCGGAACTCATCCTGTGAAATATCACATTACAACCGTTCGTAAGATTAAGGCAGTCTCGGAAAGACGACGACCACCCGAAATTTTGAGTTGTGGCATCGCCCTGCATCGCCCGGTCATTCACGCGAGGATCAGCAAGAAACAGACTCCCCCTCGGCCAGAGAAGAACCGCGTCTCGGACGAGTTATGGGACCTTATGAACCGCTGTTGGTCCATTGTGCCCGACCAGAGGCCCACGATGGAAGTTGTCCACCACTTTTTCTTGGATCTGCCTTGACGCAACGATGTATCTATAGTTTCCAAATGTGTAGTCTAGCATCAGGAGCTTTGCCAAGCCTACAAGCCCGGACGATGTCTTACCTACGTATGGTGTAGATGTGTTTCCTGAGGTCCTGGCCGGATACTAAACAAGGAAAACCGTTCGCGCCATATAACCGCCGCACTTCGCAACCCGCTGAGTGGCGCCGCGGAATCAATGTCTCGACACTTTCACCACACAAGGGCATCCTTCGCGTTGCTTTTGGCAGTGGTCCCAAACGGGCTTGATGTGTTTAGACCGACTGTAGTACTCAAATTTTCCCCGCGACGTTTGGGAAGCACAGAATAGATCTTCCGACGAAAGTACTTGATCCTGGGTAACTTTATACATTGGTGCTTTACTATGTTCGCCCAAAGCTCAATTCACAAGTACGGGGGGACTGAGAAATTTTCGACCTTCTCAGACTCAATTTCGACCCGTAGTGATCTGAAATGCACGGGGTGAGTGAAGGGGGGCAGAGGGGACTCTGCGAAGGTGTAAAAGGCAGGAGTCAAATTTGGTCCGAACAGTCGGATAACTCGATAGTCTTATTGATGGTATGTCGTGGACAAAAATTTCGAGCTGCGGACCTCCGGAGTGCTGTGTGAAGGTTGGGCAAGTTTCCAGAAAGGTCGGCTCCCCCAGCCGGCGGCTCGTGAGATTGTGAGGATAATGGGAATCAAGAGGAACCCTGGCCCCGCCGGCCACTGCAAGCACACAGAACCGACCTTGCCATAGCTCTACTCGAGGGAAGGGGGGTATTCAAATTCTCCGACGAAAGATATGGGACTACTCGTGTAGGTGTGAGAGGATAGTCCCTGCTGAATCAGGCCTAGGTTTTGCGGGGAGTCCGGCAGTGGTATCAAGGCCCCATTTGCAAGGAGATCAAGGCCTCGAATAATTTTGAGGGTGGCGATCCTTTGTGTACACGGTTTCCGAGGATGGGGCACGGTCTGATTTCCTTGAGATCAAAATAAGATGTTAGGAACGAGGGTTCGTACTTGCCTGTCAAAAAACACGTTCGGGTTGAGTCAAAAATGTCTCGCCGCTATTTCCACGTTAAGGATGTGCCAGAACCCATGGGAAACAATAGCAACCTTCTCGCTGAGAGCGACTAGGAGCTAGCTTACCGCTGCCGCTGGTTTATGTGAACAACAGACCTTTTACTGGGATCCCAGGATGAGGCCGTGGGGCAATCGAACGCTGTCGTTCAACGTTCAGGCCCAGGGTCCATCGAATAGTTGAAGACCGCGCTTCCTGTCGCGTTCGGTAACGCGGTATGCCAAAAGTTGCGAACGATGTCCTTTTACAGAAGCGACTACCGACCGATATCGATAACGATAATCAGTGATCAGATAATGCGATTCTGGACGCGAAATACCGTGCCAGGGGTTTTCACTGTGGGAGGAATGGAGACACGGCCTTCACCGGACCGGTGTCGCTTGCACTAGCAGTCGATCACTCGAACCCCATTTCTTGATCGCCACGCTTTCCATTCACACCACCCGCGAGCGTTGGTTCGATTCGTATAAAATCCCAGACAAGGTAGGCACACTCCCTCACAATCTCCCAGATGTCCTCTCACGACACACCGACCACTCCTCCCCAAGACTCCAAGAAGGTGCAGGCTCACCTCGAGTCTCAACAAGCCACAAATCCGAACAGAGGTTCCAGTGCCACCGGCCAAAACCTCACGAGGGTACAGTGAGTTACGAAGCGCCCTCGATTCTCTGCGGGGTCTTGACTTTCTTTGTACAGAAAGGAAGGCGTCAAATCTGGAATATCGGTGGACATGAAACAAAAGAAGCAATGCGAGCTAAAGGACATGGTCCGGTTTCTCCTCGCCCTTTGCTGCCAGAGTGACTCCTCGACGACTCTCGATTCCGCTGATGGAACACTTTATAACGACTGTCTCAGAAGCGTAGAATCAATTGCAGGATCAAATGAGTTGAAGGAGAAATTGGAAAGCTAGTGCGTGGTCCACTTCCAAATGAACGTCTCCGCGTTTGTGACCGTGTTCCGTAGCAAACCTTCATCGTTCACGCATGAGCGCCAGATGTATAAACCATTCACGGAAGTCATGAACTACGCGCTTGAACCCTTGTCCCGCATCGAAGTGGATGGGCTTCCTAAATTCAAGAGTCACATCGCATTCGTCCCGTGTGACAAGGGTGTAAAATCCGACTGCGACATATCGGGATCTTCCTTCAAGCCCGACGTTGCGGTCATGTCGATCCAGGATGCTTACAAACTTTACAAACTTGACGGGTCGGATGCGCCGGAACTCTCCAAACTCATCACCGAGATCTCAGTTAACGCACCCTCCGGCTCACCCAGCTGGAAGACCATACTTTCAGCGATCGAAATTAAACGGGGAAGGGGTTCATCTAAGCACCAAGACCGTGCCACGCAGGACGTTGATGTACAATTCGATGAGGAACTGGGCGACTCCCAGCCTGTTGTAGCTTGTAAGTATGATGCATTCCCCTGTGGCCATATGCTAACCACGCTGTACAGCAACGTCTTCAGTGTCCTATGTTTCATCTAAACGGTCTGCAAGCACCGCAGAGATGGACACCAGTGCAATGTCTTCAAGCAGCAAGCGACCGCGTGTGAAAAAGTCTTCCCCCAAGGTGCCGACGCAAACCCTCACAGATCAAAATGGCATATATTCCGCACACAAATTCTCCGATTCGTTTTGGATCAGCCATGTAATCAACTTACTTGTTCAAGGTGAGCATGCGCCTAACACACAAGGTACCTCTCATTGACTTGCTTTGCAGGTGATTGCCTGTGGGTCTCTTGGATTGACAGGGAAGGCCCAATTGTCTCGTCGGGCTGTCGTTTCTCCGAGGATATCTCCCTCACGCTCGTCTTACTCCTCGTCCTTCAGCGATTCGGACGCCGTCAGTGGGGATACATCCCTGAGCTCACCACAGAAGACCATTGCGTTTCGTTGCGCTCCATGGAGGCTGATGAGGCATCCGGCGAGGGCGAAGTCACGATCAACTTCCACCCAGAGGATAAGGTTCATTCCACCTGGGCGCTTCTTGGAAGAGCCACAACCGTTATTGGTGCGAAGGTCGAAGGTGGTACCACCGGGGTTTCCCGGGGGCAAGATGCTCAAAAACTCAAGCCCAGTGTTGTGAGCAGCGAACAGCGCAACAAGTTGCGTGGCTACTACGAGGCCCGCGACGAGTATAGACGGGCTTACGCTGGGACTGTCAAATCGCACAACCTCGTCTTGAAAGTATCATGGCCAGAAACGACAAGGGTCACCGAATGGGAAACGCTCAAGCTTGCTCGGACCTTTGGAGAGAACGACAAGTTCATCAAGGGTCACATCCCTGAGGTCAGGGGTGGGCAGGATTTTGACCGCTATTCCACCCACCATATCCGGCGTTTCTTGTGCTTTGACGAGAAACCTGGGACGCGAACCCTACGACTGATTGCGATGGACCGTTTGTGGCCGATACACAACTTAGATGGGGAACAATTTTGGAAGGCATTTTGGGAGTGCGTTTTGTGTATGTGCTTTGTGCCATGTCTACGAACCTAAACTAACGCCTTCACCCCAGGCCATTACAGGCTGTGGGTGAACGGGATTCACCATGGCGATATCAGCCTTCACAACCTGATGTATGGCATCTCCAAGGCCGGAGACCCCTTAGGGATCATCATCGATTTTGACCTCGCCACCTGCGTCAACCACCCAACTACGAACAACGATCGCACCGGCACCATTCCATTCATGGCTATCGACCTCCTTGACGGTGGGCTGGATACTCGTATTCCCCGATTGTATCGACACGACCTAGAATCTCTAAGCTGGGTCCTTGTTTATGTCACTGTCTCCACGATACAGTACAAGGACAACACTATCGATGCCCCTGCACCCCAGCGTGCCCAGAAATGGTTCACAGGTGTTGATCGTCTTGCTCGCGAGGCACACGCTATGTCAAAGTTGCTTTTCCACTTGTACTATGGAAAAGAGGGTGCCCCCGTTTATGGCCCTTATAACCCTTACTCCGACTTCGTTCAAAATATCACTCAATACTGGAGCCACTTTCATATGTCTCTGAAGAAGGAGAATCCCAAGGTATTGTCTTGGGGGCCCAAATCTGAGCCGGTAGAAGCACAGGTTTCCAGGAAAGCAGAAGTTGATGACCCAGCGGGTTCATTGAAGTCGTTCGTCAACGAGGTGGAAAAATTGTTGGGGGAAGTTGATGTTGACTTCGCCCGGGTCAAAGGTGATCTTCTGGAAGCGATTGAAACACCTCCTTTCGAGGATAGCGCTGTGTAGTCTCATACCTCGACTTGGATCACTCTACACATATACCGTATGTAGCCTTACATACGACGGAATAATTACTGAGCTAGGATAAGCCAGAAATCAAACGGGGCGAGTCATAGCGTTGTCAGCATCAGAAGCCTCGCCGAACACCCCATGGAGGAGATCGATGTTCGTGAGTTGATGTGATTGCAATGACCTCCTCCTCGACGCCAACAAAGAGGTCCTGAATGAGGGCGAGTACATCGTGAGGGAGGCGGTTGACCGGGGCCTGCCTGCTCCTCGTGGATCGAATGGAGGAGACAACCTCTCGATCGAGAGCATCTAGCTGAGATATGATAGTGAGCACCCAACAAAGCACTCGATCCATCAATTTGTCCAACTCGTCCAAGGTAGCCATAGCGCTGCAAATTCGCGTGTTAAAAGTTGGATATGAATTTCCCTCTCTCCCGTCGTTGGTCACCTCGTTCCGGAGAAGAATGTCGTATAGTATCCGCTTAGCATCACATAATTGGGGGAGCGCCGGAGAAGCTCTGCCGGGGTGGGACTCGCTGAGGAGGAGGTTGGACATGATAAGGCGGAGATGGCCCGGCGGTTTGCTATGCATTATACGGCTGATTCCCGGGGACTCCCTCTGGCGCGGTGAGGATACATTTGGAAGATTTTTCAGGGGAAGGCAAGCTGCATCGGCCTATTCGTTACGCGTTGGCAACTGCTGAACTCTTCCGTGAGCGGTCTTGGTCAAGGTTCCTTAACTTTTCTCTCTGGCGGGACGTCTTTCAATGGTATCATTCTTTTATTCAAGGCGGAGTCGGATACGCCGATGTTTGGTACACAGGAGTTTCGTAAGAAGATGCCTGTCGCCTGGCCACTTCCCCGAGTCACTGGACCGCTCTTGCAGGTCCCAATAATCCGCTATACTGGAACATCGGAGGAGCCACGGTGGATGGATGGCGAACCAGGTGTGCAACGCGGCCTATAGTCCTTGAGATTGAAGAGCAACCGGATCTGAGAAGCGAGAACAGGGAAGTTCGAAATTATATCCCATATTTCTGCAGACCTCTCGAAGGCGTCGTGTACTCCCGGAGTATCCCGACTTGGCTTCCCGAGTTTCACTCGAGAGTGCGAGGTAATACTCCTTTGTAACAACACCAAGTTAATGGCACAGCTTGCCTGGAAGGAAGACGTAAGACTTTCAGAACCCCACCTTTGGCGTGGTGACTGACGTACCTCTTACATATGTACCTCCAGCCAGGGGGAGTGAAGCAGTACGCCCTCAATCTTTTTCTTGACGTGTCCTGCAAAGCAAACCCTTCACACAGTAGTGGTTTTGTCTTACTGTACGGTAATGGGGAGCATGTTCAGGAGGCGTAAGATTATGCAAAACCGCTGAAATTAGGGTTATCCACCTCCTGCTGTACATGGACTCCTTTTGCCCGTCGTGTCCATTTCTCGTGGTTCAAACGCGTTCTTCGTCCATCAGTACGAGAAAAGCAAACTCGACGTTTGTTGCCGCATCGGACTTCCTTACGAGTTAAGCTCTCGACCTGTTTTGGTGCTGGTCCATCGTACTTTTGTTGGCCTTCCCACCATACCACATTCTTTTGCCACCAAGCTAGCGCTCGAAGCTCGCATCATGTTCCTACACGACCTCGATCACCGCACGAGTATCTCCTAGGAGGGTTTTCCATATTCCCAAATAGGCGGTGAATGGCGTCCCTTGGTTACAACGCGATTACTGCATGGATCAGTGAGGAGTGGCTAATCCCGATACTGGTCTTGCGACTCGTTTCTCACCCAGCAACAGTTCTTCGTATGGACTCGACGCTCGAGCGTCCATCGTAACCGCACATAGGACCCCGCCATTGTCCTCCACCGGCCGTGTTTTTCGACCCCAAAAGCGGTAGGATACTTCTGTCATTCCTCACACGAGGCCTATTGTTGTGTAGCTCCAAACCGAAGCAAATATGCGCCATGAGGGCGGACTCTGGATATCGGACCATCATATCTCCGACTTGAGCCCCAGTGGATTGAACAGATCCTGGGGGAAGAAAGTCTTTATCTAGGGACCAGTCCCTCCCACATTTCTCCCCGTCCTCACTTCTCCTCTTGCATGGTCTTCCCGCCGAGCCACCGACAATCCCCGGGCATCAACGCACCTACCCACGATACCAGCCCGACCGTTGCTTCCAAGAAACAGGAGGAAACCGACCAGCCGAAGGATCTAATGGCCGCCTCCGACACCCGGGATCATCTGGAGGGTCTCCGGGCAATCTCCTCCGTCGCCTCAAGACTTTTCATCCTCCTCGGTCAACAAATCACGCTGTCTCTTATGCTATCCCTATTCGAAAGGGCAATGATATTGTGCGACGTCTCATCTCCCTTTCCGTCGCGTCACTGATCGGGTTCTTTCTTCAGGTCGCTGACCTCAAGGCCCGTGCCAAATCCCAACGGGACGACCTCAAGATCTCGCTCGATCTCGCTCGGAAAGCGATCGAAGCGTCCAAGGCTGGCTTCTGGGCCAAACACGGCGTGACGTTGGAGGCCGGCCTCCGAACGTACGTCCAAAAGAAGATCAACGAAAGGGTCAAGGCTGAGGTAAATCGCGTCGCTAACACGATCCGTCGTCTGTGTGACGAAACTCGCGTGTAGATCGAAAAACAACTGGAGAGGTATGCCTCATACCTCAAAAATAACGAGGCGAAGAAAAGGGAGCTAACAGAAGTCTCGGAACTCTCGTGAGTGCGAGCGAAAAGTTCATGTTGTGCTAGTCCCCTTGAATTCGCCCCGAACTGTAGCCACGCAAGACTGCAGAATTCTCTGCTGCGCCTCCAATACCCCACCGAGCCCGTCACCTGGATTGGCAACCTTCCGGAGGGATTAAACCAGGGGATAACCTTTGGACAACTGATAAGCGCAGACGCAACCTCCGTCTTGAACCTTGCGAAAACCCTAGGCCTATCTCCGACTCCTGAAGACGATCGGCTTAGCATGCTCAACAGAGTCATGCAACATCTCGGGGTAAGTTGTAGGCATTCCACATGTTTTGCCAACAGTTCACAAAATGACCACCCACATACTCAGATAGGGTACAAAGGCATACCATCACATACGGGGATACTGCTCATGCCCATAAAAACAACGCCCTGATGGCCATTTCAGAGCTTCCCCTGTATATGTTCCTTGCCTACCTTACGATGTTTGTCTACTCCAATGTTGTCCTGTAGGTCCGAGTTGCTTGTTTTCTTGTTTTCGGCCGCTTCAAGATCCTTTTCCTGTTGTGCTTTTGACATAAAATAATGTGCTTGATATGTGTACAATGATGAACGATAGAATGACGATATGATGTGCTTAGTTTTCCCCGATCACCCTGAAATATGTTACCTTATCTACTTTGGAGCGGCATACCACCATAATGTCGTCACGCCGACAGGAAAAGAAAACGTCGTCTTAATATTTTCCACGGTGAGGGACAAATCTCCCATAAGGAAACAGAGGCCGCACCTGCTGTCCCCGGAACGAAATAGTCGCGGCAACATTCTGTGGGTTCCACGCCCCATTATTGTTATCGTTCCTGGTAAAAAAAAACAGTCACTCCACGTCGTGGGACAGCAAACACCGCGGGGGCGCACCAATTCAATACGACGATGCTATACCGCCACCAGTCCGACGGATTATTCCTCATCGTGACGAAAGCGGTGACTTGGAGGGTCCAGGCGTTGCTCCCTGCTACATTCACGCCGATCCTCTGACCCCAGGGTCCACCTGGATCTTTCGGAGTGATAGCGCGGGACGCTTGAGCCATGGTGTAGTCTATAAGCAAAACCGCCAATTAACCTACAGCGCAACCGACTAGTAGGTCCAAGCTCACATTCCTCATTGAGGGTGTAAGATCCGCCATTGATCGTGACTACACCGCGGCAAGATGGGTTCTTGCAGCTACTCGTACCGGGAAGTAGCGGTTGGCCGTTACCGTCGAGGGCGATGTTCCACATTAAAACAGCCTTTGCCCAATTATTTACCGAACCGGTGTAGCTGCAGATGCGATCAGTGGCTCACGTCCCGACTGACCCAAAGTTCCAAAACCAACCGACTCACAGGTTGTTCATCCACCACTTGATGTTAGTCCACCAATCTGTGCCGAACAGTCCCGTACACTCGGTAAAGTAGACCTCTTTCGAAGGGAACGCGCTTTCGAATTGCCCCTGCTGACTGTAGTTTCCAGCGTAACAGTGGAAGCCGGCGCCAGCAAATTGGGAATTTGCCTGTTGCAGAACCTGGACTGGGTACTGGCCGCCGTCGACCCAGTTGTGCTCATATGCGATGATCTTCGTGCCCCCAAACCCATTGCTGTCCATCAAAGGTCTTAACGCCATTCCAACATTCGCCTCTTGAGTGGGAGTGAATATACAGGTGGGGTACGTAGAGTCGGAGTTCTCGGGTTCGTTCTGGATCCCGATCGCGTAGGCTGTGATTCCCTTGTTCTTGAACCCCTGCAGTGACTTCAAGAGGTACATCGCGTCTATGGAACGACTCGGTCAGGGATTAAAAGAAAATGAAGTGGTGCACGACCAACAGGTATTGGTAAAGCTGTCGATGAATTCCCCACCGTTCATACTATTCGAGGTTTTCATCCACGGAGGCTGAACCACAAAGATAAACAACAGAGCATTTCGAACGGGGGGAAATACGTACAGGGGACCAGGGGAGTAAGTGGACCTTGATACCTGGGTTGACCGTCTGAATGTCCGCGATCGTAGAGAACAGGTACCCCGGCGCATTTTCGATGTTGAAACTTGCGAGGCCGTCATTTGTTGATGATGCGAATGTATAGACTATGTATAGACAACGATAAGCAACGGGAGCGACATTTGTAACAAATGCACGTACGCGAATCCGAAAAGTCAGATGACCCAAGTGGAACCCGGAGGTACGAGAGACCAGCTGAGTTGTGGCCGTCGGTGGCTATATAGACCGCCTAAGATTAGAGACGGGTTGCTCACGGAACCAAATAGGAGACGGCTTACGATCGAAAAGTGTTCCGATCAGCGCCCAGTAGCTTCCGGAGTTTTGCGACTGGGATGATGATCAGCACGGGCTCAAAATAACAAATTTGGAACAGAGCAGAACCTTAAGCTGGTTGAGGAGTTTAGCTGAAGAGTCCGCTGCGTGGTCGGTCAATCCCTTGGACAGGACGAAAGAAACGCCTAGAAACCCACTCAAGGAGGCTCCATGCCCCACCATGACCTGAAAGTAGGTACTATCGTTGATTTGGATATCGACGGAAGCAGGGGCCCCAGGGGCTTGAAAATTGACAGAAGTGTTTACACCGACGTTGGTAAACAGGCGACTCTTATCCCACGTCGTTTGCCACTTCGTTTACATCGTCAGCGAACGCAATAGACGAAACTGGAGGACGATGCAAAATGCGACATACTACATCCAGGATGGTTTGTGACATGACAGGCAGAACAAAGGTCAGGAGGGTACCAGCGATAGGAGGGCATCGCATCGTGAAAGCCCGGGGATGAGTCGATGGACCCTCACCTGTTGTGTCTCCGCCTTATATCGTGCATTAGAGCCTACATTGCCAAGAAAGGATTTCTTCGTTACGTTTGGTAAAATGTCTTCAATGCCGTAGTTTTATGGGCCCGCCTATTAAGTGGTGGACAAACGGGAACGCCCTTTCGGCGTGTAGTGCCTTTGTATAGCCAACACGTCGTGGACATTCCGACGGGCACCCATACCCTGACGAGGCGTGCTTAATGCCGCTACCACGGGGCGCAGGTCACTGAATCGTTCTAGATCTTAATTGAGCCCAGGGCACGGTTCAATAACGGCAGACCCTAAAAGTAGTATGAGACCCCGATGAACTTCGCCGAAGTTGAAGAACGGCGTGCCTGGACGAGTTGTGTCGCACAGCGGAGGTCCCTCATCGAACGGAGACCTCTAACCTGGCGAACGGGGGATCTCCGAACTAAGCGCCGCCTTTTCTCCTCGAGATTTGCGAATGGCATGTATACTTGTGAGGCGGATGGACGGACAACGTGTTCACCGTCAGGCCCTGGCTCCCTCGTGGACACCAGAAGCAGAGGCAAATCTTCATGCGGGCAATTTCACGTGAATCTGTTGTTCGGTGCCCATTGACGGGGGACGGCTGAAGCGAAGACTCAATTTTCGAGACCAATTGGGATTAGGCTTCAAGGATTCTCTCACCTTCAGATAGCGCTTTCAGTTGGGGGCGGGGGCTTGGAATGGACCCAGAGTTGTATCTTTAGAACGTGTCCACCGAGATAAGGGTCGTGCCGCGATACTGTCGGGGTAACTTGGCTTGGCATAGAGGGGAACGGGTCGAAAATGCGCCCGCGCTCCGATCAATGTGCGATCACCGGGTCCAAGCAAAGGTCACCGTAAATGGACAACTTGAACTTGGGTTTTTGCCTACTAGTATAAACTCGTGTACAAAAGGCGTATTGACGGCTTGATGGCCTAGGGCCTGTCCTGGCTAGTCTCCGGGAAAACGCATACGACCAGGCTCACGTCTTTCGCCAGCTGACCTATTATCCACACCCGTCTGGTAGAGGAACTTCCCCATCGATTCGAACGAATTTATGGTACATCAAGATCATTTATTCAATACTCTTCAGGGGTTCTCCCTGATTCCGAATAACCACTGCATACTCTGGAAAGCAGCCTAAGCAGAACCAGATCGCAAATCAATCTTCAAAGGAAAGGAAGCGAACTTCGAGGGAACCCCTCACCTGAGGAGCAAACTGAGGTACCATGTGACCGCTAAGCGAGACCTCGTAATAACTGAGGTTCCTTTCGCTCTGGACAGTGCCCATAGCACCCATGCCATCGATGATAAAGCTATCCGGTACCGGCGCATTTTGGAATCCTTGCTTGCCGCCCCCTGAAAGGCCCGATAATTCAGAACACTCCCTCCGCGAAGGGCCAGATACATAAACTCACAAGTCATACTGTGAATAACAGAGTCAGCTTAAAGTACTAGCGTCGTTGGGTGTGACTCGCACTCACTTTTGCAATACGACCCTAGCTCCCTCAGCAATAAATCTAAAATCACCCAAGCCATGGATAATAATGCTCCTGCTGCTCCGCTGGATGACATCCGGGAGCACAGTAAAAGCAGGCGGTAAACTAGCATCTCCGTTGGGAAAGACGTCAATTTCAGAGCATTCGGCCCAGGTCTGGTTGACAGGGGCATGGATGGCTTGCTTCACATCTTCCCGGTCGAAATAAAGCGGGGTTTGCACGTCAGGGAACGACCCGCTGGAAAAAGCCCTATTGGTCAATGCACTCCATAAGAATCGAAAAATCTTACGGAAAACCCAGAACATCCCAGAGAACAGGATACTGGCCAGTGAATCAGTCGAGGCCTGCAACGCAGGGTTGGCGACGATAAGGCACTTACCATGTCAAAGATCCTGTATTCGTTGAACGCGGGGTTTATCAACAGCGCGGCTTCGAATATATCCGACCAGAGATCACATCCTGGGTCGACCTCAACGCTGGGTCCAGGCAAAGGGAGCAACCCTTTGGGTGGATACTTGAGATGGTTCTCGAGATACCCAGCGTACTTGCATTTCTTATTCTGCTCGTCGAGGTAGTTCGAGAACGTTTGGCTATCGCAGGACAGTTAGAAGATCGGCACGAACTCTCGGGGGTAGTAAACCGACTTGAACGCAAAGACTTCTTCGTATTTGTGAACGAAGTCTACGGCGGGGATCTGGAGTTGGACAACGTCCCACCCTAACACAGCTAGAGGAAACGAAGGTTAAACATTTGACAGGGTGGAAAGGAAGACGCCACGTACGGTCAGCGATCCAAATTCCCTGCAGCGACAAATCAAGAGGCGCGTTCTTGTAAATATAGTCAGCGATATCTGTGGAGGGTTAATGAAAACTCGAGGCGCATTGGACTTGAGACTCACAGGGAACATACATCCCTGCATACTGCATATCATCCAGAAACATTCAGTATCGGCGTGCATAACCAAAGAGAAACATGATCCCAAACGTACACTTTCTCCGGTGATATAGGTCTTCTTCCCCTTCAACTCGGGAAACACCTTCAAGAATTGCTGCAAGAAGCCAACGAACTGTCCAGCAAGATCGTCCTCGTTCTCGATGTTCGGTGTTCCCTGGGTAAAACCAGTTCCGACGGGTTGCTCGATATACAGCATGCTAGACAGGTTGGTCCAACTATACTCGTTCACAGTGGGCTTGTATTGACCGTAACCCCAGGAAAAGGGCTACGGGAAACACGTAAAGTTTTGACTCTCAGCACAACCATTCCTTTAGACTCGGAAGGAAAATTTCTCACCCCGTTCTCCTGAAGCAATCCCTCAAGTGACGAACACCCCGGACCTCCGTTCGTCCAAATCGTCAACGAATCTTCGCTCCCCGTAGGTCCAGGCGGGAAGAACCAAAAGAACAACTGTGCAGATTTCTTTAGCCCCCACAAGGAAACACTCACAACCCTCACCCACCTGTCGGGTCTCCTTCTCGTCCCCGCTGATGGGCAACAACCCCGCCCAACTAGGCCCAATATCCCAATCGACATCCGGGATATTCGCCCCGTCAACATAAAACGCTTTCATGACCCCCCAGTCAACACGATCGCTCGACATTCGACTGGTTCTAGGAGACCCTCTCACACGGGGAGGTACGTACCAGACGCAGCAGGATTCGAAAACGTGAGATTCTTTACGCCTTGACTCAATCTAACACCGCCCTCCGCGGACGGCACTGCAAGCCTGTTCTTGGTGAACCTGTCCGCGGCATGTCGTCGAAGAGCCTGGATGTGGTTTCTGTCGATCTTCCTCGCCGAAACAGTCCCCGCCGCGGGGTGGAGCGCTGTCCAAGCAAGCGCTGAGAGCAGGTAAGAAAGCAGAAGAACCATGGCTCGCACAAGTTTGTGGGAGCCGGGAGGAAAGGGGAGGCAACACCTATTTTATACCTGGTCGCCTGAGCCGTTTATTGACCCCATTTGCACGCGATGAGGAGCAGGTCGGGAGCTCAGAACCCAGTTCAGTCCTGGTCGCGGATCGCCGCCCACCTAATAGTTCATGCGCACGCTTCGACGTTTTAGGGTTTTAACAGCCACCAGCACTTGTGGGAAGGTAAATCATGAATTCGAGCCACCTGCATCAAGTTTTCCCACTCTATAGTATGCCTTTCTTCAGGAGATGCGCCGGATATTGGTATATCGCAGAATAGAGACGGCGACACGTCGGAAGAAGGAGAAGAGGAAGCGCTGATTGTTTCCAGGTTGGAGATCAGAGCTTTGAAACCCCGGGGAGTCTTTCATGGAGGTTGCAGCCGTGCGGTGCTTCGAGTGGGCGGAACTGTGTTAAACGTCCGAATTCCAAATTCGGTACGTGAGACACCCTCCGGTCATCCTCCTCCAACCCACTCCCGAGCCGCTTTGCCAAGGTCCCCTCAGTAGGTTCGCGCTTATAAATTACTTTGGCAGTGGATTTGGGTTGTAAGGTATAGATGCTGCAAACGTGAGATCTTACCACCAAGAGAGGGGGCGGAACATCCTTGTTAATTCACCTACACCTGTACTCGTAAGAAAACGCAACTCCTCGCACTCAAACTCCACTGCAGCACCCCCACCCCGCTCGGAATATCCCGGACGATTGGAAAGAGGGGCGGAATGCAAATCATTTACCGATCGCGAGTTTCTCCAAAATCCTGGGAGAGAGATGCAATCACTCAAAAGACACTTCAGCCAGTTACCGACCCTGCTGATATGGCTAGGTATCAGTGGGTATCTGGTATGAACTATGATCAAGATGTTGCTGGTCCATTCCGGTCCCAATGCCAGTCTGACCCCCCACTGTCGGCTTCGGGTGGACGATATCAAGATTATCTACGCATTACAGTTCAAGGGCTCTCCCTAAGTCCAAAAAGCCATTGCATGCTCTGGAATGCAGCCTAAGTAGCACACATCACAGTTGAGCTTCGGAGGGGTGCAAGTAAACTTCGAGAAATCTCACCAGAGGAGCAAATTGAGGTACCATATGACCGCTAAGCGAGACCTCGTAATAACTAAGGTTTCTTTCGTTCTGGACAGTGCCCATAGCGCCCACGCCGTCGATAATCAAGCTATCCGCTTTCGGAGCCTTCTGGAACCCTTGCTTGCCGCCCCCTGGGAGGCCGAAATCTCAGAAAACTCCATTTGTAGCCGACATGCAAACTTACAAGTCATACTACGACAAACAGAGTCAGCTTGGAGATATAGCGGTGTTGGGGGTCATCCCGGACTCACTTTTGCAAGACCACCCTGGCTCCCTCAGCGATCAATACAAAATCACTTAAACCGTGGATGATAACGCTCCTGCTACTCCGCTGAATGACATCCGGAAGGACAGTTAAAGCGGGCGGTAAACTGGCATCTCCATTGGGAAAGACGTCAAAGTCAGCGCATTCGACCCAGGTCTGGTTGATAGGGGCGTGGATAGCTTGCTTCACATCTTGGCGGTCAAAATAAATCGGAGATTGCACGTCAGGGAACGACCCGCTGAAAAGAGCCCGATTGGTCAATGCGCTCTAGAGGAATCGAACAATCTTACGGGAAACCCAGAACATCCCACAGAACAGGATACTGCCCAATGAATCAGTCGAGGCCTAAAATGCAGGGTCAACGATGATGAGATACTAACCATATCGAAAATCCTGTATTCATTGAACGCGGGGTTTATCAAGATCGCAGCTTCAAAGATATCCGACCAGAGATCACATCCTGGGGCAGTATCAAAGCTCCCTCCAGGAAAAGGAAGCCGCCCTTTGGGTGGATACTTGAGATGTTTCTTGAGATACCCAGCATATTTGCATTTCTTGTTCTGCTTGTCGAGGTATTTCAAGAATGTTTGGCTATTGCAGGGCAGTTAAAATTTCAAAGGGATCTCTTAGAAAGGATATACTGACTTGAACGCAAAGACGTGTTCGTATTTGTGAACGAAGTCTACGGCGGGGATCTGTACTTGGGCAACGTCCCACCCAAGCACAGCTAGAGGAAACGAAGGTTAAACACGTGACAGGACGGCTCGGAGGACGTCACGCACGGTCAGCAATCCAAATTCCCTGCAGCGACAGGTTTAGAGGAGCGTTCTGGTAAATATAATCAGCGATATCTGTGGAGGGTCAATGAAAACTCGAAACCATCGGACGTGGGACTCACAGGGAACGTACATCCCTGCATACTGCATATCATCCAGAAATATTCAGTATCGGTGTGCATAACCAAAGAGAAACATGCTCCCAAACGTACACTCTCTCCGGTGATATAGGTCTTCTTCCCCTCCAGCTCAGGGAACACCTTGAAGAATTGCTGCAAGAAGCCAACAAATTGTTCAGCGAGATCGTTTTCGTTCTCGATGTTCGGCGTTCCCTGGGTGAAACCAGTTCCGACGGGTTGCTCGATGTACAACATGCTTGACAGGTTTGTCCAACTGTACTCGTTCACGGTGGGTTTGTATTGACCCCAGGCCCAGGAAAAGGGCTACGAACAAAGAAGCAGAAAGCTTGATTCTCAGCAGGGCCGTTCGTTTAGACCCAAAAGCAGGACCTCTCACCCCATTCTCTTGAAGCAATCCTTCAAGTGATGAACACCCGGGACCTCCGTTCATCCAAATCGTCAACGAATCTTGGCTCCCCGCAGGTCCAGGCGGGAAGAACCAAAAGAACAACTGAGCGGTCATTTAGCGCCCACAAGGAATACTTGGCGCTTTACTCACCTGTCTAGTCTCGTTCCCGTTCCCGCTGATGGGCAACAACCCCGCCCAACTAGGTCCAATATCCCAATCGACATCCGGTATACTCGTCCCGTTAACATAAAACGCTACCGTGACCCAAAATCAACACAATCGTTCAAGATTCCACCGGGATAAGAAACCTTCTCGCACGAGAGGTACGTACCAGACGCAGCAGGATTCGAAAACGTGAAGTTCTTTACACCTTGACTCAATTCAACACTGGATGACACTGCAAGCCTGTTCTTGGTGAGCCTGTCCGCGGCGTGTTGTCGAAGGGCTTGGATGTGGGTTTTATCGATCTTTCTTGCCGAGGCGGTCCCGACCGCTGGGTAGAGTGTCGTCCAAGCGAGCGCCGAGAGCAGGCAAGAAAGCAGAAGAACCATAGTTCGCACGAGTTGGTGGGAGTTGGAAGGGAAAGGGGCGACGACAGCTATTATGTACTTAGTCGCCCGAGCGGTTTCTCCACCTCATCTGCACGCGGCGGGGAACAGGGAAGTTCAGAATCCCAGTTCAGTTGTGGTCGTTGGTGGCTGCGCACCTGGTAGTTCTTGGGCACGCTTCGACATTTCAATCATCACGAGCACCTGCATCAAGTTCTCCCCCCCCCTCCTCTAGATGCCTTTCTTCAGACTGCGGAATAGAGACGGCGATGGCACATCGGAAGCAAGTTCTGCTTGTTTCCAGAGCTGCCGCATTCCTGGTCCGGGGAGCTCATCCGCAGTCACGAGCGTCTAAGAGGGGATTTGTTGGTCGACAGTTGTGATGGGAGGGAGAGTTGGCTTCCCCGAAAACCGTGATTGGCGCTCATCCCAAGCCCACTTAGCACAGTACTACTGTACGCGAGACATCTTGGAGACACCGCCGCTTTCGAAAAAAATATTCATGACCGGATCAAAGTCGACAACATGAGGCTGGCCCCTAGCGAGGTTCCGAGGTATGTACTGCTGCAGGGAGGTGTTTGATCTGGCATCGCTGGGCACGGTTGTGGGTACTAAGACGAAAAGTGTATTGTAAACGGACGCTAACGTTACACAATTGGTGTATCTGTTGTTTATGCCGCCTGAATCATTCGCTCGTGGAGCAGAAGTGAGGATAATGTGAGGGTGGAACACAAGTCCACCCAGGACAGCGGTCCATACCACACTACCATTTTCCTTTCGATAAGTTCCATAGGAGCACCTCGGGCCCTATTTCCTTATCCTTCGCCTTCCAAGTCGATTATAACGTCGTTCAAATCCTAGAGTGTCTCAACAGCGCCTTGCTCCTAAACGTCGCGTTGTACTGTAACAGGTTGTTGATGTCCCTGACCCAATCGTCTTCCTTTCCAGGGCCAACGCCTTCCGATTTCCGATCTTGCGTATCGTCACTGATCGAGGACCGGTTGATGCACGGAATGGGATACCGCGACGCCTGGACTCGCACGGCTTCTCCCGGGTTCAAGATTCGAGAGGATTGTCCGTCCATAGAAACACCGGAAGAGGATCGGCTTTTCTCGCCAACCTACGAAAAGCGCGTCAGACCAGAGAATGATACATCTTCGAGGGTGTTCCGTACACGCAAGGTTATCGCAGAAGAGGATGGAAACACCAGAGGGCGGAATGACAAGCTTCGCGGGCAGATTGGAGTGAGAACAATCGCGCTCAGCGAAGGATGTACAATTGGTCCCCCGGCAGAGAGCGAGTATGCCGTTGAACCCGTCGGTGTGGAGACGATGAGACCATCACAAACGGCCTCCGTTAGGTGCTGCCCATCAACGAATACGTCGATCGTGTTCAGATGCGGACTCGGTCCTCGGTGGAGTGTAACTTCGTTCATTACCTGCCAACCTGTAGTAATGTCAGCCACAGTTTTGGAGGCGGTGAAAACGTGGTATGTGGAAAGGGTAGACCATACATTCACAAACCTTGATGGGCGCCACCAATTTGTACTCCAGACGTGTCGTAAAACGAGCACGACAACCTCATACGGTATAGGATCGTAGTCTTTCCCTCAAACACGCTTTCAAGTGCTCGAGCGAAGTCATCGGCATCTATGGGCCTATGTTCAGAGCGAATCTAACGTCGATCCACAAAGGAGATGCCCATACGGAACGGTAGGAGGAAACCAAGTGTTCCCATGGAAAAACTCAACACCGGCGGCACAGCACCTGATTTGAACAAGGAAGACGCGTGTAGGATTGTTCCGTCGCCACCAAGTGTTATCACCAGATCAATCTTCTCGGACTCCGGTCCTGGGGTGGGTTACGTTCAGCAGAAGGCCACGCGGTAGGATCGGCACGACGCACCGGGTGACCAGATGTTGACACCGCTGGGTAAGTCTGGCTTATCTTCTGCAAAGATCTTGACGGTAGGATGTTGTTCGTGAATATGTCTAATAAGTCACAAGATCAACCATCTTGCTCCTGAGTAAGGGCGGAACCTTGCTGACCGTAAGAATGCGTCCAATGCTTCGAGAACTGGCGGCGTCCGTAGTTTGTTTACTAGTAAAATGTTTTTCGGGGGCTCAATGACCCTTGGTTGTCTGTGCGTCGTTCGTAAGCTGAAGTCGCCATTACCAAAGACCGAGGGGAATGAACTACGCACGCAGCTGCGGGTGTCCCACCCAAGTATCCGGGCGACGCCTTCCATACCCGACTAGATGAGATCTGTCTGAAGGTGCATCGAGGAAGGCATCCGAGAGAGGGATGGGAATGGACGTGTTGGGCGGCAAGCCGTTGAAGATGGGGAGTTACGGCTCGTGTGCAGGTTCGCACTGAAGCGAGCATTGCTGGTCAAATTCTGAATAGACCTCCTGGGCCAGATCTTGAAACGATTTCAAAGGATTGCCGTGCGTAGATAGTATGTAGAAATCTCAAGAGAGAACGGCGCGGGTGGCTGTTGTCGATCAAGATGTGCAACTCCAGTAATTTTGTCGCCATTTCGGTGGAATCGTCCGCAAGTGCCTCCGCGCATTGAATTTGCTTTAGCATTTCCTCTTTCCCTCTCAACTGCCACCCGCTCCTGCCATGGCCGACCTCAGAACGGTCAACGAGTTACTCGCTGGGAGCGTCGGAGGTGCCGCGCAAGTCCTTGTGGGACAGCCGCTCGACACGATAAAGACGAGAGCCCAGGTCGCTCCCCGTGAGTGTTCCCGAATGAATTCGTCATCGAGGCAGACCCTGATTGTATGCGACTCTTACCCTCGCAGGGGACATGTTTGTGCGCCTTCGCGTGCTGTTTTGCGATATGAAGCTCATTGGGTAGCGCAGAAAGGTCCCATGGATGTTTTCATTCAAACAGTGAGGAAGGAGGGCGCCTTTGCTTTATACAAAGGTATCGTGGTATGCGTCTACTCTGTACGTGTATCTAACCCTCCTTTCTTCTTTTAGGGATGCTTTCCCCGCTCCTAGGAATCGCAGGCGTAAACTCCCTCCTCTTCGCCTCCTACGGCTTAGCAAAGCGAGTCGTAACTCCGTTCGGAGAGCTATCTCTTCCACAAACAGCCCTCGCTGGTGCCATGGCCGGCGCCTCGAACGCGGTGCTCGCTAGTCCCGGTCAGATTCCATATCCCCCGTTATACACACGGGGCGCAGGGGGGGGAAGGGCACGCCGGTTGACTCCGATTCTATACAGTTGAAATGTTCAAGGTCCGGATGCAAGGTCAATATGGGTCTCCGTCAGATAAGCGCCTGACCGTCGTCTTCCGCGAGATGTGGTCGGAGTGGGGATTCCGGAAGGGCGTGATGAGAGGGTATTGGGTAGAGTCCAGCCTCCGCCACAGACTCTCTCACACACGACCTGAACTCGACTCGTTAGGTGACCGTCGCACGTGAAATCCCCGCGTATGCCGGGTGAGTACTGTCGCCGCCTTAGAGCCCTGTGCCGTGCCCATTCAATTGTCTAGGTTTTACACCGCATATGAGTATAGCAAGCGCAAATTCGCCAAGAAATACGGCGATCAGCTGCCCATCTGGGCGCTGCTTGCGAGTGGTTCCACTGGAGGCGTACGTTTCTCGCGAATAACCCCTCCCGGCTGGAGACTGACGCAAGGATCCCAGATTGCTTACTGGCTCGCATGCTACCCACTCGGTAAATCTCTGAGCCAACCCTCTCAGCCGCACTCGCCGACTGATGTACGGTGTAGACGTAGTCAAATCACGGGTGCAACTTCGCAAGACGCCCCCGGTTGGGACTCCCGTACAATATATCGCACACGAACTCAAGGAAATCGTCGTCGAATCCCGGTCGTGGGTAGCTCTCAGCCGCGACGGTTTCCGATTTGTTGACCCCTTGTTTGCAGATTATCTGGTTTATTCAGGGGGCTCAGTCCATCATGTAAGTTCAACGGCGCATTTCACTTTGCGATTTTGGCTTATTTTTTTTTTCCGCCGCTAGTATTAAGAAGCATCCCAGCTGCAGCGAGTACCTTTGCCGCTTTCGAGATTACTCGAGGTACGATTAGTTTGATCTAGCCTGTAGCCACTGAACTGACCCAAGACACCGCTAGAATACCTGAAGGACTATACAGGCGTGTAAGCCCACCATATGGAGTTGGTATTACTCGTAGGTGCTCGCATTAGGCTTCATGGCGAACGGCATAACATTGCAACTTCAAAGGTTTGTATCCTACTAAAACTAACTACGCGTACCCTCAATCCAACTCCCAACCCCCTAAAAAGCGTGATCATACATCAAACTGGAATTCCTCGATTTCGTCCTGGACATCAAACTTCAAAATCAGCTCATCTTCCTTCCCCTTCGATGTTGCACCGGTGGGTTTCTTTCCCACAAGAGCGCTGGCTGTGGTCCCAACTTTCCTTGTCGTTGCGCTGGACGGAGGCCTGGATACCACCCGACTCCTGGTGGTCGATAAACTTACTGTATTGTTCGATTTTTGTACGGGAACCAGTGGTTTCATGGGCCGAACTTGCGATCCCGCCGTCCTCGAAACAGCTTGCTTCCTGGGAGAGATCGCCTTTGTAGTCGCGCTGGATTTGACCGGACGAGCGGTCAAGGTAGGTTTCATGACAGCGGTCGAGCGAGATGCAGTAGGCGGGCGACTCGTCGTCGCTGTTCTCGTTGTGTCCGCGGGTCGGCTTGGCTTGGCGGTCGAGGTGGTCTTATTGCGGGAGGCGGAGGCTACTATGGGTCGTGTCTTGGTAGCAATAAGCCTCTGAGAGGAAGTGGTCGCTGTCAGGGGTTTCTTCGTTGGGATCTTTGAAGAGGCGGCACTAGGTTTCACAGTTCCTGAGGCTGGCTTTGATTTCAGCTTTGATTCTGGTGGTCCAAGGAACGGATTATCACCACCCTCGTCGGAGGAGGGTACTGAATGAACTGAGTGAATGGGTGTGATCGTGAAGGAAGGCAAGTGACGTACCCAAGTCGATGGGATTAAGCAATTCGAGTTCGGCCGGGGAGATATCGAAGACGTAATCAAAGTCATCGAGAACGGGATCCTCCTCATATTTATACGAGCGCGCCATCTCTCTCAACTTTGTTCCCAATACCTTGTAGTTCGGCATCTCAAAGTCAAAGGGAGGTTGATACGGAACCTCTGCAGCATTGAATTCAACATTTAAAAAAAAAATACTTGAAGGGGAACGACAGACTGACCAACTTTAGGCGGCATATACTCAATCTCATCATCGTCTTCCTGCTCCTCTGCGATTGGTTCAACCTCAGCAGAAGCCTCAAGATCCAAATCCCCGAAATCCCAATGCCTATTCTTCGGATTCATCGGGGTCTGGAGTTGCAATCCCTTCAAACCAAGGGGACCGAACCGTTCCTCTTCCTTCCCCTTATCGCCATCTCCTCCGCTCAATCGGCCTCGTATACTCTTTCGCGTCGAAGAAGGCCGCAAGAAAGTTGAAGTGGGGGCAGTGGAGGACAGCCAAGGTAGTTCAGGCTCATCATCCTCCAAAGCGAACTTGACGATCTTGAAAGTTTGAGGAGCGGGAGTGAAAAGAGGGTCCTGTCGATTGTGGTGGAACGGGGTCTTCTCACCCAAAACTTTACTCGTGCTCTGTTCTATAGCATACGACCACGAGTAAGTCCCAAAAGAGAACATAAGCCGACGCGTCGGTTAGTTGACGGAATTCGGAGGAGGCGGGTTAGTGGTGGTGGTGGGAAAGAAGCAAAACGGACGCACGGGCTTTACCCTGAAATGGCGTCTGCTTTCCACCCAAAACGATCTTGTGGACCGACTGCGCGTTCTCTCGCAGCGCAGCGCTCTTCAACTGTCTACCAGGCGTCTTGGGAGCGCCTTTCAACTGGTGGTGATGACCGGTCGCGTTCTCGAGGTGACCGGGGCGTATGGAAAACATATTGATTTAACTTGTAAAAACGATTGGATTTGAGTTCAACAACGGAATCGCGTGTGTCGGGACTGCGGGTCTACTGGAGGTGTCGCGCGGGTTTGAAGGGTGGTGGTGGTGGTTTCTCAACAGGTGACGGAATGTTCAACAAGAAGTCACGCTTCCAACCTGGGAGCCCATTCGATCGCGACGCGTCTTGTAGATGAGCGTGACAGAGGCAAGGCCCTGAAAAGTTGGCCGCCCACCCGGATTCCTGAAAGGGCTTCGGGCTTTTCCCAGCACTTCCTCCTGTACACTTTGATAGTTCACATTTATCAAACAGCTACGGAGAAGTACAGTAGGCGCGAAGCCGTACCTTATTGCCTAAATTTCGAAATGCCTTGAACTCGGGGCGGACCAACCGAGAAGCGCCGAAACTTGTGGCGTTCGCTCCAGACTCATTCCTAGCTGTTCCCTCGCCTCCCTGATACCTCGTGTCGGCGACCGGGACGATCCCGGGGTTCTAATATTGTGTGGCGGGTCTACTCCTCGGCGATTTCCGTTCTAGGTTTCATTTCCGAATATCTGGACAATGGCGACTGCAGGTTGCCGCGTTGCTGAATAAATTCAGCATCGCCCATCGTCTGCTATAAATCTCCCATCGTCCTCGAGGACGTCCAACTTTCATTCCGGCACTAGCCACACTTTCTGCGTGTTCTCCCCCCCTCCTGGACTCCCCCTCCCTACAGTTCACCTTCATAACCGCCTCCTTCTTCCATATTTCACGATCAAGCAATGGGCAAAGGCAAGCGTGGTAACCCACCTGTGACCTCCGCCGTCGCTGCCGCAATCAAGGGTATCAAAACCCCCTCGAATTTCAGCAGTGCCGTCCAGAGTGCCGTCCAAACTCCGACAACGGAGACACCACCGCCCAAGGATCTCAAGGTTGACACGAACGTTGCGAGCGCAGTCCCAAATCTTGCACAATTCAATCAGCTTTCCCCAAGTGTGCGGGACGTTGCTGAACATGCCGCCGTCTTGAAATCGGTCCTTGCCCGATTGGGTCCGATTTACGATCTGGTGGAGAGAGAAGCGTCGAGGATGGCAGAGGTATCCCCGCTACTAGCCGCGAAAGATCAGGTGCGCCACGCGAGCTTTGTTGCTATCTCCGATATTAATGATCTCTGCCGCGGCCCAGGTGGACGAGGCGAGAAATCGCTTGGTCGCGGATGCGGGGAGACGAGAGGAAAAGATAAACGCAATCAAACAAATGGTCGAGGCGGAGAAACATAAGTTTGTGGCGCATCTGAACCAGCGCCTGGAGACCATGATCAAGGAGGTCGTCGTGGCAAAAGTCAAGGAAAGGGTCAAGGCACAGGCAAGTTTCTGCATCGAAAACATCCTAGAGATGTCTGTTTACACTGTTCCAAAAGCTGGCGGAACTCGTCGAGCCTTATCGGAAGGTTCTACTGGGAAGCAAAGGTCGCGGTATGCGAAACCAGATGTTCCTCGAAAATATGTGAGCCAACCCTATCCACGGTGGCCTGTCCCCAATACCACCCTCATTCGTTCTTTAGCGAGGCGAAAAACCGGAACGCCACAATCCGGTCTAGGTTTCCCCGCGAACACATCACACCAATCCACCGCCCGATTAGTGTCGAATTCCAAATCCAGAAATCTCCCACGGATTCACCAAGGGTTGGCCCCGTCGGTGGCTACAATCCTTCGCCATCCCCCAAGTTCCCGGAATCGTTTGGAGCTCTCATCAACCTTTCGCTGGCCGATTCTGTGACGCTCTTGAAGGATTACGGGCTAGAAGCGGCTTCAAACGGCAAGAAGGTCCAAGAGGAGGACCGCTTGGACAACTTGAACAAGCTGATGTCGTATTTCGGCGTAAGTTTTCGAACTCCCCCAATGCTTTCTGTGTTTATTCATCCAATTGTGTCGAACAGATTGGCTATCGCCTGCATCCTGGGCCAGCGAGGAAAGGGCCAATAATTACTAGTTTATGGGACCGCCGATGAGTACTCGAGTACTGTGCTTGTTGTACGATTACGTTCTTGGTTGTGTTGTATCATTACATGTATTGCCTAGCCCCTTTATCGGCGCGTTGTTTCGAACCGCTACTGTGAAACCAGTCCCACTCTATGGGCGATAAGAGATCCGTTTCGATGCTACTCATCAGTGAGGCTCATCACGGTACTATGTCCATGAGCTCTAAGTCCGACATGTCGACTCTAGTCGTTCTTGTTGGAAACTCTGCGCAGCACTATGCACACGATCAGTCATCCTTATCTAAAAAGTGCCGGGCGCTACGCTTGGAGCGTTCTGGGTATGAATCATTGAATGTGAATACCTGGAGGTGGCTACTATGTGCATGGCACCGTATTATCTACTACTTCTACTCTTCCGCCCGCCGGTTGATTGCCCCTCCAAGAATCATCACCATTTGCTCAGGGGTGAGGTCCGCGGCACCATAGCACACAGTATCGACAAAGTCCTGCAGATAACTCGGTCAAGTCGTTCTCTGCTGGAGTGGCGAGTGAATTCAGGCTTACAAGCTCCTCAAACTCACCGTCGAGTCCCTTCGAAGAATTTGTCGCAAGACGATCATTTCCTATCCGAATGAACTGTATTCCAAGCTAGGGTGTTTGCGTTAGATCACAGGAAGAGTCACAAGGAGATCTCAACACGACCGGACTTGAGCAATCCAAACGCCGCGCGCCGGATCGTGGAGTGAACTTGGGAATACGTCGTCTGCAACACCGCGACGTTAAGATGCATTCTTGCCCCATAGAGGGAGAGCGGATTGATTCGTGATCTACTCACCCGCTACACCGTCTGTAATCGCGATGATCAAGCAACGCTTCGGTGGCTTGAAAAACGGCTTTAACAGCTTCCCTTGACTCATCTTCAATTTACGGGGGTAAACCCTACAGATATCGTCCAGACGTTTGCCAAGCGGACTTGCGCGGTTTGGCTCTACTTTTTCGAATAGCGATCTGACGTCCGCCTTCGACTACCTTCGAGATCAGCCTGCATCTTTGCGAATCTCACAGTCCCTGGGCGCACCTTGACATTCCTTCCTTTGTTGCTGTTCAGAAACTGTATTTCGATGCCATCTGTAAGTTACTTCATCACTACCCCAGGCACTCTCTCCGCAACGTCCATCGCCTGACAGGTATGTATGTTATCAGCTCGAGCAGTGGTTGAGACCGTCACGGCGCCACATACCTGGTCCCACCAATTACTCATACTCACGGAATCATCCATGAGAATGATAAAGTCATAGTTCACCAGATATTGCAAGATTGGCAGTCTTGGCGCAGTGAGGGATGATCGGAGCAAAAAGACTTATGTCTTTGCGAATCGAGTGTGATGCCGCACGTGCGTCTCTCTCGAGAACACCACAACCTCCTCACACTCGGTCGCCCTTCCGTCTCCCTCTTTTTCTTTTCTTTCTTTTCTCTCTGCCTCCTAAAGCCTCATGATAAATCCTCATTTACAATACGGCACAACTGCATTATTTACAAACATCTTCTTCACACTATCCTTTCTCCGTCGAACACCCGCCTCGCTCACTCATCACGACCTCTCTTGCACCTCACACCACCGGAACCTCATCTGAGGCATGCCAGACCAAGACCCCCCGGAAATAAATATCCTCGTGCGCATCAGGGAACGACTCATGACACAACATCAGTACTCCGAAGAACAGGCAGAGGCCAGGCTCATGGCAACCCTCCAAACCCTATTAGAGGAGCCCGATCCCCAACCGGGAGCTCTTCCGCCGCCTCGCGCTCCTCCCACACCCCCACTCGGCGACATCCAGAGACCTCCTAAGAAAAAAGCTACCTATGTAGACTTTGATCAAGATGCCACCATCGCAAGTCAAATTCCACACTATCCGAGCGAGTACGCCGTAGAGAAGATACAGGACATCGAATATGTGGAACTTTGGTACTTTACCACCGAAGGTTGTAGGGAAGCCAGTAAAACAACACCCACGGTGGCCGACGAAGCCTTCGGTATGAAGGGGTTTCCTGGACAGAATTATGTGTATACCTGATTTTTGTTGTTCTTCACTAGTGATCACTCATGATCATCACTGATCATGCATTGCCACGGGTGACAAGTGGTGATCATTCATGGTCATGACCGATCATTGGTGATCACGAGTGGTCTTGCATGAAGGCAAGTGATGACAGATTTTGTTCAATTTTCATCACCCGGTGTCACTCATTATCACTTATGACCACTAGTTATCATGGGCATTTGAAGATTATAACCCACCACTCACAATCATTTTGTATCACCTCATGTAGTTCAGTATCACTTTGTACCACTCACTGTCACTCGGTGTCACTCAGTGTTTTGTTCTCGACTTTGTCACTAGTAATCATTATCTATAATTTACCATCACTCTACACCTGAGTGCGCTAGACAATCAGAGCTCTCTCCTGGCTGGCGCAGTCCTTGGCACTCTGTCCCCATCATAACGAGACAACGAAAAGACTGAAGATTAATTGCTGGGACTATTTTTTACAAGACGTTATACTCAGATACATTTACATTCTGAAACAATTGTAAGTGGACCCATTTCTCAAAACCACTCTTACGCCCTTCCATTGCCTTGATGACAGCAGTATGAAGCCACGGGGTGTACGGCACAGTAGTCTCTCGACTGCATGTCGAGATACTGAGTGCCGGCGCACCTGCATCAGAGAGGAACAAATGCTTCACTTCCAGAGTAATCTAACCAAAGTTTTGTGATTGTGTTAATGCCTTAGACCAGCTGCGTCCCACCTTGATTTCACTCCCAGGGCCATTTCCCACTGGCAACAGCCAGGAATCCGTGAGCTGCTGCAGGGCAATCCTTGCTCTGAACAGTGAGTCTGATTGGCGGAGATTATACTCTTCTGCGGTTATGTGATCTGGCATTGTTCCCAACACGTGCCCAACGCCATTGAGATAGACAAAGAAAACCTGCTTGAACGCGGATACAATGGCATCAGCCTGCCCCCGTCGGAGTTGGCCATTGCCACCGTTGGTCTTGAAGGTAAAAAGCTGTTCTACATCGGAAACAGCATTCACCTTTCGGTTGTAGGCAGAAAGGGTGAGTGCCAATGGAGATAGATTTGTCAGGCGCAAGAGCTAGTTTTGCACCTGTTAGTTCGCACTAGAGGCATGCAAAAAAAAACTACCTGAGTGATTGTCAAGTCGCCAAAGCCTCCCAATGGCACCATGAAACCCTCCAGCAGGCATTTAAACTGCGGCTTCTCCCACGGCTCTTGACATCCGAGGAAGGCAGTGGCCACAAGGGCCGAAGTCCAACACTCGTGGTCACCCTTGCACCGATGTGGGTTCACAGCATTCAACTTCGTTCTCATTGATCAGGCCGCCTGATCAAAGAAAATGCAGAACAGAGCATACCTGGAACTCGCACAGACTCAGAACGCTCTGAACCAACAGCACTGGCTGAGGGACAGGTCCATCATCGAACCCCGTTAGCTTATCTGTCTCCTTCAGCACCATCCATGGCTGTAATATTCCAGCTGTCCCAGGGTCAAGCTGGTAGAGGGATCCTAGGTCGATCAAGACATCTTGAGCTTGAAGCGATCGCTCTCCTGCAAGTGAAGCAGCGGTAAGGAGGAGATAGAGCAGGAAAGGCGAGATGGGCTCTGGCCCATTTCCTAATGTGAGCAGATGCAACAGGGCGAGCGTTCCAATTGTCTTCCAACGAGTTTGATGTTCGACTGAGAGAGCTGGAGTGAATGCTGGCCTGACCCAACCGCACCCATCTACAGAGGCAACCCATAATGTTTGGTCCCCCACTATGGTTTGGATAGCTTGCTGGAGGGTCGCTCGTTCTGGTCCCTCGCCGGTGCTGACTTCTGGTATAAGTCCACCCCGAAATTCACTTCGGTGTGTCAGATAGGGGACAGAGGCAAAATGCAGTGGACTCACACAACATAGCAGCGCAGGGGCTGAAAAAATGCACCGAGAGAGGCTACTGCTTTCCAGTCCACTCCGTTGGGTACCTCAAGTTCAGAATCAAGAAGTTCAGAAGCCAGCACTGTCCCTTCATTACGATGGAATATATCCATCATCAAGACCAACGCCTCTGAAAGACTTTTGATCGACCTAGCCCGAATCTGGAGGTCGGAAACTTGAACTGGTGTGCCCAAGTGGTGTGCACTTCCGCCAGGACGAACTTTCTCATGCCATTGGAGATAGCCTGGGATATTGGGGGATGCCTTGATGCGCATGGGCCACAGCTCTGCAGAGGTCTCAATGGCCATAGGTCTTGTCACCTCTATACGACGGAACGTCTCAGCAAGTGGACCGTCGTATATAGCCCGCAGTTCCGTCGATTGGAGTCGAGAAGGCTCTCCTATGGACTCGGGAACAGCAGCCTTGACAAGCAACACGAAATTGGTTTCATTCACATCATCAGCAACTTCTCAAAAACAAACAGACATTGGGTTACCTCCGCTGTTTCCATCCTTTCAGCACGGGGCCTATTTACAGCTGGGAGGATTGACCTCTCCTGGTGATAAATCTCAGCAAAAGAACATTAGCCAATGAATGTACCACTCACAGCCTGTAACAAAGGTGCTCTTGGGCCCAGTGGTTGGAGGGGATGATAGGAAGGGACCTAGTGGAGAGGACTACGTCAGGTTGTGGGAGAAATAGAGTACATCTTATTCCACAAACTTCCTCTGACTCGGAAGAGTCAACAATGATGACTGAGTCCCCTGCCCTAAGAGAGGCTCGGCGACTGACTCGCTCGGCTGGGTCTTCATCCATGCTCTACTCCAGGTGCCTGAGTTGACCTGGTACAAGCTACCCACTGAAACGTACTTACCTCATCGTCATCGATGTCCGGCAGCACAGGGCAGATTGGAGTATTTTTGCCATTGTGGCAGCGCTTGAGAAGTTTAGCAAACGTTGTCTGGGTGTCCTCTCCACATATTTTCAGGCCATGAAGAAGGCGATAGACGTAACACCCGTGAGGGTAGAACAGGTCACCGTTACCCTCGTCAAAATCATCATGGTAGACACCTTTTATTGCAGCAGAACAGTTGCCCGGAAACCTTGGACCTGTTGCACAGAGGTGACTGAACGAACAGATATGCAGGAGTTTGGTTCACGTACAAATTACGGCAATCTTCTCTGGCTCTGTTGCCACCTCTCGAAGTGTGTCCTTGAATCCAAACCCTTTGGCAATCTGGCTCATAGTGTACTCCACCGGTGCCAACCTCACCGAAGATCTCTTGATCTCAACGACCTCAACTTTTCGATGCTGCGCTCCTGCCCGTCTCGGTTGACCTTGGAGATCACTTTCCTTTACTTTTGTCCTTTTGCACATCAGCAACTCCCAGCGTGGTTGCCCGTTGTTGTCCCCATTTGTCTGTAACTCTGGCAGCTTCGGCCCGCCTCTTGAAGTCAGGTCCGTCAGCCCTTGATCAATCAAGCCAGACACGATGCGGCTATCGTTGTCTTCGTGAGATACCTCCACAGTAAATATCAGGTTGTTTGACTTGCAACGTGACAGGAACCTGTCAAATGAATCCTCCGGGTCCAGCCAGAACTTCTGCAAGAAGTCTCTGGGTACGCCAGATTCCGGTGGCATCTGCAACTCCTTCATCTGGAGAACCCATGAGTCGTTGGGCCAGTGGCAGCAGCATCACATACGTAGAGAGGGAGAAACAGGATGCTCAGCCGCAAGGGAGCCTTTGCTCGTGGACGTGCCAGAACAGGGGGGCGTCCTAACATGTGACGGGTTGGGGTGGATGCCGGAGATGGTATTCCACCCCGGTTACGAGTTGCAGCCCTGTTGGCACTGATCATCCGCCGTTCGTTTGCAGCAACACCTGGCTGTTGTGGTAACGAAAATACGTGAGTAATCGGGCTTGCACTGACAGCTGGCCGACTGGGTCCTGGAATGGGTGCAAGTGAGGTGATCGTGGATGGGATTGACAACATGTGCGGAGGACCATCAGGTCCGTGGGCATCTTGAAGACCGCCACACACACATGTGTTAGGGTTTTGCTACGGGGCCATTAGCAAGAGAGAGGATGGCACTGGGGCACCAACGAACCTGTACTGGAATGAAACCACCGCAATGATGAGGTGGATACACTTCAGTGCCGTCACCCTTGACGTGCATGAGTGCTGTGTGAGAACAATCACAGAGTGTGTAGGGTTCCTATTGACTGATGATTAGTGTAGGTTACCTAAAAACCACCCTGAGACGCGTACCGGGATGCTGCCTGAATAGAGAAATTTTGGACATGCGCACCCCTGAATGTAGCACCGACCTCGAGAAGCGAGCTGACGGGGGAGATCCATGGTGGAGAACGGTGATGCCGGATTCAAGAGCCGGTGATGTCCACTGAGAGGAGTTCGTACGGATTGAGGATGAGAGAAAGGTGCAAGGGGAACAGAAGGGTCTGTGCGAGAAGGGCTAGGGGTCTGACTGGTACTATGATGCTATATCCCTTGTGACATTGTTGGTGATTTTCGGTCGTTATATTTGGTCTGCCTGAGGAGACTTAGGCTCGATGAAAGCCCGGCCCGGCAGAGCCAGAGCCCCCATGCGGCAGATCAGTCACAGGCTGAAGCTCGCCAAGGGAAATGGGTTTGGAACAAACCGAGAGGAGACTAGACTGGTGGGGGAGCAATGGGGGAGGCTCAGGGGACGGAGCGCTGTTCCGATCACCTCCTCCTCTGCAACCGGCATGGATCAAGTGTCCAATCTGCGCGTTTGCTACAGAATCCTCGAAGACAGAACCATCACAGCTCTTCAGACACAGGCCGGAGATAGCCAGAGGCTCAGATCCCTTCGAGATGATGCAATTGTTTTCATGGTGGCAGTAAATGATGTAAGTGTTTGTGATGTACAACTGCGGTACCGGTTAGATCTGATGTGTGTGCCACCTGCACCAAGCGCAAAGATATGTTTCCTGCAGAAGAGCTGGAGTTGATTACATTGAACATAAAGGCGATGGTTGAGTCGTTGGACAGAGCTGAGGACCAATCCATTGATCCGCCAAGCTCACCTCCGCATTCCATTTCGCACCTCAACTACTCTGGGACACCCGGCAGACCAAGGATAGAGATTGATGCCGAGGTTCTATCAAATGTTCTTTCTATCGAACCAAAGACCACCCTTGCAACTGTGCTTGGGTGCTCAGCCCGGACCATTCGCAGGCGCCAACAGGACATTGAGCTCCAGACTGGTATGCCCCTGGTCCCCCAACGGTCGGTTCTGTCAGAGAACGAGCTCGATACAATTGTGGGTGAAATATTAAAGGAGTTCCCGCACTATGGACGAAATATGCTCATGGGTGCAATGACCTTCCGAGGTCACAACATCCCAGAGCGGCGTGTCAGAGAATCTCTGGATCGAGTCCGCGGCGCCCCAGGCCGCTTTTTTGGTTCTCGACCGATACACCGACGAAAATACTACGTCCCTGGTGCCAACTCACTTTGGCATCACGATGGCCAGCACGGTATGTCATAGGCTGTCTTACGATAGCAAGGCTTAGGTCTCAACCCAAATCAGGTCTAATCCGCTGGAAGATTGTCATCCACGGCTTCATTGATGGGAAGACAAGATTTATCGTTGGGCTTAGAGCCCACAACAACAACAGAGCAGCCACTGTGTTGAGCTTTTTCCTCGATATCATCTCAGTCCACGGCTGCCCCAGTAGAGTCCGAGGCGACCACGGAGTGGAGAATGTGAGGGTGGCCGACTATATGGAGGAGAAGATGGGACCTGACAGAGGTTCATACATTTGGGGGAGGTGAGCAATGCCTTCCAAATGTTTCTGGTTTCTCTCACCTTGCTGCAGGAGTGTCCACAACTCCAGGATTGAGAGGCTCTGGTACGATATGACTGAGGGGTTTGGTCGTAAGTGGAAGGAGTTCTTCTACACCCTAGAAGATTGTCACGGCCTTGAACCATCGGACCCATCCCACGTTTGGTTACTCCATCTACTCTTCCTGCCCACAATTAACGAAGATGCTCTTGCCTGGGCTGAGACATGGAACTCTCACAAGATCCAATTAGAGGGAGAACGAAGGAGCTCCCCGCAGCAACTTTTCACCCGAAGCAGCTTGTTGGACGGTGTACACGGTCTACCCCCTCAAGGCGAAGAGCCTGAAGACTTCAGTTTGTATGGTGTCGACTGGGAGGCTATGGAAGGCCTTGGTCTCACCGACCATCCTGAGGATACAGCAGAATTGGGGGACAGACAGGACCGTCCAGAGTGGATGAACGAGGTTGTCTGTGAGCCACCTGACTGTCCGCTGACGGATGAGCAGGTCAAAGGACTAGGGGACGAGCTTGCTGCAGTTGTGGATACACGGTCCAGAGACATGGACGTTCGAAGGGCGGTCTGGATCAAGGCTTTCGGGATTTTTTCACAGATGATTCAGGAAGCAGAGGACTAGAACAATACATTGCTCATGTAGTACATTTTTACTGGAGGCAACTTGTTCCCAAAAGCTACAGGCGCCGACCGAAGTCTAGTTTCGGCTTCGGGTGTACTGATGAATCATGTCACGAAGAGGTTTGAGCAAGTACGATGCCCTAGTGTCTCCGTTTGGCAGGCAACGCTCCCATGGCCCTGGGTGCACCCCCCAGCTCTCCATTGCCTGGCGAGCCTTGTAGAGCGATCCTCCAAGGTCTTCCTCCTCAAGATGCTCAGTGTCAACCAGGAAGTGATAGACCGTGATGAAGAACGTGAGTTTGTTGGACCACGTGCCTGGCGACTGCCCGTTCATGTACGAACCAAGGAGCGGAAATGAGATGGTCCTTTCGATCCTATCCCTGTCCAGGTATCGACCGGCTGACACACTGTGGAGAGCCATGTTGATGACCAGACCGTACGTTCCTCCAATTTGGAGTAGAAGCTGAACCTCTGCAATGGTCCGGTATGCCGTTCCCCAGCCCCTTTGACTGAATGTTTGAAGCTGGGATAGCTTGTCTTGCGCTAAGTCCCTGGTCCACTCTCGAACCTCTGCATCAGTCATGGGCCGTTTTAGCTCCTCAGAAGGAGGTTGATTGGGCTCAGGGGTTCTCCTGACGGTAGAGAGTCCGCTGGCTGAGTTGTCCTCCAAGGGAGGTGAGTTCATCAGGTCGACCTCTTGAAGCAATGGATTACCCGACTCATGCTCCAGGATGAAGGTGTCAGTTGCATTCTCCTCGGCAAGGGATGTACCGGCTGAGCCACTTTCCGGAAGAAACAGGGGGATGGCGGCGGAGATGGCATGACTGACGAGAGCAACCCCCGACGAAGTACCTTGCACTGGCAAGAGGATAAGCTAAGCAGTCGGCAGCGCAGTAAGATGTTGGGGGGAGACTCACATTGATCGGCCTCGTCCTCAGAGGGTTCTTCGTGATCATGGGCCGCCTGGGTGTTGGGGATGGATTTTAGAATCGTGAGGATGGACGGTCCCTGTTCTCCAGAGTCGGTGGAAGCAGGTAAATCTTCGTCAGATGTCGGGTACTCCTCTCCTGAGGACTCAGCAACCGCCTCTCCAGGCTGCTGGCGAAGCGCTGCCGCCTCGTCCAGGGTGTGAGGTTCTGGAGGGAGAGGTGGATTGATTTGTCTACCAGACCGTGTGGTTTGCATAGGGGAGGAGGTTGGCTTAGGAATAAGTAGTCTGGAGGGAAGAGGGTGGGCTGTCACATGCTTGATAGCATGTGTTTTAACACCAAGAAATTAGATTAAAGTTGCCTGTCCGGCACAAAATTCGATCGAAGTTGCGCACGGTTCAATTAAAATAGACAACTGGCTGTCGCCTGGGTGTCCACGGCCAATGTTCTGGTTCGCCTTTCTCTTCTGCTTGAAGTGCATGTCAAGGTGAGAGCTTCCAACTTTCCCTTACCGGTCGCATCATCTGAGAAGCGATGCCCACACCGTTTACACTGAACTGTTTGTTTCAGGAAAAGTTCATCAAAATTCGGCTTATATCTGGAGAGTAGATCAGAAATCAACGAGGCAGCTCTGCAGAAATGGTGTTCGGTACTTACCCAGCGATTCATGCTGTCGAGAGCTCGATCCTCTGGGAAAGAAGCTTTTGCGCGTGCACTGACATATTCTTACTCGAGGAGTCTGTTGACTCCGACTTCGGTTCATTCACAATGTTCAAAGTCACAGGAGGGGCACCAGGAGCACCAAGTATGCCTGCCTTTACGAGGGCACTATACAAGCTCGCAATACCGCTTACTGCAGGCAAAGCAGGCACACCAGCCTGGTTAGTGGGTGCAGAAGGTATAGCAGATACGGGTTGCACAGGAGGATCAGAGGGGAAAGACGGCTTCACATCAAGAGTATCTTGAGGGTACGCACGTTGAGGTGGAGCAGATGAAGGGCCAGCATGATTGTAGCTATACTGCGAGTAAGTAGTAGAAGGCAGCAGAGCTGACATGTTGGGGGCAACAGGGTATGACAGGGGAGGTGGTTGGACAGGAGGGCGGGTGATGTTTCTAAGTTGACTCAGCATTTGGCGCGGTTCATCCTGGGGTAGCCCGTTTTCACGAATTGGCGAAGCTAAAAGATAACATCACTTGCCCGATCACGAGGAAATGGCAACAAGATGTAGCTCACCTGATGTAAGACTGGAAGCTGGGTCCTCACGGTGTTATTATACGGATTAGACTGCACCTCACGTTCCGCCTGACCGACGGCAAATTGCAACTCGCCTAGGGCCTGCGTTGGGGATATGTGACCGGCGTCCTGAATTCCGAGCGTTACGAGCAGTAAAGACAGTCAGGGACCGAAGGTACTTACTGACGAAGCGTTGGTGCCAAACAGCTCTTGTTCGATGGCCACTTGCGGCACAGCGCCGAAAAGCTCTTTGCCGTTGGGAGCACCGGCTTGCCAGGTAGCAAGGATCTTGATCATCTTGGCCTTGGTCGACTCATCCACCTGGGAATATGTAGGTTCTTGGAAATCGCGTACAGGAGGTAGAATGCGGTAAGCTTGAAGGGCGGTGGAATCTGTATACAAATTAGGCAATGCAGATGCCTTCATCGCGGAACTGGCTCTTCCCACCACATTTTGTGAGCTGCTGGAATGGACGGCCAGCACGAAAGAGCGTAGGCATCAGGCATCAGCGGACAAACAGTGGACGCCAGCACGGAACGTACCTGAGAACTGCTTTGCATCTGTGAGCTCTCGTGCGAAAGACTCTAACGCGTGAACACGAACAGAATTTCTCATTGAGAAGTAAATTCATTAGCCTAGTGACATAGATCAGTGAAAGACAACGGTGCGTCGGTAGGGTTCCAGCAGCTATATGTCACTTACCGGCATGTGGAGGCCCATAAAACTGTGCCGTACTAACAGCGGCATGCCGTCAACGGGAATCAATGTGGGCATGACAAGGCGAGAGATTTAGCAAAGACGACGGCGCCCTTGAAGTATGTTGGCCGCCAGTGGTGTCGACTCGGTGGTAGATGCGTTTTGGGGCGCGGTCAATGGAGAGGTGTCCGCAGTTGTTATGACTCCCCCAGATCTATGAAATGGGGACCTGGCGAGCCAAACGTTTGAACGCGGCTGGCAGGAAGAGCAGTTGGCGGGTGGAACCGTTGTAGACCTTGGGGTGAGCTGAGACTCCAAGTGAGCTGAGGAGCGCGACGTCGCAGACGACGGCAACAATGGTGGAGGAATGGCAGGCAGGGAGCATCGAAAGTGTTTGCTGCCCAGAACCTCCTTTGCCACGGCCCGGAGCCTACCACTTTCACTACTAGCAACAAGCCTGTCGACGGTGAACTCCCTCGTCTCGAAACGAGAACGTACGTATGCCCTATTCTGTGGTCCAATATATGTGGTCTATTGAATATTCTACTTTGGTAGCTGATCGCAAAGTACGGTGATGCCACAAGTTGGATCGACCCTGCCTGGTCCGTTTGGCGAGACTGCAAGACTCATGTCGTGAATCTGCGGAGATTGTTCAAATGATCTCCTTTTCCAGCGAATGCAAAGCAATGGGCATCGTGTTTTGTCTCCGTCCCAGCTGCTATCGCTTCTTCCTAAAAGGCGCCTTGGAGATCCTCATCTTTTGCAGAGTTCCACTTGTCTCTCCTTTCACTTTGTATCTCCCATCATTTTGTATCTCAAGTTGAAACATAGTTGTTGTGCATGTTCAGTATTCTTATTGGATGACTACATTGTACAAAACAGGCGCACACCGTGACAAAGTGCTCGGTTGAAATGCAGCAGAGCAAGGTGTCAAATCATAAATATAGTTCATCTCTGAGCCGGAAACGAAAGTCTTTACATTGTATGTAGGATGGGAGAAGCCAAAGAAACGATTTGTGAAAGCAGAAGTTGGCGAGAACGGAGAAATGACTACAGATAACGGAAAGGGGGGTGGGGATTGAGATTGCTGGTGCCACCGCTTGTGCAATGGTGCAATGGTGCAATGTCCTGGAACGAACCCAAATACACCTCCTTACTTATCACCAACATCTGCTGCAGCATTACCAACAGATGCAATCAAGTCAGCATCGACGTGGGCAGCTTCAGCGTCAGGGTCCTCATTGTCACCAACATCATCGTCAGTGCCATCAATGTTGCCAGCATTACCACCAACTCCGGGTTCTTCACCGTGGCTGAGGTCACCTTCGATTGTACTGGGCACGCCTGAGGGGGGACGTGAAAGCAGCATTCCATCGTCCTCAATTTCAGAACTCTCTTCTTCCGTGCTTGAAATTCCCGGAGAGGTTCGCCTGCGCTTGGAAGGGCCAGCAATCTGCCTAGAAATGTGGTCACCGCTGGTTTCGTCATTGTTGTCGTATTCGTTATCGGAGGTGCGCGATGAACGAGTCACAGGCATGACATAGGCATGGTTGAACTCGTGCGTGGACTGCACGGGATCATCTGTGTGGTTCTGTCGCAGCTCCAAAGCCCACGAGCGAAGATTAGGCTACAGCAGATGAATAAATCAACGATGAGGCATAAATGCAGAGGTGGTGCTTACCACCCACCCCAGCTCAGTATCAAACCACTCGTCCAATTCTTCCTCAACAACTGCAGAAACCTCTACATCGTTCCACCGGGGGAACCCCCCACCCGTTGGCCTTGAGGACCTTTGCATGTTATTTTGGATAAGGTCGTGGTGACTCAATGTGATCGTGAAGTCCTCTTGGCTTTTCCCATCGATCTTCCCAAGAACGACGGCCAAATGCCACCGGGCCTCTCGAATATAGACAAGATTATGTCGGTAGGAAGGGATGTACTTTGGATCCAGTGGGTCCATCCCGAGGTAAAACGCCGTTACCCTGGCAATCGTAGGTTTGCTGTTTTGGGGATCCAGCGCTCTGCGAATCGCTGGACCATGTACATCGGGAATTCCATTGAGTTGACGTTGGAGAATTGGTGTGAGGACTTTGGAGCGAAACTGGTGTTCTGCACCTCGGAACCTGTTGAGCTCCAGGCCGAATTCATCAAGGACTTTCTGTGCGTATGTCTGCCGGCGGAGTATTTCATGAGCCTTGTTCTTTTTTGCCAGTTCGATCTCGAGTATGAATTGGTGGAGGAGACGTGCGTATTGGACGGGAATGCGCTTTGTGACCATGTTCCATTTCCTCCGATCCCCCGATTGTTTCTTGCGTTTCCCGTAGGAGATATCATGCAGCTGGCCTTCTTTCCATGTCATGAACGAATCCCCAGTTACCTCGGCGTCGAAACGGTACTTTGAGCTAAGTGATGCCGCATAGATAAACAGGATGCACCTCTTAGATCAGGAAAATCAGACGTACACATAATACACTGGCTTGTATTGCTGAAGTGTCCCCTCATAATCTGACTCTGTGACCTCGGCAATCTTCCGGGGGTTGTAATCAGGAAAGGGATTGGTGTCATCCTCGTTGAAGGTGGTACCAAGTTTGAACTTGCGAAGGGGATTAACAGCATCGAACAGGATGCACATCTGGAAGTTCTGTGTAATCGCCCAGGTTCCGACCATGGATGGGGCAATCCATTTAGCGACTGGCCTATTGACCCGCGAACGATCTGTGGTGGCCTCGTCTGGTTCTGCCTCCGGGTCAGATAGGACATCGGCGGCCTTGCGCTTCTTAGTCTTCTTTGAGGAAGTTGCTGGCTTGCCACCACGCGAACGGCTGGGTCGACCTCGGTTGGGCGCAGGAGGTGCCTCCTCAGCACGAGTGCGACTTCTCGTCATTGGAGGCATGGTATCGCAGGAAGGGGGAGGGATGCGGCTCTGCAATCGATGGGATATCGATGAGAGAGACAGATGCAGTCCTACAATCAATACAGGATTGATAGGCAAAAGATCAAAAAGAGGGGCGATTGTCTAGCCCTGTTGGACGCCGGTGCTGATTGCAAACTCCCAGCACTGTGTCTAAAAATAATATGATCGTAGTGGCGCCCTTGGCGCCTTGGCCCTTCTCTCTGATGAAGGGGGTAGAAGAGGCTGATCGGAGATTTCATGGCCAAAACTCCTCCTTCAGAACTGCCTCGATAAGCTGGCAGCGCAATGTTTCGGGGGTGGAGGTGTAAAAGGAGGGAAGAGACTGGACTGTGGAGTCAGAAGTCCTCTCGCATTATAGGTTACAGGTACTCTATGCAGCCCTTCCATCCATGCAACTTATGGGTACATCGGGTTGGTCGGGATGGAGCGAAGCTGGTTGTTGGCAGAGAGACCGACATGTTTCAACACGGACAAGTTAACCCCCCTCCTTAGGTTTTCGGGGACACCAGTAGACCGGAAAGACCCGTTACCGGCCAACGGATGAAGGCCAGATGTGCCGATCGGCATATCATGAGCCCACGCGGCTAAATATATACAAATAACGTGTCTCAGACACGACGCGTGACCGCGATCGGCGTTCAAACACGACCTCCGTACCAACCCAACCAGGAACTCCTGGAAGGGCCCACCAACCTGGAATTCCAGGACGGTCTTCTCGCTGCGGCGAGTAGGGATGGCGTGTATTGGTTTTCCCAGCCCAACCAGGAATTCCTGGAAGGGCTGACCAACCTGGAATTCCAGGAAGGTCCAGCTCGTTTTTTTCGAGTGGGGAACACCTGCCCACCTTTGCGACAACCCCAGCCCAACCAGGAATTCCTGGAAGGGTTGGCCAACCTGGAATTCCAGGAAGGCTTTGTAGGGGCGACATCCACAGCAATCCCAACCCAACCAGGAATTCCTGGAAGGGCTGACCAACCTGGAATTCCAGGAAGGTCCAGCTCGTTTTTTTCGAGTGGGGAACACCTGCCCACCTTTGCGACAACCCCAGCCCAACCAGGAATTCCTGGAAGGGTTGGCCAACCTGGAATTCCAGGAAGGCTTTGTAGGGGCGACATCCACAGCAATCCCAACCCAACCAGGAATTCCTGGAAGGGCTGACCAACCTGGAATTCCAGGAAGGTCCAGCTCGTTTTTTTTCGAGTGGGGAACACCTGCCCACCTTTGCAACAACCCCAGCCCAACCAGGAATTCCTGGAAGGGTTGGCCAACCTGGAATTCCAGGAAGGGTTGGCCAACCTGGAATTCCAGGAAGGCTTTGTAGGGGCGACATCCACAGCAACCCCAACCCAACCAGGAATTCCTGGAAGGGCTGACCAACCTGGAATTCCAGGAAGGTCCAACTCGTTTTTTCGAGTGGAGATTGCCCTCTGTCGCTCATTTTGGCAACCCCAAGCCCAACCAGAAATTCCTGGAAGGGTTGGCCAACCTGGAATTCCAGGGAGGTTCACTTTGTTTGCTGAGTGGGGAATGTTTAATGCCCTTCGGCGATCCCATATAGAAGAGGGGTCTTGTGTGATCCCTCAAGCCAGAGTATGACATGACACGAGACCGGGTATTCTACCTTGTGAGATGTAACATCAATAATATTGCTTATATACTTGTAGCTAGGTTCTGTAATCATCTTGTATCATAAGTGAGAGACATCTTACAAGAAAACGAAATCTGATTGTGGCCGATTAGGAAGCGCAGCAACGATTGATCTTGATATAAATAACAGATCTGTATCTGATCATGCGAATTGATAAGACCTCTTCACTCTGGAACCCTCAAGACATGAGCGACGACCAGTGTGTAGATATTGTTTACGTTGGATTGGCCTGGGAAGCATCGCAAGGCTTCACACTGGAACAAGGCTTTGAGGCTATGTCAAGGGATGGAACGATCAGAGCCTCGAACAAAGAATGGGACAATCGATGTATGTTGCGGCCACGAATATGTTCAGGATACTGACAGATTGGTTTACACAGTAAGCCGGGCCAACGTCACCCAGATTAAGGTGCTCTCAGATGCGGCAAAGGCGAAGATTTGCAGAGACACTGGAAATGGAAAGTACAGCGATAGAGGGGATGCTAAGGAGCCACCTCTTATGGCCCCAGTCACTGATGCAACTCAGTATTCACGGGTGCGGTGTTAGTCCCTCCGAGCTAAAGACTGTTGCTGACGTCAAACAGTGGTGTTCCTTCTGCAATGACTTTCGTGATCTCCTGTTGCTCTGTGCAGGGTGCAGGGTCGCTCTGTGTTCTTCGGACGTGAACTCGATGAGGGGCTGTGTCCCATGGAACATCTCCATGGATAGGAAAGACTTCATCTTCCTTTGCCCATACTGTGCAGGGTCCAATGCGGATGGAGGCCCATCTACAGTATGTCATGCAATCCACTTCATCACGTATATTGCTGATGTCTATTTCTAGCTAGTGTTTAGAGTGACAGGGACACTCCGGAAAAAATGGGACATTCCATTTCGCCATGATCCAGCCGTCCTGATAGTATCCATACGCTATTCCAAAAAGTCGCACAGCTTTGGAAAGCTCCTTCGAGATCACCTGAATCTCTCCTACGGGAACAATGAGGAATCTGTACGTCATCGCCGCATGTTTGCCAAGTGACACAACTGACATATATTCAGGTTATGCTCGTAGAGCGAGCTGTAGACAGCACCGTCAGACACGATGACAACGGTCGCTTTACGTGGTCCAATGACACGTCACTTGCGGAGGAATTCCTAAATGCCCACAAGTCCGCGAAGATAGTGGTCGCCATTGATACTCACTCTGCAGACAATGGGTATTTTATTTGGACGGGGTCTACCGCTGAGACATACCGTGCATGTTCGCTACTTGAGGTAACTATGCTCACTGGAATCTCCGTACAAATCCTGATCTAATCAACAGATACTCCGGGATTGTAGCCCAAAGGGAATATTCAAGTATCTGTCAAATGCTGAAGACACTCCAATTCATAGTCACAAGTCTCTGATCATAAACCTTGCATGTGGACAATCCATCTCTCAAGATCGCACACGGAGTGAGCTACTCAATGGGTATGTTTCCATTCATTCAGGATTTCTGTATCACACTTCACTCATGGTTTGCAGACATTGTGCTGATGCGGTCCTCTCCCTGGCGAAAGATGCAAACCTTGTGGGCGATATCTCTGGAACACTCCTCGATTTGACCGCTGGCTGGGTTCAAACCCTGTCCGACTACAATGTCCTTATGGCCAGATTTATCAAAATGTCGTGGGCCTCCAACCACCTTCCCATCCTATCTCGGCATGGTCATGACACGACCCGGTTCACCACCTTCTTCATTGACAATGTACCACAGCCGGTCCCTGATGCCGCCAGACCCGATTCCAACGACCATGTTCTCTTCACTGGCTTCAGCATGGGTTCTCCTGGAGGCATGGTGGTTCGCTGCCCTATTGTTGATCATCAAGGGATAGGCATCAAGCAGACGAAGGGCGCAGTCCGAATCACATGTGAAGAGTGCCTCTCCAAGTGCACCGTTCCCCAATTCAGGTCTGATCCTACCTCACCATTGAAAACCCAAGGGCTTGTAGCCATCAACTACCCCCCAGCCCAGTACCCAATACAATGGGAGCTGTCTCCGAAGGCCCTCCAAACGAATGCCAAGATCTCTTGGGCAGAAACACCGATGCCAGATACTCCCCCGCCCCTGCAGGGACCAAGGGAGCAACCGACTATTCGCATCTCATGTTTAGATACAGTGATCAGATCAGCATCCCTCCCATCCTCAACCACTGTCACCCCAAGACCATCGTCATCAAACTTGCGCATTCGAATCCCTGCAAGGCAGTCAACCCCAAACCTTCGTTTGCCGCAGTCAACAAGGGACAATGGATCACATAGCAATAACTCGACTCCCCCTCTCCAATCCCCACAGGAGTCAGTGGAAGCCCGGAAAAGGGCATTTGAGGAGTCAACAAGTGGGATATGGGTGAGGCGGCGCAGGTCAAAAAACCAGTAGACGTATAAGCAATAGTGCTGACGGGTAGTACTATGGCGCATGACAGTGTGTAAGTGGTGAAATTGACCTTTGCTCACGATGGTTTCACACCTTGGCCCAACTTGGTTTCCAATGCTTCTGGGCAGACACTTTGATGGATCCTAGTCGATATAATGATGCTACGATTGTTTTCTACAGAAAAGGGATACTCGCATCCCAATGTGTTACACATCTCAATGAATTATGCCCTCGGAGATGCTGAGCTTGTTCCCAAGCCTTCGTTGTTTGATGCCAACTCAAGCCCGGGCTCTGTCATCGCGATTGGTCTGGTTGAAGATCTGAGAAAAGGCGAAGGTGATGAACGCGAGGGCTGTGGCAAACATGTTGGTGGTGAAGGCGGACTCGTTGGGGTCGAGAGATGTCGGGTGGGAGGTACACGCAGCGTAGGCATGCAGACTGAGTCAGGGTGATACGGGGTGGCACTGTCCCCGGAGCGCAAACCGTTCACGAATTGCATTCGCGCGCGTTCTGAGACTTAGGTTGGCCAAGGCATTGACGGCCGCTACTTAATAACCGCTCAGGATCGATCAACTCCCACCCTTTCTCTCGCCAGCAGCCATCCCCTCCGTGTTTCCCTTTTTTCTTCTAACCTCCTGGCGGCCTAGCCGAAGGGAGTCTTTCATTCTACCCTTTCATCTTCCAACCTCCTGGCGGCCTAGCCGAAGGGAGCCCTTCACTTGACCCTTTCATCTTCCTCCCGGCGGCCGAGCCGAAGGGAGCTTTTTGACCAGCTGCTTCCTCTTACTTCTGGCAACCAAGCCAAATGGATTTTCTTGAGTTAACGCCTTTCCTTTCCTTTGGTTACTGCACCCTTTGCCTTTTCTCCAGTCTTCCGCTCCTCCGATGCCTGCTAAGCAAACTCGTCGACCGGCGTGTCAGCCCTCTCCCCCCGCACTTCCCGCCCAGGCTGAGGCTCCACCACCCCTTGGTACTACTGGTTACTACTGGTGGCTACTACGGCGTCGCGACCACCGTCTAAGGTCAAAGCCATTATCATCCGGCCACCAAAATACAACGTGGACCTTTACCCTCACCATATAGCCACCTATCTCCCTCCCTACCTCCCACTCAAGAAGTGGTTATGCTCACGGTCACGTTTAACGGGAATTTGAAGGCGACGTTGGACCACGTTGTGAACGGCACCTTCCGCCCCGAAGTTCAGAGCTTGCTTTGGGTACCTGAAGGTGCGTTATCCATTCTTTGTCAGCGCTGGTTATGCCAAAGCGTTCCAGTATTCCGCTTTTTCTTTGTACTCCCTGCGCCCGAGCTGTTGGCCTTTGAACCCTCAGAATCGTCGTGAGTACCCTATTTCAATGTTTCGCATCTTTCTGACGCCCTGACAGCCAACAACCCCCCACACCCTCACCAATCACTCCATCTTGAAAGCCTGCAACCCGTCGTCTGCATTGTGTCGCCCGCATCCCATCATCTCTATCACACGGGCCATCCCCAGCCATTCGCAAACACCATCATGCCCCTTCGGTTCGACCCGACAATGGCTTCCGAACGAACGCCTCCGTCTCTCGGTGGAAATACCCCACCCGCTTCCTTCCACAATCTTCCCAATGTCTTCCAGTGCCCGCAACCCTCCCAATCTAACCAGGATCTCCTGGAAAGATTAGCCAACCCGGAATTCCGGGAAGGCATTCTCGCCCTTCGCCACGCAGCCCAACCAGGATTCCCTGGGTAGGGTAGCCAACCTGGAATTCCAGGAAGGCTTGCTCGCGTTTTCTCCCCACACCCCTGACCGCCCTCTCCAACCACGGCATGGTGTAGGCGATGGTCTACGAACGCCGGAATGTATCCCCTGCTCCTCAACCGCCACCATTCACCCATCACCAACAAACTCTCCTACTCCTCGCCCATCCGTCCTTGTTCTCCCACAACCATCTCCTCCTGACCATCTCAGTCTACATTGCGCCCGCTTATCGCCTTTCACACCGTTTAGGGAATACAGTGATCCCTCCATGCTAGGTCCCGGGATTCTGAAGCCCAGTAGACAGATTTTCGACGGCACCACCGACGGGACCGGTCAAGTCCGGTGTCTCCTTCTCCCATCCTTTCTACCCAACGGTCCTCAGCCCACTTTACAAACATCGCAGCTCTCCGAGAGACACGCCTGGTGACGGCACTAACGTCTCTGTAACCTTCGTCGTTGTCGCTGTTCCGGAAGGCCTTCTGCTCCCGGTAATCCTCACACTCGCTTTCGCTACAAAGCGGATGACCATCAAAAAGCTCCTGATTTGTATCCCCAGCTCTTGCGAAACAACAGCGAACGATTCCGTTGTCTGCACTGACAAGACTGGAACACTTAATAGGAGCATCATGAGTGTTGTTGCCGGGTCGATCGGTATCTATGGCAAGTTCCTTATTTACTGCCCTGATGATCCGTTTCTTCGTACAATTAGGAACGGAGAACCCGCTCGGTTAGCGTTCATCATCTCACCACCTCCATTTTCCGCTCACATGTCCTCATAGTACTGCGAACGAGAAAGGCATCGCCTTCACTCAGATTTTGATCATCTCTGTATCCCTAGTCGTTGTGGCTGTTCCCGAAGGCCTTCCGCTTGCAGTAACCCTCGCGCTCGCTTTCACTACGAAGCGGATGACCGCCGAAAAGCTCCTCGTTCGCATCCTCAGCTCTTGCGAAACAATGGCGAACGCTTCTGTTGTCTGTACCGACAAGACTGGAACATTGGCTCAGAACGTCATGACTGTCGTTGCTGGTTCCATCGGTATCCATGGCAAGTTCGTTCGGAACCTCAAAGACAATCAGGCTCGCACGAACGCCCCGGATCAGGATGAAGATCGTGACCCCTCTCCCGAACGAGACATCGTGGATGAGCCCCGGGTAAATCGCAAGCACACAGACACTGGGGGCAAGGAGTCACTTACCCAGCGATTACATTGTGATTACATTGTGATTTTTTAGACAATGTATCCAGCCTGTGGCCAGGAGTTACATGTTGAGTTCTTTTACAAAGTACCCATCAATGCAACCACAATGTGGCCAGTGGGTCCATCTTGATCACTTTCACAAAGTACTCATCAATTCGATCACAATGTGCCCTGTGGGTCCATGCAGGATACATTGTAAAAGTATCCATCAAAGTGGCCACTGGGCACTTTGTGAAAGGAACCCCTGTGTTCTTTCACAATTTTGCTTACAATGTGTCCAGCATACACCTGAGCCACTCATTGAGAGTTCTTTCATAAAGTATCCAGCAATGTGTCCACAAAGTTTTCAACCAGATACTCAATGGTTTCTTTGAAAGTTTGTTGTGAAATCCAACCACATTGAGAGTTCATTGTGAAAACATTAAGAAGAACCCCCTGGGGACATTGTGGTTGCATTGCTGGGCACTTTTTGAAAGAACTCTCAATGAGTGGCTCAGGCACCCAGTAGGATACATTGTGAACAAAATTGTGAAAGAAATCAGGGGTTTCTTTCACAAAGTGCCCAGTGGCCACTTTGATGGATACTTTTACAATGTATCCTGCATGGACCCACAGGGCAAATTGTGATCGAACTGATGGGTACTTTGTGAAAGTGATCAAGATGGACCCACTGGCCACATTGTGGTCACATTGATGGGTACTTTGTAAAAGAACTCAACATGTAACTCCTGGCCACAGGCTGGACACATTGTCTAAAAAATCACAATGTAATCACAATGTAATCGCTGGGTAAGTGACCCCTTGCCCCCAGTGAGATGACTTCTCGATCGACCAGAGCGAGATCAGCTCTATCCTATCCCCTCAGCTCAGACGTCTTTTCAACCAGTCGATCACGGTCAATTCCACCGCCTTTGAGGACATCGACCTGGAAACCAAGGAGGTGGTCTTCGTCGGAACCAAGACCGAGACAGCGCTTCTCCAGTTCGCCAAGGACATCGGCCGGGAAAACTGGAAGCAAACCCGTGAATCGGTGGAGATTGTCCAAATGATCCCTTTTTCCAGCGAGCGGAAAGCCATGGGCGTTGTGATTTGCCTTCGCTCCGGCCGCTATCGTCTGTTTCTCAAAGGCGCCTCGGAGAACCTCACCAAGATGTGCACCCGGCATGTCGTCGTCTCTAAGCACACAGATCAATCACAAGACCCCAACGCCAGGATCGAGACTAGGGACATCGACGAGACGATGAAGGACAACATCTCGAGAACGATCATCTTCTATGCCAACCAGATGTTGAGGACGATCGCGTTGTGCTATCGGGATCTCAGTTCCTGGCCCCCTCGTGGTGCCCAGTTCCAATCTGCAGATGAGGTTTCTTATGACGACCTCGCCTATGACAGGATCCTGGTGGCCATCACCGGTATCGAGGACCCCCTTCGTGATGGTGTCCCGGATGCTGTCGCTTCCTGCTGCCGCGCTGGAGTCACCGTCAAGATGTGCACGGGGGATAACGTCCTCACCACTCGCTCGATCGCTACTCAGTGTGGAATTTACACTGCGGGAGGTATAATCATGGAAGGTCCTGTTTTCCGCGCCCTCGATCCGAAAGACCGCACAGAGGTTGTCCCTCGTCTCCAGGTCCTGGCCTGCTCTTCCCCTGAGGACAAGAAGATACTCGTCGAGACCCTGCGCTCCCTTGGTGACATCGTCAGCGTTACTGGCGATGGTACGAACGACGGCCCTGCTCTCAAGACGGCGAACGTCGGGGTTTCGATGGGTATTGCCGGAACCGAGGTTGCCAAGGAGGCTGGCTAACGTTAGCCCTCAAGTGCTCCTCTTCCACCTTCACCGTCACTATCGCTACATCGCCGGACCCATCCTTCTCCTTCGGTTTTATGGCCATTGGTCATTGTTCGGATTGCCTACTCTTTGCTTTCCGTCGTTCGCAGCCTGTTTTCCCGGTCGCTCTCGGTCACGGTTCCCTCGCACAGGACATCTTGAGTCACAATCATGCCTCCTCACTCCAAACATCGCTCTGCAATCTTTCTAGGGCTTTATGCATCACGCTCGTTGTCCCAGAGATGAGAAAATTGACCGGCAAGTCGTTGCAAGACAGTTCGAGGTTTCAACCCGCCTCTCCTCGCATATCATACTATGCATTCAACTCGCCTACGTCCTGTGGGATTCTTTTGTACCTTTCATGTATGACCTCATCTATCCGCTTTTCCACAAGCCATTCATTGGCTTTTCTTTGGTCCCAGTGAGTAGAAAGTACGGATAGATCCATACTGTACACTTCAGGATATGTCAAAAAAAATTAATTTGCTCGTTGTGCCTACAATACAATACATCGCAGCTGCAAGGTCAAGATTCTGGTCGTGTGGCTCACGGAATCTAGACCAGTCTTAAGTTTTTTATTTGGTGCACCCGACTATCTACCCAGGTCTTCATGAGACATATGTCAAGTTGACGATCGGGTCGTCTACTCAACATCGAACACAAACCACGATATTTACCTTTTGTGTAGACATGGATTGGATACAGAACTATGTATACCGGTCATCGAAAATATGACTACATTTATATAGTTAATACCCTAGTCGTATACCGTACGAAACATACACAAGTCCCACGGAAATTTTTCAGTACACCTGACTATCTAACCGTGTCCTCATGAGGTGCGTGTCAGGCTGATGACCAGTATATAATGTGACATTTACTTTTTCAAGGCAATGTAGACAAAATACTAACCTGTATATAGTGACCATTAACTACATGACGTCCACATAAGACCCAAGGAAGATTTTCAGTGCGCCCAACTATCTAACCGGGTCTTCACAATGCCCATGTCAGGTTGACAATGGGATCATCTACCTGACAGGATATTGTAAATAATACATTTATCAGACCGCGCGATACATACTGACAATTGATCATATGACCACGCTATACAGTCAACGCCCAAGTGGTTTGTTGTACAATATCTACATAAACTCCAAGCCTGGTTTTCGATACGCTCAATTATCGAACCAAGACCTTACAAGGCCGGCGTCGAGTCGACAAACGGATCGCCTACTCAACGTCAAGCACATGACGCGGTGTCAGCATTTCAAAGTCAACATAAATAAATCATAGTCTGTATGTACCCTGTACAAAATAGACGCAACCCTAGTTAAATATACACCGCCTGTATAAACCTCTCTTCGTAGCAACACGACACTCACAAGACCCTCGTTAAATCAATAAGACATTGTTCAGTAATTGAGGGTTTATAACCCCTGTTCCGTGTCATAAGTGTTTCCCCTTTTTCCCGATGTTCGCCGTCGACGTTGGTACCAGTAACCAAATGTGTTCCAGTTGGGAGCGACGAGGATCGGTTGTTTCATCTACTCATTAGGGCTTCAGCTTCAGCACTTTCCTGGCGACTATTTTTGGATACTAGTATTCCTCCCAGTGTGGAACCAGTCACGGAATCACCATCAATTCATTGGTGAAACAAGGTTCGCCATAAATGCATCGAGTCCTCAACTCTCCTCATCTCGGAGCCCCCCATCTCTCCTACCACAATGTCCTCACACAATCGAAAGACAGTACTGTTCCTCACCGTCTCCGAAGCTGGTCAATCCAACTCCATCTTAGCGCTCGCCCTCGAACTTCTCACCCACCCGAACATCGACTCCCACATCGCCTCGTTCCCCATTCTACGAAAACGCGTGGAGCAGTTGTCTAGCACTGCGAAGGTTGCAGACAGTAAACATCCTGGCTCGAGTTTCACGATATCGATGGCATGAGCCTCGGAGAATCCATTTGGTCGAAGGGATTGACTGGGGAGTCAATTCTCCATCCGCCATTGGCCAAAAGCCAAGAACAGGGTATGAAAAACCTCATGCATATGCTAGCGGGTTGGAGTGGAAAAGGTGAGGGGCCCATTACTGTCATCTTCCTTGCCGCTTATGCGACTTGAAGCTTGAATGCCGATCGCACGCTGAAAATGTTGACCGTATAGCATACGTCAGAATCGTCGACAGCTGCAAAAACATCATCAATGCGGTCGATCCAAATATTGTGGTCGTCGACTCGTTCTTTGGCGCGGGCTGCGAAGCGTGCTGGTCCCTGAGCAAGAGGTACATCATTAACTCTCCCATGGCACCCTTGGACGTCGCAAGGCCCCTTCAGCCGATGTGGAAGACTTTTTTTACTACCCCTTGTGAGTCCTTCAACACTCCCCTTCATCACCAGCGCCGCCTTACACCTTGTCTTACGGGCTTCCGGTATTGGGAGCGGCATACCATTCCCGATTCCATGGTCTTACGTCCTCAAAAACGTGACGATACTCCTCGCTTTCATGTGGCGTGTACTCACCGACCCAGACGTCAAAGAACTGACAAACTACCGTCACGAGCATGGTCTTCCGGGGAGGCTCCCATTGCCAGGAGATTTCTCAATCATCCGATCCGTTCACGCATTCTGCTTCGGTCTACCCGAACTCGACCTCCCCCTAATCCTTCCGCCAAACTTCGGTCTTTACAGACTGGTCACTCTCGATTCCATCCAGCTTCCAAGAGGAGACGAGTTGAGCGAATGGTTGGACAGGGGAAGGACGATCGTGATGTGTATGGGGTCCCACTTCCACTACTCCGAAGCTTAAATCCGGAGCATCACCAGAGCGTTCAGGGCAGGGACTTCACCTATGGACCAGGTGTTGTGGAAGGTACGGAATATGGTCAAGTTCCAACATATCCTCGACGAGGAGTTGGAGAATGAGAGGGTGAAGGAGAGGTTCAGGATCGTGGAGTGGATCGATGTGGATCCAGGTGAGGTTATCAGGAACGAGAATGTTGTGGCTTGTGTCCACCATGGAGGGGCGAGCTCATATTTTTAGACAGCGCGGTAAGCGTGCAAACCTTCCTCCTTCTCTCCTAATGCAAGCTCGTTAGCCCAGGTTACCAACGGTATCTTCCCAGAGCTGGCATCCCTCAAATCATCCTCGCACAATGGTTTGACCTCTACGACATGGCGGTCCGCGCAGAGTACGTTGGTATAGGGATATACGATACGGTAACCAAAGCGTCGCGATATCGATGCTGTAGAGTTCGGAGCTGCGATCTCTCGATTACTCTCCAAGTGAGGAAGCGGGAAAGTTTGCGCGAGAGGCGAGAGAGATTGGGGAACTGTGTAAGGCGGCTCCTGGGAAGAAAGGTGTGGCCGCTAAGATTCTGGAGTTGGCTGAGGATGAGAACCTTCAGTGAGACCGCACATATTCATGAATTTGACGTGTTTGGACCAATCCTCAATAAACTCCCTGCCGAGAGCTTCACCAGCGATGACTACTGTCTCCAGGGTTGGGTAGTTTCAAAGAGGAACGACGGCGAGAATGCTCAGAGTGCAGTGGACGACATCAATCTGAAGGGCCTGAACAGCCCTTCCGATACCACTGAGTACGAGCTCCTTGCATCCGGCGAAAGATAGGGCACTGGAAAAGCTTCTTATAGCACCTGTCTTCGCAGTTCTGCTAGGCGGAGCCGAGTTGCAGCTCATTGTCTTGTGGGAGACACTGTCCAAAACATCGCTAATGGCGCAAAGGCGGTGTGGTATTCATTCAAAGCCAGTGGCAGGTTCGGAAACAACCGACGAAAAGCTGTCCAAGGCTAGGTGGTAATGAATTGACGGTATGGTTGGGAGCAGTGGGCCGATGTTATGGATTTAGACGCAAGCACCGTTCAACGAAGATCGCTGTCTGCGACTTCCTCCTCGGAGACTACCTTCAGATCGTCAATACTACCTTCTTCCAATCAGTTTCTACCTCTGGGTTCTTTGGGTTGTGCTGACGTTCTTCCGACTCCTGCAAGTCTCTTGTTCAAAAAGTCGGCGTCAGGCAGACGGGTCGTTCGTGTCTTGGATCAGGGTTCACCAACCATTTCCCACCCCCCTGCTGCATCCGAAAATGAAATATTCAGCGAGGTACTGTGTTATATCTTGATGTCTGCCATGCGCCAGCTCAAGTTATTCCACCACACAGGTCCACCAGTCACTCTGCCTAGTACATCGCTTTTTCTGACTTTCGCTCAGACTCTACTATATCTCTTGCCTTCTAGAGCTGATATAGGCACATCTGTAGTATCACAATAGCTGTAACACATGTATTGCGTCTCCAATTGGACATTATTTTGTAAGAGGAGCGATCGTGGGAATCCTCGGACTACAACATAAGAATTTTTTCAACAACATATTGCTCCTCCCTTCGTCCTTCCCCATCGGTGCCGCGCAGAGTCAGGAAGCTGAGTGCCATGCTCCATCCCATTCCCCAGCGGTGTTTACTGGTTGCCAATTTGCCACGATGTTGAGTTTGGCCTTGCCGGGGCGGGGTGGGGTCAAGAGATTGGTGCGTAATCCGAGTGTCTCATATCTGGGTTCACCTGTTCTTCCCCCAAGATCGACAAGGAGTATTCCATGCATCGAAAGAACAGCTCCTCTTTTTGAAGTTGGCGCAAGGGTTCAAGGTTGCTCGATTCCAAGCCAGTGCAGTTCCTGATGGGTGTGCGAGCGATTTGTCAGTTGAGTATCTTTTCGTTATCTTGCGATTGACCAAGTGCACCTCACTGTAGATAGTGTTGACCCCCTTGACCACCACCCCGTCCGAAAATCCATCATGCACAAAACTCTTCCTGTGCAAACCAATAAGCTCTGGCGTCGAGAGTTTCATCAACACCAAGGCTCATTGATTTGCACAGGCAGAATACTCCTCCATCCTCCCCATTGGCGCAATGGGGCTGCGTTCCTCTCTTCCTCTTGTTTTCCAGCAACATCTGGCGAAGCAGATTGACCGCGATGACAAGTTTGACCTCTCGAAGCAATCGGGGGTATCTGTTCCAGCTTCCTGAAGCCATCCTCAAGTTCGTCCCATTCCTTCTCGACCAACATTGATGTACTGATTCGCAAATCCATTTTACAGTTCATGACGAGGCCCTCCCGTTGACGTCTCTGTCCAGGATCTGGCTCGCAGTCCCTCGGCGTGGCGGGGTTGGACCTGAAGGCAGTTTTTTTCTTTCATTTGTTCCATCTACACGTACCTACAACATGTTTGTATCTATGCTGGAACATAAATCTGGAACGAACGTCATAACATACATTGTATCCACGCCACTCCCTGTACTCACGAACACCCCGTTCTCAACCTCTGCCTCGAGTACTTGAAACATCGCCTGCCGTTCCCCCAATTAATCCCGAAGAGAGGGATAGGGTGATATGTTCGGATGACAGCTCTCAGATTGGCGCTTACGGGGCGGTGAAGTAGACGGATGAACTGCCAAGTGACAAGTCCCAGAGGCGAGTTTACAGCTATCCCGTTGTCCTGCTGGACTCTCATATTGTGTTTACAGGTACTCGCGGAGGTTTACCAAGGTCCCCGACACCCACCGACACAACCGAAATGCTGTCTGACGGCTGTGAACGTGTGGAACAGGGGAAATAAATAAGTCCAATCCAATTCTCGTACTCAAGGCGCGCCTCAACCTTCAGGAACCCGCACTCCTTAGAATATATCTACCAAGGGGCCACGGGGAGGGCGCCTACTATGAGACAGATGGAACTTTGCATTGAAGACCTCAAAAAAGATTCTGAGGCCATCTGCGCTGTTTGCAAAGAGGTGGAAGCCTCCAAAGTTGGAGGGACTTCGTCTCCACCAACCCTAAAGAAGTACTAGATCCAACACTCCCCTCTCACGCAGACCGCGTGCTCGCGGAGAAGAGGTGGAGGAGTGACGTGCGGCTGAGATTCACCGCAGCGAAAGAGGGAACACACGGAAGCTGAGTTGAGGATATGGTTGGACCGAAAGGGATTAGGAAAGTGGGATTGCTTGGGGAGGAACGTGCCAAACCCAAAAACGATAGGGCTTTCAGAGAAAAGGGAGAGGATGTTTTCGTCGAGGTATATGACTGCACTCTGGTGGGCGGTGGGATAGCTTCAAGGGTTTTTCACGAAGATCCTGACTTACATGGTCTACGTTGAGTCTCCGAAGTTCCGCTTCTCGAACCTGGGATTCAAGAGACACAACCTCTTGTTGCGGTTCTTGACCACTTTTCTCCTCGCTATATTGACACAGAGAACCTTTCTCTTTGCAGCGAGAGCATGTGGGTTTCACGCCATCGCATTTCTGTATTACGCCCAAATAAGTTTTGGCGTGATCTCAATCATATTGAAGAAAAATACAGACTGTTCGGCGATATCTGGGTGCATGCGTCAGCGATCAGGCACCACACTCCTTTGGAAGCGTACGCACCTGCATGGCAAGCAAGCCTTGCCTCTAGGAAGTGGATGGGGATCCATGGTTATTTCTGAGAGTAGGGGGATGGGGAATCTGGCATCGAAACACTTCTCCTTTATATGATTCCTTCTGTTAGCCGTTGTCACCACTGACACAGACCCCAAAACAGTGAAGGGACGTATATGTTGTGCCCCTTAGCTTTCCAGGCCGCACCAGCCATGTTAGGAATCGGGAAGCTGACGGACACACAGTATGATCTCAATTCAGCCTCAGATGATTGGACTCAGCAAACATGGATCAGAGCAAGTCGACAACCCACTCGTTCCTGTGAGGTGACGAACCGGAGGTGAAGGTGTGCCCTTTTCCAAGGCCATCTGAGACTCGGCAGAAGTGGAGAAAAACCTGTCAGTCAACGATGCTCGCGCACCAGACTGTGACTGGCATGACATCCTTCCCATGGGGTTGTCCAAGAGTTGGGGCCGGTGGGACTGGAGCAAAGGGATCCGGATTTTCTATGGCCAAGGATCTTGCCTTCTTTTTTGTAAGGCGGGTGGTGACTACAGTGGGCGTTGCAGTAAAGAGTGACAGCTAGTGACGGTGAGTTACACTGGGTGATGGACCAGAATTATTCCTTTAAAAGCATCGAGTGAGGGAAAGTGATGGCAAGTAATGGCAAGTGACAGTGAGCGATGAGGAGAGAATCTACATTTCTCTCTCACTCGCTGTCACCCATGATCACCGATCAACACCGTGACAAGCAGTGACTGACAGTGATGACCATCACCCATGCCCACCCCTTGTCACTTTCTATCACTTGTTTCCACTGGCAGTCACTAGTGATCATGAGTGGTCATCGATGAACACTCATGATCATGTGCGCTCACTCATGAACACACATGACCACTGGTGATTGCTATGTTTTTCATTTTTTCTTGATTATTTGTCCAGCCAAACCATTCATACTTCGGTCTTCTCAACACGACATCGGGCCTCACGCTGCAACCGATAAAGGCGACCAAGGCCTCTCCCAACGCTGTCGTTGACGAGCACCTCACGTGGGAGCAAATCATGACAGCTCGACACATGCTGATCACGACCGCCAACCGTGTCGGCTGGGACCAGAAGCTGACGGTTTCCCTTGCCGAGCTTTACATAGGTCTCGAAGGTCTAAAAGCCACCGGGACGAACCCCAGAGCTCTCATCTTGTATCACGCCGTTGCGCGCAAGTTATGGCATGAAGCACTCAGAGGACGTGGAAAACCGTTCAACGTCAGCCGCATCAACAATGATCTGCTTGTCCTACTCGAAAATCAGGTCCGCGATAGTGATCACGAGGACATGAGAAAGATTGCAATGGAGGCCCAGAAACAGATGTACGAACTGCAGAGACAGGTAAGCAACAGTTCGAAAATCGTTAGACATCCCACTGACTGTCAACCTTCCCCCCCCCCATTACACGCCCCACCCTCGTCTGCTTCTTCCACGCTACGCTTCTGCTTCGCTACGCTACGCTACCCTCTCGTGACCTCCCCCTCAACCCCGTGCGACTCCCGTGACCCCTCGGCACTCATCGTCTCTACACCCAGCAGATGGCAACGCTATCTCGCAAGGAGATGATTGACACGCAGTCGGGTCACAGGGATAGGGGAAGGCCGAGGAGACGCGATCGAGGCGCGGGTAGACCCAGATCGTCCAGATCAAGGTCCCCGAGGGACAAGTCCCCCAACCGTTGGTTTTGATGGACCAGCGCGGCGGACCAGACGGCGCACACCTTCCCCGCCTGTCCAATCTGCCTCAGCAGAAAGAAACATACACTACGAACCTGCCGAGTCACGCTACTTTGGGACGGTAAAAACAAAACCGTTTGCTCCAGAGCGGAAGATGGCCGCATCATCGACGGCAAGGGGCGCATTCTCTGCAGCAACTGGAGCCAGCTCGTCGGATGCCGCGAGAAATCATCCGGTCACATCCACGAGTGCTCTGGCTGCGGTGAAAAATCGCACGGAGCCCAGGATTGCGATCGCGCACAGAAGGCTTTATCCGCTGACTCCTCTCATCGCTGACCGCTGGGACCTCGAACTACGAAACACATGTCTGCATACGAAATACCCACAGATCTTCGAGTACATATCTCACGGCGCACACGCCGGCATTCCACAGTTACTCCACTCCTACACCCCCTTTAATAAACAGTCTACTGAAACTCTGCATGAAGCCTTTAACAATATGATCCAAGTCGAGTTCGACAAGGGGAGATACATAGGCCCCTTTACGCGAGGCGACCTTGAGGCAGAAATAGGCCCCTTCCAATCTTCGCCCTTGTCGCTGGTCCCCAAAGCGGGCAAACCAGGCAAATTCCGCTTAATACAGAACCTATCACACCCGCACAACAACCACCCCACTCCTTCCATCAACGCCTTCCTAGACTCTGATCAATTCCCCTGCACATGGGGCACATTCAGGACGATGTGCACACTGATCAGGAATCTCCCGCCTGGCGCACAAGCCGCAACCAGGGACATAGCAGAGGCCTACAGAATAATCCCTCTCCATGAGAACCAGTGGCCCGGGGTAGTCGTACGCGTGTCGAACGACCCAGAACTCTTCGCGCTAAACACCAGCAATAGCTTTGGCTGCGCAACCGCGGGAGGACTATTCGGTCTCTTTGGAGACGCTCTCGCGGACCTACTTCGCGCGAAAGGAATTGGCCCAATCCTAAAATGGGTCGACGATTTCATCTTCATAAGAATTCCCAAGGAAACCATCGAAGGTTACAACGATCAAAGGGCTCTCCACAGGATAACTCTGGCACGCAATGGAGGGCAGATCCGGACCGGAGGGCGCCTGTGGTTTAAAGGAGACGTTCTCCCGGAAACAGGCGCGGAACACTTTGCGGAAGGTCTGGACTTCCCACTGCGACACATCCGTGATCATGAGGATCAGGGACATATTTTCCCCTACGGTTTCAACGAAATAAACGAGATCACCACGCCGCTCGGAGTACCCTGGGAGCTATCAAAAGACGCCAAATTCAGCAAAATTGTAATCTTTGCAGGCTTCGCATGGGACCTAGAGAAGAAAAGGGTGTCGCTACCTGAATCCAAGAAGGAAAAATATACACAGGCGATGCTGGCTTGGAAACAGCGTACAACTCACACCTTAGAAGACACAAGGAAGTTGTACGGTAAACTACTCTATGTCTGTCATATTGTCCCGCAAGGTCGAGCGTACCTAACAGTCTTCGAAAAAATGATGGCTTCCTTCCATGAGCGTCCATTCACGCCGCGCCACCCACCCAAAAATCTCAACGAAGACTTGCGCTGGTGGCACGAAATTTTCTCACGCCCTTCCCTTTCGCGCGAAATCCCAGGAAACCGACACATCACAGACGTCCATGGCCACTCAGATGCCAGTTCAAATACTGGCCTCAGCGTTGTGCTCGGTAACAAGTGGAGAGCGTGGAGACTCCTTCCAGGATGGAAAGAACAAGGACGAGACATCGGGTGGGCAGAAGCAGTTGCAATGGAACTCCTCGTCAGAATCATTCTCCAGCATCAGCCTCTCGCAGGTGTCAAGATTTATGGGGACAACAACGGGGTTGTTGAAGGATGGTGGTCTGGCAGAAGCAGGAACGCCGAAACCAACCGTGTCTTCAAACGAATTCACCTGCTACTGGAAAAACGCGACACAGTCCTTATCACCAGATACGTCAACACCACGCGGAACCCAGCCGACGGTCCATCGAGAGGAATCTACCCCCCAGAAAACCTCCTCCTTCCCTGCATCTCACTCCTGAAAGATCTCGAACCTTTTGTCATTGACTTCGACGCTCCCCTCCAACCCTGCGAACATGCTACTCCTCAACGCGTTCCTCCAGAACCAAAGTTCTCTATTTCCCACTCAGAACGGATCAGGAGGCAACAAGCGAATCACATCGCCGATGAACAGTCAGACGCCCCAGCGCAAACGTTCTCGTTTGATTGAAACTCTTAGCAGCACACTCTCCTCGCAGGATTCAGCTACAGCACAGAAAAACCCAAGGACCATCTCAATACCCTCCCACCAACGACCTGAAGATTGCATGGTCCAAGATCGTCTTCGCAGATGGCTCCCCAAGAACCCTCGCAACACCTTGGACCTCAATGGCCACCCAATGAACCTCAACGACCAAGACCTGGAAAAAATTAAGGTCGTCCTTGAAGACGCCTTCGCTCCCACCACACGAGCCACCTATGGAACGGGTTTGGGGCGTTCCACGACTACTGCAACTTGAGAGGCATAGAAGAAGACCACCGCTCACCAGTCAACCCCACAGTCCTTGCAAGCTTCATAGCGGACTGCATCGGAACCTACGGCGGTTCCACGATCAAAAACTACGTCTACGGGATTCGCGCATGGCACATCGTCCACGGAATCAAATGGGACTTGAACACCAACGAACTCGAGGCCCTCTTCAAAGCCGGCAACAAGCTTTCCCCAAAAGAATCACGGAAAAAGGAGAAAGAACCGTGGACAATGGAAATTCTCACCACTATCTGCACGAGCCTACAAACAGATGATCCCAGAGATGCTGCCACACTAGCTTGCCTCACCACCGCATTCTGGGGTACCGCGCGACTTGGCGAAGTCACAGTTCCAAAACTTGACGGCTTTAGACCCGAGTTGCATGTCAAAGTTTCCGACGTCAAGCACGACGTCCTCGACAGGAACGGGTGCAAACAGACGGTTATCTTCATCCCGTGGACCAAAGCCTCCAGAGAAAAGGGCGAGGATATCTTTTGGGCCGAACAGGAAGGCGTTGTCGATCCTAGAAGCGCGCTAGCCAATCACTTGAGGATCAACAATCCTTCCAGTGGAAGTCACCTTTTCTCCTTCAAACACGAGGGGAGCATGCGTCCGATGACGAAAAATATATTCCTGACCAGGATAAACAAAGTTATCAAGGACAACAACCTCCCGAAGCTGCAGGGTCATGGAATTCGCATAGGATCCACGGTGGAGTACCTCCTTCGCGGAATTCCTTTCGACATCGTCAAAGCCAAAGGCCGCTGGCAAAGCGACGCCTTCAAGTGTTACCTTCGCAAACACGCCGAAATCATTGGTCCACACATTCAGAAACAGCCTATCCCGTACGACAACGTCATCCGCTACACCATACCGCCCGTTCGCTAAGGTAAGAACAAGAGCCTCATCTCCTAAAAATCCGGGAATCTAGTCAATCTGACTAATGCGTCGACAGAATCTCTCCTGAAGCCCGGGTAACGCAGCTGCCTCTGATCCCGGATTCCAAATCCCCGAGGCCTGAAAGTCCTTCGGGGCTCTCGCCCGACTCTTCCACTCCTTACCTACGCCTCGCCTGTAACCAGTCTCCGTGCAAATATATACATATTTCCTCTAGCTACGTCAGAACTTTAGAGTACGCAAAGACATCTTCTGAAGAACAACTCGTAAGGATGCAAGGTTGGACTGACATGAGTGTTACAGTGGCTGTGAGAGAAGTGGGATGGATAATACGAAGGACTGCCATCTGCCGAGTCTGTTCAGAGCAGTCCCCCCGCTCTGAATCTGAGGCTGGATTCCAACCTAGGGGGAAACTCTGCATGGACTAGGCCTTCGACGTGGAAGAAACCGAGCATGCCAACGACGTTCAGAACTAGAAGGCTGTCCCTCCGTTCTTTTCGGAATGATCAACTTTCTCCTGTGACTCCGCCCGCACACCGCCCCGAACATACGGAAGCTGTTGGGATACGTGGGTTCCACACCGAGGGACGCTCAGCCTCTTCGCAAGTGCCTCGAAAATCTGGGTTTGATTAAAGCAGTTAGCGACGACGTGCCAGACGAGCCCTCGGCTCTGGTTCTCTGGCTGGTGGCGGCGCATTGATTGGAATATACCGAAACTGATCCCGGTGGTTGGGAGCAGCCGGAGGCGGCCACTGCAGAGGTCTTCAGAGCCATCCCCGTATGGATCCAAGGCTGTAAGTTGGAGTAATTCGTGGAGTGATCAAAGAGCTGCCCTCGTACGCGAATGGTGTTGCTGGTCCCAGTGGGGTTCCCGAGAGTAAACACACGTGTTTCAGTTCCTAGTCCCCTCTCGGACTACTGTGGGTGTGCGAGGGCGCAGAGGACGGAGTCTATAGAACCCGTTCATTTTGTACGCGGTCAGGCTGGCTCGCTGAATTGACAGCCAAGATTGCTGACGTCATTTCTGAGGTCGGTGATCGTCACCCTCGATCGAGGCTAGGTAAGTATCATACGGAACGCAGCTCCATGACCGCTCCGAACCCCTCGTCTTCACTACCCTCGTCTGTCGCGCCATGGGTTCCTGTTCTTCCTGCTGTAAGAGCGACGAGTCACCGGAGAGAGAGCCTCTGCTACCCAAATCTGGACCTCAAAACCGCGAGGAAGCCGCAGCGCGGTACAGAGACAAGGTCGCGGATATTGCAGGGGCTCTACAAGCTGGTCGTCTGCCCTCCCAGGCCCAAATAGACCACGCTTGCCGTAGCGTTTTGAACTCGGATCTCCTAAAAGTTGAGAGCACAAACGCACATGTACCACCTTCGCTCAAAAAAGAACTGGTCGCTATCGTGGACGATGTCAAAGAGGTTCTTGCCGCAATGCTTGAGGTTGGAGAGGAGAAAAACGGTTTGCCAGCCTCGCTTTCACATTCTGAATGGCTCTAACAGAAGACTATAGCCGACGACAAGTTGCAGGAATTGTTGTATATGAGTAGGCAGGTTTCGGTTGAGTCCGCCAAAGCTTCCATGACCATCGACGTCGTCGGTGGTTCGAGTTCTGCGCCCCAGGAATTCCAAGAGGCCGGTAAGAGTTTATTCGTTCCCTTCCTATTCCTACTATAGAACGCTTATCTCGGTTCACAGTCGAGCATTTACCCTCTGCTCCCGAGGCGCAAGAGGACATCGCAGAACTCGTAGAAGCCGTCAGGAACGTCGCTCAATTGACGATATTCTCCTCGACCTTTCGATACATCCTGAGGGATATCTTCATCTCTACAAGGGCTATCCTTGCTCGGAGTGTTGCAGCCGTGGGTGAAGCAGCCGCCGAGGTACAAATCACTGCGAACACGGTGGAACCTCTCATCGATCCGGAAAACGAGTTGTCCATCACACTTGATCAGCAACTATCGACTGTACTCGGAGAAGCTGCGGCAAACACTGCTCAGGTTATCAATTTGGTTGGGGAGGAGGTCACCGAACAAGCCAAGACCATTGTGATAAACAGGATCCAAGAGGCAGGTGCAGTACTATCTACCATGAGTCTCAACTAATACTGCCGCATATACAGACGATGATTCGAGCCCACTCTTCACAGAAGTATAAAAGGGCTCTTCGGACGATCCTCAACTTGCTGCAGAAATACAGCGAGCGGGTCTCAGAAGTTGCTTCGGTGGCTGCCGCGGATGTTTCTGGTGGAGAGAAAGCTGAAATCAAAGTCGAGCCTCAGGTTTCGACAGACGAATCGCTCTCGATCGTTCTTGCGCACGCGAAGGCTCTTCTCGAAAGGGTCGCTTCAGGCCGTTCTCTCGACCCTCTCATTCAAACAATTCACGCGTGCGTTCAGGACTTCGTCAGTTCCTTGGCCGATTCCGGTCTCACGGAGTATTTCGCTGACTTGGGAAACTGGGTTGACAAATCCCTGAACGACCCCGAATACTCTGCCTCTCGTGTAGGCCGTCAGATGATCGATGAACTCTACGATAGAGGTCACACGTTGTTCTCCGAAGAAACGAAGGTTGGACAGGATCTTCGGTCACTTTTCCGCCTTGCGGAAGACTTCCTCAACGGACTCTCACAAGATCGCGCTACCAACCGGGTTATCCGCGCGATAGATAAACTCTCCACAGATTCTGCCGTTCTTTTCCAGGAACAGCCCTACCAAGCAGGAAGGGAACTTACGAGAGATTTGTTCTTTTGGCTCCTCCCACGATTTCTCCGCATCATACGCAGTCTTCCCATGCCTCGAATCGAGCTTGTCAACGATGCCGTTGAAATTGCCCTCGATTCGATCGTTCTCAACTCCCCGACGTCCCTCAGGTCTCTCATGCCCGATTCGATTCACATCACGAACCACAATGACCTTCATATCACTCAATACGATGAGCCACACCGCGAGAACTTCGTTCGCATCCGCGTAGAGGGTCTCAGGTTGACCATCCGGGACCTGGAATACTACCTACAATACAAGGGGCTCATCGGATACGAGGACGAAGGTCTCGTCAGCATCTTTGCTGGTGATGATCGTGGCCAAGGCCTCAATTTCGAGGTCGATCTCGAATTCAATTCCGACATTGACCCTGCGAAGGTCGACTACGGGTTCAAAGTCTTGAAGGTTCACACGGCAATATCAGGGCTTCATTTTTCCATCAACGAGAGCAAACACTGGATTTTCAACAAGGTGTTGCTCCAGCCACTGGCGGGACCCATTGTCCGCAAGACGTTCGAGCGCATCGCTTCCGGGTACGTCAGGGATGGATTGGAGGCTATCTCGCGGTTCGTTGCCGATGTGGAGCGCGACGCATTGGAAGGAGCCGCTCCCGGGGCCAAACCTGATTTCAGTCAATACTGGAGTGCCGCTTTGCGTCGTCTCAGTTACTCAAATCAACCTCTCTCCCCCCACCCCGGCGAATCGCGGGAATACGCACCAAAGGTGACTTCGCGCACAGAGGCGACTCTCAGGGGTATTATTCACACCACAGAAACCGAACCCACATCGAACGGTGACGCGGGAGAACCGGAGGTCACCACCATCGCGGTCGGGGTCGCCCCACAGATCCTACCAGGAAAAGCCGTCACCCCAGCCAATCGGACGGACGTGCTTGCGCAGGAGGGCCGCGATGTTATTGAGGAGGTTGAAGGTGCTGTCGAGCAGACGAAGAAGATGGCCAACGGCCTTGCCGAGAGCGTCCCGAACGAGTCACAAGCCAGGGACGTCTACGATGCCACAAAAGGAAGGGCGACTGAGAGGAGGAATGCAGAAGCCGGCGGTCAGGGCGATGGACAGTGGAGGAGCGACGCGTTCGACCTGTGATGACCATGATAAGGGTCTGCGTTGTCTTTAACCAGATCATCTAGTAGGTCCCGAGGCAGGCGTTGGTGTACGAGAATCATGTTTTGAGCCAGGCGAAATTCCAATTTAAGTATCCTATCTATTTCGTGTATTTTGTAGTGTACACCTGTAACTTACAAAGTGGAAAACACGACTTTTCCAAAATGTCAAAATGGGAGGTTTCTGTTCGGCTGCTCAGCGCCTTCCTGCCGCCTACACGATCGGAGGCTTTTCCGTTTCGATGTATGGCCAAGTATTCGGTGTTTCTTACCGGGTTATCCTGGGCGGCGAGGGCCCAGGGGGTGTGGCCACAGCGGGTGACCGAGTCCAGATATAGGGTTCTGTGACGCAGGAGTTCGGATGTGCCACTTCCCTTCCCTTAGTAACTTTAGCTAGGGGGGCCACACTAATGGCTGCACCCCTCGGAGATCCATAGGGGGCAAATATTTTCTGTGACCGGGACACTCAAACACATCGTCCTAGACGTCCCTGCTGTCCTCTCAGAGCACTTTGAGCAGTGATTCCCTCATTGTTCCCCTTACCCTCACTTTACTAACTCCAACCCCCTTGACACAGTTTTTCCACTGCCAATGTTTATGCAATTGTTCACAATTCCGTATACGTTGACGACCGACCTCGTACGACGGAGTCTCGGTCTATTTGAAAACCATACCGAGGCTCTCAAGCAAACTTCTTCGGATAACCAACTCGCCGAGCCTTCCCCAGATATGGGACACAAGCGACAAAACGAGGACATCGGTCACCCCCCAGACGGCAGTTCGAAAAGGGTCAAAAATGAACGACACGAAGGACGTCTCCCAACCAAGGCCGCCGCACACGGACATGGCAGGGAAGACCAATCGGCCACACGTTCGCAGCAGGTCGAACGCCTCAAGGATCTTGAAAATGACAAGCGCCGACTCTCTGACGCGCATCAGGCCGTCCTCGCAGAACTTCGCGAAACCCACTCAACCTGCGAGAAACAGCAACAAGAGATCAGTTTCCTCAGGGAGAAACTACGAGAAAGTTCTGCGCTTCTCGATATTCGCAATCAGGAACTGAAGGTCGCGAAGACTTTCTTATCAAAAGAAGACCCCCTCTCCACTTCCGACATCGTCCAGTCTGTTCGCGATCTCAACTCCGAAATCATGCAAATCGCAACCCATCTCGCTGACAACCTGGTTCTGGTCCGTAAACATCCAGCGGGTAATGTTCCAGAGGGACCTTGTAATCCAATTTTTACCGCCCTAATCTGGCCCCGAAGACCCTGGGATGAAGTAGACGAGGGGTCACTCGAATTGGCCCTACAAGGCTTTTTGGTCATCTGGGTGTCTCTCATTGTCAACGCGTGGGGCTTTGGCGAAGCATCCGGTTGGTGTGACCAAATGTATTCCAAGGTCCGTGAAACTGGTACGCTGATTTACCGATTCCTCGTGAGATCGTATACAACCCATTCTTTGTCAGAGGAGCCTACTGTCGCCAGCAACTGGCGTGCCCTCACTCGCCGCACCCTTTTCAACATGGACTTGAGCCGAAGCGACCTTCCTTCCCAGATAGTAAATGGAGCGATCGAGCAATTGGCCTTCCTTCTTTCTTCATGCGGAGCTGGAGGATTTCCCGAAAACGCTCACAATATTCACAAACATGCCGCCGGAAAGTTGGCGTCGCTTTTTGTTGCTGCTCGAAAGCTCAACAAGGTGGTCGGCGAAAACGTTGTTTCCGGTGACCTGGTGGTTACTCTCATCAGCGGACGTTGTCCGTTTGATGCTGATTATATGGAAGCACCGTACGCCCGGGGTGGCGCCAAGCCTGGCCAGGGCTACGTTATCTGCACCACGGATTTGGGACTCTGTGAAAGGAAGGGGACGAAGGCAGAGAAGATATTGTTAAAACCCAAGGTTACACTCGATGGCTTTTGATTTATTCTCGCAAAATCATCCATCCCACCGGTCTCTGATTTTATTCATGTACATCACAAGAAATATTCAGACTCGTTTTGATTTTATGTTACGGTGGTGCAGCTGAGGAATCGTTCAATCGGAGTGTGAGATCGCTCTATGAAACACGGAATATGGTACAGCTTCACATCTCAGCACAGCCTTGAGTCTCGTCGTAGACGATTTCGGCTTGTCCACTGTCGGTGTTCAGCGCGCTGGACCGAATGTAGCGATAAAAATACTCACCGCTTTTCAACACCATTTTCCGTCCACACCAACTGAGCTTTCAATTCAGTGAGGCCAAACAAGAGCGCCACCTCATAATCAACTTTATAGTGACTGCCTATAGGATTCTTGACTTTTGGTTTGGGAACCCTGGAAGTGTCTGCAGAGACGGTGCAGAGATTGAAGAAGGAGGCTGCGCAAGACTAACATCAGGTGATTGGGTGGAATCAAAGATCAATTGAATGACCAGGTTCGGAGTCGATCCAGCGGGGATCCTGAGAGCTTCCTTTGTAAGCTTTAATAGTATCGTCAATCTCATCGAGGCACTGTCGCGATGTGGAGATGTAACTATAGGCCTTCCGAAACTCTTCTGTTTCGGAAACACGGACACTCTGATATCCCTGTAAGAACGAGATGAGCATAGGCGAGCCTGTAGAACGCACTTCATCTAGGATGGTGGAGAACGCCCCCGGTAACCGTTTAGCCCCATCCACCCCGAAGAAGGCCTGAGATGAACGCTCCGCGTGCTGAGGATCGTACGGATTGTAATGGACGCACGCCTCGATGCCATATTTGAAACGAGAGACTCGACTCTTCACGATTCCGTCCAAGAAAAACGCAATGGCGCCTTGTGCTACTGCTTTGCTCCTGTAAACGCGAAGTCAATGGGCGTCAGGATCGGATGGGGAGACGCGCACGTTTGAACGGCGTCAGGTCGGGACAACGAGAGTCCCAAGTCTTCGAGGCGAGATCGTAGGCGTTGGAAAAGCCATGGGCTCTCACCAAAGCCTCCCACGAGGAGAACGGCCTGGCAAGGGTTTAATGTCGGCTTGGTTGTGCAGCTGAAAACTCACAGTATCGTTAAGGTTGAGCGAGTTCAAGTGCAACTCAATTGCATCAACTGCTCCGTCGATGCTTTCTTCAAAAAAAGCTGCAACTTCCGGTCTAGCGTGAACTTGTAAGAAAGTGTCGGTCGTGAAGGAACCGACACAAACCCGGTGAGTTTCATTTTCCCCCTCTGTATGCCGAGAGCGGGGGCTTTTTCGTCAGGGCTGCCGAACTGGATGCAGCTGACTTCATCGATCGATTTGAAAAGCCTCTTCGTGGACTCGTCAAAACATTGGGTCATGTGGTTGATGATGTCCTCGGAGCCAAATCGAGAGTGTTTCAAACGGTCTGCTCGGAGGGTCAGAAACCGAATGCCTCTCGGAGTGTTTTCATACCTTTGATAAATTCACGAGCCTTCCTTGTTACGGTGGTGGCTCCAAGCAAACGACCTGTGGCCTTGCATTACTGGGGAGGGTTAAAAAGCAAAGCAAACGTACACTCAGGGGCGAAAATCTCCTCGACTCGGAGTGGATTCTGGCTTTCAACGGCGTAACCAGAGATGTCAATGGTTCCCCCACCAGCATCAATAACAATTACGTCCTTCCCAACCTACAAGGAGTCAATCTAGTCAATCTTCAGCAGGCCAAACTCGATCGGCACCCGAACCTTGATTGCATCTCCTGAAATACCGTTGTTGACACAGAAGTTGAAGCTAGCTTCCCCCTCTGTGACAAAGCGAACTCGATCGTGTCCCTCAATGGTGTCAGGGATGAGCTTGGCCTTAACGGCTGCCCTTCGCATGTTGACCTGTTCTATGCCTCCCCAACCGTTCGGGTGGCTGAGGATGAAAATGATGTCTTCCTTGACCGAGTCCCACACATATTCCCCGAGTGCATGGGATTCCTTGAAGTATGTCTCGGCGCAAGCAAAGAGGTAGTGCATGAAATCGGCGAAAACATCGACAATAGTGAGCCCGTGGGGCAGCGCAGGTGCGTACCCAGCGGGGAGCTTCTTGCAAAGAGCCGTGGGAGCTAAGTTAAGCTTCCACCTGTTCTCTGTTAGTATTTGGCGGCGAGAATTCACATCCCGAACACACCAATCAAGCCGAGCCCACCCCTCGGCTTCTGCTTGATCGATTGTCCCCGAAAGTGTAGCCTCTGCTCCAAAAGAGCGAGCCTTTCCACTTGAATCATACCACATTGTGGATGGAATCTTGGAACTTGTCAGAGCTTGGCTAGGGAACCTAAGGAAGTCGCTCAGAGTTGCCCATCATTGCAGAGATTAGGGGGGGGGGGGACAGTACCGCATGACACTTTTGATTTTTGGGACCTCGCCGGGATCGAGGAGAACATACGAGACTCCAGAGAACGTGGTACCGATATCAAACGCGAGTGCCAGCGAGCGTTTGTCGCCAGAGTATGCAGGTCGAGCCATGTTAGAGAAGAGACGTGTGCTGGAGAAAGGATGGGAGCCTACTAGGGCTCCTTTCTTTCATCGTCTCTCGCTAGCCTAGGCCTTAAGTGGAACGTTGACGAATATGGAAAGGCGGAGGGGCATCGAGACGAACTCAAATGATCCAAATGACTAGCTTGGCCACAGTTCTCTAAAGGGTCAGGCTCTTCCGCACATGGATGTTACTGGCTGAGCGAACAAATCCAAAGACAAGTGGGGTGATGGTAAGCACGCGCAATCTGAGAATCTCCGATCATCCCGCGTGACGCGTTAGGGAGGACGCGATCACGTGACACGTGCTGGCGAAACGTGGGAATCGGGATTCTGGAAAGTTTGTCCCTCCCGCGGCTGCATCCGAGATCAACAGCAATTCGAGCACCGACTCCCCTCCGCGATCACTCTCTCGAATTATACCTATGTAGGCGGTGCCCATCTCTGGACACACAACGACCAGTAGCGGTTCCTAGTCAAGCACAATATCTCCCCTCCTTATCCCAATCCAAACAAAGAAAATCTGTCGATTGGTCAGCGTCTGCAGCCGCTGCAACTGCGAATGCAACCGTGAATACCCCTAGTCCCTCAAATTTCGATGCTGTTCATCAGTGGGGTCTGGGCTCCCCGCCCCAAGCCGATTAAGTGAACTGCGCATCTTGTGTTCAATGGCTGTATGGAAGAACCACAACAGGTGGTCATCCACGTGCAACCTCGTGTATTGATTGGAAGTCGAGGACGTTCCAGCGAGCAGAATGTCTCCGTCGGGTCGTTGGTAGTGCAAGCCTCCGCCAACTGCACCCTTGGAGGATGAATATGATTAGCATACGGCAAAATGGTCGCCGCCTTCTTGTCGAGTCCATGTACCTCCATTACTGTTGCCTCCATCGCTGTTTTGGGCCGACAGTGATTAACGCATACACCAAAATCATTACACGAAACAGAGGGTGAAGTTGGACGGCATGGAAGCGTGGCACTTGAACCTCGTTATGGATTGCCTGCTGCTGCTGCATTCGTACTGGGGCGAATGATCCCGGGTTGTCCATGGACGCCGCTCAAAGAAGGCAATTCTGCATGGACTGGGCCCCCAATGTGTATAAGGGGTCTGGCGTAGCGCAACGTGAGTGAGGGTTGGGTGGAACAGGGTGTTCTGCTCGGAGGCTCCTCAGCATAGACATGAGCCGAAGCGACTTTCCTTCCCAGATAGTAGATGGAGCGATCGAACACTGAACTGGTCTTCCTGCGTAAGTGGAGGAATTACCAAAACGTTCATGGTATTTACCGACCACAAACATGCCGCAGGAAAATTATGATCGCTTGATTTTTGCTACTCGAAAGCTCAACAAAACGGTTGGTGAAAACGCTGTTTTAGGGGACGTGATGGCTACTATCATCAGTGCCAGGCGTTGCCCGTTTGATGCTGATTAAATGGAGGCACCGTACGCCCGGGGTGGCGTGCAGCCTGGCCATGGCCAACGTTCCGTTATCTGCACCATGGATTTGGGGCTCTCTGAAAGTAAGGGGGCGAAGGCAGAAAAGATATTGTTAAAACCCAAGGTTACACTCGATGGCTTTTGATTTTATGTTACGTTGGTGCAGCTGAGGAATCGTTCAATCGGAGTGTGAGATCGTTCTATGAAACACGGAAGATGGTACAGCTTCACATCTCAGCACAGCCTTGAGTCTCGTCGTAGACGATTTCGGCTTGTCCACTGTCGGTGTTCAGCGCGCTGGACCGAGTACAGCGACGAAGACACCCACCGCTTTTCAACACCATTTTCCGTCCACACCAATTGAGCTTTCAATTCGGTGAGGCCGAACAAGAGCGCCACCTCGTAATAAACTTCATAGTGACTGCCTCGAGGATTCGTGATTTTTGGTTTGGGAACCCTGGAAGTGTCTGCAGAGACGGTGCAGAGATTGAAGAAGGACGCTGCGTAGGACGGATATTAGGGGATAGGATGATAATAAATGATCGGATGAATGACCAGGTTCGGAGTCAATCCAAGGTGGATCCTGAGAGCTCCCCTTGTAAGCTTTGATTGTATCATCGATTCTGTCGAGGCTCTGCCGAGATCTCGAAAAGTGACGAAAGGCCTTCCGAAACTCTTCCGTTTCGGAAACACGGACACTCTGATATCCCACTGTAAGAACGAGATGAAAATAGGCGAGCTTGTAGAACGCACTTCATCTAGGATGGTGGAGAACGCGCCCGGTAATCGTTTAACCCCGTCCGCCATGAAAACGGCCTGGGACCAACGCTCTGCGTGCTGAGGATCGTACGGGTTGTAACGGACGTTCGTCAAAACGCCATACTTGTAACGAGACACTCGACTCTTCACGATTCCGTCCAAGTAAAAGGCAATAGCGCCTTGTGCTACAGCTTTGTTCCTGGGAACGCAAAGTTAATGGGCGTTAGGATTGGGTGGGGGAGGCGCACGTTGGAACGTCAGTTCGAGACAATGATAGTCCTAAACATTCGAGGCGAGATCGAAGTCGCTGGAAAAGCCATGGGCTTTCGCCAAAACCTCCTACGAGAAGTACAGTCTACCAGGGGTTAGAAGTTGACTCGGTCGCCTTGGCCAAGAACTCACACTATCGTCAGCCTTGAACGAGTCTAAGTGTGACTCGATTGCATGAATCATTCCTTTGATGCTTTCTTCGAAGAAAGCCGCGACTTCCGTGCTGACGTGAACTGATAAGGAACAGTTCAGCTATGAAAGAAACGGCACGGACCCGGATAATTTCATTTTCCCCCTCTGTATGCCGAGACTCGGTTCTGTTTCGAATGGACTTCCAAATTGGATGTAGTTGATGTCATCTGAGGATTTGAAGAGCCTCTTCGTGGTCTCGTCAAAACATTGGGTGATGTGGCTGACGATGTCCTCAGAGTCAAACCGAGAGTTTTTCAAACGGTCTAATTGGAGCGTCAGAATCCGAGCACCTCTATAAGTGTCCTCATGCCTTTGATAAATTCACGAGCCCTCCTCGTTACAGTGGTGGCTCCGAGTAAGCGACCTGTGACCTTGCATTAGTGGGAGAGGGACAAAAGGCGAAGGGAACATACATTCGGAGGCGAAAATTTCTGCGACCTGAGGGGGATTCTGGTTTTCGACTGTGTAACCGGAGATATCGATCGTTCCTCCACCCGCATCGATAACAATCACGTTCCTCCCAACCTACAAGCAATCACTAGTCGTTCTTCAGCATACAAACTTGATTGACACCCAAACCTTGATTGCATCCCCTGATATACCGTTATTGGCACAAAAGTTGAAGCTGGCTTCCCCTTCTGTGACAAACTGAATTCGGTCATGTCCCTCACTGGTGTCAGGGATGAGCTCGGCCTTGACGGCCGCCCTCCGCATGGTGACCTGTTCGATACCTCCCCAACCATTCGGATGGCTGAGAATGAAAGTTATGTCTTCCTTGACCGAGTCCCACACAGATTCCCCGAATGCGTGGGATTCCTTGAAGTATGTCTCGGCGCAAGCAAAGAGGTAGTGCATGAAATCGGCGAAAACTTCGACAATGGTGAGCCCGTGGGGCAGCGCGGGCGCGTACCCAGCGGGAAGCTTCTTGCAAAGAGCCGTAGGAGCTAGGTTGAGCTTCCACCTGGTTTCCATTAGCATTGTGCGGCGAGCTTTCATATTACGAACGTACCAATCGAGCCGAGTCCACCCCTCAGCTTCTGCTCTATCGACTGTTTGCAAAAGTGTGGATTCCGCTCCAAATGAGCAAGCCTTTCCACTTGAATCATACCATATTGTGGACGGTATTTTTGAATATGTTTCCAAGAGTTGGCCGGGGAAACTGTGGAGGTTTTCAGAGGAATTGCTCGTTGCGAAAATCAGGGGCGGAGCATACCGCGTGACATTGTTGATTTTTGGAACTTGACCGGGGTCAAGGAGGACATACGAGACCCCGGAGAACGTTGTCCCGATATCGAATGCTAACACCAGCGAGCGTCTGTTACCGGAGTATGCAGGTCGAATCATGGTAGAGAAGAGGGTTCTGGAGAAAGGATGAGAGAGGGCTCCTTTCTTTTCATTTCAAGTCTCGTGGTCTCGCGGTAGCCTAGGCCTTGAGTGGAGCGGTTGACGAATATGGAAAGGCAGAGGGGCATCGAGACGGTCTCAAATGATCCAAACGGCTAGGCCACAGTTCCTCAAAGGGCGAAGCTCTTCCGCACACGAGTATTGCTGCCTGAGCGAACAAATCCAAAGCCAAGTGGGGCGACAGTAAGCACGCGCGCGATCATCGCCACGACTCGACGCGTTCAGGAATGACGCGATCACGTGCCACGTGTTGGCGAAGCGTGGGAAGTTGAAAGTGTTCGTCCCTTCATCCCTTTCCAGTTCCCGTGGCTGCATCCGAGATTAACAGCTCCCGCCGCCGCAACGATGAGCTCGCAATCGCCATCGACTCCCCTCCGCGATCACACACTCTCGAATACGCATGTAGGCGGTGCCCATCCCTGGACACAGACAACGACCAGCAGCGGTTCCCAGTCGAGCACTATATCTCCCCTTCGTATCGCCAAAAGAGATACCCCAGGTCGCAAGGTTGTAGCGACAGGACTCGCGCGCAGGTCGTCTTCCAGCTACAACCACGTGAGGAATAACAACCTCGTTTCCAAATCCCCATTCCGCTCTCAGCTACCTGCCTCAGCCAAACAGGCTGGCTTTCCCCCGCAAACCCAGGTTCCCCGTAAAGTTAGTGGTGAGAAGCGTCCCAGGCCTTCATCTATGAACGACCAGGCGGAAAACGAACACCCATTAGGTTTTAAACGAAGACAGTCGAAGGGTTTTCAAGGTCTCTACCAAAAAGAACCCGTTACCAACAGCCCATTTCGTCGTGTTCCTGACCATGAACCATCGCCAGAGCCTCCTTTACCTCCCACTCCAAGGATTGACCGCCAGCCCACAGCATCCCCCACACGACCCTCTCTTGTGACCAAGCGCTTCCATGGTCCGCGTATTGCTGGGTTCAAACTTGGTGGAACCAACCGCGCTCGTCGGAAGACTGTCACTTTTGACGAACGTTGTGATGTCGTTGAGTTTGACCGCGAAGAGCACGAGTTGGAAGACGAAGAGGAGGACGGCTATCATACGCCTCGTGACGGTGAAGATGATGACCCGGACCGACAAATCGATCCCGACCTAGAAAACGCACCAGACCATGACATTGACCACGACAGCGTTGAGCAGGAATTTGGCGGCAGCAACGAAGACACTATCACCGGCCTCATGGACTCTTTGATCCACGACAATCAACTTGGCGACGCTCCCCGCACTCCTCCCCACGACTCCAATTTTCCCGATGACCTAGAAACGGAGGACGGGGTTCCACTAGGTCGAACCCACCACGCAGACCGCCAAGCTGCCTATCACGAGAAGCTTTCCCTTGAGGAACACCCCAACCTCGATATGCCCCCTCCAGAACGCTCCTATATATGGTCCTCCGCGTCCTCATCCCCTGCGACCCCACCGGTCAACCGTCCGCTCCACTCTACTGCCGTTTCAATGGGTTCTGGCCTTCCACTTGGTCGTACCACACATCTCGAACGTTCGGCTACTTCTCACAGCCGTGACGAAGTCGACAAGGACGTGCAAATGCTCCCTCCCTCCCCTTCGCCCTCTAAGGTTCCTACTCGAGTAGAGAGCCGTTATCAGGAAGGGTTGATTCCGAGCTTCAATCTCCCTGTCACGAGACGAAGATGTGAGTCCGATAACGGATGCCCACTTCGGTGACTAATTTAAACTCTCCCTAGCGATACCAGGCGCCCTCGATCCTTTTGATGAGTCCCCTATCAAGGAAGACTATCAAGAGTTACCTCCTGTTGATGTCAATATCCTACCAGAACCGGAAGTGCAGCCAGAACCAGAACCAGCTGTCGATGATGAACCACTGGAGCCACCTCCCCGGTTAGCCGACACGTCATCCACTTCTATTGCTACCCCGTCTGGCTCCCCGGGGACTGGTTCGCCGGCTCTTCCTTCCACAACTTCACGGCGTACATCTGATGTTGTCCGTTCACATTCGGGTTCCCCTATTTCTCGTTCCACGTCCCCTTTCTTCGTGAATAAGAACTCGAGTTCAGCTAGCGTTGACTCCGTCACCAGCCTCAGCGGGCGGTCATCCAGGAGTCCAAGAATCAGCAGGGAAGACCTTCATCAACGGCTGATTAAGAAACGAAGCATGGACAGCCCACTACGTGAAGTAGTTTCCTCTTACGTAGGCTCCAGGCACACCAACGTCTACGCAGTCGACTCAGAACCCGCTGATGAGGTTGAAGGGGAGACTGCCTCCTTCAATGTCAACATGTTTTCTCGCAAGAGCTCCGCGGAACCATCAACGGATGCCAGCGTGGACGTGGATTTCGGGGAGGTCTCAGAAGACCATGTAGAAAAGAAAGTTCTTGCATCGGTCAGGCAGCGCTCAGAAGAGTCTGCGTTTTCGGAGACTGCCCGCCAAACCCCAGACCCAATCGAGGCTCTTCTCCCCGGTGATCTCGGTTTCGGCTCGAAAGGAGGGGAGTTGGGCGATATCAGGAGTGCCTTGGATAGGCTTGTTCGCGACGTCGCTGGCTCTGGCTCTGGGGTTCACAAGCCTCAGGCCTCAACCAAATTTTCAATCGTCCCTGGGAACGTCAAGATTGAGGCAATGACCGAAGGTATCCAAGCTGGTACATTCCGAGTCCCCCCCACCCCAACCGACGATGCGTATGATGATACTGACGAAGGCAGAGAAGACGATGACATGGACGAACCTGCACCCCTTCCCCCAGTGCCTGGCTCTTCCGTGCACGAGATGAAGCTGGAGGTCTTACATGACCCTACACCACTTTTGGGGACTGGTTTTGGCGATTTCTCCGCTAGCTTCGGAGAAGGAGAGGGATCTAGTACCTCAGAGCGCCAGCAGACGCCACCTCCACCACCCCCACTGAAAATTGGCATAAAGGAACGAGAGGAGATGATCAAAGCCAAACGACGGGAAATCAAACGCCTGGAGGAGGAGGAAGAAATGCGGTATGCACCGAAGGCAACCACGCTTACCCCAGGAGGCGGTCGACAGACCCGAAGGAGGAGCAGGAGTACCGGAGATGCGGAAGAGACCTCGTCGGGAAAGCGGTCCGCCGCTACAGATGCTTTGGGAATGGGTGATCTAGAGAATGGGGATGATCCGTTATCTGAGAGCATCAACCGTGAGCTTCAGAAATTGGAGATACCTAAGAGACCGGTGAGTCTCTCATTCAAGGCGAAGGATCGTGGGTTATTGATATGCTCCATAAAGCAAAAGTACCACGTCAGGGAGCGTGAAACAATGATCATTGCGTCGTCGGACGCAGACCAGGTCCACCACATGTCGAGCGCCGGAGACCTCAATAGCGGTAAGGCTTGGAGGGCTGTTCGCCGACCGTCTGATATGGTTAGTTCTCGCGATGTTTCCAAATTCACGCCCTCTAAAGCACTCGTCAGAATGAATACTCGAAGCAGATCAGAGAACTTCGAGCCCAAGAACGGACTGGAAAGGCTCACGGAAAGTTGTTCGTCAAAATCGCGTCTATCAAGTCCCTTGGTGTCCCATTACCTCATCAGTCTACCTTCGCGAGTTGCACCCTCAACAATGGAATTCACTACGTAACCACCCCAGAGTTCGAACTTGCCGCGGAGGTCAAGATCGAGCAAGAGTTTGAACTGTACGTGCAATCGATTTGGGGTTTATCCAAAAGCTGATGGAGGGCACCAGGATTGAACACAGCAAGCTCGAATTTACGCTCAGCTTCAAGGTCAAACGGGATCCGCACATTCTGGATCAGGTGAAGGCAAGCTTACAACCCGTCCGGCAACCTGCACCAATCCCAAGAGAAGTGACGCCTCCTCCTGCGAAGTCAAGGTTCAACTTCTTTAGCTCACCAAAGAAAACTGCGAAACAATCCCCTCGCGCGTCCCCGGCCCCCGTACCCGTCTTGCCTCCAAAGATCCAAGAGAACCTGGCGAGGTACCTTAAACCCGATGGAAGCCTCGCTCGAGCGTTCATTGCGTACAAGGACGTCGCTGCTCACTGTGATACCCGGTTATTCGAGACTACCGTTCCCCTCATTGGTCAAAGGACCGATCTAGAAGGGGCGGGAACAACAATAACGACGTTGCAGGTCGGCGAACTCACACTGCAATTGTTCAGATTGCCTCCGCTGCATGGGGTGACACCAACACAGTTGCCACAGAGTCTCGACGAATGTTTACGAGGTTTAAGGCACGTGAGCTGGCACAAGGTGACTTACTTTGAGGGAACCTTGACACAAAATGGCGGGGACTGTGTGGTATGTGGTTTCTGTGTCATAAGCTGGCGTCCTCGCTGACAGAAACATCACGCAGACCTGGAAACGCCGTCACTTCAGGATCATCGGGGCAAACATGGTGGCCTTCAACGACGTGACAAGGAAGGCGATAACGACGATCGATTTGAAGAAGGCGGTTAGCCTATATGATGATCAAGAGAGGAACATGAAGACGCCTGCGTCCCATGCCTCGTCGAGCAGCTACGATGACGAATTCGACGGCCCGTGTGGCGTGGAAAGGTCGTTCAAGCTACTCTTCCCGGGCAACCAGAGGATCTCATTCTTCGCCGATACTGAGGCTGACAAGGCGCGGTGGTACGTCCATTCAAAGACCACCCACCAATTTTTTTACTCAAACGTGTCCTCTAGGCTGGAGATCCTGGGTGCTCTCGTTGGTCGTATCCCCCCCAATCCTCTCTGGGCCGAGCTCCTCTGGCAGAAGCAACAGGAAAATATTGCGAAGCAACCTGCCTAGGTGGACTGCCTCTGGGTTCGCACGACCGCATTTTAGTTTGCAACCGACGTCCCACAACCATGATAGTTATGTTCCAAGTTAGTTCATCCATTCGCCCATGTTGTCCATGCTTTCGACATGCTCGCCTCTCCTCCACGCATCACGATGTATAAGTAGGGTCTTGGCGTCTTCCCCTTTCTCAGTTCAGCTCACCGTCATCACTTCCCCTCCCTCCCAGCCCCTTATCTTTTCGTTGTTGCCGGTCGACATGTTTCACCTTACTTCTCTTACTTAAGTATACGCAGTACACTGTCTCTCTCGCTTATCTACTATCTCTATCGCAGCATTTCCCCTCGCAACCAAGCTTGTATCTTAGCACGGCATAATCAATTTCAACCAAGCCGGTAGCTTCCTGCAGACGAATTGGCTGCCGCTCCAGCAAAATTGTGATTGGGGCATACGCCCTCTCCCACCTCCGCTTCCCCAAACTCGCTGAGGCTAGTGAGCCATCGGTATTTGATCCGCCACGCATCGAAATCAGACGCGAACCTGTATTCACCACAAGATACCAATGGTATCCAGAGGCGGACTTGCGAGCGGTTGCAGTTATTTACTGGATTCCGGTGCTGCGGCTTACGGAATTATGAAGTTCTTTTAACGTCGGGTTTTCCCGATACCACCCTTTGTCCCAGCGCGATGACCCCGGCAACTCGGGCACTTGACGATGGGTTCAGAGCGCAGCCCGTAATCGGTCCTCGGTCCCCCCTTTCCTACTCTAGATTTGGGGTCTAGGGCGTTAACCTTCTCCATTTGTCGGAGCTCTTTGAAGGCAAATTGAAAGCGGTGATTTGATGCAATGTCGTTTGTCCGTGTCCGGTGCATGTTTTGCATGCCACCGTCCATGTTTATCGTGGAGGTTGAGTGGAAGATTGGGATAAGGGGATTGCCCGGCAATCGTGTGAGTGGCCTTGAACTGAAGTTACGTTTCACACTTAGGGGGTCCGGGAAAACCTTACAAGCAATACGACGACCTTCCTCGTAGGCGTTCCGACCGCACATGCATTCTGGGTGAGCTGTATATAAACCTGGTATGTTTTGGTGGTACAGGACTAAAACCCGCCATCACCTTCTACAACGATCAACTTAATCATGCATATGCTCTTCAGAATCTTTTCTTTTCTTGCCTTCGTTGTGACATATGTCGCGGCGGAAACGCATACCGTCTCCTTTGACAACAGGTTAGCACTCCAGTAGCATCCACGAACCCGAAGAAACAATCACTGACATCGAAGTCTGTTCACAAAGGTGCGGACATGGTACTCCCACCTTGATTTACCAGGGTAAAATTGTCTCCACCGGGGAGCCATACGTCTCGGATGGTACGCTCTCAGGCATCGCGTGAGATTATACCTCGAAACGGAACCCATAACCCCTTTGCTGACTATTCAACGCGCTCTCAGCTATCTCCAAACCGGTGAGATACTATATCTTCCAGGTTCTGAGCCTTCTCTGATACATCATCTCTAGGATATTGCAATTTTAATGGCGAGAATTGTACTTTGGTCGAGACGACCTTGACGAATCCGACGTGCGCTGGCTGTGGTTCCAGTACCGACATCAGTCTGATCCAACCGTAAGCCTCCTGGAACACCCTCGCCTGTACGAGGACCGATTGCGTTTTGTGTAGCCACGTTTTCTCCGTTGCTACCGGATTCAAGTATGAAGGAGGTTGCGATGGTTCAGGAGCCAACTGTGAGTGGATCCACGAGTCACGAAAGACATACCTGATTCATTTGAATCCCTCTTAACCCAGGTGGCGCCCCTGACTGCACCAGCGCGTTCCGTGAATCAACAGACACTTACGTCCAAGTTGCATGTAAGCACCGATTTTTTGGGTGTCCCCGGCAGTCAGTTACTGATTTTTTCTTCTTCGGTTTTTCGGTAGGCCAAGAGAACAACGTCAACCTTGTTATCACCTTCTGCGCGTAATAACGCCGGACGACGACCAGTAATGCCACGAATAATGAATGATATTGCTTGTGCGCTTTAGTCCCCTATCCACCGCCTCCCGTACGATCTCGCGCGTTTAGACGATCCGAAACCGGGGGGGCTCCCACTCTACACTGTAAAAACCATAGCGGCAGAAATTAAGTTGATTTATGTCGCCTTTTGAAGTTTCAGGCGGGTATCCATTCTCAGTGCCCCACACCGGCTGGGTCTTCCAGTTTGGTTCAGCCGCAGAGCGAATGAATTTGGAGAACATTTCGGTGTTAACTTTGAGTGATGCTGTGAATACCACTGCGGGAATCTCCGCGTTTTTTATTACCGATCGGGTGATGCCCTCGGCGCTCGTCGACATCCGGCACTTTCCTCCTACTAGCCCATCCAGCCACGCCATGTACTCCCCTATATCCAAGGAGCCCCGCCTGACTGGAGGTCCATTTATACCCCGCCTATGTGCCGTTAAGAGAGGACTACAGGACGTTCTTTTAGGGACGAGGTGAGTCGGCCGCATGGGCACAGGGTAAAATCATGTCCGATCCCTAAAATTTGAATCTGCAGCGTTGCGGTTACCTTAGACGAGAATGAGGTTGGAGAAATCAACAGATCTCGCGCGTTGTTTGGTGTTCACTGTCGTATTTCAGCTAGTTGCCCTCGACGAAGAGGCCTCGGAGGTCGTCTTCTTGATCCGAACCATAAGGAACAGACGTGCCCCCATCAACCGTCTCCCTCGCGATGTACTTGCTCTCATCCCGCAGTTCTTTGATGGGCAAGAGAGAGCGAAAATCGCAATTGTTCTGACCCACGTGTGCCGAGCTTGGAGAGAGGTTTTCATATCGCTTGCCTCGCTTTGGACAGACTTCGACTGTGCGGACGCCGCGAAAACTCGGTGTTATTTTGACCGCTCGAAGTTGGCCCCCGTCAGCATGCGTCTGAACAGACCAACGGGTTTCTTTCCCAACGATCCATTTCTAGAGGTTTTCCCCCAACTTATCAGCCGGCTCAAACGTCTGACCGTGAAGACGACGCCGGGTTACCTTCAAGACATTACCCAGCACCTCGTTCACCGGGCGCCACTTCTCGAGGCCTTGTCGATAAACGCCAGTCATCTTGACACAAGGGCCAGCTCTGCGCTCACGACAGATATCTTTGACGGGGATCTCGCTTCCCTGCGCGAATTACACCTGTTTTCCGCCACCACCCAGCTATCCTGGAGGAATATGAACAACCTCACGTCGATCTCAATGGTTTATGCGTTGGATCCCGCAGTCTCCGTCGGTCAGGTCCTCGACTTCCTCGAAAGCGCTCCTCGCCTCCTCACTATCACGCTTCTCTTTTCCGCCTCATTGTCAACGTCGGCTGCTCAAAACGGACGACTGGTATCACTCGCACGCCTAACCAGGTTAAGCATCTGCGGGTCGCAAAGACCTTCCATCTTGCTTGACCACCTCATCATCCCTGTCGGTGCGGGAGTGTTTACAGTTTTGGACTCCCCTGGGCCCAATATCGATGATCACCTTCCCAAGTCTCTCGAGAACCTCAGGAACCTCTCCCATTTCACCAAAATCAGCTTATTCTATGAATCAGATCCATACACTGAGTGGACATCGATACAATTCACAGGGCCAAACGGAGAAGTCAGAATTACTTCCTCATCCTACACTCCCGACGCAATGTCTGTGGTACCCCAATCTCTGGCTAGATTTGACACCTCAAAAACCCGGTGTCTGGAGGTCGTTGGCTCCGAATTCACCACGGAGCTTCGTCAGGCACTTCTGTCTTTGACAAATCTACGCACCCTTATAATCTCAGAATGCCGCGACATACTCCCCTTCCTTTTTGAAACGGACCCTATGTCTTCGCCAGATACTTCGATCGTGTGCCCACGATTGAAAGAGCTCACCGTCTCCGTTTACGATGAATGCGATATGGACAGTCTAATAGAAATTGCGGTGGCCAGGGAGTGGGAAGGAGCACAACTAAATTTTGTTAAGATTTTTAGTTGCGGGGAACCTGTACTGATGGAGAGGGTCGAAGAGCTGCTGGAATACGTCTCACGCGTGGAAATCAACACCAAGGTCGATGAAGAAGAGAATTGAGGATAGTGATGAAGGATGCTGAAAGGACGGGAACCCTGGTAACTGTGCTGGACGCTGCCGCACGACTCCCACCTTTGTCGGCAGGAAGCTTCTCCCTGAAACTCTGGAGAAATTCCCGTTTGTTATCGTCATCCACCACTTTGTTTTCCCCGCCCTTACCAATTTTCTTGTCTCGGGTAGGGTGTCGCCTTGGCCAAGGTGCCCTTACTATCGTTCTGCATGCTTCATATTTGACCGCGAGTTTGTTGAAAATAATTGTCAACTGCTAGACATAACTCTGCGTACTTGGTTCAAGAAACGTATCTACTGGTTTTTGAAACCATGTCCGGAGAGATTTCGTAGATTGCGCTCCCTGCCCGCCGTGAAAGCATACGCAACCATGTGAGGGTTTGCGCGTGTTATGGCAGTATAGGCCATCAATTTATCCGGTACCGAGTGAGTACGTATACACTTACAAGACGGTACATCGATTTTGTGAGCAGTCTTACCGATGATGCAGAGAGTACAACCAGAGGGGAAAACATAAGGGTATTCTACACGTCTGCGGGGCTGCGTGGCAAAGTGCTCATGAGCCGAAGGAAAACCATGTAGATAGACATACTGATCCCGGCGACGACAGTGGCGGTGATACGAGCCTCCCTCATCGTGTCGAACCACCCGTCATAAGAAATTATGATATACGAACCCGCGCCACGTCCGAGGACGCTTACGTTGCAGTAGCAGTTATTGAGGAAATTCGAGAACTGGAGACAGGATCTATCGTGTTCACCAAGGCGAGCAAGAGGCAGATCCTGCGGAGGGCTATTGCGATGAAAGCCGTGAAGAATCTGACGATGCTGGATCTTGCCCCACGAGTTTCCGCGATGCGGGCGAAGATTGTCGAGATGATGGTGAGGACCATGATGATTATCGATAGCGCTCCGTAGAGGAGATATCCCAGAGAACGGCACCCCAAACCGATCGTGGGGGTGAAGATTACGATTCCCGTGGCGGTGGCGGTTATGCCACTCTGCAAAACGAGGGAGACGATCGAGGCGTTGAACATCGAACTGAGAGCACCTGGGGGGAACGTGGGGTTCTCTGTGAGCAGAGTGGAGGCGGCTCCAGATATCCGCCTCTTTTTCTATCAAAACCCAGTGAGACAACATCCAGAATCAGACGGTTTCTCGGAAGACCCACCTCCTCTCTATCGCTAGCCAGGTTTTCCAAGGCATTCAAAACGCCATCGAAGAGGACGAGATATGGCCTACCGCATGACCCTGGAGTAGTTGAACGTCGCCGCGATCCGACGCTCATCCCTATTGAGTGAATCGAGGTCCACGGGGACGAAGAGAGTATGCTTCCCGGGTTTGATTGAGCTCTGTGCGACGGAGCGATGCAAGGATTCATCATTCGGGTTCGCGCTGATGCTGATGTGGCCATGACCTTGTTGACATTTGAGGTACGTTTGGTATGAAACAGTGGGTTGTTCGCGAAGAGGCTTAGAAAAAGGGGTTTTGGGGTCTGACGGGCAACAAACGTCGAGTTTGCTTTTCTCGTACCAATGGACGAAGAACGCGTTTGACCACGAGAAATGGATACATATGACAAGCAAAAGGAGCACATGGACAGCAGGCAGCGGGTAACCCCAATTTTAACGGCTGCGCATAACCTTACGTCCCCTGGACATGCTCCCCATTACCGTACAGTAAGACAACATCACTACTGTGTGAAGGATTTGGTATGCACGATACACACGTCAAGACAAAAATCAAGGACGTACTGTTTCACTCCCCCTGGCTGGAGGTACATATGTAAGAGGTACGTCAGTCACCACGCCAAAGGTAGGGTTCTGGAAGTCTTACGTCTTCCTTCCAGGCAAGCTGTGCCGTTAACTTGGTCGGGGTACAAAGGAGTATTAACTCGCACTCTTGAGTGAAACTCGGGAAGCCAAGTCGGGATACTCCGGGAATACACGACGCCTTCGAGAGGTCCGCAGAAATATGGGATATAGTTTCGAACTTCCCTGTGCTCGCTTTCTCAGATCCGGTTGCTCCTCAATCTCAACGACCATAGGCCGCGTTGCACACCTGGTTCGCCATCCATCCACCGTGGCTCCTTTAATGTTCCGGTATAGCGGATTATTGGGACCTGCGAAATTGGTCCAGTGACTTGGGGAAGTGGCCAGACGACAGGCATCTTCTTACGAAACTCCTGCGGACCCCCCATCAGCGTGCCCTGAAATCGTTTCAACTGCGAGTGTTCAATCAAGAAGATAAAACGGTCACCTTGAGCAAGGCAGGGATGAAGATATCAAGCTGGAATTCTCCGGTTATTCCCAAGTATTTTTTATTTGAGCGTTGGCGGTGTTCTGAGTTCGAAGGGTCATAATCGATGGATCCTAGTGTCCCATAAGTGTGCCGAACAAGACCGAAATATCTGTGAACCTGTCCCATTGTGGGTCTATTGTCAGGTTTGACAGACCAACAACGCTTCATGAGGTCCCACAACCCGTCCGAGACGCGGTTCCTCTCCTCCGGCCCGTCTGGTCGAGGAGGGCACTGCCTCTTGCTGATCCTCGCGTAAATGACGGCGGCATCGCGAGTGATGTTGGAGAACGGCACATTCTCCGTTATGCATTCAAGTATCAGCATTGCGAACGAGTATGTATCGGATTGCATCGTTGCGGAGAAATCGTTGTTTTCGATGAGCTCTGGGGCTGCATACCTAATAACAGCGGCGGATGGCACTGTCATTGTCGCCGTGTTCTCGTTGCGTTCTTCCATGATCGTTGCGATTCCGAAGTCACAGATCTGTGGTTCACCCTTATCGGTGTATGGTCAACTGCCGTTTTGTGAGTAGGGTGGAGACGGCGACGTGAACTTTACCTCCTGAGAGACAAGTATATTGTTCTGCGTGCTTTCAGTCAACAGAGACTGAGGAGAAAACGAGATAAGAAACTCACGCATTTGACTGCGTAGGGTGTCAGATGGAGGGTAATCATCAAGCCGATGTTTGACTTACCGCTACCATGTATGATACCCTTAGAGTGGAGGTAACTCAGCCCAGCCGCGGAACCACGTAACTAAACGATGACAAATGAGGCTCGATACCAACTTAATTCGCTATGGAGCCTACGAGAAGAATTTTATCCGATTGAGGTTTATTCTTGACGTAGCTAAGCAGATTTCCATTTTCACGCCACGGGAATACCTAAGGGACCCGAATCTACCCCCGTTTGTTTCTCCACCCACGATTGCTCACTCACCATGAAAAGCCGCTGTGCGCTTTCAATTGTCCCTATGCAACCATGAAGGTCATCGGGGGAGGAGCTGGGGAAACGAACAAACCATAGAACGGCAGAATGTTTTGATGACGTAGTCCTGCCCAGCCCGGAAGCGCATTTTCGAGTTTCTAACGAGAGACATGGACAAGAAGCGGGAAGACAGGCCAGAAAGAATCGAACCTTACGCATTTTCTCTGGCGCCTTGGTCAATCGAAGTACTTTCAAAATTACCTGAAGAGAGCCTTGTCAGCAAGATGGAGGTGATGAGGCCCAAACTCACTTGCTCTCCACCCACTCCTTCGCCACCTATTTGTTCCCCGCCGATCCCTTCCCCGCTACCTTTTTTCCATCGCCCTTTCCAAACTGCACAATGCGGCCCCCCGGAGAAGGGCATGTCCCCTTCTTTCGTGACTTCTCCGTCCAGTTGCTTGAGAGAGGGCGGTGGGTTTGCTTCAGCCGATTGACTCTCTAGTGGTTCGGGTTCTGCGGTTTGACGTGGCAGCGGTTCGTGGTTCTAAACCCGGCCGTCCAGCGTCATCATCCACATCATTAATAGACGCAATGAAGGTACCTACCCCATGGTTTCCAGAAGAGGTGGGGGTGGGCTGGACAACTGGACACTGGGAAATCTATGGGTGACACCACAATTGGAATGAGTTTGGACGGATGCTGTTAGAGGGAACCTTTACAGAGTATGTTATAGACTCGAACTTGTTAACGAACTCTGTGACACCCGCCTCGATATCCTTTACTTTCACTGGCAAACCTCTCAGTTACGGAGAAGGCCGAGACAATTCGGACTTACTCAAGCTCTTTGGATAATTATATCTCGACCAGATTGCCAGCTGTTTCTCAACTTCGGCTAGCTCGCTGTCAGTCCAGACGGTCCGTCAGCAGAGGATAGATCGAAGGGGGACAACCGACAGGCCTTTGGAGATCGTTATAGTTGTATTGTTGCAAAATGAGGGAGCCATCGCTGAGACGATTAATAAGTCTTGTACATAGACCCACAAGCTCCGAAGTTTCTTTCTGCTGGGGGGACGTGGACCGCATGATCAGCATCTAGAGGGTGGGTGAAAGGGATAGAATGACCTTGGCGACGGATATTTTCCCACAATGTTTGGTGATCAGTTCCAAGGGCTGCTTGACTAGAAGGATGCGACATCTCAAAAGTTTCACGCTACTTGAAATAATGTAACTCACGCAGACTTGCACTCGTCTCCCCTGCTCCTGAGCTCATGGTGGGCGATATCAGCGATTGATCTCGATCGAAGCCAAATCGGACGTGATGATTGCACGGGCCGAAAGCGGGCCTTCATTTACAGCTGGTTGCGTTTCGATAGGCCTATTCCTACAAAATTAGGCCCCGCTTTTTTGTTCACGTTTTGATGGTATTGGAGCTCGGCATCCTTGCATGACGCAGATGCGGGGGGTAGACGCGCGATGCCGGACCAATCACACGATGCTGGTTTAGGCCTTACATCATCACTCGCTCCCGTTTTCGTACCCGTCCCAGGAAAATTCCAGTACTTGCCTGGCATTAATCACTAGCTGCTGACCACCCCAACTACCAAAAACAGAGCGAAAGAGATGAATTTATGACCCGCTGCAGACCGATGTGAAAACCGGCAGGTGCCATGATGCCGGAGTGCCGGCCCCAATACCATCAAAACGTGAACAAAAAAGCGGGGCCTAATTCTGTAGGAATAGGCCTATCGAAACGCAACCAGCTGTAATGACGGCTTTACCAATACCCGCAGCTCGTGCATCACCTCAGTCGTTTTTCTCCCTTACAGAATCCTTCTCTGTGTACTTCTTAAAATCTCTGCGGGGTTCGATGAAATGGGATTCACCGCCTACGCAATCGGGATCCAGAATAGACCACAGAACTCCGGCCCCACGTACCTTACCCGTATAGTATATCCACTCGACAGCGTGGAAACCTCTGAGCGACGGGCTTTGGAGGCACGAGGATAATCGCGTACGATCATAACTGGGTGGACGGCGGCCACGATTCACCCTAAGTTCTTCAACAGACAACTTCCAAATCTGCTGCCGCCGCTTTCCACCCTTACGCTGGAAACTCCAGTAAGCAGGAACAGTGGGTTCCCCTCGCGGTCTAAATCATATTGATAGCGGTGTGGTATCGTCGTATCGAATTGGTGTGCCCCCCGGAATAGTTACGGTCTCGTAACGCGGAGGAAACACGATAACGATGATGCGGACAACCTAGGTGCGTTCTCAGTTTCGCTACGAGAAGTTTATTCCTCACCATATGAAATATTCAGACGACGTAACATTTTCCTGTCGGTCTGACGACGCTCTGGTGGTACGCTGCACACGAGAAGGGGAGGAAGAAGATATAACTCGAAACCACAGGGACGAAACCAAGCACGTCAACGGTCATTCATTCGTTCATCGTTGTATGTATACCAAACACACATAATTTCATCTACTCGGTTAAGAATACAACAAGAAAAGGATCGCAAGGAGGCCGAAAACAAGGGAATCATCAAAGCAGACCTACAGGACGACACTGGAGTAAACAAACATCGTGAGGTACGCGAGGAATACCCATAGAGGAATCTCGAAAAAGGTCATCAACGGTTTGTTTTCGTCGGCATCATGAGGAGTCCCGTGTGCGACGGTATGCCCTTGTACCCGATCTGAGCATGGTCAGCGGTCATTTTATGAACGTTCGGCAAAAAATACATAGGATGCATACAACTTACCCCTAGGTGGTGCATCAAAACGTTGAGCGTTCCGAGGTGGTCGTCGTCGGGAGCCGGAGACAGGCCCAACGACTTTGCCAAAATCGACACGGAGTTTTCGTCTGCGTTGATGAGTTGACCGAATGTGATAAGCTCGACCCCCTCCGGAAGACTTCCAATCCATGCGACGGGCTCATTTGGGTATTGAATACGCAACAGTGAATTTTGCAACCGGGCGTGACTACGGCGCAGGGCGGAGTCAGGGAGTACCACCAAACCAGGTGCTCGGTCGCACTCACGATACCTTGGAAGCTTCCTCCAGCTTCCCCGTGTTGACTTCGTTATCCTTGAGGTATTTGATGTAGCGCTCCAGCTGTTTTTTTACCTGCGCACACACAAGTTACTTGGGTGACGGAGGCCCCGAGGAAACAGTAAGTTCACTCACCTCCGCTCTAACCCTATCCTGAAGTTTTTGTTCGACGTACTTTCGGACTACCCCCTCCAATGCATCGCGGTTTTTAGTCCAGAAGCCGGCCTTGAGTTCGGCGATCTGCTCTCGCAGAGGGTCAAAGGCGGTTTTCAGTCCTTCTTTGTGGACCTTTGCGCGGGCCCCCAGCTCCTTCACCTACGGATGATCAAGCGTGGTCAGAGACACGGTGAGGAGGGAGGTGAGGTAACGCACGGCCTCGCTTCCCCGTTGAAGAGGGATCGTATAAGAAACTGAGGTTATTTGCTCTCCGATGAGAGCAAACAGTCTAGAGGCAACCGCGGACATATCCCGCAGTCCCTCCAGATGATCTCTGAGCTCTAGGGTGGTCATCGGGTTTACTTTCCCCTGAACCGCTTTCCCGTTCTTGTTTGAGGAGTTTTTCGCGTCGGCGTTCGCGTTCGGGGGTTGCCTGGGATTATCGGGGCGGAACATCGTGCAAGGGGAAGGGCGAGGGTAGTGGGAAATGCTGGGGAATGCTGTCCTTAGATATACTTCCCCAAAATATATAGTCAACCTACGGGTGGCGTCGGGTATTTGATATTCCACCCGGAACTCGCCCTCGTTGCACACAGTCGCTGCGAATTGAAGCCAGGTAATAGGTGGCTTTATCTCCGGCGTGACCGAGGGGTGCCCTTCATCTCCATTCAAGGATCCAAAAACTGCAGTCAAGAAAACGATGGGATAGACAATATCATGGGTCTTGTGCAACCACGATGCAGCGATCAAGCGCCGACTCGTGCGGAGAACCGTGGCTGGATGAGAAGACAGCAGGCCAGTATCGGGAATAAGACCTACGCAGTAGTAGGCCTTATTTGCGTTGTAACCAAGGGACGTCACCTGTTTGGGAATCCAGAACACGCTCCGAGGAGATGATAGCGCGACGATCGCATCGTGGGCGACCACGATGCGACCTTCGAGCGCTGGCTCAGTCAAGGACTGTGGCTGGGTGAGAAAACAACTGGATGTATGGCAAACTAGCATCAAAATAGGTCGAGAGCGTACCTCGTTGCAAAGTCCGGCATGGCAACAAACGTTCGGACTTTGGGTTTCGCCCTTGCGAAGGGGCTCATCAGAGGGCTTACCCGCTGCCCTAACCCGTCCTCGAGATCTTTATGTACTACCCATTTTTGGATGTATCCTAGTGGATTCCACGCAGCGCCTATCTGTCAGCGCGTTGATGCGTTTGACCACAGGAGATGGGTGCAGTGTGGGGGGTCAGACTCAATCAGGTGGGGCGCTCCCTGCCTCGGCACCTTCTTGACATTGGACCATGTAGGCGTAGCTGACAGTGACGCAACCTACACAGCCGACTGAATGCCTGCCATAGACAGGACTTTTCATACAAAGATCTGTCGATCCAATCTACCCCACACTTCATTCAGTCGGCCTTCTCCGAAGATAAGGTCGAAAAACAACAAAGTGCTGTGTCTTGGGTGAGATTGGAACCGAAGACATCGAGTTTGCACCAATACTAGCCGAGGATTCATGTGTTTGGGCGTGGCTCGCCGGTCAATGCGGCAAAAAAGACAGAGTATCCTCGAGTGAAACTTGGGAAGCCTAGGCGGGATAATTACTCCGGGAATACATGACGCCTCCGAGGGGTTCGCAGTAAACAGTAGATTATAGTTTCGAAATTCCCCGCTGATGCTCCTCGAATGCGATCGATCTCAACGACGATCAGCCGGAACCCGTTCAGTGACCTGAGCTAGGCTCGACGCAAGCCCGGATCGGCCGCAGGCCGAAGCTCGCCGAGGGAAGTGGGTTTGGTACGAACCTATGACCTGAGCCAATGAGCCGATGCCATTCCCAGTAATCTTCCAACGCGGTACAGCTACAGCATATTTATATAGGCAAGACTTCGTTTGGGCTTTAATACGCCCGCGAAAGCTCGTAAAGCTAAACTAAATACCTGCCAATTAAAACGAGAGGTACATCGTTGCGTCAAGCCAGGTCCAAGAAAAAACGGTGCACCTCGTCCATCGAAGGCCTCAGTTCAGGCTCAGCGTCCCAACAACGGTTCATAAGGCCCCACACATCGTCCGGGATACCATCTGGTCGATTTGGGGATTGTTTCTTGCCGATCCTCGAGTGAATGACCGTGGCATCACGAGGGATGTCGGAGAAGGGATGAACTTCCGTGATGCATTCGAGTATCAGTAGTGCGAATGAATATGTGTCGGAATATGTCGTTATGTGGGAACCATTGCGTTCGATGAGCTCAGGGGCCGCATGCCTAATGACAAGTGGCGGCCTATCTAAGGCTAGGTTCTCCAAGTAGTCGTCTCCACAGGCGATCTTTTCCAGTCCGAAATCACAGATCTGTGGTTCACCCTTGACATTGTACCGTCAACTGTCGTTCTGTGAGCAGAGGCTAGGCATTTACCTCTTGAGAGATGAGGACGTTGTTCTGTGGGACTTCAGTAAATAGCGGGCCCAGAAGATGCCGTCAAAAACTTACGCATCTGACTGTGTGAGGTGTCAATCAAGCGTGATCGTCAAGTTTCTGCCAAACTTACCACTCCCGTGTACTAAACCCCTCAAGTGGAGGTGGTTTAACCCAGCTGCAGAACCACGTAACTGAACCGTGTCGAATGAGGCCCAAGTTCCTCCCGACTCGCTGTAATGCTTACCAGGTGGTGTTTATCTTCTGGGGAGCGTCCCTTGGCGTAGACAAGTAGATTTCCACGGAAACACCTAAGGAAGTTGAACCTACCCATGTTTTCTCGCGTAAGATGTTGACCTACCATGTAGAGGCGGTTCCCGATATTCCTCACCGTCCCTACACAACCATAGGAACCTTCGGAGCAACAGTATGGGAGAAATACATACCGTAGAATGGCAGGATATTCGGATGACGTAACTCTGCCCAGCTCTCGAGTTCGCTCTCGAGTCTCTGATGAACGAAAGCGCGTGGGTCAGGAGCGTAGAGAGAGACAGTAAAAATCGAACCTTACGCGCCCTCTCTGCCCTCTCTGCCCTCTCTACTTTCTCTGCCTTATCCCCCCTTCCTGGCGGCTTGAGTGTCCGAAGTGCTTTCAAGGCCACCTACAGAGAGCCGCATCAGCGGGATAGAAACAGTGAGATTCATACTCACCTTCTTCGTGTCCTCCTTGCCAATTCCCTCTCCACAGGCCTTCTCCCATACCCCCATCCAAACTTCGCAGTACCTCCCCTCGGCAAATGGAATATCCCCTTGTCTCGTAACTTCCCCATCCAAACGCTTGACGGGGGGTGGTTGATTGCCTTCGACTGAGCGGCTCTCTGGTGAGCCGTGTTCCGAGGTTTGACGCGGCAGTGGTTCGTAATTCTGATCGTTGAGCATCATCCCGCATCATCATCCGCGTTGCTGGTGAACACGATGAAGTACGTACACTGCGACTGGGCATGATCAGAGGACTAGCGCCGTTTACTCCCCCGGGGAAAGCATGCTTCTATTAGCCCTACCGTTGGGCTTGTTCGATACGAGGTTGGTCGAGGTGACCGGGCTCGCGGAGGTCTGCGAAGGCCACGAGTACATAACAGGTACTTCCAGCAGGGTCCAGACGAGACTCACAATGGAATTGATATTTCCGATGAACGCTCCGATTCCCGTCTTGATAGTTCCTCCTTTTACTTGCAGACAAATCAGTTATGGAGAGCAGCATAATCACTCGGACTTACTCCATCTTTTGAACAAACCGTAAGTTGACCACAGTGCCAACTGTCCCTCGACTTCGATGAGCTTTCTATAAGTTCACGACATCAGCAAAGGATGAGTTGGGAGGGATGCCAGACAGGCCTCTTGAGTTCGTCAAAGTTTGACTGTTCCAGAGTGAGGGAACGATCGCCGAGGGGCCCTTTCAGAGTTGTGCACAGTCCCTGAAGGTCCAGTGCCTCCTTCTGTATGGAGGACATGAGCCGCACGTCAGTATCGATGGGACCGCTAGTAAAACAGGTTGACCTTGGCGGTAGATAGTTGGGAGCATTTTGTGATGATCTGGTCCAGGAGTTGTTGAACTGGGAGGATGGTATATCTTAGGAAGTAACGTTACATGAAACCATGCAACTCACCCGACCGATCTCCTCTTCTTAGTAATTTCATGTTTGGGTGGTAGACTGGTAATAAATCCTTCGACACAGGATCACGCCGTTGGTCTGAGGTGACTATAGTTGATAGTCGGAAACCACGCGGTCGGTGTGAGGCAACTGGCCGCTAGCTCGTTTTCCCGGAGTCGAACAAAGCTTACGCATTGAGGGGTTAAATCATGCGTGATTGTCAAGCCTATGTCAGACTCACCGTTCATATGTACAACACCCTTCGGCGCGGGAGGCCCAGGTTCCCGAGTCCTGGTTTGCTAGCACGAACTTCAAGCCGAGAGTGTTCTTTCAATATTTATCAAAGTGTCTGCGCGCCGCGATTGCAGCCGTCATTGGAGACATGCCTCCAAGCCTTTAGTAATCTTCTAATGTAGCGCATCTACTTCATACAGGTAAGGCTCCCATTGAGCTTGACGCAGAGGCGAAGCCCGAAAAAGCTTGTAATGAACCTTTGCTAATGTAAACCGTAGGTATGCCACCGCGTCAAGTCTGCTCCAAGAAAAACCGGTGGATTTCTTCCATCGTGGGCCTCTGTCCAGGGCTGTAAGACCAACAACGCTCCATGAGGTTCCATAAACCGTCCGAGACCCATTCCCCCCCCTCCAACTCATTCGGCCGAGAGGGAAGCAGCGGGCCATTGGTGATTCTCGCGTGGACAACCGCAGCGTCGTGGGTGATGTTGAGGAACGGCACTTCTTCCGTGACGCATACGAGTATCAACATCGCGAATGAGTATGTGTCGGAAGACACCGTTCGGGTGGAGCAGTTGTCCCTGATGAGCTCCGGGGCCGCATACCGAATCATCTCACCGGACGACGTATTCCTGCTCCCGTTGGCGTCTTCCACGAGCGCTGCTATTCCAAAGTCACAGAGCTGCGGTTCACCCTTGTCGCTGCGTGGTCAACTCCAGTTCCGCAGGAGAAGGATATCTGATTTACCTCCTGAGTGATAAGTACATTGCTCTGTGCCCCTGGTCAATAAATGTCAAGCGAATGCCGCCAGAAACTCACGCATTTGACTGCATAGTAAGATGTCAAGTCGTGCGGTAACCGTAAAAAGTATGTCAAACTTACCGTTCCCGTGTACATAACCCATCGAGTGGAGGTAACTTAGCCCAGCCGCGGACCCACGTAACTGATTCGCGACAAGTGAGACTCGATTCCCCAAGTCACCATGGAGCGTACCAGATGGTGTTTGTCCGGGTGAGGATACTTCTTGACGTATGCGAGTAGATTTCCTTTTTCACGCCAAGGTGATACCTAAGGGACTCGAATCTACCCCGCGTTTTTCCACCCGCGATTGCCCACTCACCGTGTAAAAGCTTTTACCTATATCCGTGACTATTCCTATGCGATCATGAGGATCTTTTGGAGTACAGTTCGGGGAACGAACACACCATAGAACGGCAGGAGGTTTTCGTGATGTAGTTTTGCCCAGTGGGGAAGAAGCTTATCTTCGAGTCCCTGACAGGATATAAACAAGGACCACAGAGACAACAAGCGGGAATCGAACCTGACGCATCCTCTTTGACCGCTTGTTTTCCCAGGGCTTATAGTCTTTCAATGCTACCTGACAAGGGGGGTATATCAGCGGGATAGAAGTGGTGAGATCCAGCCTCACTATTTCGACGCCTGCTATCTCCCCTACCTCGCCAACTCCATCTGCGCTATCTTTCTCCCCGCCTCCTTTTCCCTGTCGACCTTTCCAGACTGCACCGTGCGGCCCCCCAGCAAAGGCTATATGTCCATCTCTCGTAACTTCTCCGTTCAAACTTCTGACAGGGGGTTGTTGGTTCCTTTCGACCAAATGGCCGCCTAGCGTCTTGACTTCCTCGGTTTGACGCGGCGACTGTCCCTGATCCTCGATATCGTCACTCGGGATCATTGTTCGATCCTCAGTGGGCGCAGTGGAAGTAAGTGCTGGAGCTTATCGAGCCGGGTCTGCGAGTGAACGAGAGGTGAGATCGGACACAAGATGTGCTAGTGAGCGAGTTGAGAGCTACAGAGCGAGCGGATAGTCGGGGTTGAGTGCGCGAAGCGGAAGCGTGGACGCTGAACTACCAGCCGCATATTATATCAAACGAGGACAAAAGACGAACGAAGACAAGATGTGCGTGTCCAGACCATAGAGACAAGGGATGTCGAACACAAAGGTGGTGAGAGACCATGCCGGAACAAAGCCCACAAGGCGCGGAAGTAACAAAGCGAAAGTGCTTGCTTGAAGGCGAGCCGCATAACGTGAGAGCGGATCGGAACGAAGTGGGTCGGTTTATTCCTCCAGCCAGGTGGGGAACCTCCATGAATCCTGCAGTCGGGCTGGCTGACCTTCCACTGGGAGACCAACGGATCACACACGTATGGGATAAGTTCGCGACAGACCCACTGAGAACCTAACCGATTCTTCGATGTGGCCCTCTAGGACGCTGAGGAAGGGACGGAAGTCCAGTCCCATATCGCAGTGGTAGGTGGTAAACATGATCATGCAGGGGGCCGAAAGGCTTGATTGGCAGTCTCCCGGCTTTGCTCACGATATGCGTAGTGGTGGAGACAAGTCAATCATAGTTATGACATATACAGATGATTTCGCAGCCCATCAAAAATGTGGAAGCGCAACCCCCCCCCCCCCCCCCCCAGAAACCAGCCTCCTCAAGCAGACCCCGGAGCAGAGCTAAAGATGGAGCAAATCAGCAGTCAGCGTCTTGGCGTGTTGACCTGCAGGGTCACCCTGTAAAATAGACCGTCGAGGACTAGATTCTCCCCTCTTATTTCCTCTCGCACTGTCTCCAAACAGCTGCTCGGAAAGATGGTATTCCAGTAGCAAAGCACGTATATCTATAAATACGCTCAGAAGTGAAATCCGAGAACTATTCACATAGGGGCTTACAGGGATTCAATAGCTGAGACTCTAGTATTCATCATCGAGCTCCTCATCGAGTTCCTCATAGCAATACTCCACATTGCCGACCCACGGCCTCAGCTCCGCTTCAAACTCTGCAGGCAATCCCCCCGCGCGGACCAGTAGAGATTCGAAAGGCACTCCAAGCGCGTTCCGTGACCGTGCAAGCCCCAAGACCGTTGCCGTAAACGCTTCATCGGATTCGCACACTGGGTGTAAGATTGTCAGTTTCTTGATTGGTGGGAACACAGCCGGTTCTTCAGGGTGGCCCTCTAGAGTGCTGAGGAAGAAATGGGAGTATGGTTGTACATCGCAGCGACAGATGGTCAACTCGTCCAAGGGGCCAAGAGACTTGAACAGTCTCCCGGCTCCATTCGAAATATGTGTGGTAGGGGTGGTGTCAAGAGAGTCGTAATTATGACATATGGAGACGCGCTTGATGTTGGCCAATTGGGGGTAATCCAGGATAGTGTTGATGGCCTCGGCGAAGACTTCACGGCGCGCCCGGTTAGTGTCTACGCCCCAAGTTTTGACTACGAGACACAATTCGATGACGGTCGCATCAGAAGTCCGAAGGGTTAGCGTGCATGTGACGATGTTGATAGAAAGTGTGAGTTCCTCGACCGGACTTCTTGTATATTGACGGATGATCGCGTTCCACAAATCAGGAGTGGGGAATATTCCCTCCCAAATCATGGTGTCGATGTTTTCATCAATCTTGAGCGCCATAGACGCGACGGAAGGGCAGGATAAGTGAGTCGCGATCTCGTAACCGGGGTGGATATAAGTCAAGGTTATGTCGATGTCTTTGACGTTGGGGAGGACGACGACCCTTTCCTGAGGGATACCATCGAGCGATGTACGTTCCATGACGTTTATCTTCAGCCTTTGAAGCATCGGTGAGGTTTCCAGGAAGTCCAGCAGTTGCAAAGCGCAGAACGGCTCCCATGGCCGCACTTTATAATCAAACACGACGAGGTTTGGAAAGACAAAATGGCTCAAGGGTGGTGTCCAGGCCGACGTTGTATAGAAGCGGAAATTCTTCAGATTGACAGCGGTGCTGAAGAGGCGTGTAGATGGGGGGACCATCACTTCGAGATCACTGGGGTGAAGGCCGTGAGGAGCCAGATTGAACGTGAGGGTGTCCAGGAGCGGGAAAGGTCCAGGATTGTTATCTATAAATCTTTGGATATCTGCCCACCCATGGTTTGCAAATCCGATATCCCTGATTTGATTGGTATGGGGAGAAAGTAGGCTCATGGTGCTGGTGGGAACCTCCCGGTAACCGCTCCGCCCAACGTTCACGACCAACTGGGACCCCTTTGCGCGTCCAAGAAGAGTTTTCACATAGTCCTCACCCTTGGATAGGACCAGCTCGGACCATAACTCAGCGCGTTGGAGGAAGGTCCTGCGCCAATGGCGACATACAAAACTGGCACGAAGACGGTCCTTTTGGGAAACGAGATGGGTGGGGATGAGGGAAAGGATGTCGAACGGAAGGCGGTTGATGTGGCTAAACGTGTTCCTCCATTCGCGAATAGTTGCCAATGTGGCTGAAATGTCGTTTTCGAGCTGAGAGACTTGTTCCAGGGTGATGCTACAAGGGAAGTTAGTGTGTTTGTCGGAGACACCCAGGACACCAAGACATACAATGGAGAAGATGCTGTATGCTTTAGCTCCTCGTTCAGAGCAAAAGCGAGTTGTAAAATGGACAGGCCCCTTCCGGGATAGGTTCGTGCGTCCATTGAGATGAATGGCGTTGGAGAGAGAACGTGCGGTTATTGCACTTGATGACTAAGCGATTGAACGCCGCTTATAGGAGGGGTCGGAAGACCTGTCGGTCGCAGCATTTCAAGATGCAGTTGCACTACTCAGTGGGACAAGAGGCATCTTGAGGTTCGTCCAATAGACGGGGTGCATATGGGAACGGTGAGTCTGACATATGTATGAGACTAAGTACACAGCACTATCATTGACAGGAGGGGTTTCAATCGCTTCCAGAAGATCGCCTTTGACCCGTGCGAGCTCAACATCAGCTTCCCCCAACAAGTTGGCCACCTCTTTGACGAATGACTCCAATGAGCCCACTGGGTCATCAACTTCTGCTTTCCCTGAAACATGTCCTTCTCGAACTGGCTCAAATTCGAGCCCTCAAGACAACACCTCGGTCTCCTCCTTGGACTCCTTCCGAGACATATGGAAGTGGCTCCAGCATCGACGATGTAACGGTCATAAAGGGCAAAAACGGGGGCGTGCTTCTTTCCATAATCCAAGTCAGACTATTCTCCCCTCTGATTTCCTCTCGCACTGTCTCCAAACAGCTGCTCGGAAAGATGGTAATCCAGTCGCAAAGCACGTATATCTATAAATACGCTCAGAATTGAACTCCGAGAACCATTCACATAGGGGCTTACAGGGATTCAATAGCTGAGACTCTAGGATTCATCATAGAGGCCCTCATAGCAATACTCCACATTGCCGACCCACGGCCTCAGCTCCTCTTCAAACTCTCCAGGCAACCTCTCCGCGCGGACCATTAGACATTCGAAAGGCACTCCAAGCGCATTCCGTGACCTTGCAAGCCCCAAGACCGTTGCCGTAAACGCTTCATTGGATTGGAACGTCGGGTGTAAGATTGTCAGTTTCTTGATTGGAGGGAACACAGTCGGTTCTTCAGGGTGGTCCTCTAGAGTGCTGAGGAAGAAACGGGAGTATGGTTGTACATCGCAGCGATAGATGGTCAACTCGTCCAAGGGGCCAAGAGACTTGAACAGTCTCCCGGCTTCGTTAGAGATATGTGTGGTGGGGGTGGTGTCAAGACAGTCGTAATTATGACATATGGAGACGCGCTTAACGTTGGCCAATTGGGGGTGATCCAGGATAGTGTTAGTGACCTCGGTGAAGACTTCACGGTGCGCCTCGTTACTGTCTGTGCCGTGAGTTCTGACTACGAGACACAATTCGATGACGGTCGCATCAGAAGTCCGGAGGGTTAGTGTGCATGTGATGATGCCGATAGTGTTTAGTGAGAGCGTGAGTTCCTCGACCGGACTTCTTGTATATTGACGAATGATCGCATTCCACAAATCAGGAGTGGGGAATATTCCCTCTGAAATCATGGTGTCGATGCCTTCATTAATCGTAAGCACCATAGACGCGACGGAAGGGCAAGATATGTAAGTTGCGATCTCGTAACCGGGGTCGATATAAGTCACGGTTACGTCGATGTCTTTGACGTTGGGGAGGACAACGACCCTTTCCTGAGGGATACCATGGAGCGATGTACTTTCCATGACGTTTATCTTCAGCCTTTGAAGCATTGGTGAGGTTTCCAGGAAGTCCAGCAGTTGCAGAGCGCAGAACGGCCCCCATGGCCGGACTGTGAAATCAAATACGACGAGGTTTGGAAAGACAAAATGGCTCAAGGGTGGTGTCCAGGCCGACGTTGTATAGAAGCGGAAATTCTTCAGATTGACGGCGGTGCTAAAGAGGCGTGTAGAAGGGGGGACCATCACTTCGGAAATACCGAGGTGGCCTTGAGTAGCCAGATCGAACGTGAGGGTGTCCAGAAGTGGGAAAGGTCCAGGGTTGTTATCTATGAATCTTTGGATGTCTGCCCACCCATGGTATGCAAATCCAAATCCGAGATCCCTGATTTGATTGGTATGGGGAGAAAGTAGGCTCATGGTGCTGGTGGGAACCTCCTGGTGACCGCTCCATCCAACGTTCACGACCAACTGGGACCCCTTGGCGCGTTCGAGAAGAGTTTTCACATAGTCCTCACCCTTGGAGAGGTCCAGCTCGGACCATGACTCGGCGCGTTGAAGGAAGGTCCTGCGCCAATGGCGGCATACAAAGCTAGCACGAAACCGGTCCTTTTGGGAAGGGAGATGGATGGGGATAAGGGAAAGGATGTCGAACGGAAGGCGGTTGATGTGGCTAAACGTGTTCCTCCATTCGCGAATAGTTGTCAATGCGGCCGAAATGTCGTTATCGAGCTGGGAGATTTGATCCAGGGTGATGCTGCAAAGGAAGTCAGTGTGTAGATAATTCTCGGAGACACCAAAGACACCAAGACATACAATGGAGAAGATGCTGTACGCTTTAGCTCCTCGTTCAGAGCAAAAGCGAGCTGTAAAATGGACAGGCCCTTTCCGGGATAGGTTCGTGCGTCCATGGAGATGAACGGAGAGAAAATGTGAGGTTATTGCAGCTGCTGACTAAGCGATTGAACGCCGCTCGGGAGGGGTCGGAAGACCTGTCGGTCGCAGCATTTCAAGGTGCAGTTGCACTATTCAGTGGGAGAAGAGGCGTCTTGAGGTCCGTCCAATAGACAAGAGACGTGTCAGCTACACCGGTTCTGTTGTAACAGCAATCCCCTACAGGAAGCGTCTCGGCGTCCTTGGCAAGTCCTCGCGTTTGCAACCAATAAGTTGTGGTTATGAATTTCACCTCTACAGTCAAGTCGAACAGAACACACAGACAGTACGTCGCCGAAGAAAACAAAGTCGTCACCCTCCACCCTACAGATCTGCTTGATACCGCTAAGAAGTTCGTGATACGATTCAGATTTCCGAGGGCACAACTTCACGATCCTCGTCTTCTTGACATCCTCGCTCGCCTGCCCAAAGTACTTCTTGCTTGCAAAGCTCCAGTCCAGATATCCGACCACCCAGATCTCGATGGCATCAACGTGCTTGTTCTCTCAATGTCGGGTCGATCTCCGACCAAAACATTAATTGGGAAGTTCCGTCTAGCTTCGAGAGGGCGTTAAATGAGGGCAGCGAATCCATCTCCGACGTGGTCTATAGCTTGTTGTAAGGTATACCCCTTCTGCTTCATCAGGATGGTAATGATGTTGGCGGAAGCGATCTGCTGGGATCGTTCGATATTGAAGCTGTTCAGATCCCATTTATCCAGTTATTTGGATCAAAGAGCCGAAGGTTATCCGAATGATATAACTCACGTTGTACCAGCAGAAGTTATCCATACCGATTATCGAAATCTCATCGAAGACCGGATGTTCGACCACCTCATTGGGGAGATCGATACCAAATAGTACAGGCCCAAAGAGAGCAAAGCATGCGCTGCTCCCTCGGCGCACCTCATGGTAATACTCCATGTCAACGACCTTGCCGCTTTCATGGTACTCGGCCTCCTTCTGAATATATGTGACGCTCTCTTGATAAAATCGCCGTTGGCAGTTTGGAGTCGCGATTTTCCTAAATCTCTCCACAAAGCATCGTGCACGAACGATTATGAATTAAGATAGGAAGTGGCCCCCGGTTGCATACCCGATGAGCATTTTGGTCAGTGGCGATCCATCGTTACAGTCCGGATCATTCCTCAGAGCCTGAACAAAGAGATGGATCATCTCTCGTGTCCCATCGGAGTCCTGAACATCACTGACTTCATCTAACGCAAGCAAGGCTCTGATAAAATCTGTGCAAAGACGGAACGCATCGTGGGAAGGTTGCGGGTAGCAGTGGGAGGCGAAGAGCTCCCCAGAGCTGCTCGGCAGTAGGGAGGTGAAATATCGCAGCTGTTTATTCAATCCCTGGACTCCTTGCCGATGATATCAAAGAGAGGATTCTGGCGGTCTTTGAAGGGGGTACGGCGTAGAGGCCTAGAAGGATGAACTTGTCGCCCGACTGAGCCAATTGGTGGAGGGGCCTGAAGGGGGATCCTCGGTGGTGCTCCTTTGTACCGACCTCGAGAAAAACTCCGGGTCACTGGAGACTAGCGGGATTATCGGGGCACGATGAACCCATTGGAGATCTTCCTTGCTCATCTATCGTTCTAGGAACGGAAGCATTATGGACTCTGGAAGGACATTTGTGGATGGAAGACCGTGAGTGATGGGTCCACACAAAGGCGCGCTACTTCAAGCTTCAAGTGTTCCTCACGTTGCAAATAACCACGGGGCTGACTCGCTCGCGTAACGACCCTACAGTATCCGGTGAGTGCGAGGCTCGGCGGAGGATGAGATCTGAGATCTGAGAGTCGATGAGAGAGGGAGGCGGCCCACACCATCCGATTCGATCGCCGTTCGCATCCTGCCACCACCGTCAGCTGGCTTGGCCGGAGCCCACCAATTTTCCCTTCGATGGTACTCCCCTTTCACATTGACTTGAAGCCGTAAATTAACGCATGTCACCCAGGCAGAGCTCGAGGACTTGGTATTGTCGGGTAAACTTTTTAACGGCACAGGATCAGGCACATCTTCACCACGACGATCTCCCTCCCCGGACTCCGCGAAATGGCCGAACGACGAATACACTGACAACTATCCCGACGACAACGGCTCACCAAACCGTATCTCATCTACTGCTCAATCCAACTCTACCGGTGCTCAGGGTAATGGTGTAGGGGTCGGTATCCCCGGTCGAACGGGAGTCAAGGGCGTCATCCGCGATCGGAATGAAGCCGAGAGGAGCGCAAGGGACAAGAGGGCCGCTGAGATCAAAGAGCTGAACAAGAGGATGGAGAAGGCCAGTCTCACGGGAATGACGTATCTGGAGGAGAAGGCGCTAGAGCAGGACGATGATGATGAGGAGCTGGAAGAGCTCAGATTCGCTCGTGTACGTGCTAACGGTCGGACTAGCCATGGTGGAGGTGGCAAGTTTGGCCATCTACGGGAGGTTGGCTTGGACGGGTTTTTGAAGGCGGTCGAAGCCGAGGAGCGACACGTCTGGGTCGTCCTGCATCTATATCATCCGGTAAGGTTCAGTGGTATACGTTATCCTACCAGGATGAACCCTTGATTGCAGTCGTTGGATCGCTGTGAAGAATTGGACGACACACTGAGCAAACTGGCTCGAGAACACTCTACGATAAAGTTTTTGCGAGCCAAGGCATCGGCTGTTGGCTTCACTTCTGGTTCTTCCTCGACTGCACCCAAAAAGACCCCAGTATCTTTATCGACTAAGCGATCGATCAAATCTGGAACGGTCCACGAGGAAGACGAAGAAGATCCTTACGGCGAACCCGAGTATAACGAGAAGGGCCACGAAGACGAGGATGAGGAATTCGGCGTTGACGACGAGGACAACGTTGATACCGATATGCTTCCAACGATGCTTGTTTATCGCGGCGGAGATTTGGTTTACAATTGGGTGAGAGTAGATTGGGAGGCAGGTAAAGCCGGGGTTGAGGAACTTCTCATCAAGTAAGCACCTCCCACTCCTAAGCTTCGATATTCTCCCGACGCGTTTTGGACCTAGACACCGAGTCTTGCCGATAACGGCTAGTGATTGCGGGTTACCATCAGACGAGGAGGACTACCTCGAACTCGAGGGGGGAGATTTTTCATAACGGCATCGTTTCATTCACCCCATGGACCAATTACCGTGCACGACAGTTTTCCCGGACGCAGGTGCCTCTAGTTATCACTGTGTGTTTTAACGGAAGCACTTGGACACGATGTGCGAATATACGCTGTTTACGGGTTAAACTTGGGACCGATGGGCGCTCTCAATCTTTATTTCCACCCTTAAATTCAAGAGACCTCTGGGCTCCGATGTACTCATCCTTCTCCCTTCAGTTCACTTTCCAGGTTCCTTTGACTAAACTCTCACCAAGAAGACTCCACTTAGAAAACACGAGACGATGCCTCTTCCCGCCCACCTCACTCGCCCGATCGAAGTGCTGATGATCGATAACTTTGACTCGTTTACCTGGAACCTCTACCAGTCGCTGCGCCTGCTTGACGCTGACGTCGTCGTCATCCGAAACGATGCCATCTCCCCCGAGGATTTTCCCGACTTGCGCATCAGGTCGTTGGTGATATCCCCAGGACCGGGACACCCGCAGACGGACGCGGGTATCTCTCAGGCCGCGATAACGTACTTCGCGGGGAAGCTCCCAATTTTAGGCGTTTGCATGGGTCTTGAGTGTATTGTTGACGCTTTTGGCGGAGAAATCGCGTACGTGGATTGTTTTATACCCCTCTGGGCTTGGCGGGCGCAATCCTGACGGGAGCTCTGATTACAGATACGCCGGAGAGATCATCCACGGAAAGTCCTCCCGGGTGCGGCACGACAACCGGGGATGCTTCAAGGATATCCCTCAGGGAATTCAATCGATTCGTTACCACTCCCTTAGCGCGCAGCCCGACAAGTTCCCCAAGGACTTTGTTGTCACCTCCGCTACGGAGGGGAGCGACGTCATCATGGGCGTTCGTCACCGCAAGTACACGCTTGAAGCCGTTCAGTATCATCCTGAGAGCGTGCTGTCGGAGTGTGGTGATGAGCTGTTCGCTAACTTTTTGAAGTTGAGGGGTGGAACTTGGGAGGAGAACCCGGAGTGCAGCGCTGCCGATACGACGCTGCCGCCTTTTGAGCTCCATCCGGACGTTACTGTAAAGGCGTGAGGCGGGTGTGCGTGTGTTTGAGTCAAGTGAGTGGACCGGTGTATCAGTCAATCTCACTCCTAACTTCCACGCGTGCGTACCCAGATACGATCTTGTTGACGAGACGACTTGACTAGGCTATACGATACCCTCTGATTAGCGTTATAATTATGTATGGTACTCTGGTCTGCTTGTAACTACCAAGCTCCCGTAATATCTCCGCGCTCGTTTGCCGTACTTCATGTCATGATGGGTGAAAAGGTTAGCCTGAGATAATCGAAGCCGCATATATAGCACGCATCGGTCACCTTCCGCTTCCATCTCTATCCGCGCCTCAGGGTTCTCTTGCTTGAGTTATGTCTGAACCTACCCCCGAGAAACCTTTGCCTACACCCACAACCGCTACCGAACAAGATGGAGAGGCTCAAAAACCGTTCCCGGCCGAGCTGACGGTCCCGGTCGAAGTGCTGATGATCGACAACTTCGATTCGTTCACATACAACCTCTATCAGTACATATCTCTCCTCGGTGTCTCTGTTACGGTCGTGCGCAACGATGCGATTCGCCCTGAAGACTTTCAGAAGCTCGATATCAAGTATCTGATCATCTCCCCCGGGCCTGGACATCCTTTGACGGATGGGGGGATCTCGCAAGACGCTGTCAAGTATTTCATGGGTCGAGTTCCTGTGCTTGGCGTTTGTATGGGTCTGGAATGTATGGTCGACGTATTCGGCGGGGAGATCGCGTGAGTGGAATTCGATGACCATACTTCGAGGGGCAGGGCGCTCACCCCCCAGCGTCCGTTAGCTTCGCAGGAGAGATCATGCACGGAAAAGTCAGCCGTGTGCGGCACGACGGAAGGGGGTGTTTCAAGGATATCCCTCAAGGCATAAAATCCATCCGATACCATTCGCTCAGCGCGAACGTCGACACTTTCCCCCGCGATCTCGCCATCACCGCGACGACCGAAGAAAGCGGCGTTATCATGGGAGTTCGACACAGGAAATATACCCTCGAGGCGGTTCAGTATCACCCGGAATCCATCTTATCGGAGTTCGGAGAAAAGCTGCTCGCCAACTTCCTGGCGTTACGAAGCGGTACTTGGGACGAGAACCCATCCTTCAGAGTTCAAGACCCGAATCTCCCCCCTTTCGAGGTCGAGATCATAAAAGGTGTCGCCCCCACGAAGGAACAGCAGAAGAAAGTTCCCTCCATTCTCGACAAGATCTACACTCAGCGACTCAAAGACGTCGACGTGGCTAAAAGTAGTCCTGGAACTTCCCCTGGCGACCTCTCTACCTCACTCGAGTTGAACCTGGCCCCTCCCCAGATCGACTTCGTCAAGAGGATGAAAGTTCGCTCTCCAGCTTTGATGGCCGAGATCAAACGCGCCTCTCCATCGAAGGGACCGATATCCATGTCCACGAACGCCGCACAGCAAGCGCTGAACTACGCGCTTTCGGGAGCCTCTGTCATATCGGTGCTGACGGAACCTAGTTGGTTCAAAGGATCGTTGTTAGACATGCGTTTGGCTCGCCAGGCGGTTGACTCGCTCACGGATCGGCCTGCGATCCTTCGCAAGGACTTCATCTTGGACGAGTACCAGATCTCCGAGGCGAGGTTACACGGAGCGGATACCGTCCTCCTCATCGTTGCTATGCTTCCCCTCAGCCGTCTGCAAGCCCTTTACGCGTTTTCCCTCTCTCTCGGTATGGAGCCCCTCGTAGAGGTGAATAACGCGAAGGAGATGGAGGTTGCTTTGGGCATCGGAGCCAAGGTCATTGGGGTCAACAACCGGAACCTTCACTCGTTCGACGTTGATATGGGAACGACGAGCAGGTTGGTGGACATGGTTCGAGAGAGGGACATCATATTGTGCGCGCTTAGTGGGATCACGGGCCCCGAGGACGTGAGGAAGTATACTGCGCAAGGCGTTCAAGGGATCCTCGTGGGTGAAGCACTCATGCGAGCGGGGAACACGCGCGAATTTATCCGGGAGCTGCTTGATATACCCGAGACACCATCATCCTCTTCGGCCGCAGCAGATCATCAACCGAACCCACTTGTGAAGGTGTGCGGGATAAGGACTGAGGAGGAAGCTGTGGGTGCGAGGGATGCTGGAGTAGATTTGTTGGGGCTGATGTTCGTGCCGACGAGTCGCAGGAAGGTGGCGTACGAGGAGGCAAAGAGGATTTCCTCGAGAATTCGACTGGAACGTTCGTCGCACCCCGACAAGTCCTCGTTGTCACCTGCAACAACCAGTCCCGCAACGAACAATGAGCCTTGGTTCACCACGCAATCACGGCGCCTTTCGGGCGCCATATCCGCATCTGGCGGAGGACCTTTGTTGGTTGGGGTGTTCCAGGACCAGCCGCTAGAGTTTATTCTTCAGGCTGTGGCCGAGGTGCAGCTAGATGTGGTCCAGCTGCATGGGAATGAACCGGTCGAATGGAGCAAGCATATCCCGGTGCCCGTTATCAAGGTTTTCCACGTCAAAGCAGCAACCTCCACCTCCACCGGCGCGGTCGGGGTAGACCCAGTACTACTGCGGGGGCTGAGACGACCAGGTTTGAACGAGTTCGTGTTGTTAGACTCGGTACGCGACGGGCCTGGGTCCGATGGGCTCTCGGGAGGCAGCGGCAAGGTTGTTGATCTGGATCTCGCGAAGGCGGTCGTCGAGCTAGGGGAAATTGATGGCGCTTCCGCTGGGGTGTTCGGGTGGAGAATGCCGATTGTCTTGGCAGGCGGGCTGACACCAGACAACGTGGCGGAAGCGGTTGCTCGGGTCAGGCCGTGGGCTGTAGACGTGAGCGGGGGGGTCGAAAACGCGGACGGGAGTGGAAAAGATTTAGAAAAGGTCAAGGCGTTCGTGCAAGCTGCTCGTTTTACTTGACTTTTCGGTTAGATAAAGGGAAAAGATTATAAGATATGTTTTTGATCATTAATCGAGACATTCCATGGCAACAATTCGGTAGGGGATGTAACTGTCATTTGCGGTATGATACTTAACGTGCGCTCACCTTCCCTTTCCCCTCACTTTGTTTTTCCCTTTCACTCCTTGTCTTGTTTTCGCCTTCGTTCATTTCCCGGGGCAAGAACCCGTTTTCTCTCCTTCATATTCTCCGCCCGCTCTCTCCTTTTACCACACCTGTACCACCATCCGCCTCTTTCTTGCGCCGGCTCGCAGCGCTATCTCTAATCACCGACCACCGAGGATTCATCACGCTAGAACGGAACAGACTGCATGTCTCTTAAGGCTGAACTAGAAGTATGGGCTTCGGCATTGGCTGCATATGACGCGGAGAAGTTTGACGAGGCTCTCGACCTTTTCTCGGTGAGTAGTGACCCACGTTCACCGCCTCAAGATATTGACTCGGAGCCACCCGAAACACAGAGGATCAGCGAGTCGTCAAAGATCCTCACGAACATTGGCCTCATCTACGCCACCGTAGGTGACCACGAGACGGCCGTCAAACACTTCCAACTCGCGACCGACGCCGACCAATACCTAGCCGTCGCTTATTTTCAATGCGGCGTCTCCAATTTTTTATTGGAAAGGTATGACCTCGCGCACAAAGATTTCGAGGACTCGCTATTGTACTTGAGGGGGAACCAGGCGATGTGAGTACTTGTCCCCGACTCTGAGTGGGGAGGTGCCCGCTGCTGCGCGTGCGCTGCTGTGCATCGGCACCTTTTTTCAGCCACAGAATGCATTGTCACTGACCTCCGGTTCATTCCTCACAGAAATTACGAACAACTGGGACTCAAATTCAAACTGTATTCGCCAGAAGTCTTATTCAATAAGGGCCTTTCTCTGATCTACCTTGGCAAATACGATGCCGGGATGGCTGACCTTGCGGAAGCAAGCGCCGGCAAGGTCACAGCTGAGCATGGGGTTATCGACGAGGCCATTCAAGATCGCGGCGAAGGATACACGGTGTTCAGTATCGTGCGTTGCTTTCTTTCGGGTTATCTTTTCCTAAGAAGCGGCTTAACCTGTTCTCCGATGATCGTTAGCCCGTCGGCGTGTTGTATCGTCCGTCTGAGAGCAAATTGAGAAACACGAAACAGAAGGACTATCTGGGAAAGGCTGTGAGTAGGGTCTCAAACGACCGAATCTTTTTCTCCGATCCCATCGCTTACCCTGTGATTTTCTGCATGTGTAGAGATTGGTCGCCAGTGCGGATGCGAACGATGCTTACACGACGTTCACCGGTGTGACTCGCCTCAAGCAAGGAGTCACGCCGAAAGGAACATTCATTCCTGAGGATGAAGCCAATTTCGCAGACTCTGGCGCTCAGTTGAGCCGCAGCGTGACCGTTCCTGCTCCGAGTACGTCATGGGAACTCGATGATCTCTTTTGGAATGTATCTTAACATTAGAGATAGGCAACGTGGATCAGATCAATCCTGTGCCTCTGAAGCGGTCGAAGACCACCATCAGCGTCCCAGTCAACCGCAACCAAGGTTTGGGATCTGAGACATCCCAGCCGACGCCGCCGCCACGAACCAGGCTCAACAGAAGTATGACTGACGCTGGGCAAAATCCTGGTATCCAACAAGACCTTGCTGCTCCAGCGAGGGGATTGTCCCTGCGAACACCCCAAGGACGCGTCTCGCCCGAACGGAAGTCACCACCGTCGAGTGAGTTCCTCAGTCATTTGGTCACCCCTCGATTGTTGCTAGGCCATTAACATGATTCCCCACCCCTTTGGACGCAGGAGAACGAATGACTGAATTTTACGACGATTACATCGATTCTTACAGAGATCAGCCCCAGGGTGCACCCATCCGACGGAACAACACTATTGCTACTTGGGCCAGGAACAACGCAAACCCTGAAACCCCCCCTCCTCCGTCGCGTTCGCCGTCCACCCGTCCTCCACCTACCTCTTTCTCTGGGGCCAGTGGCGTCCGCCGTCGCGGCACGACCGTGAGTCGTCAGCGCAGCACGGTTCGGAGAAGGAACGTGTATGAAGAAGAGGAAGAAGGCTATGGTTCCGGAGATTACGAGGACGGGTCAAACTACTCCGAAATATCCAAGATCCGTGTCAAGGTTCGGTTCAAGGATGAAGTTAGGGGATTGGCACTCACGCCGGATGTGCCGTTTGCCGACTTCATGGGTATGCTGAGCTCAAAGTTCAGTATCCCGGTGCGCAGGTTAGACGTGAAGTTTAAGGACGAGGACGGGGGGCAGGTGAGCCTAAAGGATGAAATGGACTACGAGATGGCGTTGGAAACTGCAAAGGAGAACGCCCATGGAAAGGCGGAAGGCAAGCTGGAAGTTTGGTGCGCCGAGACATGATTGAGGCGTACTATCGAGGCAAAGCTCGTCTCTTGCTCGTGACCACCTGAAGGCTGGTGTGGTATAGTTTTGGTGGGGATCTGGTTTATTCCCTTGGCGCTAGATTTTTCTTGTCTCCCCCGCATATGTTGTTGTTTTTCTAGCGCATGCTTTGCCCTATTCTTATCTCTCTTGTTAATGGATCTAATAAATGGTTCCACCCGCGTGTGCGGGATTTGGTTGGGTCGCCTGAGCGGCCCAGCTTTCTAGCTTTGCCCCACCAGCTGATGGTGAGGCAGTTCAGGATAAAGTTTGATCATCGCAAGTCTATTCATGCGCAGTCGAGGTGACCGGGACCCGTCAATGGCATCGATATAGTTGTTTTTAGAACTCCTGCAGTCTTGGCTTTTGTTCCCAGGATCCGAGCAGGGGAGCGCCAGAAGTTATGTCGTGTGCTGATCTAGGCACGACGCCAACTAAGAACATGCGTTATGCGCATGCCCGAATCTGCCGAAGATTCTGGTAGCCATGGAAACCCGAGGGAGGGGCCTCGCGATCGCAACGTGTGGGTTTTGTTCAACTTTGTTCGATGAAAGGCTTTACGACCATGTAAGCTCGCCAGGACGAGGAAAGCCTGACGAACTCTGGAATGAACTCGCGTAGTCCCTCTGAACATCGAACGCTGTTTCTCGTTGGAACGTCACCATGGAGAAAGCGCAACCGCGAACACCTTACGGCCCTCATGTCGACCGTGTAGCGTCCATTCTTGATGCCACTTACTCACTTTTTGGACTCTCGGACCCCGGGTGATTACTACGAACTTTTCGGGTAGGATCTGGTATCCAGGATCCAGATTTGGTGATTCGGTCGTATCTTATCGCTTCCAAGGAAGCATTGTCAGATAGGGAAACAAGGTTTTCTCCTTCTCAGGTTCCGTGGGGGTTATATCAGACGGGTGCTTTACCCTCGTGGGGTCCTGGACGACCATCTCCTCGTCGATACCGAAATTAACTGGGGCGTGCTTGATAACGAGACCTCCGGTTCGCACAGCGTGTTCATACAAAAGAAGTATAGCTGCTTTGCTTTGCTTCGCTTTTGTGGTCATGCCAACGGGGTGGGACCGGCTGAGATCGAAAGGCTACAAGTTATGTAGCGGTGACGAAGCTTTCTAGGTTCGCGAACAGGCGGAAGGACGGACGCGTCCCCCCCGTGGTATGCCAATGGGAGCCATGGAAACGTTCGATGTGATCCTAGGAGTCCTCGAGGTCGAATGCACTGGCGTGCGAATATCGTCCTTTCTGAGAGGACGGCGGCCAATCGATGATCCCTTTCAGCTGGATCCATCCCACTACTTCCATACGCGTCGTGCAAGGAAACAACCCTTGTTGAGAGGCTGGCGGTGGCGATACTCTCTGAATTTGCGAGGAGGCGGGGAGGGATGTACCCGTGACGGGCGAAGGGAAAGTTGGAAACATCGCCAACTCGTGGGGTCTTCGAAGGCGAGTGTATGTCGCCTTCTAGTACTACAAACTTGAGACATCCGGACCCGGTGCACCTCCGTCGCAGGACTCCACTCCCAGCCGCTGGATCCGATCGACGTGGTTGACGATTCAATGATGCTTTTCATCTGGACCCAATCTATATGACGGCCATTCTGAACGCAAAGGGATTTTCACTCTCAACGAAGAGGATCTTTATTCCTACGAAAGAGAGTTTGTGTCAGCATGTAATACTCCGCTCTCAGGAACCCGGGGCAAGACGGTACTGGATGTGACTGCCCAGTGGTCAATATCATGGGTAGTGTACGAGGCTACTTTCACGGTGAGGAAGATTGCCAACATGATACCTCAGCTCTCTCCGACACTTGGCCCGCGCTGTAGTTTCTCACAGAAGATTCCTCGATAACGTCCCTCTCGCGGTAAACCACGAATTGGTCTACGGCTTGATCCATCCTACTCGCGGCGGACTCCACGACGCTCTCTACAAACGGTTGGGCATCGACGGGGCGGGTGCGGATGCTCGGTGTGAAGAGTTTCTTCAGGAGCCTCCGAACGTTCAGATGACTCGTGAGGCTCTGTCGACTCGGCATGATATGTTGAGCAGGGCAGCTACGGAACTGGAGGAGGCAATTTACTAGATCACGATGGAAAGCCAGCATTTGATCCTATAGATAAGTATCTCGAGTAAGGAGCCATGGCTAAAGTCTATGGTTTATCAACGATGTGATACGTCAGGGTAGGGGCCGTCACTGACTCACCAGAATATTATATCATCGGCCAATCATCTTCGTCACCAATCATCTTCGTCACTGTCCTCGTCCTCGTTTTCATCTTCATCTTCATCTTCATCAAAATACTCATCTTCATCTTCAGCGGTAATTTCCACACGCGAGACGTGTTTCTGTAGCTCTTTCTGTAGCTCTGCAATCGCCTCCGTCGGGACGGGTTCCCCGAAAACAATAACCTCGACCGACTTGAATGGTACTCCTCTCGACGCCCTCCCCGCCGCAAAGGTTACAATTTCCCCAATATCGAACGCGGGGACGCAATAAACGAATTCCTCCAGTTTCGGGCACGCGACCACTCCGTCTGAGAACAATGCAAAACCTAGGCCCGGGAGGAAAACTGGTGGGCCAGGGTAGAGAGAGATGATGAGAGTGCGTAGGTTTGCCATGGATCGAATTGCCTGGTAGAGTTCATTGGCCACGAGGCCAGCGCCCCTGATTTCTAGACATTGGGTGTTCGAGGTGTCAAACCGTGCCAGGTGACGGGTCACCAAATGAGTGGGGCCGGGTCCAGGGTCTAAAACAAAGCGACCTAGTCCGTTTGGCCCAGCAAACTGCATGCTTGGAGGGAAGTCTGTAAAGTCCAAGCAGACTTTGGTGAAGTTGGAGAGGTTCCTGAAGTTGGAGAGCGAGCTGGGAAGTAGCTTGTCGATCTGGGGGACAGTTGAGTAGGAATGTATTATCGCCCCTGCACCAACTGGGATCACGAGGTGGTTGAGTAAGAGCCAAGGTGGCTGTGGCCCGTAAATCTCTAGTGTCTTTAAGTGTGGCAGTGATACCAATCGTCCATCCTGGGTGCCAAACGTTGGGGCTGCAGAGGTGAGCCTGACTTCTGAGAGGCTGGGAGCGCTTTCGAAGAAGTCGAGAAATTGGCCGAGGGAGAGTGTGGGCTGCTCCACAGAAGTCAGCCCGAACGACGTGAGGTTTTTCATATTCCTCCAGGGCAGCTGCGTGCGAACGGACCGGAGATGTAACTCGCGCACGGAGGAGAGGTCCCCATCAAAGAGTGCGCTTGTAAGCTCGGAAATGATCTCGAGACTGATAGAGGCGTGACCATCAATGAACAAGCTTCTGAGGAGAGGAGCAGGGTGGACGAGGTGTTTGGTAATGTCTTCGAGGTAATCTGGCGATGTAGTCACATGCAGGTAGCTGAGTCGGCTAAAAACGTGGGGAGCGATGTCGAGGAAGGGGTCGTTGGGGAGCAGGCCTTTTTTCCGTTCCAGCCGCACGCTGATGGGGGCAGACTTGGAGCGTTCGAGGTAGACGCAAGTCTTTTCGGTGTCCGTGCAGTAGAAATCTGTCCACAGCGAGGCGAGCGATACGAAAATCTCCCTCCAAGCCCGACACACGTGAGTTAGCGTGATTGCAGTTCTATCGCTCTCCTCGTCATCCAAGAAATCCGGAATGAGAGCGAGCACATCGCGAGGTAGCCGGTTGATTGGGGCCCGCTTGTTCCGCATGGATCGAATCGAGGAGATGACCTCCGAAGCATCTTGGTCGAGAGTATCTAGCTGTGATATGACAGTAAACACCCAACAAAGAACCTGGTTTATTCATTTGACCAACCTCATCATCATCCAAGGCAGTCGCAACGCTGCGGGTTCGTTTGTTAGCAGTCGGTCGCGATTCTACCCCGCTCCAGTCTTTGCTCACCTTGTCCCAAGAAGAATATCACGTAGCCCTTTCTTAGCGGCACGTAAGTTATGAGATACCAAAGAGCCTCTGTTGGGGCTGGGCTCCTTGAGGAGGTTGGACATGATACGGTGTGGATGGATAGCAGTTCACAAGGTGCATGCACCATGATGTCCTTCTTGATCGCCACGCTTTCCATTCACACCACCCGCGACCGTTGGTTCGATTCGAATAAAATGCCAGACAATGTGGGCACACTCCTCACAGTCTCCCAGATGTCCCCTCACAAAAAACCGACCGCTCCTTTTCAAGACTCCAAGAAGGTGCAGGCTCACCTCGAGTCTCAACAAGCCACAAATCCGAACAGAAGGTTACAGTCAGTCATGAAGCGTCCTCAATTTCCTGCGGGGTCTTGACTTTCTTTGTACAGGAAGGAAGACGTGAAACTTGGAATAGGCGTACTGCGAGCTGGAAGGGTGTCAACTTTGTTTTCTTCGGCGACGTACTGTCTGTGGGTTGTTCTCCGGGAATTCCATGGATCCGGCTTGACTGTAGAGATGAAATTCATAATCACAAATTACTATAGTTGCAAACGCGAAGACGCTTCCTATAGGGCATCGCTGCTTGCCGCAGGTATTCACAACAGGACGGTGTAGCTGATACGTCTCTTCTCTATTTCACGGACCTCAAGATGCCTCTTGTCCCACTGAATAGTGCAACTGCATCTTGAATGCTGCAACCGACAGGTCTTCCGACCCCTCCCGAGCGGCGGTCAATCGCTTAGTCAGCAGCTGCAATAACCTCACATTTTCTCTCCGACGCCGTTCATCTCCATGGACGCACGAACCTATCCCGGAAGGGGCCTGTCCCTTTTACAACTCGCCTTTTCTCTGAACGAGGAGTTAAAGCGCACAGCATCTTCTTCACCGTACGTCTTGGTGTCTTTGGCGTCTCCGAGAATTATCTACACACTAACTTCCTTTGCAGCATCACCCTGGATCAAGTCTCTCAGCTCGATAACGAAATTTCGGCCGCATTGGCAACTATTCGCGAACGGAGGAACACGTTTAGCCACATCAACCGCCTTCCGTTCGACATCCTTTCCCTTATCCCCATCCATCTCCCTTCCCAAAAGGACCGGTTTCGTGCCAGCTTCGTATGTCGCCATTGGCGCAGGACCTTCCTCCAACGCGCTGAGTTATGGTCCGAGCTGGTCCTCTCCAAGGGTGAGGACTATGTGAAAACTCTTCTCGAACGCGCGAAGGGGTCCCAGCTGGTCGTGAACGTTGGACGGAGCGGTCACCAGAAGGTTCCCACCAGCACCATGAGCCTACTTTCTCCCCATACCAATCAAATCAGAGATCTCGGATTTGCACACCATGGGTGGGCAGATATTCAAGCATTCATGGATATCAATCCTGGACCTTTCCCGCTCCTGGACACCCTCACGTTCGATCTGGCTATCCAAGGCCGCCTCGGTATTTCCGGGGTGATGGTCCCCCCATCTACACGCCTCTTCAGCACCGCCGTCAATTTGAAGAATTTCTGCTTCTATACAACGCCGGCCTGGGCACCACCCTTGAGCCATTTTGTCTTTCCCAACCTCGTCGTATTTGACTTTACAGTGCGGCCATGGGAGCCGTTCTGCGCTTTGCAACTGCTGGACTTCCTGGAAACCTCACCGATGCTTCAAAGGCTGAAGATGAACATCATGGCGAGTATATCGCTCCATGGCATCCCTCAGGAAAGGGTCGTTGTCCTCCCCAACGTCAAAGACATCGACGTAACCGTGACTTATATCGACCCCGGTTACGAGATCGCAACTTACATATCTTGCCCTTCCGTCGCGTCTATGGTGCTCACGCTCAAGGAAGGTTCCGACACCATGATTTCAGAGGGAATATTCCCCACACCTGATTTGTGGAACACGATCATCCGTCAATATACAAGAAGTCCGGTTGAGGAACTCACGCTCTCACTAAACACTATCGACTTTGTCACATGTACGCTAAACCTCCGGACTTCTGATGCGACCGTCATCGAATTGTGTCTCGTAGTCAAAACTTATGGCGAAGACAATAACGAGGTGCACCACGAAGTCTTCACCGAGGCCACTAACACTATCCTGGATTACCACCAATTGGCCAACGTCAAGCGCGTCTCCATATGTCATAATTACGACTGTCTTGACACCACCCCTACCACACATATTTCGAACGAAGCCGGGAGACTGTTCAAGTCTCTTGGCCCCTTGGACGAGTTAACCATCTATCGCTGCGATGCACAACCATACTCCCGTTTCTTCCTCAGCACTCTAGAGGGCCACCCTGAAGAACCGGCTGTGTTCCCACCAATTAAGAAACTGACAATCTCACACCCAATGTGCCAATCCGATGAAGCATTTACGGCAACGGTCTTGGGGCTTGCACGGTCACGGAACGCGCTTGGAGTGCCTTTCGAATCTCTACTGGTCCGCGCGGGGGGATTGCCTGCAGAGTTTGAAGCGGAGCTGAGGCCGTGGGTCGGCAATGTGGAGTATTGCTATGAGGAGCTCGATGAGGAGCTCGATGATGAATACTAGAGTCTCAGCTATTGAATCCCTGTAAGCCCCTATGTGACTAGTTCCCGGAGTTCACTTCTGAGCGTATTTACAGACATCCGTGCTTTGTGACTGGATTACCATCGTTCTGAGAAGCTGTTTAGAGACAGTGCGAGAGGAAATCAAAATTCCTCGACGGTCCACTTTACAGAGTGACCCTACAGGCCAACGCCCCGAGACGCTGACCGCTAATTTACTGCAGCTTTAGCTCTGCTACGGGGTCGGCTTAAGGAGGGTGTTTTCCAGGGGGTGGGGGGGTTTCACGCTATAATTAAGGCTGCGAAATCATGTTGTATACGTCATAATTATGATTGACTTGTCTCCACGCATATCGCGAATGAAGCCGGCTGGATGAGTTTACCACCTACCACTGCGATATGCGACTGTACTTCCGTCCCTTCCTCAGCTTGGTCAGCAGATCGCATTTCCCAAAAAGGATAATTGCCCGCTTTCGATTGACCCTCTTCATCTCCTCGATGGAAGCACGAGCTTATCCCGGAAAGGGCCTGTCCCTTTTACAACTTGCCTTTGCTATGAACGAGGAGCTGAAGCGCACGGCGTTCTCTCCGCTGTACGTTGTAAAAGACCTTTGGTGCCTTAGGAATGATGCATATTGACTTACTCTATAGCGTCAACCTGGACGAGGTCTCCCAACTCGATAACGACATCTCGGTTGGATTGGCAACTATTCGCGAATGGAGAAACACGTTCAACCGCACCAATCGTCTCCCGTTCGACATTCTTTCCCTTATCCCCATCCATCTCCCTCCTCATAAGGACCGGTTTCGTGCCAGCTTCGTATGCCGCCATTGGCGCAGAACCTTCCTTCGACGTGCCGAGTTATGGTCTGACCTGGACCTTACAAAGGGCGAGGACTATGTGAAAACTCTCCTCGAACGCGCAAAGGGGTCCCAGTTGTTTGTGCTCTTTAGAGGTCACAAGATGGTTCCCACCAGCACCATGATGCTACTTTCTCCCCATACCAATCAAATCAGGGATCTTGTGTTCGTGAGCCGTGGATGGGCGGACATCCTGAGGTTTATTGACACCAATCCTGGACCTTTCCCGCTCCTGGATTCCCTCGCATTCAATACCACCAGTGAAGACTCTGACGTGATGGTCTGTCCTACACGCCTCTTCGGCACTGCCGTCAATCTGCGGGAGTTTTACTTCTACTCCACATCAGTATCAACCTGGTCACCATCCTTAGGCCATTTTGTCTTCCCAAACCTCACCTTGTTTGACTTCGTTGTCCAGCAATCGGAGGACTTCCGCGCTTTGCGACTATTTGACTTCCTGGAAGCTTCACCAATGCTGCAAACGGTGCGCATGAGCATCGTCGCGAACATATCGCTGGATGGCATCCCTCAGGAACGGGTCGTCACCCTACCCAACGTCAAAGACCTCGACATAATCGTGACCGATTGTGGGCCCGGTTACGAGATCATCACTTACATATCATGCCCTTCCATCGCATCCATGTCGTTTATGCTCCAGGGAGACCCAGAGACGATGGTTTTGGAGGAAATATTCCCCACTCCCGCTTTGTGGAACGCAATCATTCGTCGGTATGCGAGGAGTCCTGTCGAGGAAATCACCCTCTTGCTAAACATCCTCGCCCGTGTCACATGCACACTCACCCTCCGGTCCTCCGATGGAACTGCCATTGGATTGAGCCTCGGCGTCAAGGCGTACAACGGAGTAAGAGACGAGGTCCACCATCAAGTCTTCACCGAGGCCACTAGCTCTATCCTGTATCACCCCCAACTGGCCAACGTCAAACGCTTTCGCATCTGCCACAGTTATGAGTATATTTCCCCTGCCTTCACCCCACGCATCGCGAACGAGTCCGGGAGACTGTTCAAGTCTCTTGGCCCCTTGGACGAATTGACCATCTACCGCTGCGATGTAAAACCATACTTCCTTTTCTTCCTCGGCATCCTGGAGGGCCGGATTGAAGCACCGGCTGTGTTCTCGCCAATTAAGCAGCTCACGATCTCACACCCAATGTGTCCATCTGTGGAGGAGTTTAGGGCAGCGGTTGTGGGACTTGCGCATTTACGGCACGCCCTTGGAGTACCTTTCGAACGTGTAATAATCCGTGCGGGAGGGTTGCCTGCAGGGCTGGAAGAGGAGCTGAGGCCCTGGGTCGGCAGTGCAGAGTATTGCTATGAGGATCCACACGGGGATCACTAGAGTCTTAGCCATGGAACTGTTGTAAGCTCCTGTGTGACCGGTTCTTGGAGTCATTTTCTGAACGCATTTACAGGTGTTTTTGTTATGTGACGGGATGGCCATTTTTCTGAGAAGCTGTTTGGAGACAGTGCGAGAGGAAAGCAGAGGGGAGAACAGTCTTCGGCGTCTACTTTACAGGGTGACCTTGCTAGTCAACGCACCGAGACGCTGACCGTTGATTTGCTGCAGCGGCGACCTTTAGCACTACTATGGAGTCTGCTTGAGGAGGCTTTATCTCGCTTCTGATAATTTCGGCGGGGATAATTAAGGCTGTGAAATCATTTTGGTGCCGTCGAGATCTGGGCGGTTAGCCATCGTGACTTCGGCTTTGTATGCGAGGGGTGTTTTGGAAAAGCGGGCGAGTACATCGATAAGACGAGGGTTGTTGAGTTGCCCCCTCGCGATACGAGCTGGAGCTACCGTTCAAAATAGTGCTCGGGCGATCATCCCTTCTTACTTCCGTTCCGCCATCTACTCGCTAGGCGCCCGACTGGGAAATTTCTTTCAACTACTGGATCCCCCCATCGTGCTCGAGAGATGAGTGGATATTCCACCTTGGCCCCTCATTATGTTCTCCCCAGCCTGTCCCGACCTCCTTTCCGGTCCAACGCGCACCGTCAGGAGCATGAGGCGATAATCTTTGACCCAGATCCCCCCCCTCGCTCCGACAGTGGACGCCGCGCGGCTTCCCTCCCCTTGGGAGACGGCCGGTGGCCTCGCAAAATCGCGGCACATCTCCATCTACCTCACCATCCCTGGTCCACCGATCTCGCCTCCCCTTTGGAGGACCGAGTCACTTGGGCGCTCTCGCCGATTTCCTCAGCCACCCCTCCGACGGATCTTCCTGACGAGGCGTATATGATGGGGATCCCCGGACTCCCAGACCCTCCCGTCTTGTCAGCGCGCGCCACGCCGTGCGATCGCCCCGTCTATATCACTGCCCTTCCCGATTGGCTGATCACTGAGAAAGATTCCGAGCTTGGCCCGAAGCGACGGGCTGGGCGGAGATAATGTCCTCCACTGTCCCCTATTTATCCTCGGGCCCTCTCCCAGCTCCTCCTCCCTTTTTGGATGCCTTTCTCGATCGACCTACAACTGATGCCCTATGCCCTCGTATGCAAAATCCCTCTGTACTCCCTCTCTTCTCCCTTAATTGTAACAAAGCAAACTACATTGGACACGCTGTCCTCAACTCTCTTGCGCAAACATATCACATCATTCTCTTCCAGGAACCTTGGACTGGCCGGATCGGTACAACCAGGTCAGACTCCGACCCTGCTGGGGTTGAAGTCACAGGCCTCGTGCATCAATCCAGCTGGAACCAATTTATCCCTGTTCCCCCATCTCACATCCCGCCCCCGAGAGTGGCAGCGTATACTGCTTGTCACACACTGGGGGCAAGGGGTCACTTACCCAGCAATTACATTGTGATTACATTGTGATTTTTTAGACAATGTGTCCAGCCTGTAGCCATGAGGTACATGCTGAGTTCTTTTACAAAGTACCTATCAATGTGACCACAATGTGGCCAGTGGGTCCATCTTGATCACTTTTACAAAGTACCCATCAATTCGATCACAATGTGCCCTGTGGGTCCATGCAGGATACATTGTAAAAGTATCCATCAAAGTGGCCACTGGGCACTTTGTGAAAGAAACCCCTGGGTTCTTTCACAATTTTGCCTACAATGTGTCCAGCATACCCTTGAGCCACTCATTAAGAGTTCTTTCAAAAAGTACCCAGCAATGTGACCACAATGTCCCCAGGGGGTTCTTTTCAATGTTTTCACAATGAACTCTCAATGTGGTTGGATTTCATAACAAACTCTCAAAGAAACCATTGAGTATCTGGTTGGATACTTTGTGGACATATTGCTGGATACTTTATGAAAGAACTCTCAATGAGTGGCTCGGGGGTATGCTGGACACATTGTAGGCAAAATTGTGAAAGAACCCAGGGGTTTCTTTCACAAAGTGCCCAGTGGCCACTTTGATGGATACTTTTACAATGTATCCTGCATGGACCCACAGGGCACATTGTGATCGAATTGATGGGTACTTTGTAAAAGTGATCAAGATGGACCCACTGGCCACATTGTGGTCACATTGATAGGTACTTTGTAAAAGAACTCAGCATGTACCTCATGGCTACAGGCTGGACACATTGTCTAAAAAATCACAATGTAATCACAATGTAATTGCTGGGTAAGTGACCCCTTGCCCCCAGTGACAACTCCAACTTTACGTACACCCTCCGATCGGACATCTTCAACCACCCAGACATGATGGCACTTGAGGTTGTCCCAAGGGGCCCACCCCTCAATCGCTTCCTGATCATCAACATCTACAATGATTCAAACAACACCGCTCTTGACATCCTCCTCTCCACCCCCCTCCCCCCCATTCCAATCATTCTTGTAGGTGATTTCAACCTGCACCACCCTGCCTGGTCTGGGAGGGAGACACCTGCCTCCTGCCACTCAGCTAATGCCCTCATTGATTGGGCCTCGGAACTAGGTCTAGTCCTCCTCAATGAGCCAGGAGTCCGAACCTTCGAACGGGGCTCTCAGTCTTCCACCATCGACCTCTTTTGGTCTTCCACTTCTCTACTTCCCCTCATACGTGACTGGCAGGTTCATCAGAACTTGGACTTCGCCTCAGATCACCTTCCCATCACCGCCTCCCTCTCCCCATTTTCCCCTGATCCTAACCCATCCCCTCCCAAGTTCCTCTTTCACCCTGACAAAGAGACAGACTGGGGGTTATGCTTCCTGGAGACCCTTAAGGCTAACGCCCCAGCGATGCCAGAAGTTTGCTCCCTGGAACTCCTCCCACCTCTCATTGATCACCTACTCAATGCTCTTACTACCGCCTCCTCCCTACACTGCAGCGCCAAACCCCCCACGCCTGGAGCCTCGCCTTGGTTCACCCGAGAAGTCGTTGTGGCGCTTCGGAAGGTCCGACAAGCTCGCACCATCCTTCGCCGCCTGAACAGGCAAGGTGTGACTGGCATCCCTCTTAACAACGCATTCACTACTCTTCGCACCCTCCGCAATAAGCTCAGACGCACCATCTCAAAAGCCAAGCGAGACTGGGCGCTGAACTTAGCCCATGAGATTGAACCAAACAAGATTTGGACCCTCACAAACTGGTACAAGGGGATCCGGCGGTATGCCATGCCCGCCCTCGTCAGAAGTGACCGCTCTATGGCCATCACTGACGACGAGAAGGCAGACCTACTCCGTACCTCCTTCTTCCCTCCTCCTCCTGTCCTTATTTCCGACCCCCTCCCTTCTTACCCTAACCACAACACCCGTCCTTTTCACCCAGTCCTTGAGGAAGAGATTGATACCCACCTCAAGGCAACCTCTAATACTTCTGCTCCAGGATCGTCTGGTGTTTCCTACCGGGCCCTCAAGTGGGCCTGGAAGCTGGCTCCAGAATACATCACCTACGTCTTGAATTGGTCACTGGCTCTTGGCTTCCACTACCCTCAGTGGAAACAAGCCATCACCGTGGTAATCCCTAAGCCCCACAAGGCTGACTACTCCAACCCCCATTCATATCGCCCCATTCAGCTGCTTGAATGCCTCGGCAAACTCCTCGAGAAGGTTGTCGCTAAACGGCTCCTCTATGACTGTTCCAAGTTGGGCTTAATCCCTCCTGAGCAGTTTGGAGGCGTCTCCTCAGCCTCTTGCCCTGACGCAGGACTGGCTCTGGTGCACGACATTCATGAGGGGCTCAACCGCGGCCTTTCTCCCTCACTCCTCACCCTTGATGTCAAGGGCTTCTTCGACTCTATCAACCACAACAAGCTCCTCCTCACACTTTATGACATGGGCTTCCCCCTCCCTCTGGTAGGCTGGGTTGCCTCCTTCCTCTCTGATCGACACTCCGCTCTGAAGATTGGAGACATAGTTGGCCCTATGCTACCCCTTGTTGTTGGGGTACCCCAGGGATCCCCAGTCTCCCCAATCCTCTCCGTGATCTACACTGCCCCAATTCTGAGGGAATTGAACGACATCCTACCACACTCTGTTGCAGGAGTCCAGGTTCTGGTCAAATCGTACATTGACGACTTCTACTTACTTGCCATGTCCTCTTCAGCAGACGAAAACATATCCCTCCTCACTGTTGGCCTACATCAGGTCGTCTCACTTCTCCAGGGTGTGGGGATGAGGATTGACCCGGGAAAATCGGAACTTATCCACTTCTCCCGTAAATCTCCCCCCCCCCCCTCCCCTCCTCTCATCACCAATGCTTACGGAGAACTCCTGGTCATACCCCCGGCCAAGGATTACCTCCGTTGGCTGGGAATCTTCTTTGACCCTAAACTCCACTTTCAACACCATGTTCGGATCATGTCCAACCGGGCGGCGTCGGTGGCTAATGGGATCAGGGTCCTCGCCAACACGGTGAGGGGCTTGTCCCAGCGGCACCTCCGCATCCTGGTGAAGACATGCGTCATCCCCATCCTCACCTACGCTTTCCCTCTCTGGTTCACGGCGCGGTTTCCCAACCAGTCTCTCAACCGCCTCCAAGTGATCCTCAACCGCTGCACCATACATGTCTCAGGGGCATTCCGCACTGCTCCCACTCCTGCCACCCAAGCCCTCTCACACATTCCCCCAATATCCCTCACTCTCGCATGGCTACGCCAGAAGGCAGCGGCCCGCCTCCTCAAACTCCCTCTTTCTGCTCTCATTTCACAACGTCTCCCAGACACTTGGAGGGGCGGCGTCTCTGGTGCCTCCCCCTTCAAGACTCTGGAAACCCTACCACACAACCCAAAGACATTCAAACAACTTTCCCCTCTCACTCAACTCTCCAAACGTTCGAATCCTAAGGGTGAACGCCTGTTCCCCTTTGCTTCAGAATGTGCTCCATTCATTCCCCAACTCACCAACACCTCACACTACCCTTCCTTTTTCTTAGACCCTGACCCTGTTGGGTCTTCTGGCTCTGAGGAACGGGAGGGATACGCCTCTCGCATCAACTCCCTCCTGAACCAGCGGGACAAGGACAAAGTCAACTACATCTTTTGCGATGGTTCATACAAGTCGGACAGGGGGGGTGCTGCCATGGTTGCGTACCTAGGCACAAGCCCTGCCCTAACCACTCCAGACTTTCAAATCACTGTTGGCACTGGCCAACGTTCTACAGCCTACGACGGTGAGATGCTAGCCCTAGTGCTGGCCAGCCGCCGTGCTCTCCTCATTAGTCGTGATCGGGGCCTCCCTAGGGAGATTGTGATCTACTCTGACTCATCATCCGCACTTAGCAATATTACCTTGCCGGGACCCCACCCAGGCTAACTCTTCTCCCTTATCTTCATCAAAAACATCAAAGAGGCCCTATCAAACTCCACTTGCTCCATATCCCTTAGGTGGTCCCCAGGACACGCAAAGGTCCAAGGCAACGAGCTCGCTGACACCCTGGCCAAGGAAGCTAGCATGCTCCCTCGCCCACATCAGGTTGGAGCTCCCACCCAAGCCTTCCTCTCTCTCAAATCCAAAGTTACAGTTTCAAAGGGCTGGGAAAAGCGGGTTAAGGCTCTCAAGCCAACGCCCGGTACTGGTTTCCTCCAGTGTCAGGGTTGTAGGCCTGCTTACTGTTTGTGGGGCGCTAGAGGATTAGCAGCTGGGTGCGGGGTGTCGGGTCTGGGTTTGAAGGGGGTTCCGGGCGTAGAGACGAGGAGAGGAGGAATGTCCAGAGAGAGAGGTGACTCTGTCTGATAAGGGTGGACGGGCGAGTGGTAGTCTTGGCAGAACTGATTGAGTTGCTGCACAAAGGGTTCGAAGTCTTGGTCGCTAAGACGTTCGAAGTTGACGAGATATTCTATGACTGAGTAAGGTAATTCAGTTGGGACTTCCCACCAGAGAATGATGATCGCAGGAGAGTGGGTATGGATGTTAGTAGTAAGATGAATACGTGGGGAGGGAAAGTAAAAGGCTGGGCTGATACTGAAGTAAACGGTCGCAATGACGCTCTCCGTAAGATCTGAATTCCAGAGGAATTGGTGATCTGCCCCTAGGAGAAAAGGAGGAGTGGTGACTCCGGCGTCAAGAGCTGCAAAGGGGCGGTAGTAAGGGAAATGGGTGAGTAAACCAGTTGTTCGGTTTACTTGGAGACTTCTAATGAGTTTATACTCCCAGATAGATCTCCTGGCGTCAGGAACGTTCGGTCGTTGAACTGGACTGGTAGAGGGAAAAGGGTTTGGGGGACTGAACATACACTAGCAGGAGAATTCCTGCTTGAATGAGTCAGGTAAGGTAAGACGTGAGAATAATTTCTCAGCTTACTTTGTTTATTCAAGTTGTGGGTAGAGGGGTACAGAAGAGATTGAGAATGGGGAAAGAAAGAAGCGAACACTCTTCCTTATATACCCAATCCTCTACAGGAGTCATTATTTTACAACGAGTCAAACAGGAATCAACATGGTCTGTGCGTAGTTTAGGGTAGGATGGACGAGTCAGGGGAGTGGGACTTTGGAATGACAATTGACGAAATGAAAATAGGAGAACAATAGTGAAGGAGTCATTAGGAGCATAATGGGGATTTCTCATGATCGATGGTGGTAATAGAAGACTGGTGGGGATTTCTCACGATCGATGGGGACTTCTCTTGTTTCACAGTAGCAGTAGAAGACGGATGGGGATTTCCCGTGATTGATGGGGATTTCTCTGAATTGATAGGATTGTGATTGGGGCTGAGGGTTCGTTTCTCCTAAATGGGGACGTTAATGAATAATAGGTTATTGTTTTCCCCTTTTGGTTTCTTTTGAGTCAGGATGTATTTAAGTCAGAGGGATTAATGGTCGTTCCCCCCCATCGTCTCTTTTCCACTCCCACCAACCAACCACTACTCTCTCCCAAACATCATCACCACCATGTCTGCTTTCATTGCCAGCAACGCTGTACTTAATGCTGCTGCCACCCCCTTTACTCCATCTTTTGAGACAGATGCTCCCTACGATGTGGAGCAACACTTGTACGACACCCCCGCCAACATCGCTGTCACGAACGCGTGACATAGTAGCCAAGATCACACAAGTAATTCAAGACATTGGTCTTATTCGCAGTAGTAATAGTACAAGGGTGGCTAACAAGAACTACAACTTCAGACAAGAACAAACGGATCTACGTCACACGTACAGTCCTGAGGAAACAGGCAACGGTGAGCAAAGTGGTGAGGGTTGTGTATACTCTCAGGGCAATACGAATACGCTCGCGTCACCGGATCCTGCCAACACTCCCGGCACCCCAATACATCATGAAACAAGCTATCATGCATCTCCCGCTTCACGTCCGTCAACGCCGCGCTCACTAATGCAAACCCATAGCGGTCCTGGAGACCCGCTACCTCCACTTTCAGCTTCATTCGAACCTGACGTGATTTGTCGGAGGGACGACAGCGTTGACCAGTACGAGTCATCGGATTCTTGCGCTCTTTCTTCTTCTGGGTCCTCACCACCATCTGACGACTCGGAACAGGACTCCAAGGAGGGGACTGAGGAAGAGGGACTCCCTGGTCCTGGAGATGGCGGAGGGACGACGGGGGAGTGAGGAGCTGCATCGGTGCAGTACGCTCCATGGCATCTATGACCGAAGTACCTGAGGAGAGATTCCTGGAAAGGTTTCCAGTGGTCCAAAGCAAAGTGAGAGAAGTCTTCATTAAGACTGTTGACCGCGACATACATGACATCCATCCTCTTCTCCAACTTCAAGATCCTGTCCTCCCTCTCTCGCTCCATCGCATCCTGCAGGGGAGTAACCCCGGGAGCCCACTTTTGAGTCTTGTTAGGGTCTTCATACCCAGCTTGCTCCCAGAACTCGGCAGGAGCATTGTGAGCAGTCAGGAAGTCAATTGCGACCTCGTTGTCGCGAGCAATGTTGGCGGGGGAGTCGTAAAGATGTTGCTCCACGTTGAAAGGAGCATCCGTTGTCGGACATAAGAACAACCATGGTATTATTTATGATAATTCACCACCAAAAGATTAGATTAGATAAGATTACAGTCTTATCAGATAAAGATTAGATTAGATTAGGACAAGAAACTCATGGACTGTTACAGAATGTTCAGGAACACCCTGGAATGCGCCGGAACATCCTGGAACTTGCCGGAATGTTCTAGAAGGAGACAGAATGTCACACCCCATGTGACACTGGTCACGCCTTTTTTGACATTTTAGTCACACTTGTGACACAAGTCACACGTAGAAATAGTTTAGTTTACCATAGAACAAGATGGAAGCAGATGGAATGTTCTAGAATAATCTTAGTTGTAAAAGTATATAAGAAGCTCAACCACAGTTCTAAGCAAAAAGGAACCTCCCCCCTCCCTTTCACCCCCCCAACCTTTGACCTCAGGAATTCCCTTTCAAGGAATTTCACCCTACCATTTTACCCCTATCCTTTCACCTCTACCCCTTTACACCCCTTATCCTTAGAACTGATTGGAAGAGTGATTTTCAGTAATCATACTCCAGTTCAGCCCATACCTTTGTGTGAAGTATATCTAAGCTTGATTGACCTTAGTACACTTGACGTTTGAGAGTATCCCGATCTCTGTAATTGCTGAAGGCAGTGCCCTTCAGGCAGAGAGTACTCCAACTCAGACTAGTGTTTGACTAAGCTACATCCAAATTAGTGAAGTACCACATAGGCCCCGACATACCACGTTTTCAGAAGTCCCCAGAAGTTTAACCCGTTTCAGATTAGCATTACGTTGCTCACCATACGTTTCATTTACCCGACAGATATCAGCAGTTATAGGACGTTCCCTAGGAGTTATTGAACATATCAGCACAACCATCCACGACATATCAGCATAGCCACAGGCGTAACTGCACAGCCGCAGCACAGCCTCCTTACACAGCCTGTTACATAGCCCATTTACACAGCCTCGTTACACAGCCTGTTACACAGCCCATTGCACAGCCCATTACACAGCCTTCTGCACAGCCCCAGAACACAGCTCAAAGACATATTTACAGTGCACAGCATTCTACACAGCCTTCTTCACAGCCTCATACACAGCCTCAATCATATCAGGTTCACACATCAATATCTTCATTCCCGATCATCAGCGTAGATCAGGAACTCCATTCTTATCACGATCAGCAACCCCCTTTACATTCCAAACAGGTGTTTGCCCAGTAGGAACGATAGTACAACAAGGTTAAGGATAGTTGAACCCCTCTGAACAATACTGAAGGACAAAAGACAATCCTTCAGCGAACTCATCAGGACAAGGAGCTGGAAAGTGCGAAACCCCGCCCACCCTGTGGAGTTGTTAGTCGGGAACACTGACTTCTCAATCAGCCTACTTAGTTGTTAACACTTAGCTTCTAAGTAAACCAACGAGGACTAGTAAGAGTTCTTATAGACCTCTACACTACAACCTCCAGCAAACTTGACAACTGGAGCCCACGGCGAGGGGCTTCAATAAAACACACCTTTACCCTTACACACATCATTCCTACTACAACACCTCTATCAATCCCCAACATTACCCCCTCTACAGCCATGACTAATCTCTCAGACACAGAGAACGAACAAACCCCCTTAATTGGAATGGGAGAATTCCCCCCCCAATCCAATTCCTACCTTGAATTACCATCTCCGAACAAATCACGAGCACCACCAACCTTTACAGGAGCCCCTAACACTTTGGAGCCCTTCCTGGAAAATTACAATCATCTCTGTAAACGATATGATGTGACATCGTCCAAGGAACAGTACCAAGGACTCATCCGATATTGTGACCCAGGGATAGCCAATTTACTGCGAACCTGGCCATCACATGCTTATAGGGATTATGCAACTCTATTGGTAGAACTTGAGTATTTCTTTGGAGACCGGCAAGGATGCCTCAACATGGGAAAGATTGAAGCCTTTACCACCAAATGGAGAGCACGTAAAATGTGTACCTTGGACCAGTTCAAATGTTATCAACTTAAATTCCATCAGTTGATTGGACGGGCCAGGGAAAAGAAGAAGATCTCAACCAGAGATGTCAATAGATATTTCTGGGAAGGTCTGCATGCATCCTTCAGGCACCAAGTAGAAGCTCACATGAGAATAGCAAATCCCCTTTTGGACGTAACAGTACCATTCAGCATAGCCGAGATAGTTGAAGGAGCAGGCACTGCACTAAACCCCAACAGGTTCGATCAGCATCTTACTACCAAAGGTGGATATCGATCCTCAGAGTCAGACTCAGATGAAGGTGGACCCGGCAGTTCAGTGAAGATCTTAGGATATGTCTCTGATGATGAATCAGAAAATGAGCCAAAATCTCTCATCCAACCTAAGCAGCTCCCCACGCCTCCCAAGACACCCCCTAGGACCACATTAAAAACCAAGAAACATAAGGCAAAGAAAGATGAAGAATTTGACAGCCTGGTAGAGGACCTGAGTAAATTGAGTGTAAATGAACCAGCTTATTGGGTCAAGTATGTTCATTTTGTTCAGCTCTACCCACATCTCCAAGGCATAGTAGAGCCGCCACATAGTAGAGCCACCAATTCGACAGAATTCAGCTAGACCTTATCAGACAAGAGGAGGCTTCCAAAGGGATTCCCCACCCCGTCAGCCGTTCAACAATCCTTCACGACCACCATTCAATCCTATGTCTCGACCCCCTTTCAATCCTACCTCTCGACCCCCATTTAACCCTACTTTCCAACAAACTCCCAACAACCATCTCAGACCAAACTTTAACCCCCCATCACGTCAAACATTCACACCTCCCCAACAAACATTTTCAGCAGCAACAGGGTCCAATGCAATTCAGCCTGACATAACCTGTTTCGGATGCGGACAGAAAGGTCACCAAATAAGGGAATGCCCAGAGCTCAATCAGCTCATTCAAACTGGTCATATAATCAGAAGCCCTGGTGATGGAAGGATCCGATGGCCAGATGGCTCTAGGATTTTCCGAATTGATAATGAAACTTGGGTGCAGACCATAATGCGTAACATACCAGCAGAAGTTAATTATGCTGAGGCTATACCACATGTACCTAATTTGGAGACTGCATGTAACTATGTAGGAGTGGACAGAGAGGATGATGATGCATGTACAGATGAACAGGAAGAAGAATTAGGATGGACCTCTGGGGAGGTAAGTAACTGTCAAGCTTTTGGAGTAGAAAGAACAGAGCCTGTCAGCAAAGCCCATAGGAAGAAGGTACAACTTGTCTCACCTAGCAGACCCCAGAACCCCCCATTCCGAATAATGCTCACATCAACAGCAACAAGACGAGGCAGATCAGGCCTCCCACTAACCCCAACCAGGACATAGTTGAAGGAAAAATGAACAACCAAATCCTTCCAATGGCAGTTGACAAGGAGGACATTGCAAAGCCACCTAATCGTCTCAGGAAGAACACGACGCATTTGGAGAACCCCAATGTTCCTAAAGTCCCCAATATCAGGACTAAGAAGAAGCCAGACAGTTCAGCCATCACCAGCAAAATAATGAATGCCAACATTACCCTAACTGTACAGGAAGCCATTGATGGTGCGCCTTCCTTGCGACGAGACCTTGTTGGCGTGATGAAACAAGGGACTGAGGTTTCTTCCCAAGTTCAGGAGAAAATCAGCTTTCTTGGCGAAGTGATAGAGTACGAACAGGACCCATTAGAAGCTACAGATCAGGAAATATCAACCCAGGAACCAGAATCTGAGACAGATGAGGAAACTGACCCCACTGATGAGGCAGTACTAATGACAGAACCAAGAGATGGTTTGATTAAGATTCCAGTGAATGTGGAAGGTACTATGATGACAGGAGTATTCGACAGTGGATCCCAACTCAATATTATCAGCCAGAGGTTGGTAGAAAAAGCAGGAATACCTTGGTCAAGATCTAGACGTTACCAGATCCCGTTAATCTCAGTTGATGGTAATATTACCAAGCCTGCTGGGATGATACCTAGAGCACAGCTGATAATGGAAACTGATACTGGACAGGTCAGGACCATTTCAAATTTACATGTAAAACACGATGCAGGATTCCAGCTATTACTCGGACGAGAATGGGGAGTAAAGAACAAAGCCAATTGGATTGAAGATGAAGAAAGACCTCATATTACAATTCAAACCAATAAGGGAGTGCGGAAAATCAGGCCTCTCCCAACCCATATCTGGCCCGGACAGCGTGGAACAAACCATGGACAACATAAGAAGAAGACAAAGCAATTTAATGCTACAGTATTTGCAGCAGGAAGGAAAGAAGGAATTGAAGAAGGAGAAGTACCGGACAGCGAGAATGATCCCGCGATCGGGAGCAATAAGGCACACATTGATACAGCGGCTCTGGAGGAACGAGAAAACGACTTCGAGAACTCACCGTTCTTGATCGGAGCCGAGGACCCACCAACCCCCGCGCAAAGAAGACAGGAAATAGAATTTGATGAAGAAGTTGATCGGATTGGAACAGGTGACGAGGAAGGACGGATCGGAGAGGAAGAGGAACTAGACGTAGCCGAAGAAGCGCGCGGGAAAGGAAAAGAAAGGACCTTAGGTTCGGACTCGGGTTTATATGAGCCGGAAAATAAATGTACCATTCGGTCGGAATTGCGCGAAACATTTATTAAAATGGTTCAAAACGGAGTATCGAACAACGAGTGGAATAAGCTACAAGAGTTGGAGCAACGAGAGATGGAATGTGACAATACACAATGGCAGAAAATGGAGCACGCGCACTCAGACGACGAGAAGACTAATTCCACAGGAGACTCAGACCCAGAAAACGCCCGGTTCCAAACCCCACCTGACCCCGCAAGCTCTCAACCCTCGAACACCCTACCAACCCCTCAACCCAACATATCCCGAAGTCCGCCGGCCTCAAGGAAGCAAAAGAGAACCCTGGAAAGCGGAGGTCAGTCACCAGTAACCAGGGTAACCCGATCACGACGAATACGACGGAGGACCGAACGCACAAAGGGCGAAGAATATCAACGAATTTTGAGAACTTACCAAAGGAAGGAACAGATGGAGCGGAAACGGATCCATGGAAGAGGAGCCGCATTGGCGGCAGAATTACACGCCTTCGCGGCGGAAATAGTTCCAGAAGAGGAAACACCCGAGGAAAGCGCTCGAGATACGAGACGCCACGAGGATGTTAAAGTCTACACCCAGTCAGATAAGGAATCAGAAGGAAAAGATGGATATACCTTAGCACTTGCATTGGACATTTTAACCTCGGATGACGAAAGGAATGGTCCTAGCAGGCCCAGAAGAGAGAAAGTTTGCTCCTATCCAGTATACGTGAAGAACGAGAGCATCGAGCTGGAACCGACCAAAGAATGGGACCGGGATGTAATGGCAATCAAATACGAGGGAACGGAACTTACCACAAAACCCAAAAGAATATTAGAAAGTGGTCTATATGGAAAAGACCACCCCGGAAACAATAGCGATAGGCCCAGGAACGAGCTACTTGAGGTTGAAAAGAATGTCGAAAGAAAGTCAGTACCCGATCGCTCGTGCACCAAGAATGAAGATGAGCACATAGAACCTACTTTGCAGTACGAAAGAATGGATATGAATGGATGTGTCGAAGAAAACCGCCCTGGAAATGAAAAACTGGAAGGCCGGAGAAGTGAGGTGAGCAAAGAGCAGAAGACACTAACCCACAAAGGTAGTACACAGCATCTCACACCGCCGACGGACATCACGTACCCCGTAACCGACAGCAGAGGTCCAGACGCCCCCAGAACAGATCGACTAGGCCAAGACCACCCTAGGCCTGGCCAGAACGACCCCAAAACCACAATCAACAAAAAGGAAGATAGGGAAGAATGGACCTCTGCAACGAACGAAAGCCCTAGATATGTTGAAGCCAGAACCGAACGTCAAATGGTACATGATCAAATGGAACCACAACTTAGCTCGGAAAGTGTCCAGACCGTGGACAAAGGCCAACGGATAGAGGCGAACGAAGACGAGCCTGATCCGAAGGTTAGCACAAGTACCGTTAAAGGCAGAGTAGAGTTGGGCGTACGAAATGATTGCGCATCAATTTCATTAACAAACCCGAAAAAGGAAAGTGTGGGTCCCATGATGAGACGCGACATAGAAAGGAAGAGTGGAAAGCCTGAAAGAGGCAGCTATGGGACCAAAGGAGATGACCGCAATAATATTAGAAATATTGCACAACCTTCAATGACCATCGAGCAATGGCGGCAGTCTCAGAATAGCAAACCCGCTCTGAGAAAAACCGAGCCCAACCTCCGACACAAATATCCTGGCAAGTTTCAGAACGACCCATACGAAGGAATGGAAATGCTGGGAATAAAATACGTACCTCAACCACGGGCAGTCCCAACAGGATTACTGGCATCCAAGGAAGTAACTATCTTCGCGGATGACGACATCCGGCACCAACGGCATTTCTTTGCCCGAGATGTGACCCTGGCAACGGTTGACCCATTCGGAAACCCGGTCTTCTTTCACGGAAATGCGACGATCCAATTAGATGAACCTGGAGAAGGATCGACAATACATGTACCTAAACGACGCAAGGTGAATAAGGCTCGAAAGTACATTTTTGGGAAGAAGAAAGGCGTACCATTGAAAGAGCAAGCAAAGGAGTTCGGGTCCGAACAGACCAGCGAGACGACCCATGGAAACGAGATAACATGGTATGTACTAAACCAAGAAGAGTTAGAGGCTGTTCTGGGTGAATTAGCGGACGATCCGATTACTCAAAATGAAGAGACGCGAACTTACACGATATGGAAAACGGAGGACGGTACAATCAAAGCACAACTTGGCCTGAAGACGAAGGATGGAGGTAATGAACCCTCAACCCAGGCCCACAATGAAAGTCCCCTAGAAAACACGGACAAAGAGGTTAGTGGAGGAATGAAAATAACGGCCGAAGAACAGGACCAGGCCCTTACCATAAAAGGAAGTAACCCACAGGCCCCCGATCACATGCCTAGGCCGATGAACACGAAAAATAATACTGGAGATGAAGGAACCTACGGGAAGGAAAGCGAAATACAGGAGAATGTTAAGCACCCTGGAAACAAAGAAACTAGGAGACAATTGGAGGGCAGTGAACATTGCGCAAGTATAAAAACGGCTGGACCAACTTACAGTGAAAAATCAACCCCCTCCCCTCTCACAACTCAGATATCAGCCAATACGGATCCCAAAACAAATGGTAGGGGTGGTTTTAAGTCCTGCAAGTGTTCAGCACTGACAGCGACCCCACAGGCCCAAGAAAACCCTGCCCGGGAAGTCAGACACCAACGATACGGCTGCGAACCCGAGGTACCAGTACGGGTCAACGTGCCATCCGAAGGAGAGTACCTTCGCATAGACGTCCCACCCCCGGAAGACCAAAACCCAGGAATGATGGTAGCCGCCCACCTAGTCTGCGTCAAGGAGGATATCTTGGCCCCAGACGAGCACTCATTCTTCGCGTTCGGCGCGACAATTGTCGTCGGCGAAGAAGGGTGCCAGCAACCATTCGTGCACCACGGACAGGCTTATGTCCACCTCTTCAACTCAAGTTCGGACGACCTCAGTAATCAGCCCCCTCCGAATCACGAGCAACACGGCGCGACAGCGACCACCCCTGATGAACCTCGCTATGTCAACCCGAAGGTGCTTGTCAACGAGGACATAGATTCCCCTCGTACTTCCCCATTCCCCGGACAATCAATTGCTGGAGTTGTGCCTCGCGTACGTCAAATGTTTTCTGAGTCTAGGAGAGTTGGTGTTAACGATGACAACGGACAGCCGTTAGCTGTCGAAGTCGCCATCAAGCAACTCAGAGTGTTGATACCCGAAGAAGACCCGATGAAGAAGCCAGCAGAACGAGGAAATGCAAGAGATTGTGTGCCTGATGGAGTGGGTGAGTGCACCCCCAAAATAACCCGAAATTCGCCATATGAAGAATTTAACTTAGCTGTCGTAGGGCGGGAGCCGTCCACACCGATTCATAACCCCCAGACCACCCAGAATCGGGTTCCAAGTGACCTGTTGGCTGTCCCGAGACATAACGTGGACATCAGTGTTTTTCCCTGTACGATCCTTGAAGACAGTCAGACTAAAGTTTTCAAAGACATGGACAACGAACTTACCTTAAAGGGTCCCCCGATTGCGACGCTTGACCCAGAAGAAGATATGATGCCTGACTCCCCTCCAGCACTAGACTACCCTGACAACATCATGGTTGACGAACTAGCCGAGGATGACGAGTTGATGCTTGACATTCCGGGTCTGCACAAAAGTACTGATGCCCCGCCAAGTGCGAAATCCCTTGATCCCACCAAGGATGAAGACGACCCCACCACCGATGAGGACCTCCGCCTTATAACTCGAATTCAGGAGAACTTACTGTACCTGTCGCCCTACATCGACCGCATACAGGAGAACGGCGAGAAGCATGAGGTCTTCGAGTGCTTGGCGAAGCTCGGCCTCCTGCAGATTGTCTACGAGATGACGCTGGCGAAAGACCAAGGAGAAATGAGAGGAAAGCAGTACTGGGGCCGACGCATCGCCCAGATCTTGGACGAAAGGAAGACGGAAGTGGAAGAATTTATAGAGGAAAAGCGACGCGAGGGAAAGATAGCCAAGAAGCCACGTCCGGTCACAATAATCAAGATTGAAGACGAGGTCGAGGCACCCCCTTACTCACCAGTTGAATGGTTACCACAGGAATCTGATTACGTCCCCAAAAGCCCAGCAGCAGGCGTTGTCGAAGACCCCCGTTACGTCCCAAGAAGCCCGGAACCCGAAGCAACAGAAGCACCTGTCAAACTGTCAAAACCAGACGCCGATCCCCTGACCGACCTACAGCAGCAGGTCTTGGGGCTCGAAGAAAGGTTTGATGGGTCCATTGATGATCTCAAAACACGACTGAAGGAGCTCGAAACTCAAGTATTTTCGGATGGATGTCTCCTGACGGAGTTGAACTGGAAGTCAAATGAGTTGAAGAAGTGGGAAAATAAGGGATGGTCAAATAACAAAAAGGCTCACCGAAGAAATAACACGAAAGGTAACCCTCCTTATCAGACCAGATCTGTTACCGCAGCGTCTGCAGAATCAGTGAAGGAGATGCGGAGGCAGTTGACGAAACTAGGTGATCGGATCAGGAAGGTTGAGGTTGACATACAGATCGCACAAGAGGAGATCAAGATCACCAACGATAAGATAAGGAAACTTTCGATGCTGGATTCACAGGTGAAGTTATCGGCCCAAAACCTGGATGACCTACGACGTTCCCAAGCCGGCATGAACAGTGTTCTCATGTCGGAAATCGCCTCCCTCAAGCTAGGACTTGGACCCCGTCTTGAACAGCAACTCAAGGATCACGCATTCGAGATCAACACCCTCACCAGCCGGTTCCAGCAACTTTATCATGTTGTGGTCAACACCCTCTACCCTGATTACCCGAAGACCTCAGACCCCAGGAACGCCAACCAGACGTCCCCGAAGATTACCTCAAACCCCAAAACGGCCGCTGTTTTCTAAGGTAAAGCCCTTCTTTGTATTCACCCCGCACCCATCTTGACGTTTTCATTAACGCCCTCATCCCATCAAACGCCCGTACCATAAACCCTTAGTCAAGTTGGATCGGACTCTATAACGCCGGAGATCCGATCTCCGGTGTCTGATTCCACAACGCTTTTCGTGAGTACTAAGTCCCTCGCTTCACCACCCTCCCTCACCACTGTTTTCGTTTTCCCCTCCCCCTTATCTCTTTTTCGTTCTCGCTTTCCGACAAATCGACTGGAACCCTCCTACCACACGGCGCAACACCTTTGGTTTCGCCTCAAACTCGCTCATTTTTTGCCCTGCTCTCGTTTCGTGTCAACGGCACCTCTACTTCAACACGCCCGACGACTCGACGCCCATACCCCGACAACATCTCTCTCCCTCCTCAAAACCTCTCTTTTACGACTCATCACCTATCCCCACATCATTACTACCCGTTGTTCGTCCCCGCTGTCACCGACTTAATTGACGAATCCAGTAAATTTCTCTGCCTCATTTTCCTCTCTCTCCTACTCTCTTTTTCCCCAGATATTTTCCTTCTCTCTCTCTCTCCTTTCTACCGAAACACCAAAAGACATCTACCGACTATGCCCGGCCATTCAAGACACCCGGCGTGGTCTCGAGCGGATCCAAGATCCCGCTGAGTTATCATCCTTTCTATCTGTTTTCCCTCCCCTTTTCATCATGCCTACTCTCTTTCTCTTGCTATTGGCCGCTTTATCCATAAAATTAATATCATTTACTCCGTCCTAGCCTAAGCCTGGACGACATACCACCCGTTTTTCCTGGCTCTCGCACCTCCTCCGCGACGCCACGACCCATCGCCCTTGCAAGACCCTCTTCCGTATCCACCACCTGTGTCCCGTGCGGCCTCGTTCTCATCCTGAACCGACCGTCGCCCCATGACCTCCCCGTTATCCCCTGCTCCGCACCCCGTTCTCACCACCTCCCATACCTCAGCCGGATCCGTCGTACACCCATACCTGTCTCCCGCCACCTTTAGTTACCCTTCCCCCTTTTCCGATATGTCTACCCCGCTTCCGTTGATCGAAGCCACCCGTGTTCCCATTTCCCGTATCTACGTTTGCCCTTCCCTCTCCATCGCGCGGTCCCACTAGTGTTTAGTTGCCACAGTTTGCTAGACTAGTTTTACTTGTATCTGAATACCCGCTTTGAGATGCCGCATAGAGTTCCGACCCCTCATACCTCGTGTGACGCAAGATCTACCCGCTATTCCAGCAGGTAAGTTTTATCCCTGCCTACAACGCGGCGCACCTTGAAAAAGTTCCCCGCGGTGGCTCCTCTCTCCCATCCTCTTCCCGCACTCTCTGTTAACTTCTCGCGCGGCGCGGCGGACTCTAAAATGTTCCCCGCGATCCCCGTTCCTAGTTACCCCATTTATTTTATTTTTCCTCCACACTCCCTCTCGCTCCCCGCGATTGACGCCTTCTCTTTATGTCGCTGCCTTATTTAATTTTTCTATCTTTCCGATCGCATTTTTCCTTCCTCTGACATATCCCCCCTCTTACATTTAAATTTCCCGCGACTGCTGCCCATCATTTCACCCTTTTATTTCTCCTTTGTTTGTTCTTTCCCGCAATCCTTTCAACTGCTTGTTGCCTCCCTCCCTCCCTCCCTCGTCGTTTTCTTTTCTGGGGTTTTCTTCTTCCCTTTACATCTTTTTTTTTATTTTTTTTATTTTCCTTATGGTGGGTACCTGTGGTACAGGTGAAATATAATTTTTTTTACCTTTCCTACCATGGCCCACGCATTCTCCTTTGTAGACAGTATTCAACGGTCACTCTAGTTACTCTCTGTTTTTCCTTTCACTGACACATCCAATTTCCTATTCCCCGTTTTGTTTTGTGCCCCGTCTATTTCCTCCGACATCTCATTTTGATCATCACCCTCTTCCAATTTAATAGAAACATCAAACTCTATTTTTGGTATATCACAGTGTTTCAATTGACACCTCGGTGCCGCCCTCTTTTCGGCACCAGAATGTTACTTACGTATATAGCCTCCCTGTTCCCCACGTTTTAATATTCGTCAATTGCGTCACCTCACCAGCGCGTTTTTCCTTCTCACTTCTCCCCTTCCCTAACCTGCATCCTACCAACGCCCCTCCTCTTCTACTACGTCTTGTTATGGACACACAACATTGCTTCATCCTGGACTCTGAGACTCACAAGTGGAAAAGCATGTAGGATTTCTATACAGGTTACATATCCTTTATCAGGACTTTGACATCCATTCAGTCTCTCCTGGGAGACGCCCTGGAGGGTGTACCACCATCCCTACCATTACGAAGAAGTCCTCATAGTCGACTACATGGGACTGAACTGGGCAACCCCCGAAGACGTCCTTGAATACCTCCAGCAAAACCGGAGCGCCAGACGCCTCCTTCAAAGGATATCCGAAGACGTCCTGCTCACAGGATGGGACACCACCTACATTGTCCACCCCCTTCTCAATTCTCCACTTCGTCTTGAAAGCTACCACAGCGATGCTGACTTTGTAGAATTAATTTGTAATAGATTAGAGGCAGAATGCAGGACCAGAGTTGGGTAGAGCCAACGACACGGCACTCTGTATTCATGACATGATTGGCTGGACGGCATTATATATATATCCTATACCACCCCTCCCCTCGCTCACACGCATAGAATTGTGTCAGACTTCAAGCAATTCAATCCCGGTGAACTGCTACTATCCGGGTGGAGTCGGGACACGACCAGAATAGCAGAAGTGGGGGTAAGGGGTCGCCGGTTGTGCAGAGGTCGGGAAGGGGAGAGAAGCTAGACAGAGGAGAGGGAACCACGGTAGGTCGCGACGTTGTCGGGACGAGAGGGGAGAACTCCGTACTAGCAAACTCCTGCTAGACGATGACGATGGGCTAAGGGGCTAGTGGGCGATGGGCTAGTAGGCTAGGGGTCTATTGGAACTATGGGGCTAGTGGAATCGATGTCAGAGCGTTCAAGCAGAAGGGAGAAGAGGTGTGAAGAGGCCCAGGGGTTTCTTGGTCGTTCAACTAGCTAGTACAGGGTATTTATAGGTAAAGACAGTGCGATCTACGCAAAAGAGATGGGAAAAGTAGCGAACAAATGGAGAAACGGTGGGAGAATAAGAACAGGTAGATAGAAGGGGATAAACGAGAGTCCGAGGCAGGGTAGGGAGACAAACGGTTCATCGGGAGGCCGGAACGAGGCTGGGACAGGTCTTACCGAGAGGATGGAGCGATCGTGAGAAACAGGACCGAAAGGGGAAGTCTACGGGTTCGAGATCAAAAGATCGTAACCGGGCGGGAGAGCGGGAGCAGTCGAAGATGATTGGCGAGCGAGAGGGAACGAGTCGACACGTGTATAGACTGAAGGGAACCGGACCGAGGGAGGGGACACATCATCTCGGCGAGATAAGGGATCGGGAGACATCGGCCGATCGCAACATCACGTGCCGTTCGGGGAGGACGGCCGCGGAGGCAGAAATAGCGTGCGATGACACGCGTCGAAGGGATCGCGGGAACGGTTCGATGATCGGGACGTCAAGTGGGCGTGACCCTCCTGTGACCGATCGAGGGGTCGTCGGCTCGCGTAGTCCATAGCTAGCGGGGTAGGGAGGTAGGGACTGGGGACTAGCGCTAGATTCGAAGGTCGCGCGAATAGACAGCGGGTCACCGGTTGCATATGGAAATGGCCGCCCAATCACCAAACCATATCACACCACGGAGCGCCCAGCAATGACATAACCCTGCAGACGGCGACCTCAGCTCTCCTTCACATCCCAACCGCCTCCTCTTCTTTAACCATTCACCATCTCTCAGCAGCCTGCCAACCTTACTCTAACACATTACGGTGCTATTTATTCTTCCCCGTATTCACCAAGGAAAGCCCTGCTGGTATGTATCCAACTTCGGCGTTACCCTCCTTTCAATGAATTACATTTCAAGCAGATAACTTCACCACCAACCCTCCTTTCCTTCACTTCAAGCTTTTTTCCGCCATGTCCACCAAGACCCTGCATTGCACTCGATCTACCCTCACCCTCCCTACAAAAACGGACTTCAAAACGGAAGCAGACCTCCTTGCTTACTATTTCTACAATATTGATGCCTGCCGCACACTGTTGCGAACAGTCCAAGAGCAGCAAGACAGGACAGGAGTCATTGTCTATTTCAGACACCACCTCCTCTATTCTCCCATTTCCATCCATCCCGGCGCAACCGAAGATTACGTGCAGGACCTGTTTGGATACGAGTTGTCTATAATCAACCCGTATCTATGATTGTAGTTGGCAGCCTCTAAACTTAGACAAACTTGTTCTCCCCATTGTGTAAATCCATGCGTATATTTTTGCCGTACAAACACCATCAAATGTTCAATCAAAATGAACAAATGATGAGTGGTGATCATAAAACTCAATATCACTGATAAACAAGGATGCCACGTCACAACAAGAAAACCCTTCACAACCGCTCTCCTACCGTTTGGCAAAACCCTTCCAACCCCCAACCTTACCCAAACAACCATTCATACAGACACATGGGTATCCCCTCCTCATATTTTGTCCAGAATCCCAACACGCTACAATGGGAACGAATGTGAGTTCCACGTCGCACACCATACCCCAACCCATTGATCCCAACTCAGTCTCAGCGTTGATTCCACATCTGGAAAAACCTTGCCGACTAGACGACACTAGGCGGCACTATCTGAAGGTACGACAGCATAGCCGTGGTATTCATCAACTACACATCAGGGATCGCTGATCCGAACTCCCAATCTTGCCGCCTGTCAAGGAGAGCAGACAGCTCACTAGAGGGAAACCGACCTTCATTAGGGTAAAGCCACCACTGGTACATTATCTTGCACGGAAATTAGAGAACAAAATACATATTTTTGTCTGAAAATGGGTTGAGGTAAAATACACTACACTTATCGAGCACGTTCTCCGAAGTCCAATCCCCCGGAATCACCTGGCCAAACTTGGGAAACAGGTGTGCGCTACGTCGAATCGAAGATACCGGAACGATACTTGCTACACATCCGCCACTCTGTGCACTGCGTTTTAGTTTGTGCATTCCGTGATCACTCTCGGGGGCGGTGAATTTTGAGAACCAGTCGATGTAGGCAAGGCGCTCAGAAGGCCCTTGGGCCTCACCTCCTGGTAACGAAAACACCACCCGGACCTGCCCTATGCGGTAGCCTGTTGACTTGTTGAGCGTTGAGTTAGCATTGATGTAGGTTTGATCACACCTTCCACGCCCGTTTCCCCACCTGACCCCATGTTCACTAAGGCAGTATCGAACCGTGCAGGAACAATCAAACCTTTCTTCGAGTGTCGCTCTGGCCGCACGTAAATCGCGTCCAAGGTCAGATTTTTGCCACGACCTGAATCGGCAGGTTTGGTAAACTTCAGTTTGTGGTAAACAGCGACTGAAGTAAATGGGAGTTTCGTGTAAAGAATGGCGCATTCAACTTGGTTCGGGGTGAGTTGGGGTCCAGAGTGTTTCGAAATGACGAGGTAGCGACGCAATGCTTGGTGGAAAAATGTGGCGCCATACTTGGCAACAATGTCATCTAAGTCAACCGCCGTTTGAGATGGGAATTTCGTGAGTGTCAGGACCCCATTGTATTCCATAGGAGGTTGAGGGGTCGGCACGATCGTGGTGTTTTTTCCGAGACGCTGGCACTCTAAGTAGCTTCGATGACGTAGGATCTTCTCTTTTCGTTCGAGCCAAACAGTCATTTGTGCGTACTCATCCCGGTGGTTAGTTGCACGATAAGCATCCTTCGCAAGATCGATGTGGAGGCGCTCCGTGTATTCGGTGTTGTAATTGTCCGTCGTCCCAAACAACTCAATTGAGTCAACATAATGAGTGAGGGAGTGAAGCTTCGGCAAGTTGAAGTTCTCGCGAATTCCGAGCTCAACAAATATGTCTTTGTTGGCATGAAAATTGCGAAGGGACTGACGAAGGAGTTGTAGGGTTTCGGAAGTGTGGATTGGGTATTGAGCAAGATAGAGAAAGTCAAGGAGGGCTCGAGTGGATCGGATGAGGCGAAGAGGGGATGCACCACCCGGAAGATCCATATCAACGATGAGTCCGAGGAGGATACGGCACATGTCAGCATGTTCTTTTCCAGTCAGCCGTGAAAGGGAGGTAATTCCCTTCGTGAACGATCGGATATTGAAGTTGGGGGGAAGGCACCGACACCGCGCATCGAGATCCCTCTTGTTGAAGGCGGTCGTAATCCAAGCAACGAGGTGTTTCATTACCCCTTGGTACAGTTGATGGAGAATATCGGGGGTGAGGGATAAATAGATATCAGAGTATGGCAGGGTCTCCCAGAAAGGGTGAACAATCGGTTTGATACCAGCTTCAGAACAAGCGGCGGCGTACCCAGCCGGGTCGCTGTCAAATGTTGCGAGCACATCCAAAACCTTTTGTAGGTCCCGATATGAGGACCCGGTGTCAAGTTTGCCAAGTTCCTTTCGGTCTACATTGCACTTAGGGCACTCTCCTGTCTTGCAGCCTGAGACGAGTACCTGTTCTGGATAGTCGCCGACAAAACAAGCGAAGAGAGGGAGAGTATGGCGAGTGATGCAATTTCCACTGGTCATCTCGACTCCAGTCTCCCCGACATGCTTTAGGGGATTGAGAATGCGGGAGAAGCAGTGGTGGAAAAGGTTGGCGATCATACAACGGCGCGAGGCAGTGCTCGGAACATGTGGCAACTGTGTTGTCGGTAGGTAACCGACGAGAACATGGGTTCGCCGTGAGGGCTTCCGCCGGATATCCTTCAGGATGTTCCCAATCGTCATGTACACTGGGTAGGCGGCCTTCGTCCCAAATAGTATGACTCGTGTTTTATCTGACGAGAGCATGACCGGGATGATCGTGATCCCGGGGAATTTTCTTCTGAGCTCTTTCTGCAGAAAACTGTCAGATCAATCACGGAAATTGAAAGAACGCGAGATCTGACCTGACGGGTCCACCACCACTGCCCACTGTTCATCTCTGAGAAGATGCGGGACTTTTTGTCTGGGCCGGTGTAGTGTTCCTCGGGACCATGAACCAAAACCTCCGCAACTTCCGGGTCACCATAGAGAACTCGAACACATTCGAGTATGTCACGGTGATAGAATTCGTATTTCTGTCCCGCAACCTCAACTTCCTCTCGAATGAATTGAGGAAGTCCATTTGGGAGTTTCGTGTCGATGATGTTGTTAAGTTGTTCGGAATTTGAAAATGACAATCCGAGTGCTTCCGAAAGCTGAAAACATACAGCTCGTACCCAGCCGAATTGATGATAAAGAAAAGCTTACGCCGTTGATCTGCAACAGTTCCGACAATGCCGTGGAACTTGGGCCTCTTAGCTTTGCCCAGCGAGCGACCTCCCATTCCAGCTGGGTCGAAAAGGGAGCCCATTCAGACAGCCTGGTTTCCTCGGTGCCAAGGCCACTGGCATACGGCTGGTATCCAGACAGTGATGGCTGCGCCCTCAATGGTTTCCCAGCACCTGGGAACTTCACAACGAACGGTGCAGGTGGATTACTTTGTACCTCTGATGACTGACTCTGGTGGGCTGGTAGGCTTTGGCATCAACAGCGGAAATCGTTCAAGTCTGATAAAACTCACTCGTATGTGACACGTGGTCAGTACCGGCACCTGATGTAGTCCTGGGACTTGGCGGCAGTGGGCCTGTCTCTAAGTGTGATGCCTGATCCTGATCACTATCATCATCGGAATCATCGGTGTCGGAGTCGAAAATAACCGAGACCTGGGTATTTTGCGGGCGTGCGGCAAGGCCAGGAGTGTCTTCCAGCACATGCTGGGGACGTCTATCATCAGCATTGTCCCCACAATCCGACATCTCGATATCGATGACAATAGGAGTTGTGTTGCTGGTACCGTCAAGGTCCGTCATTTCAACATCTGTTGCAAAGGAAGGGCCGGGATTTTCCTCGCTAATCGTCCTAGGGTAGGTCGGCTGGAGGCGGTCGCGGGCCAAAGCACAGCGGGGGTCACGAGAAAGCCGCAGGTGATTTACAAAACCTTTGGGGGCAAAATCTCGACCACATCCTGAACATTTGTCTGTTGCAGAGGTCATTGTGGTCGAGAAATAAGCCTAGTAATTTTATAGGAATTTGCAAAAAAAATCCTTTTTCGGAGCCAGAAAGTGTGACATCGCATAAGAACTGGTGGAAACGAAGTTGACTTCTCTCTGACCCACCACCATGGCGAAAGGAGGGAAGGCTGGCAAGAAGAACACAAAGGCTGCCCCACCCGCGACCACCCGTTCTACGCGGTCAACAACCGGCCAACAAAAGAGGAAAAGAGCCTTGATGAATCCATTGGAACAGGGTGGGGAGGTCGCGTCTAATAAGAGTAAGTGAATCTTTTCTCGCCGTCTACACCAGAGCTCAATGTTCCTGGGTTAGAAACACATCTCTCCAATTTGCCAGATGCTTCGAGCGACAAGGCTGAAGACAAAGAGGGTGAGCTTGGCACTCGGTTCCTCCCAAGCCAACACTCACGTTCATCATATAAGCCGAGAGCGCTGTGGTCCAGCAACCTGTGAGGGCTGCACCAGTGCGCCCGAATCTTTCATCATCCCTAGAGAGCAGTGAAGAAAACGAGGGTGAGTGTTTTGGCAAATTGCCAGACTCTGCGGTGAGTGGCTAACTCATCACTCAAGCTCAAGAAAGCGATGGACTCGTCGCCAGTGATGAAGAGCCAGACGTGCTGACAGCTAAGCAAATAAATGCTGAGGTGAGGAAATCGATTTGAACGGTGACAGCGCAATTGAATTGTACAACAAAAGCAGCCGATTCCGGTCCTAAGCCGTGGCTCGGGAACAAAAACAAAAACTGCCAATGCGGGAAGGGCCGGGAAACGTGCGGCGCAAGCCATGAACGAAGTATGTTTTTTCTCTGTGTATAAATTAGTTGAGCTCATGTTTGCTGACACAACGCACTCAAATACCTGTGTGTTAAGGTCCCGTCTATAGTGGGATCGCAACAACCAATTGAGGAAGGCAATCAAGACTCTGCCCTTGACATGGCGCTGCTCAACGTTCTACCGATTGTCTCGGCTCCCATCCCTGAAACCATGCCTCCTGGCGCTCCGCCCATCGTCTCAGTTCCTGTCCTTCACCCAACGTTGCCTGATGTTGCACCCGTCATACCGGCTCCCGTCCCCGCACCCGTTGTGATTCTACCCGCGGTTCTCCCTGCAGCACTCCCCCTTCCACAACCCAGGAACACCTGGTTGGCCGCAACAAACCTCATCATTGGGGATGATGGTCGACTCCAGCAGTCTGCTCAGAGTCCCGAGATCAGCAAATATATCTCCAAGACGGTTCGATTGGCGAGCTTGAAAGTCTTCTTCATCAACGCATTTCCGGACCCAGTAAAGCAAAATGACTGGCTCACCCAATCCCTTGTCACTGTGCTCCAAGAACATGCAAAAACGGACCAAGTGGCCCATCAAGTCAACCTACGCGCCCAACAGGACCATCAGTACATGACCGCGCTGATGAGCATGGTATGTTGCTGGGCTGACGCACCTTTCTGTCGGTTGGATTTCTGACTCGTCTCAGACAACAGGTAGATGGTGTAATGCCCGCCAGCCTATAATTGACAACGCGAGGGCATTGATCAAGTCGAAGGAGTGTACCTATGGGTTGGATGGATTGGACCAAGCGGGTGTGGTTGCCAAGGTGGAAAAGTTGCTTGATCACGAAGCGTTCCATTTTGGGAAGGCAAACTCGGTCAGTCTCCCAGCGCGCTTTGGGACAATTCGCTCAACAATTAATTGGCTTTCAAGGGAGCACCAAACAGGGGAGCTCCATACCAGCACCCCGAGATTTCGTCCTGCATTTCCCGCTTTTTCAAGGGTCGCAATAGTTATGGTGTCGAATATTCAACACAATTCCACCACGGGAAGTACGGCGTCCAAATGCCACAGTCGATTGTCGCATTAGTTACGACAGGGGTGAACTATCTATCCCACCAAGCGATGGTCCCACGTACTGACCCTCAACGACAGATTGAAGCGGCCCTCCGCGAATGGGCGACAGGTGTGCTAGTCAAGCGCCCGTTCACGGAAACCGACCATCGTACAACTTATCGAGAGCACCTCAAGGCCATGCAAATGGCAAGAAACTCGGAAAACGGTGAATCTAAATATGAGCGTATGTTATCAACAATCTACATTCAAACCATGTGAGTGTACTCGCCGGCTTGTGACTGCGGCGAAACCGACTGAATCTTACATAAAGGAAATGCCTCGATGGCGGCAAACTGACTAGCACCCCAACCACCACCATGTCAAGGAAGAAATTAGTGATAGACATAGATGCAATGGAGGAGTAGAGGGTATCGCGTAGATATTTCCCGCAGTATTGCTCAAATTTTGAATGTCAAGTTTGTTCGGAATACCACCGAGAGAGAACGCCGTAATCGTGCTATTGAGTCATATACTAGGGGTATATACTGACTATTGGACTATCTACTGTTCAAATATGAGAGCGTTAGGCGAAGACTACGAGCAGTAGTATGAGGGATATACATTAGAACTATCCCTCAGCTACGCGACTGCATTATACGAAGGATAGCCGAAGAATGCGGCGGTACAGGAGGGGTATAGAGGAACTATTGGACGGCTATGCCCATAGGAGGAGTGCTAACCCCGTGGCTATGGCCTCTGAACAATACTTGATCGAGTAGCAACGCATAGGCTCGCGTAGCTCCACCTAGTCGGCAAGGTTTTTCCAGATGCACCCCACCAAACCTAGACAAATACGACAGTTATGACACCATATGTCTCATCGATTACATGGGACAAGACTGGAAAACCGATGTTGAGGCCCTGGAATACCTGAAGACCAAGAAGAGTGCACGGGAATTGATTTCACGCCAAGCCTGGACTCTCACGTATCAAGGAGTGGGAGTAATGTATCTCGTCCATCCCCTGTTCGAAGTACCCCTAGTCCTTGGCCCCTTTGACACTGAAGCAAGTGTATTACGAGTAGTTACAAATCGGTTGGATACACTAGAGAAGATAGCAGCCAGAACTACCAGGTATGCTTAGACACTTCAATCTCCCCATTCAAAGCCTTCACAAGCAACCAACCAAAATCACAGGTTTAGGAAAAAGCCGGCTCCTCACGGGACCAAAATGATCGAGGTGATCGCAAACAAGTCTGCCAGCACATCACCCTCAACGGCAAGACCATCTCAAAACTACACCCTACCTCTCCTTCAGCATGCGAGTCCTCAATTATCACGTCATTCCACAAGGACTGGATACTTATTGGTCAACCGCCCTCGAACTTTACTGCTATCTGTATAGCAATGAAAGCGAACGCACCCGCCTACAGACAATAGTCAATCAGTTAGGAGACCATAATGGCCAACAATTCATCATCTACCACCGCTGCGACCCCTTTTCCATACGCCTCACAGTTGGGCAAACCGACGAGTCATTCGTACAGCACATTGGATGTCTCCTCCAAGGTGTAGGGTTCGGAATCCCTCAAAACCCTTTCATTCAAGGTATTTTCAGCTACCTTAGGTGCATTATCATAAATAAGTCATTATTGTTCTAGACTAGTTGGATGATTGCGATCAGGGACGATCGTTTAAAAGTTCCCCGCGGATGTCGGACATAAGAACAACCATGGTATTATTTATGATAATTCACCACCAAAAGATTAGATTAGATAAGATTACAGTCTTATCAGATAAAGATTAGATTAGATTAGGACAAGAAACTCATGGACTGTTACAGAATGTTCAGGAACACCCTGGAATGCGCCGGAACATCCTGGAACTTGCCGGAATGTTCTAGAAGGAGACAGAATGTCACACCCCATGTGACACTGGTCACGCCTTTTTTGACATTTTAGTCACACTTGTGACACAAGTCACACGTAGAAATAGTTTAGTTTACCATAGAACAAGATGGAAGCAGATGGAATGTTCTAGAATAATCTTAGTTGTAAAAGTATATAAGAAGCTCAACCACAGTTCTAAGCAAAAAGGAACCTCCCCCCTCCCTTTCACCCCCCCAACCTTTGACCTCAGGAATTCCCTTTCAAGGAATTTCACCCTACCATTTTACCCCTATCCTTTCACCTCTACCCCTTTACACCCCTTATCCTTAGAACTGATTGGAAGAGTGATTTTCAGTAATCATACTCCAGTTCAGCCCATACCTTTGTGTGAAGTATATCTAAGCTTGATTGACCTTAGTACACTTGACGTTTGAGAGTATCCCGATCTCTGTAATTGCTGAAGGCAGTGCCCTTCAGGCAGAGAGTACTCCAACTCAGACTAGTGTTTGACTAAGCTACATCCAAATTAGTGAAGTACCACATAGGCCCCGACATACCACGTTTTCAGAAGTCCCCAGAAGTTTAACCCGTTTCAGATTAGCATTACGTTGCTCACCATACGTTTCATTTACCCGACAGATATCAGCAGTTATAGGACGTTCCCTAGGAGTTATTGAACATATCAGCACAACCATCCACGACATATCAGCATAGCCACAGGCGTAACTGCACAGCCGCAGCACAGCCTCCTTACACAGCCTGTTACATAGCCCATTTACACAGCCTCGTTACACAGCCTGTTACACAGCCCATTGCACAGCCCATTACACAGCCCATTGCACAGCCCATTACACAGCCTTCTGCACAGCCCCAGAACACAGCTCAAAGACATATTTACAGTGCACAGCATTCTACACAGCCTTCTTCACAGCCTCATACACAGCCTCATACACAGCCTCAATCATATCAGGTTCACACATCAATATCTTCATTCCCGATCATCAGCATAGATCAGGAACTCCATTCTTATCACGATCAGCAACCCCCTTTACATTCCAAACAGGTGTTTGCCCAGTAGGAACGATAGTACAACAAGGTTAAGGATAGTTGAACCCCTCTGAACAATACTGAAGGACAAAAGACAATCCTTCAGCGAACTCATCAGGACAAGGAGCTGGAAAGTGCGAAACCCCGCCCACCCTGTGGAGTTGTTAGTCGGGAACACTGACTTCTCAACCAGCCTACTTAGTTGTTAACACTTAGCTTCTAAGTAAACCAACGAGGACTAGTAAGAGTTCTTATAGACCTCTACACTACAACCTCCAGCAAACTCGACACCATCTCAGAAGACGGGGAGAAATCGAAGGGAGTAGCCGCAGCGTTGAGCAAGGTGTTGTTGGCAGCGTAAGCAGACATTTAGCAGAGGGTGATGAGAAGGAAGTGTAGTGGTTTGGTGGGAGTGGAAAAGAGACGATGAGGGAAACAATCATTAATTCCCCTGACTTAAATACATCCTGACTCAAAGGAAACCAAAAGGAGGAGAACAATAACGCATTATTCATTGACGTCCCATTTAGGGTAAACGAACCCTCAACCCCAATCGCGATCCCATCAATTCAGAGAAATCCCCATCGATCATGGGAAATCCCCACCCGTCTTCTACTGCTACCGTGAAACAAGAGAAGTCCCCATCGATCACGAGAAATCCCCACCAGTCTTCTATCACCGCCATCGATCATGAGAAATCCCTATTGTGCTCCTAATGACTCCGTTACTATTGTTCCCCTATTTCATTTCGTCATTTGTCGTTCCAAAGTCCCACTCTCCTGACGTGTCCAACCTACCCTAAACTACGCACAGACCATGTTGATTCTTGTTTGACTCGTTGTAAAATAATGACTCCTGTAGAGGATTGGGTATATAAGGAAGAGTGTTTGCTCCTTTCCTTCCCCATTCTCAATCTCTTCTGTACTCCTCTACCCATAACCTGAATACAAGTAAGCTGAGGAATCCTCCTCACGTCTTACCCCTTTCTGACTCATTTCAGCAGGAATTCTCCTGCCAGTGTATGTTCAGCGCCCCCAACCCCTTCTCCTCTACAAGTCCAGTTCAGCGACCAGTCGTCCCTGACGCTAGAAGATCTATCTGGGAGTATAAACTCATCAGAAGTCTTCAAGTAAACCGAACCACCGGTTTACTCACCCATTTCCCTTACTACCGCCCCTTTGCAGCTCTCGACGCCGGAGTCACTACTCCTCCTTTTCTCCTAGGAGCCGATCACCAATTCCTTTGGAATTCAGATCTCACTGAGAGCGTCCTCGCGACTGTTTACTTCAGTATCAGTCCAGCCTTTTATTTCCCTTCCCCGCGTGTTCACCTCACCACTAACATCCACACTCATTCTCCTGCTATTATCGTTCTTTGGTGGGAGATCCCTACTGAATTACCTTATTCGGTTATAGAATACCTCGTCAACTTCGAACGCCTTAGCGACCAAGACTTCGAACCTTTCGTGCAGCAACTCAACCAGTTCTGCCAGGACTACCACTCGCCCGTGCACCCTTATCAGACAGAGTCACCTCTCTCTCTCGATATCCCTCCTCCCCTCGTTTCCACACCCGGAACCCCCTTCAAAACTAGACCCGATACTCCTCACCCCTCCACTAATCCTCTAGCGCCCCACAAACAGTAAGCAGGCCCACAACCCTGACAATCGCCCATGACAATCAGGTGGCGATAAATTTCCTGACCGCTCACAACGCTCCTGCCGAATTCTGGGAACAGGCCGGGTACGAAGATCCCCGACCTGCTAGGCCTCTGGTTGAGGCTAGACATCCCGGAGCCGTCCTTCTGTTGGACACCATGGAGAGAGAACGGGAGGATCGGATTGCGAAGTTGGAGAAGCGTGTGGACCTCATGTATGTCATCATGAATAGTTTGAATGATGACTTCTCTCACTTTGCTTTGGAACATTGGGGACCTTTCCAGGCATCTCTCTTCCGATATTTCGGACACCAGTGCCATGGGGCTTATTGCACCGACCCCCCTTGCAAGTCCCCAGTCGTCCCTTCGCCACCGCCAGGATCAGGGCGTTCCTCTCCCTCCATCCCCTCCCTGGAGTCCTGCCCCAGTTCGTCAGATGGTGGAGAGGTCCCAGAAGAAGAAGAACCGCAAGAGTCCGATGACTCGTTCTGGTCAACGCTGTCATCCCTCCGACAAGTCACGTCAAGTTCGGATGAAGTTGAAGGTGGAAGTGGCGGGTCTCCAGGACCGCTATGGGTTCGCCTTAGTGAGCGCCGCCTTGTCGGACGTGAAACGGGAGATGCATGATAGTTTGTATCATGATGTGTTGGGGTGCAGGGAGTGTTGGCAAGATCCGGTAACTCGGGCATATTCATATTGTCCCCAGAGCGTTCACAACCCTCATCACTTTGCTCATCGTTGCCCGATGGCTCAGGATTGTGCTTGTGATGTAGACCCCTTTGTTCTTGTTTAGTTTTGTAGTGTTTTTTAACTGCCTTTGTATTACTACGACGAATAAGACCAATGTCTTGAATTATCTGTGTGATTTTGAATACTATGTCACGCGTTCGTGACATCCAGCCCACCCACTTCGATGAACTTGGCAATGCCACTCCCACACCTCACCTTGCCTACCCCTCTCGCAACAACCCCACAGAGGTCTTCAAAGAGACCCCTCGAGAGGTCTTTGCGAGAGCCACCCAGGTTCTTACAGGCCATGGCTACATTGGCTCCTACTACTACCGCTTTAACATCCCTGACACTTCCCCTTGGTGTAAGTGCTCTGTGCCTGGAGCTCCAGTCCTCCACACCAGAGAACATGTCCTCCAGGAGTGCCCCCGCCACTCCTCACACCGTCACCTTATCGCCGATGTAGACGACTTGCTTCATGACCCGACGTGGAGTGTGGACAGATTAGGTGAACCGAAGTCCCACTTGCCGGCTCTAGTTAGCTTCTTGTCTGCGTCTGGTGCTTTCACAAAACTCGATATCCCATTTGCCCTAAACCTCATCCTTCCTCCACCACGGCCAAAGAAGCCGCCCTGATCCATCCCTCTTCTCCCCCCCTCTACTTCTTTGTCTCGTCCACTTGGCCCCCCGTTCTTCCCACTCTCCCCTCTACTAACCCCCCCATGTGCGCAACGCTCCAATAGGTTCGCTATTAGATAACGGTTCGATATAAACCCCCCTTTCCGCAATGTTCTTAATTGGTAGAATACGCGATGTACGTAGGTCACTCCTAGAAACTTATGGTTTTAAAAAAAAAAAAAAAGTGCTCGGGCGATGCCGATCCACCTGATTCCGCGACCAGTGATCTCTGTCAAGACCAAGAAACATCCATATTCACCCTTACTACAGCTACTCTTCATTAGCTCATTGGCCATCTCATAGAACATCCTTCTCTAAAACCACCTTGGTCTTCAACAGAACTTTCGTATGACGAGTTTTGCCTCCCCCAGATGTGCCCTTCCCAACTCCCACTTCCGTCGTCCCAACAATCCTATTGCAGCTTCTCAGGTTGGAGGAAATGTCGGAACCGAACTCGTTGACCATCCTTGCGTCGAGGAACACCGTACCTGGGGCTTCCGAAAGAAGGGACACGTCACTGGACGTGATTTCTGTCATGAAGGCGGACTCTAAGCCCTGGGAAAGCTGGATAATTTTCTCTATTTCTTGGAGGGCCACATCTTGAACGAGCTTGATTGATTGCTGGGCGGAGGAGAATGATCCCGTTTCGTCAAGGACGTTCGCTAGTCGGTTCACCACCGGTCCCGAGTGAAGCGGTGGCCGTGGGAGGTACTTATGGGCCAGCAGCCTCCATCTAGCGCAGATTGCTTGCCCCTCTACGATGTGTAAGTGACACATTACTTGGAAGCCTACGACGGATGCTTACCTGAGGCGGATAGGCGTTTGTAGATGGATTCCAGAACCGCCAACTCCCGATTGTGACCCCAGCTCGAACTTATCTCCACCGCCTGGGAGCAGAGGCACGACTGAAGTAAGAAAGTCAAGCCCGCGGGGTCTCGACTGATGACCCTCTGAACCAGGGAGGGAGACCGGAGCCGGGAATGGGGATCCACATCCATTTGATTAGTGCCCTGGGACGACCTCAATTTCTCCCATTCATCAGTCAAGTTGACCGCGACTTGGTAGATGTTTTCGTTGAGATCGCGGACGATGTTCAGCACCTCCACTTCGGATAGGCGGTCTGTTGCGGATAAGAAAGGGCGTGCCCCCGAAAGCTCCGCGGACTTGATTGCCAACAGGTCTTTCGTTTGTTTCAAACGTTCTTCCGCCGCTCGAGTCTGTCGGGTTTGTTCTTCCAAGGCCTTCTGGTGCTCGCCACGCATCTTTGCAATGTCCTGCTCCAATTTCATGATCTGATCCTCCTTGGTCTCACGCACACTCATTATCCGTTCCCTCACCTCTTCCCCTTCAGACTCTCCAGTCTCTTCACCCACCCACACCATGTGTTTCTGCTCGTTGCGTGGGCTCTCGCGCTCCGTTCTCGTCGGCCACGGTGCCTCCTCCGCACCCGGTGCCCATTCCAGTTCCTCGATACCTTCCTGAATAACTTGCTGTGCTGGAGATAGTGACGGTCCCAGAAGAGGCTCGTGCACCTCCGTCATCGGTTCGTCCAAATTTCCACGCAGCAGGGCCCGACAGGCATCCGTTGCGCAGATTTTGGCGAAAGGGTTTTCGCTCATAGTGTGGCTGGTGGTCGTGGCTTGACGCAGAACCTGCGAAGAGCAGACATAGGGATTAAGTATCCTTTTATCTCTGCTGATGGGATCAACATCAACGTGTGGCGGGGTGCATGTGTGGCTGGTGTATGTGAGGCGGAGGTCGCCTCACAAGGGAAAAACATAGCAGATTTCAAAGAGCCGAGAAGACATTTAAACCCCCGGAACGATTCGAGACCCTGTTGCCTTTCTTCGACTCCTATGACGGACCCAGCTCGCCCCCCTTACTCCGGTCATTCACAAAAGCTCGTCATCGCTCTCGATATTGGGACCACCTTCAGTGGTGCAGCATACGCATGGTTAGATCCTGGGGAAGTCCCTCAAATTCAATTTGTCACAAGGTGAGTAATCGCTCAATCGCTGATCTCGTAGCGAACTGTGGCGAGTGAGAGATAGGTACCTCAACACTCCAAACATTGGGTCCGCGAAAGTTCCCTCGATATTGTATTACGATAACGACGGCAAGTTCTGTGGCGTTGAAAACGGCGTAGGTGTCCAGGGCGACCCCCAGGATGATGGTGACGATCCTCAAGATGACAATTTCCTGAAGATAAAATGGTGGGAGACTGCTGTGGGAAGTTTGCGAGTGCGAACTGCTGACGAATTGCTAGGTGGAAATTGATGATCTCGCCCACAGAGCCGTCTGCCGCGATGAAGGCTCAAATGAGCACAAATCTTCCAAAGGGGAAAACCATAATCGATGTCTTCGCCGACTTTATGGGTTATCTTTTCGAGTCGACGAAGGAGTTATTCAAAGCCTCTGAACCGAATGGGGGACTTCTATGGGATTCTGTCTCAAACAACATCGAATTGATCTTGACCCACCCCAACGGATGGGGGGGCCCACAACAATCGCAATTACGAGCAGCGGCGACAAAGGCGGGAATTATCCCCGACACCCCCGATGGACATTCCAGTGTTCACTTTCTGAGCGAAGGCGAAGCCAGTTTTCACTTCTGCGCTACTCATACCCGAGCCTGTAAAGACCTAAAGGTCAGTCGCATTGGCCTCGTCAACCTGAGAGTTGGTTGCTTAATACACACCCACAGACCGGCGAGCAAGTTCTAATCATCGACGCTGGCGGCGGAACCATCGATATAAGCACCTATGTGGTCATCGATGATGCCCCACTGCAAGTCGAAGAGCTGCATGAACCTGATTGTGAGTTGAATGCATCATGGTGCCGATTCGCCCGCTGATTTGCATCCATTTTAGGCTTGCTCCAAGGAGGAGAGTTTGTAACAGCAAGGGCAAGAGCGATGGTACAAGGTACGTCCTCACGTTCCACGCACAAGCCGAATATTCAATCCGCAATCAGAGAAATGGAAGGGTTCCAAATTTGACAGCCCCGATGACCTGGCAGCGTTCTCCCAGAAGTTTGACGAAGGGGTGAAGAGGGTGTTTTCTAATGAACGGGCAGCTCAGCACGTCAAATTTTGTTCAGCGAGGGATAACGACACCAAATGCGGGATCAAGGCTGGGAGGTTCACATTGACAGGGTGAAACCTCAGGCGCACTCCTTATAATTTGGATCCTAACGTCAAACGTCCGTTTATGCAGCACCCAGGTTTCTGAGTTCTTCGAACCCTCGATTCAAGCCACCGTGAATTCGATCAGGGAGAAGTTCACACAACAGATTGCCACAAATTCCGTTCGTACATTTGGAACATTTAAAACTTATAACCTAGTCGCTAACCCAAAATCAGTTTGCTTTTCTTGTCGGTGGCTTCGCTACAAGCCCATGGCTGTCCGAACAGCTCGAGAAACGATTGTCGGGCCTCGGGCTGAGGTTTTGCAAGCCAGACACACATACGTGAGGACCGGCCGTGATGCTAGAGCCGATTATGACACCGATTGTTTACAGCAACAAAGCAGTTGCGGTTGGGGCAGTTTCGTTCTACTTGGACCATTTCGTGACGGGAAGAATCGCAAAATTCACATATGGGGCGAGTTGCAGTCGTTCCTACCAGCCTTTCAATCCGGAACACGTCAAACGTAACGCTAAGGCATATTTGGATCCCCTGGGTGATAAGTGGGTCCCCGACTGCTTTGAGATCATGCTGCCACGGGTCCGTTGCAAATTCTCTTCGTCGATCCTCTCAGGCAATTTTTCTTGTGTTATAGGGCACTAAGGTCCTGGAGGACCGTGAAGTTCGATTCCAACTGCAGTTTATGCCTGCAGAAACGCCACAACCACACGCATTCCAATCAGTAATCAAATACACCGGCACGCATGATGTACCTCAGTGGACGGATCTGGAGAAAGGTAAAGTTTTCGGGTTATTCAACGACTTTGTAACTGGGTGACTGAGGTCAAGCAGACAAGTTTGAGACGTTGTGTAGTGTACAGGCCAATATCTCAACCGCTCCTTACCAGATAAGACGCGGGAAAACAGGAACTATATTCTACACACGAGAGTTTGAGCTGATATTGCTCGTCGGCCTCACTGAACTCAAGGCACAGATCGGTTGGATCGATTCCATAACGGTGAGTTCTCAAAGAACTATTTCTTCCACCTCCCTTTCTAACCTCTGTGACCTATTCCACTAGGGGGAAGAAAGAAGGTGCGAAACTTCTGGCAACCAGCGCCTTGTTTATGCGGCTGAATTTACTTTCCAGGAGCGGTGCTATGGTTGTGTACGACGACCCGTCTGATTGGTCCACCTAAAGAACTTCTGGCGCTGTCGTGCGGATTTTCCTTTCTTTCCATTATCCCTTTGTTCGGTACATGCGACCACCACGAAAGTGCTACAGTAGTATTGGCGGAGTGTAAATGCGAGAAGTTCGATAATCCGAGAGGGGATTGTTGTATGCAAAATTACCATTTGTTTAGCGCCGCGGGTCTCGCGGGTTGCCGCAAGTGACCAAATCCGTGATCGAGCCTCTTTCCGCCACAAGTCGAACGCATCTTCACGGAGACGACCGCACGGTCGTCGAACATGTCGTATAACCTCAGAGACATATCAGCCTCACACCATCCACAAGACGGTCTCTTTAAACCCACATCCGAAGAGCGCAAAGGCCTCTTATCGAACTTCGACGCCGAAGACCACGACAACGGGGAACCGCCTCGTTACGAAGATGAAGAGTACGCCGAGCCTCGAGGACGCACCCCGCTGCGGAAGAGGAGCGTTGCCTGGATTGCTGGCAGCTTCATCGCATTGATTCTCGGAGCATCGTTCCTTGTGCCAGTATCGAGGGGCTGGTGTTCAGGAATGGGTTCTGCAAGTCGAGTGACGGACCCTTCGAGATTGCTCAGCAACGGGACACACGATTTCAAGCGAACGGTTCTGATTGTGTCTATTGATGGTCTTCGGTGAGCCTTGCAGTGGTGATGCATACCATGTGGTGCTCATACGGTGCAACGTCGGGCAGGGCGGATTACCTTGACCGGGGGTTCACCCCGCATTTGTTGGATATCAGCAAAGAGGGCCTTCGAGCAAAGTTTATGAGACCGGTTTTTCCTGTACGCGCCCCATTGTATCTGTACGGCGAGGTACTGACCTCTCATCTTAGACATTAACATTCCCGTGAGTTCATCCAATCCCGGCGCAGTTCTATATCTGACTCGCTTCACGACGGTAGTAATCACTGGTCATTAATGTACGTGTCCACGACCCAATTGCTTGTACCACCGGTGTTGAGACTCTTTCGAAGGTCCGGCCTTTACGCAGAGTCGCATGGGATCGTCGCAAACGTGTGCTCTACAATACCCTCTTGTGGATGCGAATGTGACCCCTTTATAGAACTTCTGGGACCCTGTCAGCGAACAAGAGTTCCACTATAACACTAGGGCCGGCTCATGGGATGCTTCGTGGTGGTTCGGTGAACCCGTAAGCATTGATTGCGATCTGCTTGGGCCCGGAATTAAAGTTCGTGCAGATTTGGGAAACCGCTGGAAAAGCGAGAATGATTACTGCTAATCTCATGTGGTATGGGAACACATTCTTTCTACCCTTTCGCTGTTTTCTCTAAATGGTCAACGTTCGAATAGGCCAGGCCCCCCTGTAACCCGCACAGGCGCTGAGCCCACCTATTTCATCCCATGGAGGGTGGGTGTCTTTAGCTGTAGTTACGGGCAAAGTCTCACAGTTCTTCAGGACAAAGTCCCCCTCGGTGAGAAATTGGACCAGATTATGGCGTGGATAGACCTGCCACTGGAGAAGCGCCCCCAATTCATCTCAGGTTTTGCATTTGCGACAAATCATCGGACTTGAGGGACTGATGGATTGTTCTAGCATATGAACCATCTCTGGACCAAGCCGGTCATGCCGCTGGGCCTTACTCTCAGCTCGTTAATGTACGACACGACTCTTATCCTCGGTTGACCGGATTCTGAGGAGTATAACAGGATACGTTGAAGACCGTCGACGTCTTCGCCAAGGATCTCCACAAGGGCCTGAAAGCTCGCAACCTAACAGATATTGTCGATATCGTCTTTGTTAGCGACCACGGCATGGCGGATACCAGCCACCCAGAATGGGTTTACATCGACGACTACCTGGATAAACAAGCTCTCGACTCCATCGAACACGAAGATGGTTGGCCGTCGATGGGATTACGTTTCGCCCCGGAGGTCAACTCTTCTGCATATTTGAATATTTTGTTGGAGGCGGCGAAGAGCGACAAAGACAAATTTGACGTTTACACCCACGATACGATGCCGGAAAGTTATCACTTCTCGCATAACCCAAGGATCGCGCCGATCTACATCGTCCCGAAGTACGGATATGCTCTGACGACGAGAGATCGGGGTGAGTCCGGCATGAGCAAAGGGGTAAGTCCTCGCTCGTCCCTACAAGCTATCACCCTCTCAACCTAGGCCTATCCCCCCAGAATCACGGCTACGACAACCGGGATTTCCGTATGCACGCAATGTTTGTCGCCCACGGTCCTTTTTCGAACGTCGTGAAAGCCTTGCATCATCAATCCTGGATGCCAAACAAGAACAAGGGTTGGCACTCCACCTCGGACGAGACTTACGTTATGGACGGGTTCCAGAACGTGGAAGTGTATAATCTGGTGATGAGGTTGCTTGGGGTTCCGAAGGGATTTTGGGCAAAGACGAACGGGACGATGGGATTCTGGGATAGATACTTCTGAGGTGACTGTTTAGACGGGGCGGGCGGTGGCCTCCGGAGGGATGTGTGCCCACTTCTGGGATAATAATATATGATTCAGCCCACTGACTGCCCAAATGGATGGAGAAGCCCACAACGGACTCAACCGACCGCCGTGGTCAAAACCAGAATTGGCCCAACGCGTTTGTTGGGCCTTTCAAATTTCAGGGGCCGAAGTAGGTTTACAGAGGTAACCACACATTCGGTCTCGTAAGGACCTACTACATGATCGTGGATGATGTCTATTGGACGGGTTGCACAACGGGTGTCCAGATGCCCTTACTACCTGCAAAAAACTCGTCGGGATACACACGCCAGTAAAAAATACAATGGTTCGTTCATTTCGCCGCAATGCCTCCCTCCACCATAGCACCATTCTTCAGGATTCAGCGGTCACTGGTAATCCTCTGCGACTCGACAAGGTCCTTCTCCAAAACCACTTTGGTTTTCAACAAGACCTGCGTGTGTGGATCTCTGCCACGCCCCAGACATACACTTTTCTCAACCCCCACCTCCGTCGTCCCCGCCACTTTACCCCGGCCCTTTGGTGTGGGAGTTTTATCAGATTCGACCTCCCTGATCATTATCGTGTCGTCAAACTCTGCGCACGGGTGTTCGCATAAAAGGTACATGTCACAGGACATGATGTCTTCCATAAATACCGACTCCAAGCGCAGCGCGAGATTTGCAATGGTCGTTATCCCGTTGGTCGCCTTCCCTTTGACAAATTCTAATGTATGCCGAAAGTACGGGAATGACCCTGTGAGCCACAGGACGTTTGCGACCGACCGAGTGATCCAATCGAGATCCAACGACGGTTTGGAGAGATGGCTGTGGGTCAAGGTCCTCCACCTGGCTGATATTGCCTGCCCCTCTGGTATGCGTGAGTTGCGTTCCACTGGTGGCGTGCGACTCTACTCACCCGAGGCGGATAAGCGTTCGTGAATAGAGCTCAACGTCTCAAACTCCTTCTTGTATCGCCAACTCGATGAGGCCTGCACTGCAAAGTCGCAGAGGCATGACTGAAGCAAGAAAGTCACGGCCGCGGAGTCCCGGTCGAGGACGTGATGGACGAGTGCGGGGCCGAACGACTGGGAAAAGGAGTCGATATCCTTTTTTTGTATCTCGAACCTGCTGGACCGGTCTGGTCTGTGCTTCTCCCATTGTTCAGTCAAGTTGGCCGCAACTTGGAATATGTTCTCGTTTAGATCGCGAACGATACCCAAGACATCTGCCTCAGACCTGCGGTCTGCCGTCGATAGGAAGGATTGGGCCCCGGAGAGCTCTTTCGACCTCGCATCCAGAAGTTCCTTGGTTCGTGTAAGCTCGTCTTCCAGCGCTTGGGTACGTTGGTCCCGCTTCGCCATAGCCCGCCTATAGGTCCTGGAATCTTCCTCAAGCCGGTGTTCCAATTCTGCGATCCGCTCCTTGGCTGCCCTGTGCTTCCTCAGGTACCTCTCCTTCAAATTGCTCAGCATGGATAGTTCAGCTTTCTGGGTGTCGATTACGGTCCTCCGCCTCCCTACCATGCCCTCTGCCACTCTCTGCCGCCCCTTGATTTCACTGGATTCCAATTTTGACCCTTCCACCGACGTTGGGAGTTGTTCTTGCGACTGTATCTTTAGGTTTTCCATGGGGAGGTGCATGGTGCTATTGCTGAATAGAGTGTTGAAGGGAGGAAGATGAACGTGGACGAAGGGAAAGCCGAATGGCATATCACAAGCCCAAAGTGTGGCTGGCGTCCTTTGACGCCGAGAACCCACACAATTGTGAACGCCTAACAAACAGCACGTGTCGGGGTCTCTCCTTGATAAGGAAAGTGTGGCAGGGTTTGGGGAATACAAAGTGCCTTCCTCTTGTTGGCCGTTCTCCACGTCGCCGCCCTTTCGCTATGAACCGTACTGCCTACAACGGTCCCTCTCGGAAGCTTGCCCTCGCCTTCGACATCGGCACTACGTACAGTGGCGCCGCATACGCATTCCTGGACCCTGGAGAAATCCCCCAAATCAACTCGGTCACGAAGTGAGTTCCTCTCGGATCCTCCTGTGCTACGACTGTGACGAAATGGAGGCAGGTATCTCGACAACCCAAACGTTGGGACGGCGAAGGTCCCTTCAATCTTGTACTATGACCGTCGCGGTAACTTCAAGGGTGTTGAGAACGGAACGGGACTCCAAGACGACGAAAGCCTCATCCAGATGCGGTGGTTCGTAATCGTCTATAAACACACCTCTTCAACATTGCTCACTTTCACAGGTGGAAGCTTATGCTTTCACCCACAGGACCGCCTGCGGCGTTGAGGGACCAAATGACCACGGACCTCCCGATTGGAAAAACAATTATCGACATCTTTGCGGATTTCTTGCGCTATCTCTTCGATTCGACGAAATCCCTCTTCATTTCCTCCGACCAGAACGGAGAGCTCCGCTGGAACTCGGTCGCTGACAAAATTGAACTCATATTGACCCATCCCAACGGGTGGGGTGGTCCGCAACAAAGTCAACTCCGGACTGCTGCCATCAGAGCGGGTATCATCCCTGACACCCCAGAGGGACGTGCCAGGGTCCACTTTGTGACCGAAGGAGAGGCGAGCTTCAACTTCTGTGCTACTCATACTCAGGCGGGTGAAAACTTGAAGGTTCGGCATCGCTGGTGTTGTCGTCTTGTTTATGTCTTCTGACGCGTCTGCAGCACGGGGACACAGTGCTCGTTGTTGATGCGGGTGGAGGGACGATCGACATAAGTTCCTACACGGTGACCGCCAATGGACCTCTTCAGGCCGAGGAATTATTCCAGCCAAAATGTGAGCCTACTTTACTTTAGTTGCCTGTCCGATCGTTGAGACACCCCTGTAAGGTGTGGTTCAGGGTGGAGAATTTGTTACGGCGAGGGCAAGGGAGATGATCTCAGGTAGGTTAAAAAGCTCTCGCTCGTCACACCTCCAGCTCATCTACGACCAGAAAAATGGAAGAAATCAAAGTTCAACACCCCTGAAGACATCGCCGCTTTCTCCCAGAAGTTCGACGAAGGTGTGAAACGAGTATTTTCCGAAGAAACGGGAACACAGTACGTCAAGTTCGGCTCTCCCAGGGACAACGACCCCAAAACCGGCATTAAGGCGGGAAAGTTGGCGCTCACAGGGTAATCTACTGGCCACTCTCCCCCACCGATTCCGCTGAAATCACTCCCCGCGCACAGGACACAGGTCTCGGGGTTTTTCGAACCTTCCATTCAGCTCACCGTGGATTCTATCAGGGAGAACTTCACCGAAATTGTATCCATGAACTCGGTCAGTAGATTTGGAATCTCTTGACCTCCGCATCTGAGAACCTGCCCATAGTTCGCTTTCCTCGTTGGCGGGTTCGCCTCAAGCCCGTGGCTGTCAGCTCAACTCAACCGGCGGCTTTCCGATCTTGGGCTGAAGTTTTTCAAGCCAGACACGAATACGTGAGAGTGCCTGTCCCCCTTGTTGAAACCTGTTTGACGACTTCCGCATAGTGACAAGGCGGTTGCAGTCGGAGCTGTCTCGTTCCACATCGACCGCTTCGTCAGAGGCCGCATTTCAAAATTCACATATGGCGTCCCGTGCGCTATCATCTACAGACCGTCAAACCCAGAGCATGCCAAGCGCGAACATAAGACGATCTCAGACGTTTTAGGAGACAAGTACCTCCCTTGTGCCTTCGAAACGATGCTCTCCAAGGTTTGGCAATGAATCGTCTCTATTGAACCCACCTCGCTCATGGGTGAAATCTAGGGCACTAAAGTCCTCGAAGACCGAGAAATCCGAACAACGATGTACGTGATTCGTGAAGGGGCTCCAGCGAGGGATATATTGGCGCGAATCGTCAAGTATGATGGAAACCTCAAGGAACCGCGGTGGACAGATATCGAACAAAGTATGAACCTTGATTTCGCGGTATGGTTTCTGCGTCTGATGCTCACGATCCAAAAGACAGGTTTGAGACTCTGTGCCACGTAGCTGCTGACGTTTCTGCGGCACCGTCCAAGCTCAAATTTGGGGAGTCCGGGAAACTATGCTACTATCGGGAATACGATGTGGTGTTGCTCGTAGGTCTTACGGAACTCAAGGCGCAGATCCGCTGGACCGACGCTACAACTGTAAGTATTCATAATCTGGGTCACCTGCCGTTTCTAACTGCCTCGTCACGGATCCAGGGGCTAGAGGAAAGGTGCTTCCTCGCATTCTACCTCTTTTGTCGTACCCTGAACTGACTCGTATTTACCCGTATCACAGCAGCGACGCAGCTATCGTTTACGGAGACGCGTCAGAGAATAATTGCGGTAGCAGTTGTATTGGCCCGGCGGTCGCAGCTCCTCCTCCCCGTTATGGCGATTGGGATCTCTGAACTCTGCTGTATCACGATAACAACCAATTGGATAACATATTTGAGGGGGCGCCTGCGCCACCCTTTGTCGACGGCGGGTATCCCCTTGTGTCCTTGATTTGGTGTGGGGTGATTATCAGGAGTCTGCGAGGTCGTGTTCCAAAACCACTTTTGCTTTCAACAACACTTCTATGCGCAGATCATCGACCCCCCTCCCGCCCACACTTTTCCCAACGCCCACCTCCGTTGTCCCCGCCACTTTTTCTTCCCTTTGAGGGGGAGACCGGGTGGATTCGAACTCCTTGGTCATTCTCATGTCGTCAAACGCGGTGCGTGGGGTTTGGAAAATGAGATACATGTCGCTGGATGCGACATCCATCATAAACACCGACTCCAAGCGCTGCGCGAGTCGGTCGATGGTTTCCATCCGATTGAATGCCTTCGCCTTGACGAAATCGAATGAGTGTTGAGAAGATTGGAACGAGCCTGTGATCGAGAGGATGTTTGCAACTCTCTTCATGATCGACTCTGTGGAATTATGGGGTGACGGTTTGGTGAGGTAGTTGTGGGTCAAAGACCTCCATCTGGCTGAGATTGCTTGCGCCTCTGGGATGCGTGAATTGGATTTTGCCAACCTCGTTCGATGCGAGCTTACCGGAGGCGGATAGATTTTGGTAAATAGACCCTAGTATTGCCAATTCCTTTTTATGACTTCGACGACGCCAACTCAACGTGAACTGTGCTACAAGGGAGCAGAGGCACGACTGGACCAAGAAAGTCACGGCCACGGGGTATCGGTCAAGGACTCGACGGAGGAGGGCGGGTCCGTAATACTGCGAAAAAGAATCGACGGTTTTTTGGGATACGGCGAATCTTTTGGGTTGCGAGGATGCCAACTTCTCCCACTCTTCGGTCAAACTGGCCGCGACCTGGAACACGTTCTCGTTCAGGTCGCGGACGATAGACAACACCTCTGCCTCGGATAGGCGGTCTGTGGTTGATAGAAAGGATTGGGCCCGGGAGAGTTCGTTCGTCCTCGCGGATAATAGTTGCTTGGTCTGTGCGAGCTTGTCTTCCATTGCTCGAATGTGCTGGTCCCGCTTCTGCAAAGTCTTCCGGTGGATCCTGGGTGCCTCCTCAATTTCGTGTTCCAACCTCGCGATCCGCTCCTTGGCCATATCGTACTTCCTCGCGCACCTCTCTATTGATCCCCTCAGCATGGTTATTTCAAATGCCTGAGCATCGATTTCGGCCTTCTGTCTTCCCGCAAGGTTTTCTGGTGCTCTCCGTCCCCGCTTGTCGTCTCCTGATTCAGGTATCCTCCCCTTCTCCGAGGCTTCAAGTTTGGACTGCTCTTCGGACCATATAGCAAACATTTCCAGGGGGGGCAAGGGCATTGTCACGTGCTGTCGTTGAACGAGTGTTGAAGCGGGGAAGATGGGGTGCGAGGAGAAAGCCGGGTCTATCGCCATCCCACAAGGTGTTGCGGATATCTCCTGGCACTTAAATGGGCCCATCCACGAGGACAGATATGGGCACCTTCGGCAGGACACCGACCCGACAACACGTGTAGGGCTTGTCCTTGATGGGAAAAGTGTGGCGGGTTCAGTTAAGATATAGCACCTTCGCCTTACACGCGGTTTTACTGAACCGTCGCCGTTCCACGTTCCCCCATGATCCGCACAGCCTATAACGGTCCCTCTCGAAAGCTCATTCTCGCTTTTGATATCGGTACCACGTATAGTGGAGCCGCGTACGCGTTTCTGGACCCTGGAGAAGTCCCCCAAATCAACTCGGTCACGAAGTGAGTCCCCCCCCCCCCACGATCCCACTACTACCCGACGACCGGGACTGATTGGAGTGCAGGTACCTCGACAACCCGAACGTTGGGTCGGCGAAAGTCCCTTCGATCTTGTACTATGATCAAAACGGTAACTTCCGGGGCGTCGAGAACGGAACGGGGCTTCAGGATGACGAAAGTCTCATCGAGTTGCGATGGTTCGTACTGATCTAGGACTATTACCTCCTCTCCGTCACTAACTTTTTGCAGGTGGAAGCTTCTGCTCGGACCCACGGAGCCTAGTGCAGCGCTGAGGAAGCAGATGAGCACGGATCTCCCGAGGGGAAAAACAGTCGTCGACATTTTCTCCGATTTCATGCGTTACCTCTTCGATTCGACAAAGGCGCTCTTTATTTCCTCCGACCAGAACGGGGAGCACCGCTGGAATTCAGTGTCTCGCAACATCGAGCTCGTGTTGACGCATCCTAATGAATGGTGTGGCCCGCAACAAAGCAAACTCCGGACTGCTGCCATCCGGGCGAACATCGTCCCAGACACACCAGAGGGGCACGCCAGAGTCCATTTTGTGACTGAAGGGGAGGCGAGTTTCAATTTTTGTGTCACGCACACTCAGGCGGGTGAAAACTTGAAGGTTTGGTATTGAGAGATTATTTTTACATGCGGTGTCCCTCCTGACATGTTGATAGCGCGGTGACAACGTGCTGGTTGTTGATGCAGGTGGAGGGACGATCGACATAAGTTCCTATGCGGTGACCGATACCGGGCCCCTGCAAGTTGAAGAGTTATTCCAGCCACAATGTGAGATCATCTGCCCTCGGTTCCCTGTTCAAACATTGAGGTGCTCCTAAGGTTTACTCCAGGGCGGAGAATTCGTCACAGCGAGAGCAAAGGATATGGTCTCAGGTCGGTTCAACTACACCCTCTCGTTGCGCTTCCCATTCAACCAGAGCTAGAAAGATTGAAGACGTCGATTTTTGATACTCCTGAAGATATGACCGCCTTTTCCCGGAAGTTTGACGAAGGCTTGAAAAGGGTGTTTTCCGATAGCACAGCGGTGCAGTACGTCAAATTCGGATCTCCGAGAGATAACGACCCCAAACACGGGATCAAGGCTGGGAGATTCATGCTTACGGGGTAAATGGCTTGTCACTCCCCCCCCCCCCTACACACACACACACCTTCGCTCACATTCGGCCTACGCGTAGGCACCAAGTATCAGGATTTTTCGAACCTTCGGTTCAGTCCACCGTGGATACCATCAGGGAGTATTTTACGGAAATCCTTTCCATGAACTCGGTTGGTCTGTTGGGAGTCTCTTGGTTTGCCTATCTGAAAACCTACAACCTAGCTCGCTTTTCTCGTCGGGGGGTTTGCTTCAAGCCCATGGTTGTCTGATCAGCTCAACAGACGGCTTTCCGATCTTGGGTTGAACTTTTTCAAACCAGACACGAACACGTGAGAGTGGCTGTTCTATCTGTCGAAGCTTGAAGTGATGATTTCCGCGTAGCGGCAAAGCAGTTGCAGTTGGAGCGGTCTCGTTCTACATTGACCGTTTTGTCAGGGGACGAATTTCGAAATTCACGTATGGTGTCCCATGCGCCGTCGTCTACAATCCATTCGATCCAGAGCATGTGAAACGCGAGGACAAAACGTACATGGACCTCGAAGGAGACAAGTGTGTCCCTGGTGGTTTTACGACCTTGCTCTCCAAGGTTCTGCACCAAATCATCTTCGTCCAATTCACCCCGCTTACAATCGAACGCGATGGATGTCTAGGGCACCAGGGTTCTTGAAAGCAGAGAAATCAAAACGCAGAGGTGGGCGATCAGTGAAGGGGTTCCAACAGGGAAGGTGATGGCAGGGATCAGGAAGTACCATGGGAGTGAAAAGGAGCCGGAGTGGACGGACGTCGAACGAGGTACGACTTTCGGCTCAGCGGGTCGATCACCATGTCCAGCACTCATAACCCAAAAGATAGATTTGAGACCCTATGCCATGTAGTTGCTGATATTTCAGAAGCGCCGTGGAGGTGCAAGACCGGGGCGTCCGGGAAATTGTGCTACATCCAGAAGTACGACGTGGTGCTGATGGTGGGTCTGACGGAGCTGAAGGCGCAAATCCGCTGGACCGACTCTACAACCGTGCGAGTTCACGACCAATCTGCTGTAAACCACCTTCGCTGACATCGCCACTAACTAGGGAATGGAGAGAAGGTCGCTCTTCGTCTTTCGCACAATGCAGTATCCCTTGGACTGACCTGGATTTATTCGGTTCACAGCGGCGACGCGGTAGTCGTGTACAAAGACGCATCGGAGAATAGTTGCGCTGACCCAAAGGTTGCCTCCCTTCCCGCGTTATGACGGTTGAAACTTATGAACTCTCTTGTTTTTACAACAGTCTTCAGCTGGGCAGCGTGTGCGAAGCGGTGCTGGTAATGTTGACGGGTCCCGCGCTAACGCTCGTCGACGGCGGGCTGCCAGTGGTCTGGCGTGAAGCGCTCAGGATTAGAAGTTTGAAGGGCCTAAGTGTGAGCCAGGGATCCGCACAACGTAGCACATATAGCGTGTAAGCGCTGGATGGCTCGTCGCCCAAAGGGGAGTTTTTTGCGCACTACTAGTATTTTACAAACTTCGCATCTCATGCCAATCGTGTTCAACCCTCCTGCTCATTAACCGTTTGCTCAGTCCAAAGCCCAGGAACCAGAAAAACCACTAATTCCTTCGTGCCTCCTACATCACCACTTCCGATTTCCTACGAGTTCCTCATGGCGTCCTTCTCTGACCCACTCAGTTTCTAACTGCCAACGAATATCCACGAGCTGTTTTCCCTGAAACCCCATAACATTCCCCCACCCATGGTCGGGTTACCCACGATGGTTCCTGTAGGGTTTCTAGCCGTGACACAGGCTCTATTTATAATTGTACCGTGACGTGTCCAGTAGCGCCGACTCCAGCACGCAGCTAGTCCTCAAACATCCTGAGACTTAGCCATGCCCGTGTGTATCAGCTTAAAACCGCTCTCTCAGCCTTACATGTCTTATAAGAGTTGGGCCCAGCAGGGCGCACCAGGTCTCACCGTGCATAGTGCGACTGGCAAATTCTAGCACCGAAATGAATCATCTTCACGTCAGAAGCCCATACTTTTCTGAACACCCGCAAGTCACCTCCACGGTGAAACCCGGAGCGGTCTCTCCAGTGTATCCAAAATCTCCCGATGGGCCCTGGAGGACTTCCCGATGAGATCTCGTGCTCCAATTGAACCCCGTGATCAGCGTTCCTTGGCTACTTAAAGACTTTGTACTTCCCCGCGCACCTCTCTACCAACCCTTCGAGCATGAGTATTTCAACTCTCTGAGCGTCGATTTGAACTTTCTTTCTTCCCACCAGGTTCACGTTCGTTCTCCAGCGCCCATTGTCGCCTTCTGATTCACGTATCCTCCCCTTCTACGAGATGCGGGGCGGTCCTCGGGCCATATGGCCTACATCTCGAGGGGAGCGGGGGCATCGTGCTGTTGCTGAGTGAAATGTACAAATGAGGAGGCCCATTGCCATCCCCCCAAGCGTTGCGGATACCTCCTGGCACCTAAATGAATCCATTCACGAAGAGACCCCAGATATGCCTGGACACCCTCGGCAGATCACCTACCCAAGTATGCATGCGGCGGCCTCTCCCCTGATAGGAAGGCATGCGGTGTCCCAGGGAGTATAAAGTGTCTCCCTCTTGCGAGCAGTAGTCTTCATCCTCAGCGCTTTCTCATGACTCGCACACCCTACCGCGGCCCCTCTCGAAAGCTTGTTCTCACCTTCGATATCGGTACTACATACAGTGGTGTAGCGTACGCATTCTTGGACCCCGGAGAAGTCCCTCAAATCCACTCGGTCACGAGGTGAGTGATTCTGGCTTGCTACCGCTCGATCGTTATGAAAAAATAGAGGCAGATATCTTGGCAACCCAAACGTTGGGTCAGCGAAAGTCCCTTCGGTCTTGTATTACGATCGAGATGGTAACTTCCAGGGCGTTGAGAACGGAACGGGGCCTCGGGACGACGAAAGTCTCATCCGGATGCGATGGTTCGAGATCCGCTGGAAATATACCTCTTCACCGCTACTCACATTCCTAGGTGGAAGCTCATGCTTGGGCCAATGGGAACGCCTGCAGCACTGAGGGATCAAATGAGCACATCCCTCCCGAAGGGAAAGACGATCGTCGACGTCTTTGCCGATTTCATGCATTACCTCTTCGATTCAACAAAAGCGCTCCTCGTTTCTTCCGACCAGAACGGAGAGCACCGCTGGAACTCAGTGTCTGCCAACATCGAGCTCGTGCTGACCCATCCAAATGGATGGGGTGGCCCGCAACAAAGCCAACTGCGCACAGCCGCTGTCCAGGCGAAGATCGTCCCCAACACCATAGAGGGACACGCCAGGGTCCATTTCGTGACAGAAGGGGAAGCGGGCTTCAACTTCTGTGCTACCCACACCCAGGCGGGTGAAGGCTTGAAGGTATGGCAATAATAATGAATCTTGTATTTGTAACGTCTTCCTTGACACGTTAGCAGTGCGGTGACAAGGTGCTGGTCGTCGATGCAGGTGGAGGAACGATCGATATAAGTTCCTATGCGGTGATCAACAACGGACCGCTGCAAGTCGAGGAGCTATTCCAGCCAAAGTGTAAGTTCACCTACCCTCAGTCCCTTGTCCAATTATCGAGATATTCCTGCAAGGTTTACTCCAGGGCGGAGAATTCGTTACAGCGAGGGCAAGCGAGATGGTCTCAGGTGGGTTAAAATGCTACTGCCCGTTTCGCCCTCAATCCAGCCACGAGCAGAAAAATTGAAGAAATCAAGGTTCAACACCTCTGAAGACCTCGCCGCTTTCTCCCAGAAGTTCGACGAAGGGTTGAAGCGAGTATTTTTGGATGATACGGGAACGCAATACATCAAATTCGGTTCTCCGAGGGACAACGACCCCAAACACGGCATCAAGGCGGGGAAGTTGGCGCTCAAAGGGTGACCTACCAGTCACTCTCCCCTATCGATTCTGCTGACACCCTGCTTACGCACAGGACAGAAGTGTCCGGGTTTTTTGAACCTTCCATTCGGTCCACGGTGGAGTCCATCAGGGAACACTTTGCGGAGATTCTTTCCATGAACTCGGTTGGACGATTGAGGCTCTCTCTGTTCGCGCATCTGAAGATCCACGCAAGTTGGCTTTTCTTGTTGGCGAGTTTGCCTCGAGTCCATGGCTGTCTGGCCAGCTCGATCGACGGCTTTCCGATCGTGCCAGACACGAACATGTGAGAGCGGCTGATGTCCCTATTGAAGCTTCAATTGATGATTTCCACGCAGCAACAAAGTAGCTGCAGTTGGGGCTGTCTCGTTCTACATTGACCGCTTTGTCAGGGGACGCATTTCGAAATTTACGTATGGGGTCCCGTGCTCTGTTATCTACAATCCCTTCGACCCACAGCATGCGAAGCGCGAGGGTGAAACTTACATAGACCTCGAAGGAGACAAATGTGTCCCTGGCGCTTTCAAGACTATGCTCTCCAAGGTTCAGCACCCAATCATCACACTGATGCAATGGGTACCAGGGCACAAGGGTTCTCGAATCCCGAGAAATCAGAATAAAGAGATGTGCGGTCCGTGAAGGGGTTGCTACGAGGAAGGTACTGGCAAAAATCACGAAGTACGATGGGGGCCAAAAGGAACCGAAATGGATTGACGTCGAGCGAGGTATGACTTTTGGCCCCGCGGCACGATCCACGCGTCGGCGCTCATAATCTAAAAGACAGGTTTGAGACCCTATGCCATGTAGTGGCTGATATATCTGCGTCGTCGTGCACGCGTAAGCTTGGGACATCCGGGACGATGTGCTCCATTCAGGTGTACGATGTGGTGCTGATGGTGGGTCTGACGGAGCTAAAGGCGCAGATCCGCTGGTTCGATTCGACAACCGTGCGTGTTAACGAATGATTCGTTGCACATGATCGTCACTGACATCGCCACCACCTAGGGAAAGGAGAAATGGTGACCATTCGTCTTTTACACCTTGCGGTATTCCTTGAACTGACCTAGGTTTGCTTGGATCGCAGCAGCGACGCAGTGATTGTGTACAAAGATGCATCAGAGACTGCTTGCGCTAGCCTATCGGCCACTTCCCCTCCACGCTATGGCAGTTGGTACCCATGAACTTCCTTGTTGCACAATTGCATCCGGTTTGGCAATCTGTTCGAAGTGTGCGCCGTCCAAAATGAAATCCTTGCGAGCTAGATTTGCTCACCGTCTTACTTCGTTTCTCCCTCGCACCAGCTTTTCGTTCACACCCTGCTGAAGTTATCGTGATCTACAGCTCTGGGTCTCCGCTGGATCGTGCCAACTTACAGCTATTTGTGGTTCGATAGACCTCTTTCAATCGCACTAGGCCCTAAATTTATGTTTTGGTGGTATTGGGGCTCGGCATCCCGGCGGGATGCACGGTACCGTAAAGATGTCTATCGAAACGCAAACACTTGGCTGCAGAACTGTTCTCTCAACATCCTTCAAAGGATTTGGGCTCGGTAGTGTCGGTAGTGCTTCCGGAAGCTACCGAATTACCGGATCTCGCCGGGCACAGCGCTGGTTGCACTTCTTTGCACTTCTGGCGCCGAAATGAACCACGTTCACGTCAGGAGGCCATGCCACCTTTACGACAAAACGCCCAGCGGCCTCTCTAATAGGAAAGTGTGGCGGGGAATATAAAGCGCCTTCGCCCAGCAAACGGTTTTGTACATTGTCGCCGTGTCGCCATGACCCGCACACCTTATAACGGCACTGCTCGAAAGCTCGTGCTCGCCTTCGATATTGGCACCACGTATAGTGGAGTCGCGTATGCGTTCCTGGACCCTGACCAAGTCCCCCAAGTCCACTCGGTCACCAAGTGAGCGCTTCTCATATTCCGCTCCCCAATAACTGTGAGGAACTGGTGGCAGATATCTCGACAACCCAAACGCTGGGTCAGCGAAAGTTCCTTCGATCTTGTACTATGATCAAAACGGTAACTTCCGGGGTGTTGAGAACGGGACAGGACTCCGGGATGATAAAACTCTCCTTCGGATGCGGTGGTTTGTCGTCCCAAAGTGTTTCTCTTCCGAGACGTCGCTAAAAGTCACAGGTGGAAGCTTATGCTCGGGCCCACGGGGCCACCCGCGGCCCTGAAGAATCAAATGAGCATGAACCTTCCGAAGGGAAAGACCATCGTCGACGTCTTCTCAGATTTCATGCGCTATCTGTTTGATTCAACGAAAACACTGTTTATTTCCTCCGACCAGAATGGAGAGAAACGTTGGGACTCGGTGGCTCACAATATCGAGCTAGTGCTGACCCATCCAAATGGGTGGGGTGGCCCGCAACAGAGTCAACTCCGGAGTGCCGCCGTCAAAGCGAACATCGTCCCAGATACGCAAGCAGGTCTTTCCAGAGTCCACTTCGTCACAGAAGGGGAGGCAAGCTTCCACTTTTGTGCCATGGATACTCAAGAAGGCAAAGCTCTGAAGGTTCGGCATTGCTGGTGTTGTTTTCTGTTTGTGTCGCCTTGTCTGACGCGCTAGTAGTACGGAGACAAGGTGCTTGTCGTTGATGCAGGCGGAGGAACGATCGATATAAGCTCTTATACGGTGACTAACAATGATCCCTTACGAGTCGAGGAACTATTTCAGTCAAAATGTCAGTTGATTCTCCCTCTGCTATCCGTCCAATCGTTGAGACACCCCGCAAGGCCTACTACAAGGCGGGGAGCTGGTTACTGCAAGAGCAAAGGACATGGTCTCAGGTAAATTTCAAACATTACTTATCTCTTGCACGCTCCACTCAACGACAGCTAGGGAAATTGAAAAAATCAAAGTTTAATACCGCTGAGGACATGGAAAACTTTGCTCAGAAGTTCGATGAAGGCTTGAAAAGAGTATTTTCTAATGACGCAGGAGCACAGTATGTTAAGTTTGGTTCTCCGAGGGACAACGACCCCAAACACGGCATCAGCGGAGGGAGGTTAAAACTCACAGGGTAATCGACCCCACTCCCTGCATATTATCGCTTACATCTCTGCCCCAACGTACAGGAAGGAGGTGTCAGGGTTCTTCGAACCTTCTATCCAGTCCACGGTCGACTCCATCAGGGAGTACTTCACCGAAATCCTCTCCATGAACTCGGTTCGTAGATTGAGGATCTTTATTTTCGCGTATCTGAGGATCCATGCACAGCACGCCTTTCTTGTTGGCGGGTTTGCTTCAAGTCCGTGGCTGTCCGGTCAATTCGACCAGCGGCTTTCCGATCTTGGGTTGAAGTTTTTCAAGCCAGACACGAACACGTGAGAGCCTTGGTCACTCACCTCGTTGAAGCCCCGCCTGATAGTTTCCGCGCAGCAACAAAGCAGTTGCAATCGGGGCCGTCTCATACCACATTGACCACATTGTCAAGGGACGTATATCAAAATTCACGTACGGGTTCTCACACGATGTCCTATACAACCGATTCGATCAGGAACACGTCAAGCGCGAGCATAAGACGTACATAGATGACCTGGGGGACAAGTGTGTCCCCGATGCCTTTGGGGCCATGCTTCCCAAGGTTTGTTACTGAACGCCCTCCGTCCGACTTACGTGGCTTACATATATGCGCCCCAAAAATACAGGGCACCAAGGTTCTTGAAAGCCGAGAAATTCGAAGAACGGTGCATGCGGTTCGTGCAGGGGCTCCAGTAAGGGAAACATTGGCGGAGATCATCAAGTACGATGGGAACAAAAAGGACCCACGGTGGACGGACGTTCAGCCAAGTACGGCCTTCGATTCAACCGTGTCCTCTGTGCACACAACTCACGACCCAATAGGCAAGTTTGAGACCTTGTGCCACGTAGTTGCCAATCTTTCAGGAGCACCGTGCACGCTCGAGCGCGGGAAGACTGGGAATATGTGCTACACTCGGGAGTACGATGTGGTGCTGTTGGTGGGCCTTACGGAACTGAAGGCGCAAATCTGCTGGATCGATTCCACAACCGTGCGTCTTCGTGGGTGGTTCTGGCGAAACCTCCACCGCTAACTTCCTCATCATAAACGTAGGGGCTGGAAAAAAGGTGCCTGTTCGCGTCAAACGCGTTGTGATATTGACTTGACTGACTTACGTTTACTCGGATCGCAGCAGCGACGCAGTTATCGTGTACGGAGACGCGTCGGAGAAGAGTTGCGCTGGCACAACCGTCGCGCCCCCTTCCCGTTTTGACCCTTGGAATTCGTAAACCACGGTGTATTACAGTATCATTCAATTGACCCACATTTCCGAGAGGCGCGAATGGTTTCCTTGGTCGTCGCTCAGTGACAACGGTGCCCACAAGTTACTAGTCAAAGGTCGTTACACCGTCAGCAGGGTGCGGACCTCAAGATTTGCCAGCGAAGCACGCACAGAATTCGACTGGACGTGATGTTCGGAAGATGCCGTTAGGCCAACGGACCCTGATGGTCTTCCAAATGTTCGCGCTGGCATTTAACCCTTTCCTCACGATGAAATCGTTGGGATTGACTGTAGCCAGCGAGAAACAAGCCATCATTCTCCTCGTCAAGATGCCTCTCCACAAGTCCCCAACGAGCCCCTTGTCAAATTACTTTTACCTTCAACGGAACGTCCATACGCCAGCATTCGCACTGCCCTTCAAACACCTTACATTGTAGGTCAATCAATTCTTCCCTTGTGGCCAATATCTACGTTCGCGCGAGCCGAAGCACTGGTTTACCATTTAGTTCTTAGAGGCTCTAGTCCCGCTTCTCCAGAATCCACTTTTGGATTCCGGGGGCCTCACGTTTCAACTCCGTCTGTGCTACCCTGAACGCCTCTCCTCCGAACCCCCCAGCCTGAGTATATCAGCCGCCCGAGTGTTAATTCTGTCCCTCTGATCTCCCCGCCTTGTCGTTTGTCACCCTCTGCAGACGTGGAAGACGGAGGAAGGAAAAACTCTGAGATTTGATGGAACTAGATGAAAGAATCGAGACTGGGTTGCTGACCTTTGGACGGGCGAGTGCACAATACTCCTGCTAAGTGGAGCGCTGAAGCGGGGTGATGGAATCCGGGGGATCGCCGTGTATGAAATCATTTCAAGGTACTGAAGCCGTAATGGATCACGTCCGCTCGCGCCATACATTTATGGACGCCTATTCCGCCAACAACACGTGTAGGGGTCCCTCCCCGATAAGAAAGTGTGGCGGGTCCTGGGAAGATATACAACCTTCGCGCAACAGACGGATTTCTACACCGTCGTCGTTTCCTCATGACACGCACACCATATAACGGCACTTCTCGGAAGCTCGTCCTCGCTTTCGATATCGGTACTACGTACAGTGGGGCCGCGTACGCATTCCTGGATCCTGGAGAAGTCCCACAAATCCACTCTGTCACTAAGTGAGCGCTTCTCTTGTTCTGTTGTCCCTAGCAACGTTAACCATGAGGATCTGGACACAGATACCTCGGCAACCCAAAAGCTGGGTCGGCGAAAGTTCCTTCCATCTTGTACTACGACCGCAACGGTAACTTCCGAGGCGTTGAGGATGGGACAGGACTCCAGGATGATGAAAGTCTTCTCCAGATGCGATGGTTCGTAATCCAAAAGTACTGCTCTTCCTCGTTTCTCAAAGCCACAGGTGGAAGCTTCTGCTGGGACCCACGGAGCCGCCTGCAGTGCTGAAGGATGAGATGAGCACCGATCTCCCGGTGGGGAGAACAATAGTCGACATTTTCTCAGATTTCATGCGCTACTTGTTTGATTCGACGAAAGCGTTGTTCGTTTTCTCTGACCAGAATGGAGAGCACCGCTGGAATTCAATGTCACAAAACATCGAACTCGTGCTGACCCATCCAAACGGATGGGGTGGTCCGCAACAAAGTCAACTCCGGGCAGCCGCCGTCAAAGCGAAGATCGTCCCCGATACCTCGGAGGGTCATGCCAGAGTCCACTTTGTGACAGAAGGGGAAGCGAGCTTCAATTTTTGTGCTACCCACACTCAGTCGGGTGAAAACCTGAAGGTTCGTGTCATCGGTACTATTTACACGTGACGTGTTTTTTGACGAATCGGTAGCACGGCGACAAGGTGCTCGTTGTCGACGCAGGTGGAGGAACGATTGATATAAGTTCCTATGTAGTAACAAATGATGCACCCCTGCAGGTTGAGGAGCTTTTCCAGCCAAAATGTGAGCCGACTCGACTTGGACCGCTTGTACAACTATTGAGCCCATCCTCCCAGGCTTACTGCACGGTGGGGAGTTCGTTACAGCGAGGGCAAGGGATATGGTGTCAGGTGAGCTCTGATGTCCTCCCCCATTACAGTTGGTGTTCAACCACAAGAAGGAATATTGAGGCAATCGAAGTTCAATACCATTGAGGATATCTCGGCTTTTGCCCAAAAGTTCGACGATGGCTTGAAGAGAGTATTCACTAACGAAACTGGGGTCCAGTACATCAAATTTGGTTCTCCAAGAGACGACGACCCCCGGTATGGAATCAAGGCGGGAAAGTTGGCACTGACAGGGTAATCCACTAAACACTCCCAAACACACATTTTGGCTTACATCTCGCTCATTTGTAGGCAACAGGTGTCGAAATTTTTCGAACCATCGGTTCGGGCCACCGTGGATTCCATCAAAGAGGACTTTGCGGAAATTCTTCCCATGAATTCGGTTCGTACGTTAGGAGTCTCTCGGTCTGCCTATCTGAAGATCTACAATCTAGTCTGCTTTTCTCGTCGGGGGGTTCGCTTCAAGCCCATGGCTGACTGATCAACTCAATCGACAGCTTTCCGATCTTGGATTGAAGTTTTTCAAGCCAGACACGAACACGTGAGAATGGTTGTTTTTCCGGTCGAAACCCCACCTAACGATTCCCACGCAGTGACAAAGCAGTTGCAGTCGGAGCTGTCTCGTTCTACTTTGACAGTTTTGTCACAGGGCGCATTTCAAGATTCACGTATGGTACCCCCTGCTCTGCTTTTTACTTGCCCGACGACCCAGAGCACGTCAAACGCACACATAAGATGTTCATGGACGAACTAGGAGACAAGTGGATCCCTGACGCTTTCACGACCATGCTTTCCAAGGTTTGGAAATAGGTCATCCTTCTTCAACTCTCCCTGCTTACAGACAGCTATCGTGGAAATTTAGGGCACAAAGGTTCGCGAAAGCCGGGAAATTCGAACGAAGATGCACTTGCTCCATGAGTGCTCTCCAGCGGGGACTGCATTTGCGGAAGTCATCAAGTACGATGGCGATCAAAAGGAACCACGGTGGATGGACGTTGAACAGAGTACGACGTTAGATTTGATGGCGCGATCCCCCGCTCACATCCTCAAAGATAGGTTTGAGACCCTGTGCCATGTGCACGCTGATGTTTCCGCGGCACAGTACACGACCAAAGTCGGGAGTTCTAGGGCAGTGTGCTACTACAGAGAGTACGAGGTGGTGCTGTTGGTAGGACTTACGGAACTGAAGGCACAGATCCGTTGGACCGATACAGAGGTGCGTATTCGTGAGTAGTCCTCGTTAAACTACCACCACTGACCTGCTTGCCGCGAATATAGGGAGTAGAGAAGAGGTAATTCATCACGTTTCCTACACGCACATTATACCTTGAACTGATCGGTTTGGTCGGACCACAGCAGCGACGCAGTTATCGTATACAACGACGCGTCGGAGAGTAGTTACGCTGGCCCAACGGTCGCTCCTCCTCTCCGTTATGGCGACTAGGATTCCTGGGCTCTCCTATTTCACGGTAACAATTGATTTTAAAAGACGTCTGAAGGGGTGCGAATGACTTCATGAGGATATCGGACGGTCCGATGCTCTTATTTTGCCAAAACAAGAGTACACAAGAAACACACGAGTTTCGCTCATTTCATCGCAATGCCTTCCGCTATACTCTCCGTTCCTTCAACCTCGTCGATCGACCTTCATGAGTCTGTGAAATCCGCCTCCAACACTACCGTTGCTTTCAACAGAACTTCCATGCGCATACCTTCACCCCTCCACCCCCACACTCTTTTTACAACACCCACCGCTGTTGTCCCCGCCACTTCATCCCGCCTCTGAGGAGAGGAAGGCCCGTCGGATTCGAACTCTTTGGACATTGTCGTATTGTCAAAGGCGGTCCCTGGCTCTTCGCAACGAAGGTACATATCAGTGGATGTGACGTCAACTATAAACACAGACTCCAAGCGCGATGCGACTTGGCAGATGGTTTCTATCCGATTGGATGCCTTCGCCTTGACAAAATCCACTGAATGCTGAATGGATTGGAACGACCCTGTAATCATCAGAGTATTCGCAACGTAGTTCGTGATCGAAGTGGAATCATAAGGTGACGAAGGTTTAGAGAGGTGGTTGTGAGTTAGGGATCTCCACCTGGCTGAGATTGCTTGCGCCTCTGCTACACATGAGTTGCGTCGCAATGGTCCCGGGTGTGATGTGTACTTACCGGAGGTGGATAGGTGTTCATAAACAGACCTCAGTATTCCCAACTCCCCACCATCATCATGTCCGCGTCGCCAGCCTGATGTAATTTGTGCCGCAAGGTAACAGAGGCAAGACTGAACCAAGTAATTTACGGCTGCGGGGTCCAAGTTGAAGGCCCGATGCGTGAGGGTACGCCCGTAGAATTGCGAAAACGCATTGAGGGTCTCTTCGGTCATCACGACTCTAGTGGATTGCATCGAGACCAGCTTCTCCCATTCTTCAGTCAAGTTGGCCGCAGCTTGAAATATGTTCTCGTTCAGGTCACGGACGATACCCAACACCTCTGCCCCGGATAGGCGATCTGTAGTCGACAGAAAAGATTGTGCGCCGGAGAGTTCTTTCGTTCGAGCGGACAATAATTCCTTGGCTCGTGCGAGCTCGTCTTCCGCCGCTTGAATACGCTTGTCCCGCTTCTCCAAAGTTGCCTGACGAACTCTAGAGGTCTTTTGTATCTCGCGCTCCAATCTCGCAATCTGCTCCTTGGTCACTTTGTGCTTTCTCGCATACTTCTCCTTCGAAGTTCTCAGCCTGCGGATTTCAACTTTTTGAGCGTCGATCCTGGCCCTCTGCCTTTCCACCAGGCCCCCTGCCGTTTTCTGTAGCCCCTCGTTTTCTTCAGATTCCACCGTTTCCTCCGCCTCTAAGAAGAGGAAGGATACTTGGGATTGTGTCTCCAGCTGCTCGGGATGGGGCAAGCGCATGAAGTATTCGTTCGACGGTGTGTAGAGGCACAGAGATGGGATGTGTAGAGGAAGCCAAATGAACACTACCCCCTAAATTGTAACGGATATCCTCAATCGCGTGGCGGCGTCTCCCTGATAGGAAAGTGTGGCGGGGTCGGTGGGACATATATAATCTTACCCTATACAGGCGCTGGTGTTCTGCGTTGCCGTTCCCTCATGTCACCCTCACCTTACAACGGTACCTCCAGAAAGCTCGTTCTCGCGTTTGATATCGGCACCACGTACAGCGGAGCCGCATACGCGTTCCTTGACCCCGGACAAGTCCCACAAATCAACTCCGTCACGAAGTGAGTGCTACTATTATCTCACTGCACAACAACCATGGGGAACTGAAGACAGATACCTCGACAACCCGAATGTTGGGTCAGCGAAAGTCCCCTCAATCTTGTACTACGATAGGAGGGGTAACTTCCGGGGTGTTGAGAACGGGAAAGGGCTCCAGGATGACGAAAGTCTCATCCAAATGCGATGGTTCGTAACACCATAACACGCTCATCCCCGTCGCTCACGGTCACAGGTGGAAGCTTCTGCTCGGACCCACAGAACCGCCTGCGGCACTGAAGGATCAGATGAGCGCAGACCTCCCGATGGGAAAGACGATAGTCGACATTTTCTCGGATTTCATTCGCTACCTATTCGATTCGACAAAAGCGCTGTTCATTTCCTCCGATCACAACGGAGAACACCGCTGGAACTCTGTATCTCGCAACATTGAGCTCGTGCTGACCCACCCCAATGGATGGGGCGGACCGCAACAAAGTCAACTCCGGACGGCGGCCGTCCGAGCGAACATCGTCCCCGACACCCCAGAGGGACATGCCAGGGTCCACTTCGTGACGGAAGGGGAGGCGAGTTTCAACTTCTGTGCTACCCACACTCAGTCCGGTGAAAACCTAAAGGTTTGGGATTGCTGCCTCTACTTACTACTATTATGTTTTCTGATCTACCGGTAATAGTACGGCGACAAGGTGTTGATTGTCGACGCGGGCGGCGGAACGATCGATATAAGTTCCTATGCGGTGACCAACCGTGGACCCCTACAAGTCGAGGAGCTGTTCCAGCCTGAATGTCAGTTGATCACCTCTCAAGTGTATGTTAGATCATTGACACATTCCTGGAAAGGCTTGCTACACGGTGGAGAGTTCGTCACCGCGAGGGCAAGAGAAATGGCCTCAGGTAGGTTCAAATATATTGGTCATTGGTCGCGCCTCCCGCTCAACCCTCACCAGAAAAACTGAAAAACTCGAGGTTTGACACCCCTGAAGACATCGCAGCTTTCGCCCAAAAATTCGATGAAGGCTTGAAAAGGATATTTTCTGATGACAACGGAGCGCAGTTCGTCAAGTTTGGTTCTCCCAGAGACAATGACCCCGGACACGGTATCAAGGCGGGAAAGTTAACACTAACAGGGTGATCCACTGGTAACCTCCACCTCCCCATTCATTTCCGCTTACAGCCCCGCCTTCTCACAGGGCACAAGTGTCAAGACTTTTCGAACCTTCGATTCAGTCGACCGTCGATTCCATCCGGGCAAATTTCACAGAAATTCTTTGCATGAACTCGGTAGGTAGATGTAGGATCTCTCGACCTGCACATCTGAAGACCTATGCCTAGTTCGCTTTCCTCGTTGGCGGATTTGCTTCGAGCCCGTGGCTTTCTGGTCAGCTTAATCAACGGCTTTCCGATCTTGGGTTGAAGTTTTTCAAGCCACAAACGAACACGTAAGAGTGGCTGTTCTACTCGCCGAAGCTTTACTTGATAATTCCCAGTGACAAAGCGGTCGCAGTAGGAGCGGTCTCGTTTTACATTAACCGTTTTGTGAAGGGACGCATTTCGAGATTCACATACGGTCACCCGTGCGCTATACTCTACATACCCTCCAACCCGGAGCACACCAAACGCGAGCATAAAACCTTCATAAACCCTCTTGGGGGCAGATATGTCCCTGGTGCCTTCAAGAGCATGCTCCCAAAGGTTCGGTGTCAAATCGATCCCATGTGATCTATCCTGCTTAAAGAGATGGCGTGGAATTATAGGGTTCCAAAGTCCTCGAAAGTCGAGAAATTCGGAAAACCACAGCTGTGATTTGTGAAGGGGACCCACCAACAGAAGTACGCACGCGAATCATCAAGTACGATGGCAATATAAGGGAACCAAAGTGGATGGATGTTGAACAAGGTAGGGCTTTCGGTTCCGTGGCACGGTTTCTACATCCGGCACTCATAATTCAAAAAGACAGGTTTGAGACTCTGTGCTATATTTCTGCTGACGTATCTGGGTCACCGTGTACGCTCAGACGTGGAAAATCTGGGAAAATGTGCTATCACCTGGAGTTGGATGTGGTGTTGTTAGTGGGCCTTACGGAACTAAAGGCACAGATCCGTTGGACCGACTCCATAACTGTGCGTATTCACGTGGAACTTTCGTTAGACCGCCTTTACTGATTTCCTCGTCGCAAACGTAGGGGTTGGAGAAAAGGTAATCCTTCGCGCTTCGCACACGTTGTACTAGACTCTGAGCTAACGTGGATTCATGCGGTTCACAGCAGCGACGCTGTCATCGTGTACAATGACGCGTCAGAGAATAGTTACGCTGACCTGGGAAGGGTCAGGGTTCCCAGATTCACTCCCCCTCCCCGTTATGAAGATTTCGATCCGGATTGGTGAACCCTCCTAGATAGTATGACCACATCCAGTCGAATCACATGTTGATTTAGTCAATGTCCAAGTGGATGTCTGGGCGGGTTGACCTGCGGTTAACGTTTGGCAGGGCAACTGTTGGAAACGGCAACCAGCTTTCACTGGTGGGTGGGTGCCAATACTTGCTGACCGGGATTTTCCGGGCGGCTCGGGCAATCACTACCCTCACTTTCATAAGGTCGATCGTCCTTTATGAGTCTACGAAGTCTCCCTCCAACACCACTGTTGCTTTCAACAAAACTTCCACACGCAACTCCTCGCCCCTCCTTCCCCACACTGTTTTCTCAACGCCCACTCCTGTTATCCCCGCCACTTTATCCCGCCTCTGAAGAGTGCATTCGAATTCCCTGGTCATTCTCGTGTCGTCAAAAGCGGTCCGTGGGGCATCGCAAAGAAGGTACATGTCACAAGATATGAGGTCCACCATAAACACAGACTCCAAGCGCGATGCGAGTTGGTAGACGGTTTCCAGTCGATTGAATGCGTTCGCCTTCACAAAATCCAGTGAATGCTGAACAGATTGGAATGACCCCGTGATCCACAGGACGTTTGCGATCTGTTGCACAATCGAAGTAGAATTATAGGACGACGATGGCTCAGAAAGGTGGGCGTGGGTCAAGGATTTCCATCTAGCTGAGATTGCTTGCGCCTCTGGCATACGTAAGTTGTAAGTATTTCAGTGGCTGCTGCTTGTGACGAATACTTACCGGAGGCGGATAAGCGCTCGTAAACGGATCCCAGTATCTTTAACTTCCCAACATCATGCCCCCGTCTCCAGCTCGATGTGATCTCCATCGCAAAGTAACAGAGGCATGACTGAACCAAGTAAGTCACGGCTGCGGGGTCCCGTTGGTAGGCTCGATCGACGAGGATCGGTCCGTAGAATTGCGAAAAATGAACGAGGGACTTTTCGTGTATTGTAAACCTGGTGGACCGCGCCAATGCCAGCTTCTCCCACTCTTCGGTTAAATTGGCCGCAACTTGGAACACGTTCTCGTTCAGGTCACGGACGATACCCAACACCTCTGCCTCGGATAGGCGATCTGTGGTCGACAGAAAGGATTGTGCGCCAGAGAGTTCTTTCGTTCTCGCGGACAATAACTCCTTGGCTCGTGCGAACTCGTCTTCCACCGTTTGAATATCCTTGTCCCGCTTCTCCAAACTTGCCTGACGGTCCCTGGAGGCCCTTTTAACCTCGCGTTCCAATCCCACAATCCGCTCCTTGGCCTCATCGTACTTTCTCGCATACCTCTCCTTCGAAGTTCTCAGCCTGCGGATTTCAGCTTTCCGAGCGTCGATCGCGGCTGTCTGCCTCCCCATCAGGTCCTCTGTCGTTCTTCGCAACCCCTCGATTTCTTCAGGTTCCGGCGTTTTCCCCGTCTCTGAGACTGGGAGGGGATCTTAGGATCGTGTCTCTAGCTTGCCTGGATGGGAAAATTGCATGACGTTCTCGTCCGATGGAGTGGAGGAGCAGTGAGATGGGTTGTGTAGAGAAAGCCGAACGAGAATTACACTGAATTACCTCCTAAATCATAACGGATATCTTCGATCGCGTGGCGGCGTCTCCCCGATAAGAAAGTGTGGCGGGTTCGGTGGGACATATATAATCTCACCACGTACAGGCGCTGGCATTCTGCATTGCCGTTCCCTCATGTCACCCGCACCTTACAACGGTACCTCCAGAAAGCTCGTTCTCGCGTTTGATATCGGCACCACGTACAGTGGAGCCGCATACGCATTCCTAGACCCCGGACAAGTCCCACAAATCAACTCTGTCACGAAGTGAGTGTTACTATTATTCCCCCAGCACGACAATTACGAAGAACTGGAGACAGATACCTCGATAACCCGAATGTTGGGTCAGCAAAAGTCCCCTCAATCTTGTACTACGATAGGCAGGGTAACTTTCGGGGCGTTGAGAACGGGAAAGGGCTCCAGGATGACGAAAGTCTCATCCAAATGCGATGGTTCGTAACACCATAACACGCTCATCCCCGTCGCTCACGGTCACAGGTGGAAGCTTCTGCTCGGACCCACAGAACCGCCTGCGGCACTGAAGGATCAGATGAGCGCAGACCTCCCGATGGGAAAGACGATAGTCGACATTTTCTCGGATTTCATTCGCTACCTATTCGATTCTACAAAAGCGCTGTTCATTTCCTCCGATCACAACGGAGAACACCGCTGGAACTCTGTCTCTCGCAACATCGAACTCGTCTTGACCCATCCCAATGGATGGGGCGGACCGCAACAAAGTCAACTGCGGACGGCCGCTGTCCGAGCGAACATCGTCCCCGACACCCCAGAGGGACATGCCAGGGTCCACTTCGTGACGGAAGGGGAGGCGAGTTTCAACTTCTGTGCTACACACACTCAGTCCGGTGAAAACTTGAAGGTTTGGGATTGCTGCCTCTGTTTGCTACTTATATTATGTTCTCTGACCTACCGGTAATAGTACGGCGACAAGGTGTTGATTGTCGACGCGGGCGGCGGAACGATCGATATAAGTTCCTATGCGGTGACCAACCGTGGACCCCTACAAGTCGAGGAGCTGTTCCAGCCTGAATGTCAGTTGATCACCTCTCAAGTGTATGTTAGATCATTGACACATTCCTGGAAAGGCTTGCTACACGGTGGAGAGTTCGTCACAGCGAGGGCAAGGGAAATGGTCTCAGGTATGTTCAAACATATTGCCCGTCTGTGCACCTCCCGCTCATCTCTCACCAGAAAAATTGAGAAACTCAAGGTTCAATACCCCTGAAGATATCGCAGCATTCGCCCAAAAGTTCGATGAAGGCTTGAAAAGGGTATTCTCTGAAGACAACGGAGCGCAGTTCATCAAATTTGGTTCTCCGAGGGACAATGATCCCGTACACGGCATCAAGGCGGGAAAGTTGGCATTGACAGGGTAACCCACTGGTCACCTCCACCTCCTCATCTATCTCCACTTATATCCCCGCCTACGCACAGGGCACAAGTGTCAACGTTTTTCGAACCCTCGATTCAGTCCACGGTGGATTCAATCCGTGCCAACTTTACGGAAATCCTTTCCATGAACTCGGTTCGTAGCTTGGGGATATCTTGACTTGCGCATCTGAGGGTCCACGCATAGTTTGCCTTTCTCGTTGGCGGGTTTGCTTCGAGTCCGTGGCTGTCTGGTCAGCTTAATCGACGGCTTTCCAATCTTGGATTGAAGTTTTTCAAGCCAGACACGAACACGTGAGAGTGGCTGTTCTCCACGTCGAAACTTTACCTGATGATTTTCAGTGACAAAGCCGTCGCAGTTGGGGCGGTCTCGTTTTACATCAACCGCTTTGTCAAAGGACGCCTTTCAAGGTTCACGTATGGCACTCCATGCTCTAAATTCTACAGGCCCACCGACCCAGAGCACGCCAAACGCGAATACAAAACGTACTTAAACGTTCTCGGGAACAAGTATGTCCCCGATGCTTTCATGAGCATGCTCTCAAAGGTTTGGCGTCGAATCATTCTCATGAGATCTACCCTGCTCAAGGGGACGTCATGCAAACGCAGGGCACCAAGGTTCTCGAAAACCGAGAAATCCGGACAACGATAAATGTGATTCGCGAAGGGGCCCCAGCAACCGACATATACGCGGGAATCGTCAAGTATGATGGCAAGATAAAGGCGCCGGAGTGGATGGATGTCGAACGAGGTAGGACCCTTAATTTCATGGCGCGATTTCTGCATCCGACATTCACAATCCAAAAGACAATTTTGAGACTCTGTGCCATGTTTCCGCTAACATTTCCGAGTCACCATCCACGCTCAGAGTTGGGAAAACCGGGAACATGTGCTACCACCGGGAGTATGAGGTGGTTCTATTAGTGGGCCTTACGGAACTGAAGGCACAGATCCGCTGGACCGACTCTCTAACTGTGTGTATTATTGTGCGACTCTCGTTGGGCTGCCTTTGCTGATTTCCTCATCGCAAATCTAGGGGTTGGAAAAAAGGTGACCTCTCGCGCTTTACATGCGATATTGTACTTGAGGCTCATGCGAATTTGTTCGGTTCACAGCAGCGACGCAGCTATCGTGTACACGTCAGAGAACGGTTACGCTGACACGGGAAGGGTCAGGGTCACCAGCTCCACTCCCCCTCCGCGTTACGAAGACTTCGATCCGGATTGGTGAACGTTCTCGTATATAGCATGACCACATCTATCGAATCACCCATTGTAATTTAGTGCAGAGGTCCAAAATTAAGCTTGATACGCAGTCAATTACCAGGCACTTGAGCAAGGCCTTGTTGGGGAGTGGCAGCACAGCTATTGACGTTGGGATGTGGAAACGGCAACTAGTTTTCACGGTAGTGGAAGCCGGTAGTAGTAACTACTATCGTGGCTCGTTGGCCAGTATTTTCCGGGCGGCCCGTGCAATTCCGTGCCCGGACCGCTAGGGTCTGCGCGATGCTGCTTGGAGTCTTGCCGTCGCCCGAGTTCCTTAAAAGACATAGTACTGACTCCAAGGTTCATAGCCACGGTCATGCGGCTGGTAGGCCAGCTGTCAGGGAATCACGTCCCCAGGGAGAAACCACAAGCTTGTCCAAGGCCAACGCAAGACATGAATCTTTGCGTGCTCTGAAGTTCCATTGTACTAGGGTCAGATATATATATATTTGAAGTATGGACTGGTTACAAGATAGCGTAGGCAAGGAGTGGAAGTGTCGGGCGGGAGCCCCGAAGGGCTCTCAGGCCTCGAGATGTGGAATCCGGGGTTAGAGGCAGCTGCGTTACCCGTGAATCAGGAGAGTCTCTGTCGACGCATTAGTCAGAATGGCTTGGATACCCGGATTTTAGGAGATGAGGATCTCACGTTGTGCCTCAGCGTACAGGCGGCATCGAGTAGCGAATGACGGTGTCGTACGGAACTACGTTCTTCTGAATGTACGGGCCCATGATTTCAGCGTGTTTGCGGAGGTATCCCTTGAAGGCGTCGCTTTGCCAACGGCCCTTGGCCTTGACAACGTCGAAGGGGACACCTCGTAGGAGGTACTCTAGAGTTGAGCCGACGCGAATTCCATGGCCTTGCAATTTGGGAAGATTGTTGTCCTTGATGATCTTGTTGATTCGTGTTAGAAAGATGTTCTTCGTCATGGGCCGCATAGTGTTCTCGTGCTTGTAAGCAAAAAGGTGGCTGTCTTTGGGCGGGTTGTTGATCCTTAGATGGTTTAGGAGAGCGCTCTTCGGGTCGGTGACGCCATCCTGCTCGGCCCAAAAGATGTCTTCACCTTTTTCTCTGGCGGCCTTGGTCCAGGGTATGAAGATGACGGTCTGTTTGAGCTCGTTCCTGTCAGGTACGTCATGTTTGACGTCTGAGACTTTGACGTGCGTCTCGGGATTGAAGCCGTCCAATTTTGGCACGGTTACTTCCCCGAGTCGTGCGGTTCCCCAGAAGGCGGTTGTTAGACAGGCAAGAATGGCGGCGTCCTTCGGGTCGTTCGTTTTCAGGATCTGGCAGATGGCGGTGAGGATGTCCATGGTCCAAGGTTTTTTCTCCTTTTTCCTCGACTCTTTGGGCGAAAGCTTGTTACCCGCCTTAAATAGCGCTTCTATTTCATTGGAGTTTAGGTCCCATGTGATGCCATGTATGATGTGCCAGGCTCTGATGCCGTAGACGTAGTTCCTTATTGTGGACCCGCCGTATGTGCCAACGCAGTCTGCTATGAAGCTGGCGAGGACTGTTGGGTTGACGGGTGATCGATGGTCTTCGTCGATGTTTCTGAGGTCGCAATAGTCGTGGAAGGCGCCCAGACCGGTTCCGTACGTGGCTCGTGTGGTGGGGGCAAAGGCGTCTTCTAGAACGGCCTTGATGCGTTCTAGGTCTCGGTTTTGGAGGTTGGTGGGACGTCCTTTTATGTCCAGTGTGTTCCGCGCGTTGCTGGGTGTCCATATGCGGAGACGTTCGGGTATGGCGCAGTCGGGTCGCAGGGGTGAGGGTTTTATCGGGGCTAGCTGAGCACTGTCTCTGGCTGCAACGTGGTCTTGCGACACGAGAGATGCGCTTATTGCTTCTACGATCTTAGAGCGCTTGCGTTGCGGGATCTGACTGATCGTCCGCACTGCGGTTCGCTTGGTGCCTCCTGAACCGTTCGAACTGGGGAATGGGGAGTTTTGGTTCTGGAGGAACGCCGTCAGAAGAAGATTGCTCGCAAGGATGGCGGGGGGCATCGAAATCGATGACAAAGGGTTCGAGCTCCTTCGGGAGTTCGATTTGGGGGAGGAGGAGGTGTCTGGGGGGGTATATGCCTCTCGAGGGACCGTCTGCTGGGTTCTGTGAGGTGTTGACGTATCTTGTGGTGAGAACTGTGTCGTGTTTTTCCAGTAGGCTGTGAATTCGTTTGAAGACACGATTGGTTTCGATGTTTCTGCTCCTGCCTGTCCACCATCCTTCGACGACCCCGTTGTTGTCGCCGTGAATTTTGATACCTGCGAGAGACTGATGTTTGAGAATAAGTCTGACGAGGAGTTCCATTGCAACGGCTTCGGCCCATCCGATGTCACGGCCTTGGCTTTTCCAGCCTGGGAGAAGTCTCCATGCTCGCCATTTGTTGCCGAGGATAACGCCAAGGCCAGTGGATGAACTGGCGTCCGAGTAGCCATGGACGTCTGTGATCTGTCGGTCGCCTGGGATCTCTCGAGAGAGGGATGGGCGTGAGAACGTTCTCTGCCACCAGATCAAGTCTTCGTTGAGAAGTTTGGGTGCATGACGTGGCGTGAATGGGCGCTCGTGAAACGAGGCCATCATTTTTCGAAGATGGTGAGGTACGCTCTCCCTTGCGGGACAATGTGACAGGCGTATAAGAGTTTTCCATACAACTTCTCCGTGTCCTCTAAGGTGTGCGCTGGCCTTTGCCTCCATTCCATTATTGCCTGTATGTACTTTTCCTTCTTCGGATTAGGTAGAGCGACCCTCTTTTGGTCTAAGTCCCATGACAGGCCGGCGAAAACTATTCTTGAGCTAAATCATAATGGCACGTCTTTGGAGTGTTCCCAGGGGATTCCCAACGGTCTGGTGGTTTCGTCTATTTCACTGAAGCCGTAGGGGTACGTCTGACCCTCGTCTTCCTGCTCGCGGATTAGTTGCAGGGGGAAGGCGAGACTTTCTGCGAAATGTTCAGCGCCCGTTTCGGCGAGTGTTTGGCCCTTAAACCATAGGCGCCCTCCGGTCTGAATCTCCCCTCCGTTGAGTTCAAGGGTTTTTCGGTTGCGCTCTCGTTGATCATTGTATGCATCAATGGCTTCCTTTGGGATTCTGATAAAAATGAAGTCGTCTACCCATTTGAGTATCGGGCCGATTCCCTTTGCCCGGAGGATGTCTGCGAGAGCGTCCCCGAAGAGGCCAAAAAGTCCCCCTGCGGTTGCGCACCCAAAACTGTTGCTCGTGTTGAGCGCGAACTGATCCTGATCGTTTGAGATGCGGATTACCACCCCAGGCCATTGATTTTCGTGCAAGGGTATGATCCTGTACGCTTCGGCAATGTCCCTGGTTGCTGCTTGCGAACCTGGGGGAAGGTTTCTTATCAAGGTGCACATTGTCTTGAACGTGCCCCACGTGCATGGGAATTGGTCCGAGTTGAGAGAGGCATTAATCGAGGGAATTGGGTGGTTGTTGTGCGGATGAGATAGGTTCTGTATTAGACGATATTTGCCTGGCTTTCCGGCTTTTGGAACAAGCGATAGGGGAGAGGATTGGAAAGGGCCTATTTCGGCTTCGAGTTCCTCCCTCGAAAAGGGGCCGAGGTATCTTCCTTTGTCAAATTCGACTTGAATCATGCTATTAAACGCTTCGCGCAATGTTAGAGTAGATTGTTTATTAGGGGGCGTGTAGGTTTGGCGTAGTCGTGGGATGCCGGCGTATGCGCCGCAACGTATGTACTCGTGTATCTGCGGGTATCTCTTATGTAGACATGCTTTGCGTAATTCAAGATTCCATTGCTCAGCGACGAGCGGGGTCCGTGGGTAAAGCCTTCTGCGCGCGATCGCAGTCTTGGGCTCCGTGGTCCTTGTTGCCGCATCCTGAGCATTCGTGGATATGACCGGATGATTTTTCGCGGCATCCGACGAGTTGGTTCCAATTGCTGCATAAGATACGTCCCTTGCCGTCGATGATACGCCCGTCCTCTGATCGGGAACAGACAGTATGGGTCTTGCCGTCCCAGAGGAGAGCAACTCGGCAGTTACGTAGCGAGTGTTTTTTCCTCCCGAGGCAGATGGGACAGGCGGGGACGGCGTACGTCGCTTGCTCTGTGCTGGACCTCCGAAATCGGCGGTTGGGGGATCTTTCCCTTGGGGACCTTGATCTGGAGGACCTTTGTCTTCCCATGCCTCTATCGCGTTTCCTTGTTCTACCCCTATCCCTTTGACCGGGCTGCGTCTCGATAGTTTCCCTGCGAGATAGCATTGCTACCTGTCTCTGGAGTTCGTTGGCTTGCCTCTGAGACTCCATTGCTATTCTCCGCATGTCTTCGTGGTCGCTGTCGCGTACCTTGTTTTCGAGCTCGGCGAGGAGTTTTTCGCTGATGCGGCTGATGTTGAAGGGATCACCCCTTCCTCTGAGGGCCTGGTGCCATAGTTTGCGTGCGACGGCGTGATATAGGATTAGTGCTCTCGTGTTTTTACCACTGGCTTTGAGACCTTCTAAGCCGATGTAGAATTCTGCGAGGGCAATTGTGAGCTTTTGATTCCAGCCGACTTGGTTCGCTGTGGCGATTAGCTTGTGTCGGGCCGTCATGATCTGTTCCCATGTGAGGTGCTCGTCTGTGATGGCGTTAGGGGAGGCTTTGGTGGCTTTCATTGGTTGTAGCGAGACGGGTCCAGTTCCCGTCCCGAGCAAGTTGAAGACGTTGTCGGCGGCTGTGAGAGTTGTTTTGCTTGCCTCGTTGCAACCCTCGGTGGTGAAATACCAGAGTTCTACGTATTCGATGTTCTCCGTCCGTCTGATTGCAAACTCGCACGGATGGTGTGGGATTTGACTTGAGATGGTGGCATCTTGATCGAAGTCAACAAATGTAGCTTTTTTCCTGGGTGGCGACCTGGGCTCTTCATTCGCCGGGGGTGTGAGGGGGCGTGGGGGTTCCCGAGGTGGTTCTGGGATTGGATCTTCTAGCAAGGCTTGAATGGAAGCTCTCAACCTTGTATCCGCCTCTTCCTCGGTGCACTGATGCCTTTCCATGAGTCTTTCTCTGGCGCGTGTTAGGATGTCCATGTTCTCTTCAGGAGGATCCTGGTCTGGCATGCTTCAGGGGGGGGGGAAGTGGAGTGTTTGGAGGTGAGGTGGTTTGGTGACGTGTGAGCGGAACCGGTGTTCGATTGGAGATATTTCGGGGATGCAGAGGTGCGGGAAATTCTCTTAAAGAGTGTGGTGTGTAGTATTGATTCGAGTATGATAGGTATATGATTATAGGAGAGAAGAGGGAAATAATAAAGAAAACGAGGGCGATGGAGAGGCGACCGAGTGTGAGGAGGTGGTGATGCTCTCGAAAGAGCAACACGTGCCGAATCACACTCGATTCGCAAAGACATAAGTCTTTTGCTTCCGATCGTGCCTCACTGCACCAAGACTCGCAAACTAGGGTAGCGCCCAAAAATGAAAATTTCGCAAGCCCCATCCACATCTCTACATCATACCACAACCGATTCGTTATCAGTGAAGGTACAGGGTTTGCTCAGTCCAACTTTTGGCGGCGGAGGTCACCCTGGTTTCTCCTAATCTATGTCGCTATCACGACTCTCAGGCATCCCCGAGCCCATAACGTCCTTCTCCAAAACAACTTTGGTTTTTAGCAGAACGTCCACGCGCCGAGTCTGGCCTGGGCCCCCGCATACACTCCTACCGACACCTAGTTCCGTCACCCCAGCAACCCCGTCCCCTTGATCCGGATTAGCGGGAGAACCGTTGGGTTCAAATTCATTAACCATCCTTGCGCTATCGAACGCGGTGCCTGGGGTTTCGAAAAGGAGGGACATGTCGCTGGATGAGACATCCTTCATAAACGCACACTCTAGACGTAGTGCAATTCGGATGATTGATTCTATCCCTCCAAGTGCCAAGGCTTCGACCAATTCGAGCGACTGCTCCTTGGACGAGAATGATCCTGTTTCGTCGAGGATATTCGCCAACTCCTCCACCAACGGTGCGGAATGGGGTGGTGGTAGAGAAAGATAGGTGTGGGTCAACGACCTCCACCCGGCAGAAACCGCTTGCCCCTCTACCAATTGTAAGTTACGTGGTGCAAGTGTACAGCCTGGTGCAGGGTATTGCGATGCTCACCAGAGTCAGACAACCTTTGATAAACTGATCCAAATGGGATCAACTCTGGGTAGTGAGCCCATCTCGACGTCATTCTTGCCACCTGGTAACAGAAACAAGACTGTAGCTGGAAGGTCAAACCCACGGGGTCTCGGTTGCGGGCGAGTTGAGCAAGGGCGGGAACGTGGGCCAGGGGAGCGGAATCGACGTTCACTGAGTTGGTGGCCTGGGAAGATTGAGACTTCTCCCATCCCTCTGTTAGGTTGACTGCGACCTGGTAAATGTTCTCGTTAAGATCACGGACGATATCCAACACTTCCGCCTCAGACAGGCGGTCGGCCGTGGATAGGAATGCCTGTGCCCCGGTGAGCTCTGCGGACCTCGTCGCCAACAGTTCTTCGGTTTGTTCCAACCGTTTCTCCGTCGTTCGAAAGCGTTGGGTTCGTCTCTGCGCCTCCTCCTCGTAAAAATTCTGCATCGCCTTGATCTGGTGCTCCAGTTCCGCAATCCGACCCCCACTGCTCTCGTACGCCTCCCTCAGCTCCTCTTTCTCCGTTCTCAGCCTTGCAATTTCAGCGTCCCGTCTCTTGACTCGTCTCTTCAGTTCACCTACCTCCCTTCGCAATTGCCTCACCTCCTCAGCCCCCGCGTCATGCGGTCTCTCCTCTTCCTCCGTGCCATTTCCTATTTCTTCGAATGATTCGGACGGCGAAGCAGGTCGATCCCGGGCGTTGCCAAACAGAAGATCGGAGAAAGTGCCGACCAAACCCATAGTGTGGCTGGTGGGGAATGGCTCATGCAAATACGCACAATCGGAGCACGTGGGAGTGTACCCTTCCACTTTCGAAACTTGACGGGATCAAGTACCGCTGATAACCGCGGCTGACCATCGTGCTTCACTTTTACGTAAAGCCAAAGTGTGGCCGTGTTCGAAAGAAACATTTAAAGTCGCTGGCCACTGGAGGAGGTCGCCTTCCCCAAACAACCATCATGGAAGCAGCCCGCAACGCTTATACCGGGGGTTCACGAAAACTTGTTGTCGCTCTTGACATTGGGACTACGTTCAGCGGTGCAGCGTACGCGTTGTTAGATCCCGGGGAGGTTCCAAAGATCCAATCTGTCACAAGGGAAGTATTCACTACAACCTCTCAGGTAACAACGGCGACGATTGAGATACAGGTACCTGAACACTCCGAACCTTGGATCTGCAAAAGTCTCCTCTGTATTGTATTACGACCGCGACGGCAACTTTTGCGGCATTGACAACGGAGTGGATTTTCAAGATGATGACGCTTTCCTGAGGATCAAATGGTGAGTGGCTCTAATATAATCGGCTACCTAAGACGCTGAAATACGGCAGGTGGAAGTTACTGATCTCGCCCACTGAACCATCTGCCGCGATGAAGGATCAAACGACCACGGAACTCCCGAAGGGAAAAACCATAGTTAACGTCTTCGCAGATTTTATGGGTTATCTTTTTCAGTCGACCAAGGCATTGTTCAAGACATCGGAGCCGAATGGAGACCTCAGATGGGACTCCGTTTCGAACAGCATCGAATTGATTTTGACCCACCCCAACGGATGGGGGGGTCCACAGCAAGCACAACTGCGGACCGCGGCGATCGAAGCAGGAATCGTCGCTGACACTCCCGTCGGACGGTCTAGCGTTCACTTTGTGACAGAAGGCGAGGCAAGTTTCAACTTCTGCGCCACCAATACTCAGGCGGGGAAAGACCTAAAGGTGTGTTGCGCTGTCTCTATCCAATGCTGGACGTTTGACACGTCCTTAGCCTGGCGAGCAAGTCTTGATCATCGATGCCGGTGGCGGGACCATCGACATCAGTACCTACACAGTTATCAACAATGAGCCATTGCAGGTAGAGGAGCTGTATGAATCCGAGTGTGAGTTGGATGCATCACGGCGTCGGTCGCTCCTTTTGAAAAAGGCCATCTTAGGTTTGCTCCAAGGTGGGGAATTCGTTACTGCGAGGGCAAGGGCGATGGCAAAAGGTGCGTCTGGGACCCTTTCCCTAGACCGATCGCTCACCAATGATCCAGAGAAGTTGAGAGGCTCCAAGTTCAACACCCCCGAGGATTTGGACGCATTCTCCCTAAGGTTCGACGAAGGAGTAAAGAGGGTTTTTTCGAGCAATCAGGCGGTTCAACACGTCAAATTTGGTTCCCCGAGGGATAACGATCCCGAGTGTGGAATCAAGGCCGGCAGGTTGGCGCTGACAGGGTGAATCGTACTCGCCCAATCTGAAGAACGGAGTCTAAACATTCATGCATCCAGATTGCAGGTGTCGGAGTTCTTCGAGCCCTCGATCCAATCCACAGTGGATTCTATCCGAGAAAACTTCAGCGAGCGCCTTGCCGCTGATTCGGTTTGTAGCTTCAGGTTCTCTCAAAGTTTTCTTAGTGCTGATTTTTCTTGAACAGTTCGCGTTTCTGGTCGGTGGCTTCGCCACGAGTCCGTGGTTTTCAGCACAGCTTGAGGAGCGGCTCCTGAACATTGGGTTCAAGTTCTGCAAGCCGGAGACGCATACGTGGGTGGTTTATCTATGTGGTCGAGGCAGGCTGTAACTGCATTTGTCTTATAGCAATAAAGCCGTCGCGGTCGGGGCAGCCGCATTCTATGTCGATCATCTCGTGATAGGCAGGATCTCAAAATTCACATACGGTGTGCCTTATGGCATCACGTACGAACCCTCCGACCCAGAGCACGTCCAGCGTAAGCATAAGTCATACATTGATCCTTTGGGAGAAAGGAGCGTTCCAGGTCGCTTCAAGAGAATGCTCTCGCGGGTTGGTCATGCACAATCCCCACCCAGTTTTCCCAATCAGACTCCTCCCTGTAGGGCACTAAGGTTCTGGAGGATCGAGAGATTAGAAGAAGCTTCTGCTGGTTGTCCGAGGTCTCCCCAATTCAACACATTTACCCACAAATATTCAAATACAAAGGGACTGCAGATGCGCCCAAATGGGTTGACACGGAACAAGGTAAGGCATCAAGCCTCCCCTACTACGTTGCGAAAACTGCTTAGGGCCAAAAATAGACAAGTTCGAGACGTTATGCTCCGTCAAGGCGGACCTCTCTAGCGCCCCGCACCAAAAGCCCAAGCACAAAGGAAAGACGTGCTACGTCACGGAGGCTGATGTGATTTTACTTGTGGGCCTCACAGAGCTCAAGGCCCAGGTCAGCTGGATTGACTCCGAGACGGTAAATACACATTTCGTTCTACGCGTGTGCAGCTACCTTACCCAGTTCTGTGCGACCTCAGGGGAAAGAGAGAAGGTTTGTGGCATGATTTACTGAGTTTCTTCCCCAGGCTGAATTCGATCTTCAGAAGCGATGCTGTGGTTGTCTACGACAACCCTTCGGAGAGGATCACTGAAAGTGACACCGAATGATGTGTGGAGTGACTGGCTTAGTTACCAGTTCTGCCTTACTTTTGTGATAACAACGGTTGACTCATCCATATCACCGGCCAATGGCCAATCGCGAGGAGTATGGTACTGTCGTGAGCTCGAGGGAGACTGAGAGAAGGCAAGCTGACAAAATCCATGCGGGGGTTCCCCTTCGGATTCAGACTCAAAACAGAAACATCGTGGTGACTCAACTACCCTCGCCGGCCTCCCTGTTACTACAAAGGTCCCAGAAAGATGAACCTGAGCCAGTGATGTGCGGTTGATGGCTGATACTACGTACGGCCAGCCTATCATGACCTCAAGTGGCATAGCGTCCCCGGTCGAATAGATTTTCTAGATGAGATCGTGACGACCTACATTTCTCCCAATCTTTGGTCGAGTTTACCGCAGCTTGAAATACGTTCTCGGTCAGGTCACGAATGGTGATCAACAGTGTGCCTTTCTCACCCGTCATCGAGGACTCAAGGATCGCGAACTCCGTCGACGTCAAGCTCGCTCCCCCTTTGGTTCTTGTGGGCTGGTCTGCCTAGTGACTCTGGACGGAAGTCTTCCTAGTCTCGGGTTTCCCCTATCTGAACGTCGGTTTTGGCCTCTATCCTACCACGACGTCCCCCCAACGTTAATCTGTTTCTTCGGATTCTGGTATTCTCCACTCCCTAAGGTTTGGTTGGTGTCACATCACTGGCTTCTTGCAGTACGAGCGCACGATGCTGTCGCTGAAATGGGGTTTGAAGCGTGGGAGGTGGAACAGGAGTGAAAAGCCGGGCGTAGCACTATTCCTCGCGGGGTGGCAGACAACTTTTGAGGCTGAAATGAATCACGTCAAGAGCCTTCACATTCGTAGGCGCCCTTGGTAGGTCGCCCGCCCGGCAGCACGTGCGGCGCTCTCCCTTGAGAGGAAGGCGTGGCGGATCCCGGTGAATATATATAGTCTTCTACTTCGTCGCCGTTTCCTCATGACCCGTACGCCATATACCGGTACCACTCGAAAGCTCGTTCTCGCGTTTGATATCGGCACTACGTACAGCGGTGCCGCGTATGCGTTCCTGGACCCTGACCAAGTTCCGCAAATCAACTCGGTGAACAAGTGAGCTCTTCCACTGCTCTGCTGCCTGATAACCGTGAATAACTGGAGGCAGGTACCTCGACAACCCAAACATTGGATCGGCGAAAGTTCCTTCAATCTTGTATTACGACCAAGACGGAAACTTCAAGGGCGTCGAGAACGGAACGGGGCTACAGGACGACGAAACTCTCCTTCGGTTGCGATGGTTCGTCTCCACGAAATATCCTTCTTCCCCGTTATTCACGGTCACAGGTGGAAGCTCCTGCTCGGACCCACAGAGCCGCCTGAGGCCCTGAAGAAATACATGAGTAAAGACCTCCCGAAGGGGAAAACCATCGTCGATGTCTTCGCAGACCTAATGCGTTATCTCTTCAATTCTACGAAATCCCTCTTCATTTCCTCCGACCAGAACGGAGAGCTCCGCTGGAACTCGGTCGCTGACAAAATTGAACTCATATTGACCCATCCCAACGGGTGGGGTGGTCCGCAACAAAGTCAACTCCGGACTGCAGCTATAAGAGCGGAGATCATCCCTGACACCCCAGAGGGACGCGCCAGGGTCCACTTTGTGACAGAAGGAGAGGCGAGCTTCAACTTCTGTGCTACTCACACTGAGGCGGGCGAAAACTTCAAGGTTTGGCATCTCTTGTGTTACTTTTCACTCGCATTGAACTTTATGACGCGTCAATAGCACGGCGATAAGGTGCTAGTTGTCGACGCGGGCGGGGGAACGATCGATATAAGTTCCTATGTCGTGACCGACGTTGAACCCTTACAAGTCGAGGAGCTGTTCCAGCCTCAATGTCAGTCAACTTTTTACTTTTGCTTGTTCAATCACTGAGATACCCCGTAAGGTTTGCTAGAGGGCGGAGAAATCGTTACAGGGAGGGCAACGGAGATAGCCTCAGGTCGGTCCAAATAATCTTCCGTTGTACTTCGTGCTCAACCGCGAGTAGAACAACTGAAAAAATCAACGTTCAATACCCCTGAAGATATCGCATCTTTTTCCCAAAAGTTTGACGAAGGCTTGAAGAGAGTATTCTTCGACGACAAGGGAACGAAGTACGTCAAATTCGGTGGCCTGAGGGACCACGACCCCCAGCATGGGATCAAGGGGGGGAAGCTGGCGCTAACAGGGTAATCCACTGGACATCCTCTCCCCGCACTCATCCCTGCTCACATCCCCCGTGTGCAGGATGCAAGTGTCTTCGTTTTTCGAACCCTCCATCAACTTCACAGTGGAATGCATCCGGGAGAATCTCACTGGAGTCCTCTCAATGGACTTGGTTCGTAGATTGGGAACCTGTTGACCTACGCACCTGAAAATCTCTATCCAGTCTGCTTTCCTCGTTGGCGGGTTTGGCTCAAGCCCGTGGCTGGCCGATCAACTCAACCACCGGCTTTCCGATCTCGGATTGAAGTTTTTCAAGCCAGACACGAATACGTGAGAACAACCCCTCCACTTGCTGAGCGTTGAAGCCTTATCTGATATTTACGCAGCGGCAAGGCGGTTGCCGTTGGCGCTGTCTCGTTCTACATTGACCACTTTGTCAAAGCGCGGATTACAAGATTTGCATACGGCACTACGTGCTCCACCATCTACAGGCCCTCCAACCCGGACCACGTCAAACGCAAGCGCAATGCGTTCGTAGACGAGCTAGGTCATACATATGTCCCTGACGTTTTCACGACCATGCTCTCCAAGGTTTGGCACAAGATCCTCTCGGCTCACCCTGCTTACACTCATGGGAATATAGGGTACCAAAGTTCTTGAAACCCGCGTAATTCGGAAACGGGTACGCGTGACTCGTGAACGGGCTCCGGAAACCGCTGCGTACGCGCGAATCATAAAATACGACGGCAGTGAAGAGGAACCCCGGTGGATGGACGTTGAACGAGGTTCGACTTTTGGTCTTCGTGGTGATTCCTGTGTTCGGCGCTCACGATCCGACAGACAAGTTTGAGACCTTGTGTCATGTGCATGCTGATATTTCTGCAGCACCGTCTATACCCCAACGTGGGAGTTCTGGGAAAATGTGCTATTATCGAGAATTCGACGTTGTGCTGTTGGTAGGTCTCACAGAACTGAAGGCGCAGATCCGCTGGACCGACTCTATTACCGTGCGTATCCATGAGTGGTTGCTGTTATACCACCTTTACTGACTTCCCCATCGAAAACATAGGGAATAGAGACAAGGTGACCCCTCGCGTGTCGCGTATCATATTATACCCTGAGCTGACTTGGTTATTTTCTGATCACAGCAGCGACGCAGAGATCTTGTACGACTTGTAAGAGAATAGGTTCACTGGCCTTAAGGGTCATCCTGTTTTGTCTCTGTGGCGATTTGAGGTTTTCAACTTTTCTGTAACCTGTACCACAGTTGAACGACTGTCTAACACTCCGTTTGGCGCCTCCGGCGGAATGTAAAGAATGCACGCGCAGACCAGATGTGTACTTACGGAAACGCCACGGAAAATGTGCCACTCTCACAAACTGTGGGCGGTCTCCTCCAAGAGCTGCGACGAATGCAGGTTACCAGCTGCAGAGCATAGGCAAGAATTACCCGCAAGGCACTCATGAAGTGGGTATGTGATTAAAGCGGTCAAGTAGAAAACATCGCGCGGTACAAATAGATGGTCATTGATACAACTACTTGCTTGAACAGATAACGATCCTTCAAGGTGTTCGATAATTGGATCGGAGTGCGATGGGGGGTATAGTACGAACACGGCGATGCCACTGATACGCGTCGAGCGTCGGAACTGCGACCACATCCTTACATATCGGGTGAAGAAGAGCTCGGCGTTCGCCCCGGTATGTCGTACATTACAAGATACGATGGCCGGATGGCGTCGTTGTCATACACCACGAGCTCGTCGTAGTTCAGGCGACGGCCGACTTCTCCTATGACCTAATTCTCGTCAGTACCCCTCGCCGAACCATCACTGGGCACGAGGAACTCACAGAATCGTAACCAGCAGGTGGCTCAGTCAGAGATGTATCATCAACAAGGGTCTTGTATCCCTCCCCGACGACCACGTTGTTTAGCAGCATGGCCTTCCAATTGGAGGTGCAGTCGTTCTGTGAATATGAGTCCGACCTAGGGAACCAGACCAAAGCCGTCAGACAGTAGCTCCGATGCGCCGGGTGGAGATTGTGAGCACAGACTTTGATGACGTCGAAGAGGTGTAGATCCCCGCTCCGAATCTCCCGAAATTGGTTCTCCACGAAAAGAACGAGAGGTCGAACGAAGTCTTCATGATGCAACACAGGGAACAAAAAGGGTCCGAACAAAACCTGGTCACGCCTTTGTCTCCAATGTTACAGGTCCTCGTCGTCCCGTGCCATCTGCGTCTCTCGTTTCCACGGAATTCACCCCGTAAAACAAAGTTTCCTTTTGCTTCGACTTTCTCGCTGTATTAACGTGTGTTAATCAAGGCGAAGGTACTTGCGATAGTCAACGATACGGACAGGTACTGCTTGTATTTTGCTATGCCAAAATCTGTGTTCACAATCTTGTAGATCGCACGGACCTCGGGGCATCCCTCGTTGTGCAGCCATTTCTGTCGGAACTGGTCTCTAACTTGAATCATGCGTCAGTCACATTGTCAGACACTACGAAATCCCACTGGTTGACTGACCGCTCTTGTACCTGTTGTGGTCTCCGGGAATTTCGGCAATCATTGGCGCCTCGTCAATGGCCTCGAGATAACAAGGTCGGCAGAAGGGGAGTGAACCGCCTGTCGGGGCCCTGCGACACAATATGCAACCGTTTTCTCCCAGCCTGTGCATTGTTGACACGTTGTCATGAGGTAGGACGGAGGGCGAGATACGCACTGTTTGTGCCTTTTGCTACAGTATTTCCGAGTGATTCCGTCCTGGTCGGCGTGCGCGAGAGATACGCATCCGGGAGTCTGACAAATCCGGGCTGAGGAAGCAACTAGCTGTACGAAGGATGCATTGCCTCTAGTGCTTGAGCCGCGGGAGACACTTGGGACAGCCGGTAGGCCTCGCAATATCTTCGGCGCAGCACATTCGTTGGAACAAAAGAGGTAGTAGAGTCCGGTGATTGGATCCCGCGCTTGCAGCTCGGTGTTGCATTCCTGCGAGGACGCGGATGAGAAAGCTCGATGGTTGTAACCTCTGCAAAAAACTTGGCCTTGTACTTACGATACATAGGTCTGGCCACGAGTTGAGAGGGGCCGAGGAGTCAAAGGACCGACGTGGGCCTTGGTACGGACCGAAGGAGGACGCGTTGAAAGATTGGGGGTGCATGGTTAGGATGCTGATACTTAGTCTTTGAACGTTTACGAGTAAAAAGGTGTAGCAATGGGATGGTCAAAAACCGTCTTGGGACGCGAAGATAACCGATCCAAGCCGGTTGAGTCATCAACCATTCTTTGTTTTTACCACGTGTCTACCAACAATACGGCCAACCACACCCAGTGCGCGGAGGCCCAGATTTACAGAGGATTTCAAGGCGAGCCTCCCTGACGTTCGCTTCACCTCTTCGCCTCCTTGAAGGGGGATCAAGGGTACCCGGAAATTACCGAACAGTCTGATCTCCCAAGCTGGACTCGCTGAGAAACTTGTTTGCTTGAATCGTTACAATGACATCCACTACACTACCCCTACTTCTGAGCTTCGTGGCCTTCATCTCCAACAACGTCCCTCTCCAAAACCACTTTGGTCTTCAACAGAATTTCCACACGTCGAGTGTCACCTGATCCCCCGGATATGCTTTTCCCGACTCCTACTTCCGTCGTTCCCATAACGTTACAACGCGTCCCAGGAGAAGAGCCACTGTCGGCCCCAAACTCACTGGTCATCCTCCTAGCATCGAACACAGTATCTGGGGCTTCGAATAGCAGAGACATGTCGCTGGATACGACCTCCACCATGAACGTATACTCTAGGTGCATGGCAAGTCGGGTCATTGATTTTATTCCTTCGAGGGCCACGGCTTGGACGAATTCGATTGAGTGCTGGGGAGACGAGAATGATCCCGTCTCGTAAAGGGTCCTTGCCAGCTGCTCAACCAATGGGCTGGAATCAGGCGGGGGTGGGAAGAGGTTGCTGTGGGCCAACGACCTCCATCTGGCTGAGATTGCTTGCCCCCCTGTGACAGGTGAGTAAAATATTACCCGGGGTGGGAGAAATGATGCTCACCTGATATAGATAAGTTTTCGCGAACGGATTTGAGGACCGCCAACCCCGGGTGATCACTCCAGCGCGAAGTCATCTTCACTGCTTGTGAACAGAGGCAGCGAAGAGGAACCCCGGTGGATGGACGTTGAACGAGGTTCGACTTTTGGTTTTCGTGGTGATCCCTGTGGTGTTCGGCGCTCACGATCCGACAGAAAAGTTTGAGACCTTGTGTCATGTGCATGCTGATATTTCTGCAGCACCGTCTATACCCCAACGTGGGAGTTCTGGGAAAATGAGTTATTATCGAGAATTCGACGTGGTGCTGTTGGTAGGTCTCACAGAGCTGAAGGCGCAGATCCGCTGGACCTACTCTATTACCGTGCGTATCCATGAGTGGTCCATGTTATACCACCTTTGCTGACTTGCCCATCGAAAACATAGGGAATAGAGACAAGATGACCCCTCGCGTGTCATGTATCATATTATACCCTGAGCTGACTTAGTTGTTCTCGGATCACAGCAGCGACGCAGAGATCTTGTATGACGTGTAAGAGAATAGGTTCACTGGCCTTAAGGGTCATCCTGTTTTGTCTCTGTGGCGATTTAAGGTTTTCAACTTTTCTCTAACCTGTACCACAGTTGAACGACTGTCTAACACTCCGTTTGGCGCCTCCGGCGGAATGTAAAGAATGCACGCGCAGACCAGATGTGTACTTACGGAAACGCCACGGAGAACGTGCCACTCACCGACTGTCGGCGTCCCTTTCAAGAGTGACAAAGACAGGTTACCAGCAGAGTACGGGCAAGAATTACCCATAGGGCACTCACAAACGATTCCCGGAAGTGCGTATGTGATTAAAGCGGTCAAGTAGAAAACATCGCGCAGTACAAATCGATGGTCATTGATACAACTACTTGCTTGAACAGATAACGATCCTTCAAGGCGTTCGATAATTGGATCGGGGTGTGATGGGCGATACCACTGGTACGCGTCTAGCGTCGGAACTGCGACCACATCCTTACACATCGGGTGAAGAAGAGCTCGGCGTTCGCCCCGGTATGTCGTACATTACAAGATACGATGGCCGGATGGCATCGTTGTCATACACTACGAGCTCGTCGTAGTTCAGGCTACCGCCGACTTCTCCTAGGACCTGAATCCTCGTCAGTACCCTCACCGAACGATAACTGGGCACAAGGAACTCACAGAATCGTAACCAGCAGGTGGCTCAGTCAGAGATGTATCATCAACAAGGGTCTTGTATCCCTCCCCGACGACCACGTTGTTTAGCAGCATGGCCTTCCAATTGGAGGTGCAGCCGTTCTGTGAATATGAGTCCGACCTGAGAAATAAGACCAAAGCCGTTAGACAGTGTCTCCGATGCGTCGAGTGGACTGTGAGCACAAACTTTGATGACGTCGAAGAGGTGTAGATCCCCGCTCCGAATCTCCCGAAATTGGTCCTCGACGAAAAGAACAAGATGTCGAAGGAAGTCTTCATGATGCAACACAGGGAACACATAGGGTCCGAACAAAACCTGGTCACTCCTTTGTCTCCAATGTTACACGTCCTCGTCGTCCCATGCCATCTGCGTCTCTCGTTTCCACGGGATCCAGCTCGTAAAACAAAGTTTCCTTTTGCTTCGACTTTCTCGCTGTAAGAACGTACGTCAACCACGGAGAAGGTACATGCGATAGTCAACGATACGAACAGGTACTGCTTGTATTTTGCTATGTTCAGATTTGTGTACACGATCTTGTAGATCGCACGGACCTCAGGGCATCCGTCGTCGTGCAGCCATTTCTGTCGGAACTGGTCTCTAACTTGAAGCACGCGTCAGTTACTCCGTCAGACACTACGAAATCCCACTGGTTGACTGACCGCTCTTGTACTTCTTGTGGTCTTCAGGAATTTCGGTAATCGTTGGCGCCTCGCTGATGGCCTTGCGATAACAACGCCAACAGAAGGGGAGTGAACCGCTTATCGGAGCCTTGCGACACGATATGCAACTGTTTTCTCCTGGCAGCCTGCACATTATTCGATGCTGTTGAGAGCCAACGGCGTGTTAGTCAGATGAATGAAAACAGGTCTGAGGAGTGGCGAAAGGTTGTCCGAGCGATTATCAGCCCGAGCGGGTGCCAAACAAAGGTAACTAGTACGGCCCGGGAGTGATCGGGGCGGAGGAATGTGCGAAATGCTAGAATTTTCAACACTACCTCTTGTTTCATGTTTCCGGAGCATCGTCAGAGGCAGGAAGAAGAGAAGAAGAAGTATCTACCAAAAATTCATCAACCCTTTCAAAACCAATATTGTTGGTGTGATACCGAAACAATTGATGACCCAAACTCTTAGTCAAGATGTCGGTGTGATTATCTTCAGTGGGCACGCGCCGCATGTCGATTTTTTGGTGTTCGACCCTATGTGTTCCATCATGAAGACTTCGTTCGACCTCTCTTTCTTTTCGTGGAGGACCAATTTCGGGAGATTCGGAGCGGGGATCTACGCCTCTTCGACGTCATCAAAGTCTGTGCGGCTCACGATCTCCACTCGGCGCATCGGAGCTACTGTCTGAAGGATTTGGTCGGGTTTTCTCAGGTCGGACTCATATTCACAGAACGACTGCACCTCCAATTGGAAGGCCATGTTGCTAAACAACGTGGTCGTCGGGGAGGGACACGAAACCATTGTCGACGATAGATCTCTGACTGAGCCACCTGCTGGTTACGATTCTGGATCGCACGGACCTCGGGGCATCCCTCGTCGTGCAGCCATTTCTGTCAGAACTGGAATTCAACTTGGAGCATGCGTCAGGTACTCCGTCAGACACTACGAAATCCCACTGGTTGACTGACCGCTCTTGTACCTGTTGTGGTCTCCAGGAATTTCGGCAATCATCGGCGCCTCGCCAATGGCCTCGAGATAACAAGGTCGGCAGAAGGGGAGTGAACCGCCTATCGGAGCCTTGCGACACAATATGCAACCGTTTTCTCCCAGCCTGTGCATTGTTGACACGTCGTCATGAGGTAGGACGGGGGACGAGATACGCACTGTTTGTGCCTTTTGCTAAAGTGTTTTCGGGTGATTCCGTCTTGGTTGGCGTGCGCGAGAGATACGCACCCAGGAGTCTGACAGATCTGGGTTGAGGAAGCAACCAGCTGTATGAAAGATGCATTGCCTCTCGTGCTTGATCCGCGGGAGACCCTTGGGACACCTGGTAGGCCTCGCAATATCTTGGGCGCAGCACATTCATTGGAACAAAAGCGGTAGTAGAGTCCGGTGATTGGATCCCGCGCTTTCAGCTCGGTGCCGCACTCCTGCGAGGACGCGGATGAGGAGGGTCGATGGTTGTAACCTCTGCAAAAAATTTGGCCTTGTACTTACGATGCAGAGTTAGAGGGGCCGACGAGTCAAAGGACCGACCTGGGCCTCGGTACGGACCGAAGGAGGATGCGTTGGAAGATTGCCAGTGCATGGTTAGAATGCTGGTCCTTAGACTGTGAACGTAATTTAACGCGAACGAGTAAAGGGTGTAGCAACTAAAACTGTCTTGGGACGCGAAAATAACAGAGCCCGGCCGATCCAAGCCGGTTGAGTCATCAACTTGATCATCAACCATTCTTTGTTGTTACCGCGTGTCTACCAACGATACGGCCAACCACACCCAGTACGAGGAGGCCCAGATTTACAGAGGATTTCAAGGCGAGCCTCGCTTCACCTCTCCGCCTCCAAGCGCGGTACCCGGAAATTACCGAACAGTCTGATCTCCCAAGCTGGACTCGCTGAGAAACTTGTTTGCTTGATCGTTACAATGACATCCACTACACTACCCCTACTTCTGAGCTTCGTGGCCTTCATCTCCAACAACGTCCCTCTCCAAAACCACTTTGGTCTTCAACAGAATTTCCACACGTCGAGTGTCACCTGATCCCCCAGATATGCTTTTCCCGACTCCTACTTCCGTCGTTCCCATAACGTTACTACGCGTCCCAGGAGAAGAGCCACTGTCGGCCCCAAACTCACTGGTCATCCTCCTAGCATCGAACACAGTACCTGGGGCTTCGAATAGCAGAGACATGTCGCTGGATACGACCTCCACCATGAACGTATACTATAGGTGCATGGCAAGTCGGGTCATTGATTGTATTCCTTCGAGGGCCACGGCTTGGACGAATTCGATCGAGTGCTGGGGAGACGGGAATGATCCCGTCTCGTAAAGTGTGCTTGCCAGTTGCTCAACCAATGGGCTGGAATCAGGCGAGGGTGGGACGAGGTTGCTGTGGGCCAACGACCTCCATCTGGCTGAGATCGCTTGCCCGCCTGTGACACGTGAGTGAAATATTACCCGGGGTGGGAGACATGATGCTCACCTGATATGGACAAGTTTTCGTGAACGGATTTGAGGGCCGCCAACCCCGAGTGATCACTCCAGCGCGAAGTCATCTTCACTGCTTGTGAACAGAAGCACGATTGAAGCAAAAATGTCAAGCCCGTGAGGTCTCGGTTGCGGGCTAGCTGGATAAGGATCGGACTGTATGGTAAAGAAGCGGGGTCGATATCCATTTGACTGGCTGCTTGCAACGGCTCCAATTTCTCCCATTCGTCGGTTAAGCTGACTGCGACCTGGAAGATATTTTCGTTAAGATCGCGTACGATGCTCAACACTTCCATTTCGGATAGGCGGTCTGTCGTGGATAAGAATGTGCGGGTCTCAGAAAGTTCTGCTGATCTCGCGGCCAAGAGTTCTTCTGTCCGTTTCAACCGTTCTTCTACCGCCCGTGCCTGTCGTGCCTGTTCTTCCAAAATTCCCTGGTGGAGGCTACGCATCTTCTCGATCTCCTGGCACAACCTTGTGACTCGATCTTCCCTGCGCTTGCACGCCGCCATTAAATTTTCTTCGACTTTTCTTAACCTTCCAACCTCGACCCTCTCCCTGTCAAGCTGCCCTTTCAAGCCTCCCACATCTCTTCGCAACCGCCTCACCTCTTCGGATTCATCCCCTCCTCTTTCCCCCTCCTCTCGCGGTCTCCTAGTCGGTCTGGGTGTCGAAGTATGACCATCGCGGGGTCTTGCTGGCAGCTCGACCGCACTCTCGAGTGGGAGAGGGAGGGAGTTGGTGAGGCCGGCCTCGAGATTGGAGCTGACTGCGGACCTTTTACTCATAGTGTGGCTGGCAGGTCGTAACTGGAAGATGTCAAAGGCATCCATTCGAAGCCTTAAGTACGTTTTCCTCGTTCTTGATGCCATCAACCTTGGTGTGGCTTGCCTCGGTCTTTCATTTCCGTCCTGTATGTAAAGGAAAAAGTGTGGCTGGACTCGAGGCAATATTTAAAGTCTCTGAGGTTTTTAAATCCTCTTTGTCCTCCATCCCCCACCATGGACATAAACCGCGCTCGATACTCTGGCCCCTCGCGAAAGCTCGTCGTCGCTCTCGATATCGGGACTACCTTCAGTGGTGCTGCGTACGCCTTCCTGGATCCTGGGGAGGTCCCCCGGATTCAATCTGTCACAAGGCGAGTTTTCCATGCATTCGCTAATCTGGTAACAATCAGTGACGAATGAGAGGTAGGTATCTAAACAACCCGAACCCTGGGTCCGCAAAGGTTCCCTCCATATTGTACTACGATCAAAATGGGAAGTTTCTTGGTGTCGAGAACGGCGTCGATTTCCAGGATGACAATCTCCTGAAGATGAGATGGTAGGAGACAGTGTTAAGTTTGACTGCAGGGTACTGACAATACATCAGGTGGAAGTTGCTTCTCTCACCTGCAGAGCTGCCTGTTTCGATAAAAGATCAGATGATCTCAAAGCTCCCCAGGGGGAAAACCATCATCGATGTATACGCAGATTTTATGACCTACCTTTTTGAGTCGACCAAGGCACTATACAAGTCCTCGGAACCGAATGGGGAGCTTAGATGGGAGACCGTATCCAAAAACATTGAGCTGGTATTGACCCATCCGAACGGGTGGGGCGGTCCACAACAAACGCAGCTGCGAACTGCTGCCGTCAAGGCGGGTATTGTTCCCGACACTCCTACCGGACATTCCAGGGTTCAATTTGTGACTGAAGGCGAAGCAAGTTTCAGCTTCTGTGCAACCCGTACCCAGGCGGGTAGAAACCTCAAGGTCAGGTACACCACCTTTCACAGAACGGGTTTATTGATATCTTCGCAGACTGGTGAACAAGTCTTGATCATAGATGCAGGAGGTGGAACCATCGATATAAGCACCTACAAAGTCCTCAGCAACACGCCATTAAAGGCTGAGGAGCTGTACGAATCTAAGTGTAAGTGAGATCAACCATAATGACTCGCCGTTTGACAACATCTACTCCAGGCTTGTACCAAGGCGGAGAGATCGTTACGGCGAGGGCAACAGAGAAGGTCAAAGGTAATATTCCATGCTCCACCCACAGACAGATCACTCAACCTCCACCCAGGGATGTTGACAGGTTCTAGGTTCAATACCTCCGAGAATCTGGCAGCGTTTTCCCAGAGGTTCGACGATGGAGTAAAGAAGGTCTTTTCGAATAACCAGGGGGCTCAATACGTCAAATTTGGCTCCCCGAGGGATAATGACCCCAACTATGGAATCAGGGCCGGAAGGCTGACGTTGACAGGGTAGGTTTCCCCGCCCGTTCTGCTTACAAGTTGACACTAAAACTTCCGTGCATACAGCACTCAGGTCGCTGAGTTCTTCGAACCGTCCATTCAGTCTGCTGTGGATTCTATCAGGGATAACTTCAAGTATCGCCTTACCACCAATTCGGTCCGTATACCCTGACAATTTCGAACAACCCTCCTGATTATTCGCGAACAGTTTGCATTCCTCGTTGGTGGGTTTGCTACGAGCCCCTGGTTATCCGAACAACTTCAACAGCGGCTTTTGAGCATCGGATTTCAATTTTCCAAGCCAGAAATGGATACGTGAGTGATCTGTTTCAGTTCTCAAAGCAGACCGTGACCGTGCCCGTCGCACAGAAATAAAGCCGTCGCTATTGGGGCGGTTTCATACTATGTTGATCATTTCGTAACAGGGAGGGTCTCCAAATTCACGTATGGTGTGCCATGCATCATCCGATACAATCCCTCGGATGTAGAGCATTCCCGGCGCGCACACAAGTTGACAACTGACGCGATTGGGGAGAAATATGTTCCAGACAAATTTCAAACAATGCTGTCGCGGGTTTGTCGCGTGGAACCTTCACTTGGCTTCACGGATTGAACTCTATTGTTGACAGGGCACCAAGGTCCTGGAGGACAGAGAAATTCGGCACGCCTTCTACTTGGAGTCCGAGGGCACTCCTCCCCAGGAGGCCTCACCAAGAATCGTCAAATACACGGGGTCTCTGGTTTCCCCCGGGTGGGAGGACGTAGAAAAAGGTATGATACTGCCTTTCTTGGTATTTTGCGATGGATGCTTAGAGCCGAAAAGAAAAGTTCGAAACATTGTGCTACGTCAAGGCCGACATCTCTGCCGCTCCGTATACATCAAGATACGGAACGAACGGAAGAATAGGTTACCGACGGGACTTCGAGGTGATCTTACTTGTAGGTCTCACAGAGCTCAAGGCACAAGTCTGTTGGACCGACTCCGCAACCGTAAGTGCATACACGCCTCCTATATCCACCGTATCGATTTCTCACGCCATCCCGACTTCTGTGTATGTAAAATCCAGAGGACAGAAAGAAGGTTGGTAATATCCCATTCTGAGCGTATCCTCTCCGTCTGAATCTGGTTGCTAGGAGCAGTGCCGTGGTTGTCTACGACAACCCCTCGGAGAGGACCTGAGGGGATGTCTCAATCTGATGTTCTGAGAATAATTTCGAGGTTATTGTAACCTCTCACTTCCGTTGTAAAAGCCCACGTTCTTCCATATCAATCAATCGCGAGAAAAGGGACACCCTTGAATTGAACCATCTTGAGATCGGGAGAAAAACCTCACTCTCGTAGCAGCCATAGAGACTTTCACAAACAACGCTACGCTAAAACAGTACATAACTCATGGGCAGTTATAAACGACATGCGAACCTACGGGTGCGTGGGCGTCTGGCAAATCGAAGGAAGAATAGCAGAAGCCACGGAGGGAAATGGGTGAAGATGAAGACAGAAGGATATGACGGCCTAAAGAGGCCCTGGCCGCTGCAAGCGAAAGGGGGGAAACCGCTGAGGCTGTAGTCGCGATTCGGAGTATGCGTGGACGCGGTCAAGTGTCCGGCATTTGGAGTGGGCAGCCCAGAGTTGCGGAGGATACTTGGGATAAGCCTACTTGGTCTCCGTTCCACCCCTTTTCCACACCGAAGGGATCGAGCGCGCTCGGAAGTTACCGAAAGGTTTGATCTCCCAAGCTGGACTCGCTGAGAAACTTGTTTGCTTGAATCGTTACGCTGTATTCCACTACATTGGCTACCCCTACTTATGAGCTTCACTGACTTCATTTTCTACAACGTCCTTCTCCAAAACAACTTTGGTCTTCAACAGAATTTCTGCACGTTGGGTGTCACCTGATCCCTCGGATATTCTTTTCCCAACCCCTACTTCCGTCGTTCCCACAACATTACCACGCGTCCCAGGAGGAGGAAAGTCACTGTCGGATCCAAACTCACTGGCCATCCTCGCTTCATCGAACACCGTATCGGGGGCTTCAAATAGAAGAACCATGTCGCTGGACACGACCTCCACCATGAACGTGTACTCTAGGCGCATGGCAAGCTGGGTCATTGATTGAATCCCTTTGAGAGCCACGTTTTGAACGAATTCAACTGAGTGCTGGGGGGACGAGAACGATCCCGTCCCGTAAAGGGCGCTTGCCAGTTGCTCAATCAACGGTTCAGAACCAGGCGGGGGTCGGGGGAGGTGGCTGTAGGCTAGTGACCTCCACCTGGCTGAGATTGCTTGCCCGCCTGTGACAGGTGAGTGGAATATTACTTATGGCGGGAACCATGATGCTCACCTGATGCGGATAAGCTTTCGTGGACGGATTTGAACGTCGCCAACTCCGGGTGGTTACTCCAGCGCGAAGTTATCTCCACTGATTGCGAACAGAGGCACGACTGGAGCAAAAATGTCAAACCCGTGGGGTCTCGGTTGCGGGCTAGCTGGATAAGGACCGGACTGTATGGTGAAGAAGTGGGACTGATATCCGTTTGACTGGTTGCTTGCAACGGCTTCAATTTCTCCCATTCGTCGGTCAAGTTGACTGAGACCTGGAAGATATTTTCGTTAAGATCGCGTACGATGCTCAACACTTCCATTTCGGATAGGTGGTCTGTCGTGGACAAGAATGTGCGGGTCTCGGAGAGCTCTGCTGATCTGGCGTCCAAGAGTTCCTCTGTCCGTTTCAACCGCCCTTCCACCGCCCGTATTCGATCGTCCCTGCGCGTGCCCGACGCCATGAGTGTTTCTTCCACCTTTCTTAACCTCACAATCTCGACCCTCTCCCTGCCAAGCTGGCTTTTCAAGCCCCCCACATCTCTTCGCAACCGCCTCAACTCTTCGGATTCACCCCCTCCCCTTTCTACCTCCTCTCGCGACCTTCTAATCGGTCCGCGTCTGGAAGTATGACGATCCTGGGGTCTTGCTGGCGACCCAACCACACCCCCGAGTGGGAGAGGGGGGGAGTTGCTGAGACCGGGCTCGGGATGGGAGTCGACCACGGAGTTTTGACTCATAGTGTGGCTGGCAGGTCGTAACTAGAAGATATCAAAGGCATTTATCTGAAGCCTTAAGTACGTTTTCCTCGTCTCTGATGCCATCAGCCTCGATGTGTGGCTGGCTTCGGTTTCGTCTCCGCACTGTATGTAATGGGAAAAGTGTGGCTGGACTCGAGGCAATATTTAGAGTCTCTTCAGTTTCAGACCCTGTCTGTCGTTCTCTGTCTCACATCATGGACATACCCCGCATCCGTTACTCTGGACCCTCGCGAAAACTTGTCGTCGCTCTCGATATCGGGACTACCTTCAGTGGTGCTGCGTATGCCTTCCTGGATCCTGGCGAGGTCCCTCGAATCCAACCTGTCACAAGGAAAGCGTTTCTTGTGTTCATTGATCTAGTACCAAACAGTGACGGATGAGCGGTAGATATCTAAAAAACCCGAACCCTGGGTCCGCCAAAGTCCCCTCCACATTGTACTACGACCAAGATGGAAATTTCCTGGGCGTTGAGAACGGGGTTGATTTCCAAGACGATGACTTTCTGAGGTTGAAATGGTAGGAGGTTACTACGTTCAACCGTGCAAGGCACTGATGGTACCTTAGGTGGAAGTTACTTCTCTCGTCCACAGAACTGCCTATTGCAATAAAGGAACAGATGATAGCAGAACTCCCTAGGGGGAAAACCATCATCGACGTGTATGCAGACTTTATGGGCTACCTCTTTGAGTCGACCAAGGCACTATTCAAGACCTCGGAACCGAATGGGGAACTTAGATGGGACTCCGTATCTGAAAATGTGGAGTTGATATTGACCCATCCAAATGGGTGGGGCGGCCTACAACAAACCCTGCTGAGAAGCGCTGCAGTCAAAGCGGGTGTTGTGCCTGATACCCCCGCTGGACATTCCAGCATTCACTTTGTGACAGAAGGCGAAGCGAGCTTCAGCTTCTGCGCAACCCGTACCCATGCAGGTAGGAACCTCAAGGTAAGTTATGACATCCCCCCAGAACTGGTTTATCGATACGTTCACAGCCTGGCGAACAAGTCTTGATCATAGACGCGGGCGGTGGAACCATCGACATAAGCACCTACAAAGTCCTCGACAACACGCCACTACAAGTCGAGGAGTTGTATGAATCCAAGTGTGAGTGGGATCAGGCGGGATCATTTTGTCGTTTGGTAACATTCGTTTCAGGCTTGTACCAAGGCGGTGAGATCGTTACAGCAAGGGCAACGGAGATGGTCAAAGGTACGTTCTCGCGCTTCACTCGCAGACAGATTACACAACTCCCACCAAGGGGCGTGGAGTGGTTCCAAACTCAATACCTCTTGGAATCTTGAAATGTTTTCCCAGAGGTTCGACGAGGGTCTAAAGAGGGTCTTTTCGGACGACCACGGGTCTCAATACGTCAAATTTGGTACTCCAAAGGAGAATGATCCTAGCTGTGGAATCAAGGCCGGGAGGTTGGCGTTGACTGGGTAAGTCACCGCTCGCTCCGCTTATAATCTGTCACCCAAACTTTCATTCGTACAGCGCTCAAGTCGCTGAGTTCTTCGAACCCTCGATTCAGTCTACTGTGGACTGTATCAAAGATAACTTCAAGCATCGTCTTTCTGTCAATTCGGTTCGTGCTCCCTGACGGTTTGGAACACCCTTGATTATTCGCGAACAGTTTGCGTTCCTTGTTGGTGGATTTGCCACGAGCCCGTGGTTGTCCGAACAACTCCAGAGACAGCTTTTGGATATCGGATTCCAGTTTTCTAAGCCAGAGATGGATACGTGAGTGATCTGTCCCCCGTGTTTGAGTCGGTCATGACGGTGATCATCGCACAGAAATAAAGCTGTTGCCATTGGAGCAGTGTCATACTATGTTGACCATTTTGTGACAGGCAGGGTCTCAAAATTCACGTACGGTGTGCCATGCGAGACCCAATACAATCCCTCGGATCCCGAGCATATGCGGCGAGCGCATAGGTTAACTACCGACGCCATGGGGACGAAACGCGTTACTGGCGGCTTTCGCACCATGCTGTCGCGGGTTTGTCACGTTGAACCTTCCCTCAGCTCCTTGAACTAATTGCTGTTCGTCCGCAGGGCACCAAGGTCCTGGAGGACCGAGAGATTCGGCACACCTTTTACATGGCGTCCGAAGGCGCTCCTCCACAAGAGGCACTGCCAAGAATTGTCAAATACACGGGGTCTCTGGTTTCCCCCGAGTGGGAGGACGAAGAACAAGGTATGGTATATGCCTCTCTCGACACCACTATGTGATAGGTGCTTAGCGCCGAATAGAAAATTTTGCGACGTTGTGCCATGTCAAGGCAGATATCTCCGCCGCTCCCCACACATCAAAACGTCCAAAACGCGGAAGAATAGGTTACCGGCGGAATTTCGACATGATCTTACTTGTAGGCCTCACAGAGCTCAAGGCACAAGTAAGCTGGGTTGACTCTGCCACTGTAAGTGCACACATGCCACCTGCTGAGTCCCGCGTACCTGTTTCTCACCCCACCCCGACCTCCATAAATTCAGGGGAAAGAAATGAGGTTGGTGGTATCCCGTCTCAAGTGTATCCCCCGTCTGAAATCAGTTGTTAGGAGCAATGCCGTGGTCGTCTACGACAACCCCTCGGAGAAGACCCGAGGGGATGTCTCTATCTGATGACCTTGAGATGATTCTGAGGTTTATTGCGACTTCCCACTCCCGTTGTAAACATGTGTTCATCCCTACCCCCGGTCAACAATCTGTTGCGCGAGGACATTCACTCAGGGATTCCCTCAACTTGAGGCATCTCGGGATCGGGAGAAAACCCTCATTCTCATAGAAAGAAGCTAGATAGAGCACAGCAACAGAGGAAGCACAGATGGTCGTGATAATACTGATCGTGAGATACAAATACCTAGTGTACGCTAAAACAGGCCATGAGTCGTAAGTGGTCGTAAGTAATGCGTTGAGCTACAGGTCATAAAATGCGTGGGAGTCCGGCCAGAAAGAAGCGAGAAATAGCAAAAAAAAAGCTGCGGAGGGAAAGATACATAACGCCAGGCCAGGAGGGTCATGTTCGCTGGGTTTTCACACTAGGCGAAAACGAAGAAACTGCTGAAGCCCATTCCTCCGCATCACTTCGTGGGCTGTTCGTTTGCGGCGGCAGCATGTGGGTGTTAACAAAAGTCGGCGTCCTCGGAGACGGCGGTGACTTCGTACGACTCCTCCTCGGCGGTGAACTAATCCCAGAACCGAGTCGCGATGAAGGGTACCTCGTGAGATCGGCACTGTCCAGTGGTGGTGCAGTCCTCAACTCCGACAACAAACTCACGCGGGAACTCATCGCTCGAGCGGGAGAATGGGTACCCGGAGACTGGGACTCCCGACGGATAGCGTTTGATCGGCGTGGTTTATCAGGAGGGAGCGTTGACAGTGGTGGAGAGGAGAGTCGCCGAGGTGGCCGCTGCGGAGGGCTCGGTGGAGGACTCACGTTCGGGTGACTCGCTTCTTGAAGTACGGCAAGCGGTTGCGAGGCTCTGCGGGTTCGTGAGGAAGGATGTGGAGGGCGAGGCACGCGATTAGGGTCAGTTGTGTGACGGGGGGCTGGAATCGGCTGAGAGTGTCTTCGTGAACTACTCGGAGGTCCCCGATGCTGTCTCCCGCTGGGCAACACCCGCTGTTTGGGAGGTGGGAGGGCATCTGTCTTGTTCCTCTTCAGGCTCCCACTTCCACGCGGTAAGGGTTGGGCGAGAGGGGCCGGGATCGTCCATTTACTCCGAGGCGGTGCGATACTCGCTGGCCCCACGCTAGGAGGGAGATGCTGCGCAGGGTCCGGAAATGGTCGAATCAGGGTTTCATTGCGGATGGCTGGAGGTCGTCTCGGGAATTCTGGAGGTGAACTCCGACTAGCGACGGGGTGGCGTTGCTGGGGAGGCGGACAAGATCGAGGGTCCAACGTCGGGAATGGGCAGAATATCCTCGGATCTACATGTCCTACTTGTTCAGGCGTATATCTCTGAGGGTCGAAATCCGCACGAAGAGGGGGTAGAGGGAACGAAAGGTCATAGGCAGCACTTGGTCCAGGGACACCGGGTGGCTGGAGAGGCAACACAGGAGGGGCTGGTGGGTGATTGCGTACAGGCGAATCGTTGACAACTGGGGTTAACCGCTGCGGCGAAGGCGAGTGTGGTGGAGTCATGGAATGATTTGCCCTCTCCCGTATGTGAGACCTCCTCGGTGGAGGTGTGGGGGGTTCCTCATCCTGACCCGGAACACAATCTGGTCTAACATCACCCCTAACTGGCGTAACGGGTCGCGGATAAACACCATCACAGACATTCGCCTGCGTCACGCTCGACCTTTCTTCAACATGCTTCGGGATCACATCGGCACTTCCCGCTCTCCACAAACTCGTCGGTCTGCTAGGCTGGGACTCTGTGCCGTGATCCAAGTCCGTGTTCGTCGCGTGTGCGTCACTCCCGAGGTAGGTAAACACCCGCTCGAGGAGACTATCCGATCGACCAAGTGGGACCGGAAGGTTAGATGATGGCCTTACGGGCTCGGGAGATTGAATGACGATGTTCGGGGTGGGTAGAGTTGTGCGGGGAGGTCCCTCGCATGGGATCTCCTGTCCACTATTGGACCTACTCAGACGATATGCACCCAGCGCTGAAGGGGGAGGAGGGTCCTCGTAAACGTAAACACCTAACGGCATTTCCTGGATAAGAGGGAGAGCTTGAGCCGGATCCTTAGTTCGAGAGACCGATTTGCGTTTCGGATGAGGTGAAAGATGTTTCTCTGGCTCATCATCGGCACCGGATTGTGACACTCGTTGGTAGATGGTTTGCCACCAAGACCGACGACTGCTACCGCCACGGGCGTGACCCTGCTCAACGTCTGCGTCTCGAGAGACAGACCTGCCCTTGTTGTGCTTGCCTGCCTCTATCATTATCATGGGGGTGAGCGTCACATCCAAAGTGAAGGCCGGGAATAACTTTACCCCTCAGCGTGTAACCTCTCTCGTATAGCTCCCTGACAACTTGATCCTCAAATCCCTCGCTCTTCTCCCGCGTGACAGCTCCAAGGACGTAATCACGACCGTTACCAACCCCTAGCCACTGCCTTTCGGAGCCCAGATAAATCTCCCTTTCCACGTCAACAAGGACTTCGTCCAACCTTCCAGACTCTACCTGGCTCAAGGGACTCGGGGCCTTCTTCTCCCGCTTCTTTTCTTGACCGGCGCGGGTCAGGGAGTTACTCTGGGTGGGACTATCGCTCAAGACCATCGATCGTGAATGGCCGAACACGCCTTGGTGAGCAGCGATCCTTCGAGCCTGCTTGTCTGTCTCCTCCCCTCTCCACCTTTGAACCATGTAATCGATCCCAGCCCGTAGTTCTCGGAACGTCTCCATCGGGTTCATCGCATGACTGAGAGATTTGAGCCAGGGTGTGCGGTGGTCATTCAAGTCGCCTTCGATCGTGGATGGGTTGGGAACGTAGACCTTGTAGGTGAAGCATTTGACGTGCAGGAAGGCAAACATCCTACATGTATCAAAAGTTAGTCAACGCAAAAAAAGCAGAGACATTTTTCACATCATCTCGAGGCACTCCAAGATGGCACCTATGCCAATGCTGACATTCTCCGCCGTCATGTACTCGGTCTGGACCTTGCGGTCAGGAAAGGCACAAAACATAGGGAAAAAATGATCGCTCACATCCTTAATCAGGCCGAGCGTGACAAGAACTGAAAGACCAGCAGCTTGCCAGAACGTCAGGAAAACTGTAACCATCCGTGAACAACGTGTTCGTAGTGAATGCCAAGATGAGCACTCACCAACCGCCTTCAATGAGAATAATTTCAGCAAAGGTTGGTGTGGCTTGAGCTGCTCGGAGATCACGACGTAGAGCTGAATTAGACAATACACGGCGATAGTCACTGATATCGAGACGATCACGGTAATCTAGAAAGTCGATAAGCACCGTCTCATCGACTACAATCGATACAACTGACGTAGAGATGACCCCACCCAGGAGACAGAGATGCTTCGCAATAGAGGCCCACGTAATCAAGAATCACGGCAGCCAAGGTGGTCCTGAGACGGCTTGAGTGGCCTCGTAACCAACCAATAGAAAAGTTTCACATACACTGGTCGAATCACACAATACTGCAGCACGGCCCACTTCATGATTTGAAGAAAGTACAACCCGTCCTGACGGAACCCATCTCAACGGGATACCTGACGCAGCTGGTGGGAGGGGCTTACCGCTGGCTTGGACTTGATGAAACCGAGAGGTAAAAGCCATTTCCGAGGCTTCAGTCCTCTTCTCTTGCGCTGACGGTCGTTTTCGCGGGACAACCCGTTGAGGCGAAAGATCTCCTTTTGTTGATCGGGGATCGGAGAAAGGTAGGCAAGCAGGAGATAAAAGAACGAGGTGACGACGATGCCTTCGTAACAGTCTCGAATGAGAATAAGGGGTGTGGAGTGATTCTGTTCGATATGCGGTTCAGTGAAACCAAACGGTAGCTGTCCAGGGTTTCCTCTTACCCAGAACAAGTATGACGCAAAACTGGTCAGAGCGTAAATGGAAACCATGAACAGTAGCCGCACGATATCTGCAGACGTTTTTCAGATAACCAGCAGATAACCGTGAGGAGGGCGCTCACATCTTTGTTCCGTCGGCTGGGAAAGAGTGTCAGTAACGAGATCGAATACACATAGAGGATGTCTAGGGCGCACATTGGTGTACCATTGGAGATGTTTGTTGACGAGCCAGACAGACACAATCGTCGATATCAGGGCAAAAGTTCCTGCGACAATCCATCCCACCTACACGCGGAGTTAGCACTATTCGGCCCAGATACGGAACATTGCTTCACTTGGTGAGCTAAAAATGCCCAAATCAGCTGGCCCGTGACGAAGTATGCTGCTCTGCTAGCGAGACGCACCTTGGAAATGAAGGTCTCCATTGTAATACAAGGGCGGCCCAGCTTGGACGGCTTTCTTGGTGTAACATCGCCCGTTGACGAACCCTCCGGAGTACTGAATTCCTTCTGACATTGGGAAGAGATAAATAAAATACAGTAGTTAGAAAAGATTGTTGGCTTTCCCGAGCCAGAAGGAGACTCGAGGTCGGAGGGGCCGTGGTGGCTTAAGGCCACCAAATCGCCTGAGGGTGGAGACGAAGGTGAGGCGGGATGTGCTTTATTAGGAAGGTATTTCCCATCGTTATAGGCGCCCACCCCCACAGTTCCGCAATTGCAACACTTCGGTGATGGGCGCCGCCTCAGCCCATCCTCTCCGCGAAACGTTACTTGTACTGAGAGCGCCGCAGGATCCTGGGATTTGATATCAAGATTTCCCTGCGAGATCCAGAGGCCCTGAAGATCGTCCAAGAATGACCGCACGAACGGTTAGCGTATGAGGCTTGAAGATACCGTAAATCTTTCACATAACATTTCACAGTGCGGTGGCTCACATCCCCTATGCTTAGTGTTGTCGTGTTCCACGCCTTCTTCCTGAACAGCATTTCCCCCTTGCCGCGGCGCGAAGTCTCTCACGTTTACACCGATGGCCAACACGGAATGCATGTGAGAGCTTCGGCGGTTACGGGGTCACAAGGGCCCAGGAATCACTCCGCCGGTAAGCGGAACCTGGATAAGCCGCAGTGCGGTTACATACCTCGAATCACACCAACCACGGGACTTCCTGGTTTCTGGGTAAAAGGATCGAAGCCTTCCATGAGCGTATGCAAGTGTTTGGTGACGGGTCCCTGGCATCGGGATGTGTCCGAGATCGCCGCAAACTTAAGCTCAGCAATCGGCTTGGCGGCCAGGGCGCTGCTGATCCAATTCAGATTTCTACGCGGACCGCTCCGGCGTACGTAAACAAGGCGCGCGAGTGCCTGATTCGGCGGTATCCTGTGTGCTTCATGGCCAATCACGTCAAACGCTAGCCATATAAACCAGCCAAAGGTTCTTCGACCCCTCGGTTCCCATCCTCTGGCCGCTACTCTCAATCCATGAATCCCACCGCTTGTACGCTTTTGGCGTTTTTCTTGACGGTTTCCCAAGCCGTCGCCGTCGCGGCCAAGTCGAAGACCAGTAAAAAACCATCCAAATCCAAATCCAAAATATCGCTGGGTGTGATTATCGTCATCGTCGTTTTGGTCGTCATCCGTACGTGCACACTTTTTTTTGTCACCGTACGCCTGCCTTATCTCACAAATCCCATCCTGTAGTCCTCGTCCTTGCTGGCGTGGCCTTTTTCGTCTTCAGGTGTCTCCGCAGGCGGAGAAAGTCCAATTTCCCTCTCAAAACCCAGGAAATGCCAATGTTCAGCGGAGGGCAACCCGCAGACCCCGAACAAGTCTCTTTCCTCCATCCTCCTCCTCCTCCTCCTCTTCCTCCTCAGGATTCCACATTCGTAAGAATCCCACGCTCGTCTCCTCGATACGCCTCCATGACCTGATCTATTGTAATACAGCTCCCCGCCCAACCCCAGGTTCCATACGATCAGGCTAGCTGGAGACCAGAGTCTCCTCAGCCACAGTTCAACAACGGCCCATCTTTCCCAGCTCCTTATCCCCCGACTCATCCATGAAAATAACCCAACTCCGTCACCGAAGGGGATGCTAACCATCCAGTGGGATGTTCTGTCAGTTATTGCTAGGATTTAAACCCGATGTGTCTTTTATGTATGTAGAACATTCTCTCTGGATGAGTGCACCCTCAGTACTAGTACTACGTATACCTCATTACCTGCGCAGTGTGCTCAGTGCTGGTGCCATCGGTATCAGGCCCGCACGTGACGATGCCAAGAAATCGCGCGTCCGGGAGATTGGCGGGTGCCAGACAACTTTCAGCTCTCAACAAGTTTCCCACTACCTCCAAGCCGGTCCTACAATGGTCGACACCGTACTCTGATTATTACCTGCAACACCCGCAGCCACCTCCGTCCACATCTCGATCGATACAAGGGCACTCGGTGTTCCCGGGGTAACCCTCGAACCCGATAGCAGGTGATACATCGAGGATCCTAGAGCCCATATTTTCCCGCCCCTGTCACGACACCCACGCGTACATATGCAAACTGCTCCCCAAGCAGGACCACAGTCGAACCTGCTCCGTCTCATGAACAGGCGGTGGTTTTGGTGTGGCTCTCTCTACCCCAGCTGGTCTGCACTCCCTTGCACACACCCTGCGTCCTCAGGTTTGTTTCGCGAGTCACCGTTATACCCCCCGAGATGACCAGGAAAGACGCTCTGAAACATGTGTTCTGCTATTCACTTGCATTGGCGTCTGCGCTTTTTCTCGCCATCGCCGAGGTCGAAGGTCACAGCAGTAGAAGGGAATTAGGGTCTCCATCTGGGAACCGTTCCTCATCTGAAAAATATTTCGCCCAATCTCCAACTCTCAGTTCGCGCACTCCTGAATTCATTCGTTGACCAGCAAAAGGTACACGTGAACCTCTCAGGTTTGCAGTCCAGGTCAGACTAGCATCCTTTTTCGTTGTTGCAGCTATTATAGGTTGGATCGCAGGATGGTGTGAGATCCTTGCCCGCCTGTGAACATTTCTGGCCAACGGAGAGGCCCCCAGGCCGAGGATACTAGCTGTATTTGTCACTAAGGACTCGGCTCAGCCAACCTTAACTCCCTGCAGGCTGTAGCTCGAAACGTCGCTGGAAGGGTTCAGCGGGTTGTCGAGAATTTATGTGGAGAATCAAAATTTAGTGCTGCCTACCATTGGTAGAATTCCAGATCCTGTCGAGTTACGTGGATCTCGCCAGAGCCGTTATCAAATCAGCGCAGTCTCATGTCCACCACCTTGCTTAAGTATCACCACGCCGTTCGAATTCGCTTCGCTACCAGCTACTTACATCCAACCTCTCGAGCATGGGCCAATATCTCTCTGCTCTCGACGTCTTCGGGCGATTCCTGTACGAGACCACCTTGGGCTCTTACATCTTCGTTCCAAACCCAACATTCACGGCAAATGACGTCCCCGATTTAACCGGGAAGGTCGTCATCGTTACCGGAGGAAACACTGGCATTGGTAAGGAAACTTGCAAGGTACATATTCGACTTTCTATAAGTATAGCTTGATTCCGCTGGGCTCATCGCCGTGTGCCCGTCAGGTACTTCTGCAGAAGAACGCGAAAGTGTATCTCGCTGCGAGAAATGAGGGGCGGGCCAATGCTGCCATCGCAGAGTTGTTGGCGCAGACCGGGAAGGAGGCCATCTGGCTCGAGTTGGACCTTTCTTTTTTCCAGAGCATCGAAAGCGCAGCCGCAGAGTTTCACAGGTACGTCACACCCTCGCGTGATGCTTCGTCTGCTCCTGACCGGTATCTTGTTTAAAGTAAGGAAACGGAGCTGCACATCCTGTTCAACAATGCGTAGGGTCTATTTTGCTCGTGTCATTGAACTCCGAGACTCACCCATCCGCTACTAGAGGCTTGCTATCTCCCCCAGAATCACTCACCGCAGAGGGGTACGATATGACTTTCGGCACAAACGTCGTCGGTCAGTTTATCCACGTCCTATCTAAGGTGGAAACAGGGTTCCTGAGGCTCCAATTCGCAGGACCCTACTATTTCACGGAGCTGCTCCTACCCGCGTTATACAAAACTTCCACCTCAGAGAACAAGCCGCGGGTCGTGAACCTCACCTCGCAAATGGGACTCATAGGCGCATCGGCCTTTGGTTCCGGGCTCGACTTCTCGACCTTCAAAGACTCGCCAAAAAGGAGGAAGATGTCGGGCACGGCGTTGTATAGTCAAAGCAAACTGGTTGGTTGACAGAGAGGATTTCACATTTCCGATGAGACTTGATTGATTGCGACGGGTACCTAGGGGAACGTCGTTTACGCGCAGGAGTTCGCCCGACGGTATGGCGATAAGGTCATCTCCATCTCCGTTCACCCAGGTCTCTAGTGTCCACTTAGACCCGTGTCATCCCACACGCTGATTGAATCCTCACGTCCAAATAGGTCCCATCCTCAGTGAGCTTCCGAGGAACGATTTTGATCCGAACAGTGAGCTCCAAACTTCTTATCGTAATCATTCACGACGCTTTCAACCCATCGTACAGACCCCGTCTTTCGGTTCTTTTTCAAACTGGTCACTTACCCAACTCCCATGGGTGCCATCACCCCGCTCTACGCCGGAACGTCCCCCGAGGCTGAAAACCTCAACGGCGAATACCTGACGCAGTGGCATCGGGTGGGTACCCCGCGTAGCAAAGACCCAGTGCTGGGCAAGGAGCTTTGGACGTGGCTTGAAGAGCAGGTAGCAGGAAGAGAGTACCTCAACAAAATACGGGCCCAGATAGCCTCGTTGAAGTAGGCGCTTTGGGCACAGCCGATGCCAAAACGTACAAGTGAGTGGAGCTCTCGAGAGAATGTACCAATTTGATCCGGAGGGATCTACGTCGATATCGCGATCTCGTTTTCATTCAACGATACAAAAAGTTTTACACATGTGAACGTAGTGAAGATGATACATATATCTGATAAAACAGGTGGCCGGCGTCTGATGTTTTGAGGGTTGTGCAGGCTCAACGCCCAGCGCTCAGGCGTTACTGACGAGCTTCTGCATAACTTGGGAGGCCCGACATGGAACTCGTCGCGGACAAAGACATTTGACTTGAATTGCTGAGATGAGCTCGTAGCGGCGGTAGCATCTATAGGGTTCATGGTTATCAGAACCTCGTGCGATTCCGCGATAAGGAGGACGCACTATTAAATAATCCCCATCCCCCGTAGTATGAGCTATCACCTTGCCCTCCTCAGCGGCTCCAATCTCATTATCAAAAATAGGTTTTGTCCGGCTACTCTCACTCAACGGCGCGCGCTCCTCCGCGGCGGTGGTGCGAGTCTTGATTCTTCGGTTGTTTCGCCAATCTGCCCACCTTTTCCGCCACTTGAGCCGCTTATCAGATATGTAGATTCCTCCCACTAACACTGGCGTGGCAGATCAGCGGAACGACAAGGCATGAACGCGCACCGCTCGGCGACTTACCTCCCAACACGACGAGAAAAGCCGCGGCGTAGATTCCCATAGCTATCAGGCAACTTCGAGTCCACCTGTGAGAGTACCGCGGGTCCTTGTTAGCCCTACGCGGCAGAAAGATCAAGCGGCGATTCCCTCACCAATGTGGTTTACAGTTCTGGGCCTCGACATTTGGGGCAGCGAGCAACGCCGTGAGCGCGAAAGCGAGGGATCTGAGATACATCGTACCCGCAAGTGGCCTGCGAGTCATGGTTGGGAGAGCGGAGTGATGGTACGTAGGTTCGTCGCTGGGAGGATGGTGTTGGTTTTTATGGGGCAAACGGAAAAAAAGGACGGCTGGGCCCCTGATAGACTATAAGTACACGGTCAAGGATCTTGGAGGACCAGTGGCGCGGACAGATTTAGATTCTTGCTTAACAACTTGCTAGGTCATGACAAGGTCATGATGACAGTGATCGATCGTGATTGGTGGCGTGCTACTCACGACTTGCAGTGGGGACCGGGCCCGGAACAACCCTCTAGACTCTAGTCAAGTCCCCATAGGACTTGGAAACCCGTAAAAGAAACATGCATACTCAAGTACTAAAATACAGTTACCTTGCTTGTAAGGTTTCCCTGACCCACCTAAATTTCAAGTGCTGTGCCAGGGCTGAGTAGGTTTTTTCAGTTGAAATCACTGAATTTAACGCGCGGTATTTTGAGTGCAAAGGTATCGGGAGGGCTCGATGACTCGAGTTCCAGAGAAGATCCTGTGTTTAGTCGTTTGTTGATTAGAGAGGATGTCGACCACACACTCGGAGAACCGGGACATGGCCTCGGCCCTCGAGTGCAAAATTAAGATTCCTGCTGGGTCCACTTGCGAGATGCGCCGGGATCCACCCATCATATGTCAACCTGGTGACTCATAGGCTATGGGCCCAATTCCCAACGTGCTGAAGGTCAAAATGTTTCGGCCCGGGGTCGAACCGGGGACCTTTCGCGATGGCTCAATGTGAGGCGAAAATCATAACCACTAGACCACCGAAACTATACTCAGTTCGCCCAAATGACCAAAATTTCAATATGAGAGGCGGCAGTTGACATCGTTTTTCATCAAAAGGTATTTAGATACCCCGCTCATCGTGGGAGCTGCCATCACATCACCGTAGCTCGGTGGCGGGAAGAGGTGCGTGTTCACGCTTCCGCCAGAACTCAGCATCCGGGGCCAAGTGCTTTGAAGCAGCAAGCAGCCAAAGAACTCGAGGACGGCATCGGCTCACCAGGAGTGGCGAATCATTCCTTATAGTCTGAGATTCCCAGCCGCATTCTCCTCGTCGAGGTAATCTGCGCAAGATCCACGAAGATCACAGAAGGAACGTACTCGTGCTGGCGGCCAAAGCAAATACTAGTTGGCATACCGGTCTTTCGATTCGCGGCTGAAGCGCTGGCAACATGACGAGAGCTAAAGCAGGAGATCGATCAGATCATGCGTTTGTGTTGCGGTCACCCATAGTCACCGTTGGGGACACACTGCCGCCTTCTGCTCCCCTCTGTAACCCCCATCTCCTTTTCACACTTTGACCTCCAACATGCCCGACTCCGGCGCTCTCAGCGTCATCTGGAAGATGATCCTCTCTGTTTTTGAGGCTTACTTCGCTCCAAAGTCAAAGTTTTCCGTTGAGGACATTCCGGACCTGACCGGAAGAGTCGTCATCGTCACCGGAGGAAACACCGGTATCGGAAAAGAGACCGTCAAGGTATTTTACGCGCGAACTTGTTCTTTGTCGGAGACATTACTCAACGCGTCCCCGTGTGTTCGAATGCGCATAGGCATTGTTATCCAAGAATGCCAAAGTGTACATTGCCACCAGAAACGAAGACAGGGCTAAGGCAGCCATCGAAGACCTCAAGCGGACGACCGGGAAGGAAGCAGTTTTTCTGAAGCTGGACCTTTCTTCATTGAAGAGCGTCAAGGCTGCGGCTGAGGAATTCCTTGAGTGCGCTATCACAACGACCATGAGCCAGGAGATATCTGATTCTTGCTCTCATCAGGAAAGAATCTGCGCTTCATATCCTTTTCAACAACGCGTGCGTCCCGCTCCCTCGCTTTCGGGGCTGAAACGAATTTATACCAGAACAGTGCCGTTATGTGTCCACCGATCGACCAACTTACTGTCGATGGGTATGATATGACTTGGGGAACCAACGCCCTCGGTATGGAATTTTCCTTCCGTCAGCGAAACAACGCGCCGTGCTGAACATCTACACACCAGGCCCGTTCTACTTCACAAAGCTGCTTCTTCCTGCGCTATTAAAGACGTCCTCTCTCGGTGATAAGTCTCGAGTGGTCAACGTCAGCTCCGCTGGGAGCCTACATGGCGCATCAATTTCTGGTTCCGGCCTTGATTTTGCAACTTTTAAGGATTCTCCGGTCAGGCGCAAGTACCCCCCGAGAGCACTGTATGATCAAAGTAAACTGGTACGTTCCGCAATCACGAGGAGTGGATCTGCCCACGAAACCAACGCATCTCGATCCATTAGGGAAATGTTGTATTCACCCAGGAATTGGCCCGGCGCCACGGCGATAAGATCGTGACTAACGTTGTTCATCCCGGTCAGTTCACGATGGAAAACTCTTGGGCTGCGGCGAATTTATCATTTCGCTTTGAACAGGCTTTATCAAAAGCGAACTTGGTCGCAACTTCGCCGATCTCGAGAGTGAGCCTTCCGGCTACTTCTTGCACTTGCGACATTGACCCGTTCCCTAGGTTCGTTCATCCAATTTGTGATGGACGTGGTGCTCTTCCCAGCCTCGCAAGGTGCACTCACCCAGCTCTGGGCCGGTACGTCACCTGAAGCTGCCGATCTCAGTGGCGAGGTAAGTACATCGGCTCCGACTCTCGCCAACGAAATTAACGCTGTATGGTGCAGTATCTCATTCCGTGGGCCCGGGTCGGAAACCCTCGCAGCAACGATCCAGAGCTCGGTAAAGAGCTTTGGACTTGGTTCGAGGAACAGGTTGTGAACGTCTGATCTGCTTTGCTTCTGTTGGCTTTGTACGCTCGAATCTTAATGTTCCAGTGAAACCGCTTGCCTCCACGTATGCGCTTCCCCTCGCTGAGACCAACTCGTTATCCTCGCGCGAATCGGATCTTGGGGGGGGGGGGGGTTCCCTTCCAAGCGCTCCGTTCACTGTGCGATAGGTTGAGATTGTACCTGCTGTTCCCGGGATGACCACCACAACTGAATCGATTGGATGTCTCTGATTGGCTGGGCGGTCATCGAGTCGATTGGCGCGAAAATCATCGGTCTCGGGTTAACCGCACCTTTGCCGCCACGGATTTCACTTTTGGTGGTTCTACAGTCAATTTGAGCTCCCCGCGCCTAATCTTAGACGAACCCTACATCTCTCGTATCTTCCGAGTCGGTTGAATCCGAACATCCCGCCCTCTCTATGTCCTACCCGCGGCTTCTTATTTCTGCCCTGATAAATGAAAATACAGATATAAATGCAAACGTCCCTGTACGGGGACCCGCTGCTGTGTCTCCCACTCGTCCATGCCCTCCTCCACTTCGACGCAATCGATCCCTCTGGTCAGTCTCAATCGAATGTTCAGGGAAGCCCCAGGCTCAGGAGACGTAGCATGCCAAAATATTGGTAATCGGAGGTGGGCCAGCAGGCAGTTATGCCGCCGCCGCATTGGCTCGCGAGGGCTTCAATGTAGTACTCCTCGAGGCGTCAAAGTTCCCTAGGTCGCGTCACACCCGTCTCGTTGAATTTGCTCGTCTTCACACCCTCACTTGTAGGTATCATATCGGGGAAAGTCTCATACCATCCGTGAGACATTACCTGAGGTTCATCGATGCTGAGGAGAAGGTCGCGAACCACGGTTTTGCAACGAAGGTGTGAGCTCGTGTAGAGGTTGTTCTGCTGGCAGCTTACATCTAAAAGCCCGGATCTGCGATGAAGTTCAATCAGTATAAGAAAGAAGGGTGTAAGTTTCCACTTTTTGCCCGACTCTTTTTTTCGGCACCAGGATTTAACCGCAGTGAAGTGTAGACACGGACTTTGTCGCTCTGGGTCACGACAATGCGGCGTGGAATGTCGTTCGGTCCGAATTCGACAAACTGCTCCTTGATCATGCTGCTTCGCTTGGGGCCAAAGTTTACGAGAACACGAGAGTAGTTTCTCTCGAGTTTGATGGAAGGGATAAGCCAGTCTCCGCTGCATATGCCTGCCGCTCGTCATCCGATATCGAATGTGCGATTGAAGGGTCCATCACTTTTGATTACCTTGTAGATGCAACGGGACGTGCGGGTCTGATGTCGACCAAGTATCTGAAAAGTCGACGGTTCACGGAATCGCTCAAGAATATCGCGGTTTGGGGATACTGGGCTGGGGTCCGCTCATATGGGGAAGGCACTACGAGGGCTGGCGCACCGTGGTTTGAAGCACTGACAGGTACGAGACTAATTTGAAGCCTTTGGTCAGCGCCATGCTAATTTCGGGCCCGACAGACGAATCCGGGTGGGCGTGGTTCATTCCTCTGCACACAGGGATGACCTCCGTCGGAGTTGTTGTCAACAAAGATACCTACGCTCAACGAGCGAAACCGCGGCCCGACGTGGCTGCGGGAGACGCGTTTGCGGGGGGTCGGGTCCACGAGAAAGCAGAGAGAGCGCACTATACTTCGTCCACTCGGCGATACTTAGAGACATTGGAGCTCGCCCCGGGCCTGAAGAAACTCCTTGGGGGTGGGGAGCTTATCAACCACATTGGGAGCGACGACGATGATACAAAGTTGGTTCATTCCACGAGTGATTATAGCTACTCGGCGGACAGGTACTCCGGGGAGGGATGGAGGATTATTGGAGATGCGGGAGGTGAGTAGTGAAAGGAGTTCGCACCGTTCCTCTACTGATGTCAACCTACATTTTAAGCCTTTGTCGACCCATTCTTTTCGTCAGGAATCCATCTTGCGTTCACCGGCGCGTTGTCTGCAGCGATCTCGATTTCTGCTTCCATCAAAGGCGATTGCACTGAGAAGGAGGCGGCCGATTGGCATACTGAACGAGTGGCGACATCTTTTACAAGGTAAGCTGGTCCCTCTTTTATGAAGATGAGGCTGATCGCATGGCATAGGTTTCTCATCGTCGTGTTGAGTGCATACAAGCAGATGAGATCGCAAGGAGACAGCATACTTTCGGACGTTGGTGAAGATAATTTCGACCGAGCCTTCAGGTTTTTCAGGCCTGGTGTGACGTCCCGTTGATAGTGATGCTACGGATGCTGACGAAGCCCATGAACGTAGTCATACAGGGGGGATCCGACATCGGTCACCGACTTTCTGAAGATGAACTTCAACAGGCATTAGATTTTTGCGGGAAGCTGTTTGCTCCAACGAGTCCTGAAGAACATCATGCGGCGGAAAAGCTTTTGGCTGGCAGATTCGAGGGAAAAGTTACAGACGATCCGACGACAGCCAACCTGAGGCTCCTGGACGTGCGCGCACCGATCGTCGACCCACGAATAATCGAGAATATTGTCCCGGACTTTCAGTCCAACGCGAAGGAGCCTGTGGCTGGTTCGGGGTACAGAGGGCCGGACATGAAAAGGATCCTCGAGAAGGTGAACGCGAGGAGAGTTATCCACTCTGAACACGGAAACGGGGTGTGTAACTTCGAGGACGAGCCGCTCGGCCATTCGGGTACTGGCGGGGGGTGGATTGCGAGGTTGGAGAAAGGGAAGCTGGGGCTGGCTCGTGTCGATAGGTAGGCTCGCCAGACAATCCGCATATAACGTTGACTTGTCGAAACTTGGAATACATGAGTTCCTAGTGGATGGGGCCAAATCCTTGGTTGCCGTGCTCGAGGGATGGGAGTCGGAACAGGCAGCCCGTAGCGGAAGCAATGGCCTCAACAAAGCCGAAGCCGCAGAACGGAGGACACAAAGGAACAGACAAGTATCTGTGCAGGACCGTTGCGTCGCTTGACTGATCCTTTGTTCACTGATGACAGCAAGAGCGTCTTCTACGTCTTCTCTTTTGTAGGAAAACCCTCGAGCGCTCACTGTTGCTCGTCAACCTTGCTCGGGCCAGACCACGCGATTCAGCGGAAATGAAAGGGGAGAGAAGCGGGTGTATCCGATCGGGTCGACCCTTGCGGTTACCTCGAGGCCTATAAAACTTCCTGGTGAACTTACATGGGGGACTGGTTTTGTGACCCCCCTCTTTCCCTCGTTTCTCGTGTTTGAACACTAGATGGTCTTGTCGGCGATGCCAGTTTCATGGTCGACTACGTTGCTGAGGATGGATGCGTTCGCCGTCGAGTTCCTGCCTTCTTTGGAACTTCCGCTCGAGGTCTTTCGGAAGTGTTCGCCGCTTATTACGATTGTCGGGTTGGGTGTGGTCGTTTGGTGGAGGAATCGCCGTGACGGAGCGGGGATGAGGCGTTGTTTGGAGGTCACCGTCGAAATGGTATGTTTCCGTGGTCCATCCTGTCTTGGAGCTCGCCCACTGACGCACACATAGCCGACCCTGCGCTCGCTGTCCTGTGTTCTCGGGTACTTGACAGCGACCCTGCTCGTCTGGGATGTCTGGATCCTAGCGTTGTTACTTCCGGTTGCGCTGCTCGGCTCATGTACCTTCCGTCTGTCAGCGCCGAGATCGATGGATGCCGAGGGTGGATCGAGGATCCCGGGGACCCCGCTTAACGTGACTGGTGGTGGGCTTTTATTCCGATTCCTCTTATCCCTGAAGCTGTAACTCATCTCCGGATCAGAGTCACCCTATAACGCTACGCCTCTGAGCAGCCGCCGCTCGAAGTTGTTCCATATTCACGATGAGGGCGAGAGTGAGTGTATACGGTCGGTAGTTTGCGAAACCTCTGACGAGGTTGTGATAATAGCCATTCGACCACCCGTACGCCAAGGGACTCCGAGTTCATCGTTACTGACCCCTCCTGCGACTCTTCCACGACGAAGACACGTCTCTTATGCTCCCCAAACCCAAACTCCCCCGGTCCTTCTCACAGAGAGGCCATCTTTCCGGACTAGAGTTTCATCCACGCCATCCGACGAGATCCGCCGGACACGAAAGGGTTCGAACAACCGAAGGCATGCCTCTGAAAGTTGCGAGGATAATTTGGTTCCGAAGAAGGAGGTCTGGGATACCTCCTTTGAACTACTGCTTTATAACCTCTCCAAGTCGAGATCTAGAAATTCTTCCCTCGTCGAGTCGCACCCTAGATTTGATGTTTCCTCGTCGATGCCTCCCTTGGCTCCTTCACCTCTCATAAATTCTTCATGATACTCATGCTCAAGGATAGAACCGTTTATGCCACGATTTAAGTATACGCGTTTACGTACAATATTTTTCCTGTATTTTTTACCTTTTTTCCACCCCGAACCGGCGCGTGTGCCAAGCGAGGAAGGTCGGAGCAAACAAACGAAAACAACAACGACGCGACGGGTCGAATGTTCAATCAAAAGCCACAAAGCTGGACCATCCATCGACGACCTCTGCATCTTGTTCTTTGTTTCCCTCTTTTCTCACTCTGGACGACGACCAGTTATGGTCGACAGTGGGAAGCGCAGTACGCGCTCTCAGATAACTATTCCAGTTGATTACAAAGTACTCTTGGACCAATCGCCTCTCAAGCAAGCACGATCTGCCATGCGGAACGCGGACGTCATAGTGGCGACGGACTCATCGGACGCGGACTCTTCTGCTGGGGTCGGAAGTGGAAAGAAACGGTCGGCGTCGCCCCCCACGGTTGACAAGGAGGAGACTATCGAGAGGGAGTTAAAGAGGTACAAGATATCTCCAGACGAGAACGAGGTGCACGAATCATCGACTTCCGGTTGGAGGCCTCGACCCTTTCCTTCTTCGAGTACCCCTTTGACGCTCCCCCCGCCCTCCACTTCTGGTTCGACCACCCCGACGAGGAGCTTCGATTCGTCGCCGCGGGCCAGATCGGTACCGCCCTCGATACCCACCACGCCCGGTCTAGTTCCGTATCTGGATTTGTCAAAGTACCGGTCGCCGGCGAAGAGCGCACATCGGGTGCGGGTGATGTCTGTGCCACCTTCGTCTCCGCCGATACGAGACGCTGAAGAGGGAGGGGAATGGATTGGGAAGGGGAAGGCTGTGGACAGGGATTTGGATAAGACGCCTGTTCCTAGGATGGTGGTTGAGAAGGTGGAGAGGGCTCGAATGGTTCAGGATCATCCTCTGCCCGCTTTGGTGGTAGCTTCGGGTTTGGGCTCACAGAACGACGATCCATTCAGTCATGAACTCTATGCGCTACAGAAGACGCCGGTACAGAAGACCCTGTCGGTTCGGGGATCTATGTCGCCTCTGACGCCTCTGAGCTCCTTTGACCCAGATAGTGAGCTTTTACCATCGACTTCACTTCTTCCGGATACCCAAGCCCCCGCGGATCCCATGAGCATCGACACTCCTACTCCCTCACCACCTCCACCACCCCGATCAGAGGTTCTACTGGAGCCGAAACGAGAACCAAGACCGATTATGACCCAACAATCCTCACATCTCATCCCGCCACAGCCAAAACCGCTATCCTTCCGGCTACCCTCAAGGTCCCCTACACCCCCTTCCCAACGAGCTTCCCGGTTCAGGTCCGTTTCCGTGGAACCACCTATATCTGTACTCCCATACCCACTAATTCCGTCGACTTCTGACGCCTCGAAAGACCCCGCGCCGAAGCCAGAACTGGTCCTTCCGGTTGCCCCGACAATATCGGAACCACAACTGCCAGAGGAGCAAGATTCGTCCGAGTTGCCCCCATCCACTGAGCCGCCAGATCCAGGGGCTGTAAATCCAACTCCGGTACCGCCTCCTGCATCCGACGCGGCGACCATACCTGATGAGAAGGGGAAGGGTAAAATCAAAGAACCAGCTCCAGGGCCTTCTAAGCTTCCTACCGTAAAGTCGACCAAAACCTCGAGGTTACGCTCTAATACGACGGGTGCTGGTCCCAGTGGTGTGACGCGGACGAGGGCTACGAAGGGTAATACGCGACCTACGCCTATATCGAGGGAGGGAAGGGTCACCAGATCGTCGACTGCGAAGACCAGACAGGCGGATGCGCTGAAAGAGAAGGGGGTAGGACTAACAAATGTAGCGCCCAAACCGAAGGAGAGCACCAAGGAGACAGAGAAGGATGGCAAGGATGACAGGACCCCAGGTATAAATATCATTCACTTGTCTTTGGTTTTTGGATGCCAACGTGTATCTCGGTTTCAGTCGTTTCGTCGACGCCGGTTACGCCCAAGCCGCGGAAGTCGATGGGTTTTGCGTTACCCACCGCCAGTTCGCAGGCGAAATCGAGACCTTCCTCTCCAACGAAGCCCAAATCAACCGCGGCTGCGTTCCAGACCCCTGGAAGGTCCCGTGAACCTGGCACTTCGTCCTCCATGATCCCTTTGTCGACCTCGAAAAACAGGATGAGGAGTAAATCCGTGGATGCGACCTCTCGTACCCCCGCCCCAGAACGTTCGATGTCGACCCAATCCAGCGAACTTTCTCAAACAATAGCTCGAACCGCGTCGGGTAGTTCCGACGCCTCTGCCGTTTCGGCCACTTCTCTGCTCTCTTCGGTATCTAATCAGAAGACGCCCATGCCCGGCCGTCCCCCACCTTCTACCGGATACCAACGACCGGCGAGCTTGATCACCCTATCGAACGCTTTGGATCGGCTGAACGCACCTATCCCGTCCCGGCCGAATACGAGCTTGGGTTTCAATGCTACCTCCGCGTCCAGCACCACGACGACGGTCATAGATAATGCTAACAGCGATGGGAGCGTTAAGGGCAAGGAGAAAGTGAAGAATGTTCCGAGTACTGTAGGTCGTGTTGGGACGGGCAGCACTTTGAAGAAGGTGGGATCCGTGACCCTCACTTCGGGCCCTTCGACCACGAGGCCTTCATCCGCGAACGGTAAACGGCCGGAAGCGAAGACGGTGCTTGCCACGAAGTCTGTATCTAATGGAGCGGTACCGAAGCCCGGGGCAACCGGGCTTGCGGCACGACTAAACAAGGTCGGAACGTTCATTGTAAATCCGAATGTTGCAAAGAGAGTGTTTGGAAGCGGGGTTGGACCCCCGAAGCCTTCGGGGGTTATGGGAAATAGGGTGTTTGGGAAGGTGAGCCAGAAGAGTTCGTTGCCTGTCGTTGAAGGGAGTCCAGTCAAGGGAGCCGGGACTCCAATGGACGTGGATGAGGCCGCGGAGCCGGACGACGAGGTGGAAGTGACAGGGGGGACTATGCCTCCCCCGCCGATACCGTTCAATGTGTACCGCGATCCTCAACCGGAAGCTTCGACATCCAAATCCCCGGCCGTTGCTGGAGCCTCTTCTTCGCCGTCGACGGGTGATCTCGGCGACATATTCTTTGATCCTATGGACGTCGAGTTTGATGCGAAGGTTCACGACGAGGCTTGGAGGAGGCACGCGTCGAGACGAGCCTCGTATGTCATGCATAACCTGTCACAGTCCTTGTCCGCTCTTCCGGACTCTCCGCCAAAGCGGAAAGAGAAGGCGCCCATGGGACCTCCACCTGTTCCCGGGACACGAAAGGGGCTGAGGTCTGCGAGTGCAGTGGCTTCTACTTCATCGAAGGACTCACAGTCGCAGGCAAAGACGACGCCTGGTGCATCGGAGAAGAGCAAGGAAGAGACGAACGGTTCCGGTGGATCCGGGAAGAAGAAAGCGCCGGTGCTCAAAATTCTCAAAAGCTGTATTGTCTTTGTGGACGTGAAGACGGACGAAGGTGATGAGGCGGGAGGTTTGTTTGTGGAGATGTTGAAGGGACTTGGTGCTAGAGTGGGTTTTGACGTGACATCTCGTGTCGCTTGCACTAATTGATATTGCAGACGCTGAGTAGTGTGGGTCAAACTTGTACACACATCGTATTCAAGAATGGCCACACAAATACTGTGAAGCGGTATAGGTAGATTGCTCCAACCGTGGTGTCTTGTTCATCGGGTGACTAACGTACGTATGGCCTCAGGGAGCTGGAACACAAACCCGAGGTAGTTGGAGTGGCGTGGGTCGTTGAGTGCGCGGAGCGACGAACCAAGGTGGACGAAGAAAAGTTCAGAGTCGACCTGAGTTTGGTCCATATACCCAACTTTGCATCCCGACGGAGACGATCTATGCTGCCACAACCTCCTAAAATACAGCCTGGGGATGTCGCTGACCTTGGGGAGTCGCTAGGGCAAGCTTCGAACAGCTTTGAGAGCGCAATCGAAAGCGAGCCGTCCACAGAAGGTAAGGGGACGATCTGTAAGGAGCGCCTCAGCGTTTCTGATCAAACGACTTTCTCTTTATCAGTTGATCTAAGCGACCTACCTCCACTAGAGAGGGCTCGCCGACGGAGTATGCTCGCAAAACCGCACGGGTTCGGCAGTCGAGCGTGATTTTAACTTACGAATATCATATTTTCACGTCATTTCATTTTCTTTTCTCACTTGCATTCGACCATTGCGCGTACTATACAACGGAATTCTGCATTTGGACAAATGATCATACTAGCCTCACCTTTTTTTCGCAATGGGCGTCCACGGACTCTCGACGTACTTGAGAGAAAACAAGGCGTTGCTCTTCAAACAGTTGCGATTCGAGGCGTCAGACGAAAATCCTACGAACCTTGTGGTGGATGCTTGGTCGTGAGTCCCTCCGGGATGTTTCTGGGTGATTAACTTGACCCACGATCGCCCCTTTCTCGTCGTGCTCTTAGGTTCATCTACGAGCTTATCCACTGCAAAAAATTGGATTGGGTCTATGGAGGGGAATATGGCGAACTGTATAGGCTCATCGCCGTCGTGGTGAAGGCCTGGTTGGCGGTTGGGCTGAGACCACACTTTGTCTTTGATGGTGAGCGTGTATTAGATTCTAGTCATCTTGCGTGAACCGAACGTTTTTGCGCATGTACAGGCCCCTCCCCCCCTCTCAAGTTCGGAACTGTGATATCACGGATGAGGGATAACATCGTCCGCAGATCCGAGCTTTTCTTCCGAACCTCACCACCTGCACGATCCCACCCCCGATTTCTCAACGAGAACAGGATTCTCCCCCCGCTAGTCTGCGTAACGTCCGTGGAAGCCCTCAAAGCGCTCGCGAAAGAGGGCCTTCCGATCGAGCTGTACTTTGCCGATGAGGAGGGGGACCCTTACTCGGTCGAGTTGGCGGGGAAGTTGAACGGATACGTTACCGGCACGGATTCTGACTTTGTCGTTCTCAATGCGGAAGGGTATAAAGGGTATATCCCCATGGACGATTTCCTTTGGGATACGTCGGCCCTGGGCGACTTCGCGCCTCAACCTGAGCCGGAGCCCGTGGACGATTTCCAGCCGATCAAACGAAAGAAGGGGAAAAAGCATTTCGAGGTCAACCACGGGATAATCCCGCCGCCGGTGGAAGACGTCTCGCGGATTTCGCTGACTTGCACGGTCATCTCTCCGGCGGTGTTGGCCTCTCACCTCGAACTTCCGATTTCGCTCTTACCTCTCCTCGGAGCGTTGGTCGGGAACGACTTTTCTGCCTCCCCATCTGCAAGGTTTGGCAAACAATCGCTGTTCTTTGATAGGAAGGTTTCGTTGTCGCAGAGGATCACGCGGGTATCTAACACCGTTCGCGATACGATTTCCAGTCCCGCACAGAACAAGGCCAAGAAACAGGAGGGATCAGATGGAGTCATTGACCTCATCCGCCGCGTCGTGCACACTTTACTCTTACAAGGCGTCTCGAGTCTCGCTTTGGGTGAAGAACCTGCGATCATCGAGAAGATTGTGGAGTCGGCGCTACAGTATGCTTTGCCTGTCCGCGAGGATGGCGCTTTACGGTCGCCCGGTCCTTCATGTCTCCTTGGGAACCCTGGGGACGTAAACCTCTACGGGAGAGAGAAAGGGAAGGCCGTTCGAAGACTGTATCTGGACGGGTACCATGGTGGGAGCGTCTCTTCGAAAATGCTGGATCCCCTCCACACTGGGACGATGTGGCCGCGTCCTTTTTTGGAGCACCCGGAAAAGGAGGCCGTGCATCGGAGCATTGGTCGACCTATTAGAGAGTGGATATATGCTATACTGGATGATGGTGTGGGATTGCCGGTGCGGCCGGAGAAGGAAGAAGCCAAGGCGGAGAATGGGGCGGGCAAAGAGGAGGAAGGCGACGATGACGATGACGATGACGATGACGACGACGACGACAACGAGTTGATTGATGTTGTGGAGGAGAATTCGTCGGACGAGGATAGCGTCACCAAGGATCCTTTGGCTCCGCTGAAGGGTGCTCTGAGGCGGCTGAGCGGTGTCGAAACGCCTCAGTCGGAGACGCCACCACCCGAGGTCAGGAAGAGAAAAGTCATCACAGAGTACGTCCGTCGCGGGCAACGTATCGATCTTGAAGACCTTCAAGTGGGGTTCCTCCCCGAGCTTCTGGAGGAGGTAGAGATCCCGCTCGAAGGACCGATTCAGCTGGCACCGGAATCCACCCGATTGCGCTTATTCTTGACGATAATCGACGCCGAGGAAGCTGCAGGGAAGTTGAGAGGCATTTCACCGGAACAGATCATACCCGCGTTGGCTGTCAGATGGGTTGTGTCAGTGTTGTACGACAGGACGTCGGAATCGGAGGGGAGTAAGGATCGGTTTGCGGAAAAGTGGACGAGGACAGAAGTCAAGGCGCTGTTGATGGCTTTCATTCGGCCTACCGTCTCGGTAGCTGAAAACGAGGATGGGGAAGTACCTTCATCCACTGCCACCGAAATCCTGGACAGACACGTGCAACTTATGGCGCAGGTGTTGGCGTCTTTAGAGGCCATCATCCTCTTGGCACAAGCGCTTCTGCTGGATTTCGACCGTCGAGTGCCCTTGAACCTCGTCGCTTCCTTCTCCGGGAAGAGATTCCACCAGCTTTTGAGCGACGGAAACGCTACAAAGTCCTCTTCAGAAGAGCTGGACTCCCTCATGGACGTCGTCACCGCTGGACTTGACGCGGAGGCGTTCACGGACGAGGCTTACAAGAAACGAAAGGTGAGGAAGGAGCAACAGAAAGAGAAAAACTTACCTCAGGCTTTGCCAGCTGGAGCAAAGCTGAATGGGAAGGGTGGGTTTGCTGCAGGGGGGATGTTTGGTGTGCTTGCAAATGTTGGAGAGGACGATGACCTCTGAAGAGCGACCTTTCGTCCCCATCTTCCCATTGGACCTTGTTACTTCCTTGGTCGCTGAGTTATGTCTAATTGTAACCTGTTTTATCGAAGTGTATCATCTAGTGTTGTTGCTTCTGTATGAATGACTACAGAGGCGCCCTCCTGTGTCCTCCCGCCCTGAGCTTGAGGTCGGGTCCCGGCCAATGCCTTGATGGCAGGCCCAAAACATTCAACTCCGTTCGGCAATCTCCGTTTGTTGCTCCTCTCAACCACCACGCTCGGATGCCCCGCCCCAGCCAGGAAGGTGGCCCTGACACAAAGGTGCATGAACATCTCACCGTCTCAAAGTCATTTCGCGCTGCCAATCTGCAACAAGCTCGTTCCATACTTGCCGACGAGGTCCCCTACTTGTTATGCCTTCCACTCAAAGAGATGTGGATATCGTATCCAGTAGATGAATCCGACCTGAAAAAGGCAAAGAAATCCCTCATTCAGCAGGGACTGCTCTCCGACGAGCAGAAATGGTCCCCCACTGTCATCCGCGAGGAAAACTTCAACAGCAGGATAAATGGCTCCAACGAGACACGCGTTTTCCAAGTCTTTTCACACATCTTCAATGTGATAATGTCTTCCCTTGCAAGTGGCGACAAACAGATGCCTGGATGTGTCGACAGGATGGTCCACGCTGGCTCCATCGAACCAAAATCTGACCGGCAAAGTTCTCATAGACCGGATGCCTTCCTTATCGCTCACAGTCAGACATCCCCGAAGCCCACCGAGAGTGAAATGCGTTGGAGGGACGTAACTTGCCCTTTTGAGTATAAGTTCGGGAATGGTGACGCGACCGATGTATGTCACATTCTATTGTCTCCCGGGAGTGGCTAGGCTCATGGTATGCAGAACGACGTCAAAGCGCTGTGGAGCCTTCACCATATCATGCGCAGTGATCCTCGTCGTATCTTCTCATTTGGAGTCACCGTGCGCGGGACGGCATTCACCATCTGGTTGTTGTGCCGTGCTGCCCCTTTCCTCTTCGACCCTTTCGACTGGTTCAAGGTCAGTGCCACACGCAAATGACTTTGTTCGTTCCGCCTAATGTGACGTAGGACCCTGATTCCCTCATCCGGTTTTTCGTTCTCCTTGCCACCTCTTCAGCGACTGATCTTGGCTTTGACACCACTATAAAGAGGGTCGGACCTGGCGATTTCAACCTCCAGTACGATATCGAAGGGTCCAAGTACAATTTCTCAAGGTTGCTTTATGACATCGGGGCTGACGCACCGTGCGGCCGGGGAACGTGGGTGTTTGAGGTGAAAATCGAAGGGGAAAATGAGGCGCGCGTCCTCAAGGACTGCTGGGTCGAGAATCGCGAGGGGAAGCAGATGGAACACGAGATCGTTGCGGGAATCAGGGAAACCATGAAGCACGATGATTTCCACAGGCACTTCGTTAACATCTGTGGACATCTCAAAACGGAGACTTCTGGTTGGTTCCGCGAATTTTGCAACATCCTCAACGAAGGCACGTTCGAAGCGAAGGATAATTTCAGGCCCCAAGCACTCATCCTGATTCGTCCCAATTCGAAATCGATCTATGATCCTATGTCAACCGGGGGCTCCGTCCCGAATCAGAATCGCCACCCAGATATGTTAGCGCCCACCACACGGCCAGCCCCTGAGGTCCCTCCGCACTCTCGATTCCGCTACCAAGTTGTCTACCAAGAGGAGGGAACAACCCTCTATGGTGTGACCTCGTTGGAGAAGGCGTTCAAATACCTTGGACAGACAGTGGACGGTATGCATCGACATTCAGTAAATCAGGGCGTTCTCTAAACTTTAATTCAGCGGCACAGTGCTTGCACGAAGCGGGGTGGGTACATAGGGATCTTAGCCCGGGAAACGTCATTGTGGTTGGAGACGTAGCGAAGATATCAGATCTGGAATTCGCGAAAAAGCGGGCAGCCCGAGACCTGGAGACGTTGACAAGATCAGACGGCCTACCTAAACTCAACGCAAGCGACACTCGCACGGTGAGTCATGTTTTGACGCCTCGTGGGTCGAACTGAAACCTCGATTAGGGCACCCTGCTTTTCACAGCAATTGAGGTCCAATTGGGCGCATATGAGTTCCGACAACCGGGAAAAAAACCGCTCCGACCTCTTGATGGCGGATCTTCCACCGACCACCGGATCTTCCTTTACAACCCACTTCACGACTACGAATCCATCTGGTGGATGGCCGTCTGGTTCGTGTTCAACTCCAAAATCGATCTCAATGGATCAACCAGGAGTGCGTCAGATTCCTTGCAGGAAACGTTACACAAAAACCGTAGTGGCACTTTCAGGTCTCCCGGTTTGTTTCAACAAGCCTGCAAGCGGCTCCCTGCAGAACTGGAGGACATTTGCCTTTGGTTAGACTGGATGAGGGAGACACTCTGTTCCGCTTATCATGAATTCGAAATGACTTTCGACGGCTCCGATATGCTGTCGGTCGTCGCGGATCTTAGAGAAGGCCTGGAGCGCATAGAGGGCCTTGCTAGGAACGTGAACACAGCACTCCCAGAGGTGCGCATGAACCGGACAAGGAATGAAGCCGATCAGGTTGTTCAATGCCTGGAGATCCGCGAGGAGCTGCTTGTCGATGATGGGGTGGAGGGGATGTCATCAGACGACAAGATGGAGGAGCTGCCGGTAGACTGTATGGTGGGGAGCGGAGGTGGACCATCATCACCAGGTGATGATCTGTTCATCAGTGGTCCGCCAACGGCAGAGCCCGGCACGGAATTCGTGTTACACTCAAACAAGAGAATTCGGGACCCTGAGTCACCAGATCTCCGAGACCCCTCTCGGGCCGCAAAGTACAGGATCAAGCTCCCCGACGGCCCGTAGCTGTAGAATGGTGGAGGGTTTCACGAAAGAGAAATCTTTTGCTAGTAAAATCTGTGAGGCATGCGGCATTATGCGTACAAAAAATCATCATGGCGATAATTGCGTGATTCTGCCCACAACCTATACGGTGGCCTATTTTGGGGAGTTGGCAACCGTGGGAAAGTCTAATCGCCTCAGATGAAGGCGAAAACGCTGGACGTCGTCGACTCCGCCATCGATCCCAAGGAGTTCTTCACGAAGTATGTTCAGACGCGGACACCTGTCGTTATAAAAGGTCTCGTTCGAGATGAAGGGTTTCTGGCTTCCCGCTGGGTCTGTGTCCCTCCAGTATTGTTCTCTTCACATGCCCCAGAGACTCACGCAGACGTTTGGAAAAGACAGACCTGGAATACCTCTCTGAAAAAGCCGGTCACGTAAACGTCCAGGTCGAACCGATTCATCCGGGCTTGAAACAGTTCGGTACGGATGTCGAACGGATCGAGATGAAGTTTTCCGAGTTCCTGAACGGGTTGAAGAGGGAAGATGGGGACTGGAGGTACCTCACCACCCAGTACTCCGCGGACCCTTCGGATGGTGGACTCGACACCGATGGGGATGGGGAGGGAGGAGAGATCACGACATATCCACCTCCTGCAAACGCGCTTAGGGATGACTTCCCGTCTGCGCCGAAGATCACCGGGAACCTCGTGCTGCAACAGGTGAATCTGTGGGTCGGCAGGTCAAAAAACGGAGCATCTTCCGGACTGGTATGGGGATGCGGCATCGGTATTCTCTCGTCGGGTGCAGGCTGACGTCCCGCGTAGCATCATGATTTCCACGACAATCTTTACTGTCTCCTCGCGGGGCACAAGCGGTTTGTGCTTTTTCCTCCGACGCAAGCGCCAAACTTGTATCCTCATGGCAAGATCGACGCCATTCATCCCAACGGGTTGATCTCGTATGAGCACAACGTTGTGCGGCCTGATGGGCTCGATGCTCGGGAGGCAGTGAGGTTCAGGATCAAAGCGTTGGAAAAGAAGCTCGCCACTACGAAGGGGAGGAAGGAAAAGAAGAAGTTGGAGGCGTTGTTGGGGGAGGCTATCGACGCGGAGATGGACTTGCTCGTTGAGGAAGGTGGGGATGACGATTTCGCCGGGATGGATCTTGACGAAGACGAGGACGGAGACGAGGGGTGGTCTGGGGATGAAGACTCTGACGATGTTCAGGAAGATGACGGGAGTGTCGTCAGCTCAAGGAGTAAAGGAAAGGGCAAAGCGAGGGCGATGAACGAAGATCCCGACGACGGTGGAGAACCATCCTCATTCTCTAGGATCCCCACCTCTCTTCTACATCGACACCTCTCGCTCCCAACCACCGCAATCTCCATGGACTCCGAAACCTCCACGAGATTCGACCTCCCCAACACGTCCATGCCGTTCGTAGTGGAAATCGATCCGGGGGAGATGCTTTACCTCCCCGCTTCGTGGTGGCATGAGGTCACTTCTTCCTCCCCCGACAAGAACAAAAGTAACGTCCATATGGCGTTCAATTACTGGTTCTATCCTCCTGATGGGTTGAAGGATTTCGACGAACCCTATCGAGACGAGATCGTCTGGGGATACTTGAGAAGTAAAGCTAATGGAGTCCTGCACAGCGAGGAAACGGAACAGCGCCCTTCATCCTCAAAGAGGAAGCGGGATGCGGATGGGGGCAGCAAAAAGGCGAAGAAAGCGAAGAAATGATTATTTGGTAATGGTATTTAAACATCGCTTATCGCTGATTTGAGGTGCCCCTATGCGCTGTCAAATGGCTCGTCAACATTTTCGTACCCATATGCTAAATGCTTTTTTGGAGTGATGTTGTGTTTTTCATTTGACTTAGTTCATGAACTTACAATGCGTTTCGTGACCACTCTGGGATGCGTGGGTACACTCCATCGGGCCATAAATGCCCTTCTACTGCTTTGAGGATGTGGACGCCATGTCGAAGATTCTCAGGGGCGATCGTCCTGAACGGCTGGATGGAGCGGGAGGACTCTGGTTCACGGATGGCATCTGGAACACCCTAAAAGTCTATGCCGGATGGCCGCACAAGTGTCGAACAGGTGTTCCATTTTTGGGGTCAAAAATTCAGGCTTTCGGGAATCTTCAGGGAATCCCGTAATTCTGCGAAGAGCCTCAGGAATTTAGTTTGATTGTTGGAAATCCTGGGACTGTCGAAAATTGTGACTGATGCCGCAAAACTTCGGGAAAGGTGGGCAGAATCATGCAGTTATCGCCACAATCGTCATTTGTAACACCAAACGGCATGATTCCTCATACCTAACAGGTTATACTAGCAAAATTCTCTTTCGTGAAACCCTCCGCCATTCTACAGCTACGGGCAGTCGGCAAGCTTGATCCTGAACTTTGTGGGCTGAGAAGTGTCTTGGTATTCTGATGAAGAGTTCCAAAATCTCTTGTTTATCAGTGAGTTAGGCCTTTCCGCACTGGGCTCTGCCGTTGGCGGGCCACTGCAGAACAGATCATCACCCAATGATGATCGATGATGGTCCACCTCGGCTCCCCACCACACAGTCTGCTGGCAGCTCCTCTTGGATCTCCCGGTATTGAACAACCTGATCGGCTTCGTTCCTTGTCCGTTTCATGCTCACCTCTGGGAGTGCGGTATTCAAGTTCCTAGCAAGGTCCTCCAGGTGCTGCAGGCCTTCTCTAAGGTCCTTGGCGACCGACAGCATGGTGGAGCCGTCAAAGGTTCTTTCAAATTTCTGATAAGCGGCACAGAGTGTCTGCCTCATCCAGTCTAACCAGCGACACATTTTCTGGAATTCTGCAGGGACTTTGACGTAGACTTCTTCAAAAGCACCGGGAAACCTGAATGTAACCAAACGGTCGTTGTATACCGTGTATCGCAAGGAATCTGACACATTCCTGGTTGCTCCATCGAGATCGATTTTGGAGTTGAACACGAACCAGACGGCCATCCACCAGATGGATTCGTAGTCGTGAAGTGGGTTGTAAAGGAAGATCCGCTGGTCGGTAAGGTCGGTGGTTAATCCGTCATAAGGAGGTCGGGGCGGACTGTCTTTTTCTTCAAAAAACAGATATTTGCAGGATTTGACCTCAATTGCTGTGAAAAACAGGGTGCCCTAATCGGGTTTTCAGTTCGACACATGAGGCGTCGAAACATGACTCACCGTGCGAGTGTCACTTGCGTTGAGTTTAGGTGGGCCCTTTGATCTTGTCAACGTCTCCAGGTCTCGGGCTGCCCGCTTTTTCGCGAACTCCAGATCTGATATCTTCGCTACGTCTCCAACCACAAGGACGTTTCCCGGGCTAAGATCCCTATGTACCCACCCCGCTTCGTGCAAGCAGTGCGCCGCTGAATCTAAATTGAGAGAACGCTCTGATTTACTGAATCTCGATGCATACCGTCCACTGTTTGTCCAAGGTATTTGAACGCCTTCTCCAGCGAAGTCACACCGTAGAGGGGTGTTCCCTCCTCTTGGTAGACAACTTGGTAGCGGAATCGAGAGTGCGGAGGGACCTCAGGGGCCAGCCAGCTTGAGGGCGCGTATCGATCGGGGTGGCGATGCTGATTAGGAATGGAGCTCCCGGTTGTGATGTTGTCGGTCAGTGTGAGCGCTTGGGGTCTGATATTATCCATCACCTCGAACGACCTCTCTGTGAGGATGTTGCAAACTTCGTGGAACCCACCAGAAGTCTCCGTTTCACGATGTCCACAGATGTCAACAAAATACTTGAGGAAATCATCTTGCTCCATGGTTTCCTTGATTCCCGCAACGATCTCGTGTTCCCTTTGCTCCCCCTCGCGATTCTCGGCCCAGCAGTCCTTGAGGACGCGCACCTCATCTCCCCCTTCGATCTTCACCTCAAACACCCACGTTCCCCGGCCGCACGGTGCGTCAGCCCCGATGTCATAAAGTAACCTTGAGAAGTTGTACTTGGACCCTTCGATATCGTACTGGAGGTCGAAATCGTCAGGTCCGACCCTCTTGATAGTGGTGTCAAAGCCAAGATCAGTCGCTGAAGAGGTGGCAAGGAGAACGAAAAACCGGATGAGGGAATCAGGGTCCTACGTGATATTAGGCGGAACGAACAAAGTCATATGCACGTGGCACTGACCTCGAACCAGTCGAAAGAGGCGAAGATGAAAGGGGCAGCACGGCACAACAACCAGATGGTGAATGCCGTCCCGCGCACGGTGACTCCAAAGGAGAAGATACGACGAGGATCACTGCTCATGATATGGTTGAGGCTCCACAACACGCTGGCGTCGTTCTGCAAACTATGAGCCTAGCCACTCCCAGGAAACAGTGGAATGTGTGACGTACATCAGTCGAGTTATCATTCCCGAACTTATACTCAAAGGGGCAAGTTACGTCCCTCCAACGCGTTTCTCTCTCGGTGGGCTTCGGGGATGTCTCGCTGTGAGCGATAAGGAAGGCATCCGGTCTATGGGTTTGCCGGTCAGATTTTGGTTCGATGGGGCCAGCGTGGACCATCCTCTCAACACATCCAGACATCGTTGTGTCGCCACTTGCAAGGGAAGACATTATCCCATTGAAGATGTGTGAAAAGACTTGGAAAACGCGTGTCTCGCAGGAGCCAGTTGTTCTTCTGTTGAAGTTTTCCCGGCGGATGACAGTGGGAGACCATGTCTGTTCGTCGGAGAGCAATCCCTGCTGGACGAGGGATTGCTTAGTCCTTTTCAGGTTGGAAGCATCTACCGGGTACGATCCCCACAAACAGTCGAGGGGGAGGCATATCAAGTGGGGGACCTCATCGGCGAATATGGAACGAGCTTGTTGTAGGTCAACAGTGCGAAATGACTTTGAGGCAGTGAGATGTTCATGCACCCCTGTGTCAGGGCCACCTTCCTGGCTGGGGCGGGGCATCCGAGCGAACTGGTTGAGGGCAGCAAATGAAGATTGCCGATCGGAGTTGTATTTTTTGAGCCCGCCCATCAAAGCCTGGGTGTGAGTCCGAACTTAGCTTTGTACCGAAGGTCACCAATACCGCAACCTCAGCGTAAACTCGTAAGAACCCATACAACGAGGATGCATGAGTGGTAGGAACAGCCTCCCATACCACTCTATAGCCCACAATCTTCCAGGTATGTAACTGGAGATATAGGCCTCTGTTCGGGCCTTAGGGGCGAGGCCATATCCCATGACCGAGAAGAGACAGGGGAACCACTGGATGAGAAATTCGAAAGCGTGGGAGGGGGAAAGAACTCAGCTCTCCTGGAGCTCATATCCTCTAATGTTGTAACGACCACAATAAAATACAAAAACGAAAGCCACGAAAACCTTCACGTCATCTTCCCCAGACTCTTCATAATGTTGGCGATTGCAAAGATCGACTTTGCCACCTGCCTCGACTCCTTCATAATCGTATCGGGAGGACCTGCCTGGAGTTCGCTTAATTTGTTCGCGTTATCGCTGAGCTGTTTCAGATGCTCTCGGCCTTGTTGTACGGAGTTAGGGGGGAGGTTGTCTTTGCAGACGGCGACGATGCTCGCGACGATCGTGATGATCTGTGTGATGTTCTCTCCAAGGGTAGGCGGAGGTGTCGGACTCCGGATCCCATTGACAACGTTCTGGATGGCCCCTATGATGGCGTCGGACTGGGCATCGAGGTAAGGCTAAGGGCGAGAAAAATTAATGACTCGGAGTCTTTGAGAATGCCAATGCACCTTACCTTTAATTCGCTCCACGCGTCCTCAGGTGCTTCCTGAGGCGCAGGTACGCCCCTCGCCACTCCGTTCTCTTGACGTAGGAAAAACCGCGGAGGCGAACTATCGTCTGAGCTGTTCGACGGATCGGATAATCCCCTTCTCTCCCTTTCGTCATCTCTTGTCCCGTTCCTAGTGACCTTTCTACTGGGAAAACCCCTGGACATAGAGTCTCCAGTTCCGGTCCTCAATGGTGCGGTACTCGTTGGTGGAGTGCGACGCGGAAGAGAAGAGTGGTCTTCAACAGATCTCCTTCCTGAAGTGTGTCCATTAGTGGTGGGTTGCATCGCGTGAAACTGTTCCTGCTCTACAGGAGTAGCTCTTCTGATAAAAGCGACCTTCGCGATCTCCGTGATCGTCGACGAGACATGGCTCGTAGCGGCGTCAAGAAGACTGACAGGGGACATCCCGGCACCTGTAGCATGACCCTTGGTGGCGACAACGAGGTTGCTAAGGGTTGCTTCCGCCCGATCTCTCAGAGACCTTAGAAGGTCGAGATCAACCTCATCCGACCGCGACCTCCGTTCGAATTGCCTCAGGTCGTCGGTGATGGCAGTAACCGCGTTGACGACCGCTTTCATGGGAACCAGAACGCGGGTTGGTGAATTGCTCCTACCTGCGGTCAACAGGCTGTCGACAGCAGAGACAAACGCAGTGACGTGAATATCCAAGATTGCCCCGTCTGGAGACATGGGAAAGTTGTCGTCCATCTTTGGCGGTTGGAGAAACAGCTGAGATGTCGCTGCACGAATTTGTCCCTTGAGCGAACCAATCTTTACAGATCCAGTGAGGACAAACCTTTGAGGCCCCTTAGCTCCGTCTTTGCCATCTCATACTTGCGTTTGTAATCTTTGCACTGAGTGTCCAAGTCACGAATGACGGCGAGATCCGCGTCCTTGGCTGTCATCAACTCGTCGTTGCGCCGCGAGAGCTCTGTGAGTTCTGACAGGAGCCCTTGCATGTCAGACTGTAGTTGCCCGAGAAGTTGAGGATCGGCCTTGGCATACTGATGAGAGTGGATCAACAGCGAACTTGTGAGATGCGCACCCTGCCACCACCATTGGCTCTCTCCGCTTCCAAAGCCTCACAGCGATCCCGAAGGATTTGTAACTCTTCCTCGTGTTCCTGTTGATGCCCATGCTCCCTCTCACGGTCCCGCGCTCTGTCTTCTCGCAATTCCTCCAACTCCTTCTGTAGAGCACGCATGACATCGGCATGCTCGTCCGCTCGCTTCAAGGATGCACATCAGAACAGCAGGAGACAACCAAAGCGAAATGGGACACACCCTTTTGAACTCGTTCAGCTCCTGTTCCAATTGAACAGCCCGCGCATTTCCGTCCGCATCGTTCCTACCCCTTTCGTCGGCATGATCCAAGTCCTTCTCCAAGCTGGCGATCTTGCTCTGCATTGTCGCGATCTTGTACTCGTACTCTCTCCTAATCTTTTCCTCTTCTTCACCAGGAACCTTTGACACGGACCTATCAGATGCAACGGATGTTCGTCCATAGGACATTCGATCAAAGTAGTCCTCTCCATTGCTTGGAACTCCATTCCTCGCTGGAGGGTTGTCTTCTTCATCCACCTGTTTCAAACGGGCACTCAAACCATTCAAGCCCCCCACCATGGGTGATGAATCCTGCTCTCCGTCCCTGTCACCGTCATCCATCATCGCAGTGCTCGAGCTGTCTCGGATTTGACGACCGTATGGAACTTCAATTTCCTCCTCAGCGATAGTGCTTTTGTTCGGAATAATAACCCCACTCGTTGCACTCTGGGCGTTTCCATTGCTCGTAGTTGATTCGCTGATGGACTCGCTCGGCCGATGTGCAAGGAATATTCTATCCTGGCGTTCCTCAGATCTGCGACCAGTCGTATCCTGGGAACGGAGGTTTCGCTGGTGACCTAGATTAACGCCATCTTGGGATGGTTTCCGTCGTGAAGGGGAAGTGGTTTCTCGACTCGTTATTCCATGGTCGACGCTGACCTCGGCCAGCTGGCGGTGGTCACCGTAAGATTTGCCCGGGCTCGATTTGAAATTGTTTAGCGGTGGCACCGGAGGAGGATCTGATATACTGGAGTGCTCCTGCGATGGGTACTCATCGAATGATCTGTCTTGAAAACCAACCTGGGAATCGCATGTGAGAAGGGCGGAAGCAGCCGGAAATACCAAACTTACCTGTTCCTTGAATTCTGGGTACCGGCGAGACAGTTCGTAAAAAACATCACTAGAAAGATCCTTGAAGCGAGAAGCGGGGAGTGTAGCTAATTTCTGCCGAGCCTGGTTTCGTTTGGGGTGGAAATCCTCCCGAACTGGCAAGAAAGGGACTAGAAGTATCAGGAGAGGGGTAATGCAATGAGCCATCTCATCCGTAAGGAGGGTGGAACACTTCGTCCCACCTTCATTCTCTGCAGAATTGTTCGTCCTTCGTAACAATTCATCGTACACGTCGGTGGAAAGTTCTTGAAATTGTTGGCGTGTGAGGCGGGTAAGCTTCTGTCGCGCCGATGTTCGGGAGTTTGCAGGCTCTGAAATGAGGCAGAAGTGAGATTTGTGTCGGAGATGGACCCAGCCACATTAGGTCCAAAGTTAGGCCCAGGATTCAATGTCTGGTGTTGCCTACCACTGTCCCAACGGCAATCCGGGCGGGGTTGGAGAAGCCAGGGTGACGGGGGCGAACACCTCAAACAATAGACCGATCTGAAACACACACCTTTGGCGAGGTAAGAAGCGAGATACTTATACAATTCGTCGAAGTGAGCTTTGGCGATGGCGACGGGATCCAAGGGAGGGTAATTAGCGCTATGGTTCGCAGGGGCCTTTGGCTGGTAGGTGCTGCCTTGATAGCCAGAAATCCCAGAATAGGTGGTCGTCGTTGGGGAGGGCGGTGTGCGGGAGTTGCTCGTCGTTCGCTTCATGGTTTGCACAACGCGTCTAGCGGAGAGAGGGCGGCGAGCGACGGCGTCGAAACGTCGGTGGGCGGGAAGGTGGATGAGATGAGGCGGCCGTTTTCAGTTAAAACGTTCCCGCCGGCGCTAATCGGCGGCTCAATACTGCGTTGATCCTTGTCATACACTTCCAGTCACGTTTTCGCAGATTCATCTATTCGCATTTCAACGGAATGTATGCCTTCATGTTGTGCATAACAGTTCAGCCTTTATCGTTAACAGTAGTTTATTGGATCTTGGCGTAGAATGCATACGAAATCGCTCCAGAGAAGTAAACGCGGAGAGGCTGACATCGAACGGCATAAGCACGAAGGAATTCGAGGTAAGCACGCGACATGGTCTTGCATGAAGCAGACAGAATGTTACAGGGCGAGAACGGCGAGCGCGGCGTTCATACTCAATACAGGGCGATGCGGATAGCGAAAGAGAGCAACTTCGTCACGGCACCGTGAAACAGAGGGCTTTTGACGAGGGGAGAGAATAAGATCCGTCGGAATGGCCTCCGAGCGCTATCTATCTCGTCGCGCGGCTCGGTCAAGGTAAAAACACGTGTGCCCTCCCAATTCGCAAGAGATCGAACAGACACTGAATGTCATTCGGCTCCGGACGAGCGGTAATGAAGGACTTACGGTATCTCGAATGCGAACTGCCAGAACAGAGACAGAATCTTTTTGCCACCTTTGCGTTTGTGCGAAGCGTCAATGTTAACCTCGGCCAAAATGGCGGACCCCTTGATGTTGGACCATCAGGTCTTTCATCTGGTCTTCCAGGGCCGGGTACTTGCGGACGAGTTGTGAGGCGAATGTGTAGGCATTGAGAGGAGGTCCCTACAGTCGTAAAAAGGGGGAAGGCGCCCCAAAAAATTGGCCTATTCCGACTGCAATGGTCCATAAGATTGTTCCCTTCCCTGTCCGAGATAACTAGTGAATGAATGGCTTGCTGGTGTCCCCCGCATGCCGGCAAGAACAATTTCGAGGGTGTCCTCGAGACAAAGTCTGGTATCACCAAGCAGGGGTCAGCCCCCATACAGCCGAGCTCGCTGAGAGTAACTGACTTGTATATCAGAGTCTTGCCTCGATGGCCTTTTGCCAGAGGCAGAATATGTTCTGACCTTCCGTAGGTCACTGGATCCCACGGTCATGAACAAACAAACCCTGTATGCGCTACCAATCGCGCATCCATCGAGTGTTTCGCAGGCCTTCCTCCAGAATGAGCCTTACAGGAAAAGCAGAAGCCTCGCGCAATGCCTCTGGTTTACGCACAGGCAGCATCACTCCAAATCCGGCACGGAGAGCGCCAGCCACCGCCTTCCTTAGGGACTGTACTGTGATGGAGTTGCATACCTGAACTCGTTGCGGCAAAAAACGTGGGTTCTCTCGCGTCGATCGCAAAAAGGCTCTGGGTCCTGTATGCAAGGTGCGAGCAAACATAGGTAGAACCGTTGAGTAAACGAGGAACCCATCCATGGAAAATACCCAGAGACAGATAGGTTTGTGGCGCCAGGGCTCCGGCGGTAGGTCCGGTGCGAAACCTACCTCAAAGTTTCCGCTTCTGTTGCCCTAGCGGCAAGGACCACCACCACCCAGACCTGTTTCAGGCGTAAACCAGGCGGCAGACAACTTGAGAGAAAACGAGCAAACTGACTTCAGCGTCGTCGATCCATTACCGCCGTCAGAGCCGGGTGCAGACAAAACTTACAGGACTTTGGGGAGCCGAGTTCAAGATTCACGGGCCATGAGTGCATAACCCAATGCTCTCTCGCCGCTGAATTTCACGGAAACGGATCCACTTTCAGGCGGTCAATTCGTCGTGGATTGTGCCGAGCGTACCCACCCCACACCCACCAGCCTTCGAGAATAAGTGATTGCCCCTTCAAAATACAGCGTACTGGTCTCGTTTGTCCCCGCATTTGTGGATGGCGTCCAAACCAGCAAACTCCCCTAAAAAACCGCGAGATCATCACTCGTCCCACGCGATGCCGGCATCGTAATCAACAAAATAACACCCACCTATCCTATGCCCGGTGTTCATCGTGCTGGCCCACATGACTTTGCGTCGTGGTTTGGATCGTCTTCAAACTTTGGACTCAACTTCAATCCCTTTTCCTGATTTCTTTGTCCCCGATTTCCGGACGACGTGGAGATCATCCGCTTGGAATCACCTATGACCGACAATTCTCTCAACGACCGGGTGAGCTTATTGGAGCAGCCGAATGAATTTGAGTCGTAGTTTCGACCGACAAAAATTATTCCAGCTTTTGGTGGCGTCAAGTGGGTTTCTGAGCGACCTCGGGGGTTGGAGAGCCCAGGAAACGGAACGGGAAACAAACGGGAGGAGCGACCGTGTGACAGTGCACGTGGCGACTGGAGAGGGAATACTTAAGTTACCGTAGTCTACAGTAGTGGCCACTTTAATCGGCGGTTTCGCGTTTGGAACCGTTTTTCTTTGTACCTGCCTTGCAAGAGTCATTCTCAATGGCACTGACAAGTTTTTGGGCATTGGGTCTAAGAGTTCAGCCATCCCTGGAGCCTCAAGTCAACGGCGTGCAATTTCGTCACCGCGCAGGTATAATCGATTATTTTTCGGGGGCTGAGGCGAGCTTTTCTAATCGTTCGATGAGTTCTCGCAACTGGTACTTAGAGAAGAAATTTTTCCTGCACTCCCAGGTTCTTTTTACCAACTTTACCTGCCCAATCTCTCCAGTGCTATAGGATCAGATGTCTTAAGCTATGTGGGTAAAGGCGTGTTGCTGTAATTCTTCCCACGGGCTTACACCCAAGTCAGCCTCGTTGCTTGATCAATCAATCTGGCTTCAGGCCTTTCACACACTAACATCTCCACGATGGACACACATGCTTACCCCGGAAAGGGTTTGTCACTTTCGCAGCTCGTCTTCGCTCTCAACGAAGAGATAAAACGCGTCGCGTGTCCTCCGCGGTACGTTGCAAGATGTCCCATGGAACAGCCTGCTGATTACCTCTGCAGTTTCACTTTGGAGGAGGTCTCTCAACTCGATCGGGACGTCTCAATCGCATTGGCATCTATTCGCGAGTGGAAGAACTCCTTCGTTCGCATAAATCGCATTCCGATGGATATCCTTTCCCTCCTTCCACACCACCTCTCTTCCCAGCAGGACCGTTTCCATGCCGCTTCTGTGTGCCGTCATTGGCGTAAGATCCTCCTCAAATGCGGCGCCCTATGGTCACAGGTGCTTCTCAGAAAGGGAGAGGAGTGCGTGTCGACCCTCCTCGAGCGCGCGAAAGGGTCCCCGTTAGATATCCTTTTCCATCGCGGTGCTCCCGCCGGCACCATAGCACTGATTTCCCCTCGCGCTCAGCAAATCAGATGCCTCGAACTCATACTTGTCGACTGGCGGGACGTTATAAAGTTCTCCGAATTCAATTCCGGGCAACTCCCACTCCTCCGCACCCTCAAAATCATTTCCCCCCAGTTCCTGGACTACGTTCAACCCAACGCCGCTACATCTCCCTTCTTTGGAGGCTCTATCAACCTCCAACAATTTTTCTTCCATTCGTGGAAGCTTCCCTGCTTGAGCCACTTTGTCTTCCCGAACCTCACCACATTCGAACTCGTGTCATGCCCGGGAGAGGAGTGCAGTGCCTCACTCCTGCTCGACTTTCTGAAATCTTCGCCCATGTTGCAAACGGTCAAAGCGAAGATCTCTGCAGAAGTTGTGCTCAAGGATATCCCACAGAAAATGGTCGTCGTCCTTCCCAATGCCCAGACTTTCTCCCTCCGTGTATGCAATGACCCCACGACACAGGTTTACGACATGGCTGCCCACGTATCTTGCCCTCGCGCTAGATCCACGTCTCTGATGCACAGTATGGTCAACCACCGCATAAACGGACACCTGGAGATATTCCCCACCTCTGTTTCCTGGAACACAATCCTTCGCCAGTATGTGGCAAGCCCAATCGAGGAAATCGCACTCGAGATAAAAAGTCCTGAGTACGACGATGTCGAGGGTTCCCTCACCTTCCGATCCACCGACGCCACTAGCATCAGATTGTGTTTCAAAGTTGACGAAACGGGCGTGAACAGGGACGAGTTACACATGGGCCATGACCAGATTGGTTGGGAGATCTTCTCCCAAGCCCTCACGACCATCCAGGATCACCCCCTGCTGTCCCACATCAAACGGCTGCACCTCACTTGTAAAGTGGGTGCGCCATCAGACTACACGATGTCACGGATGTCGGTCAAGATTCGGGAGCTGTTCAGTTCATTGGGGCCATTGGACGAGTTGACCATCTATGGTTGCGATCTACGCATATTCCTCGCCACCTTCCTAGATAGCTCACGGCTCGAAGACTCAGAGCCTCCCATCGTATTCCCGCAGATCAAGAAGCTCGCGGTCTTACATGTGAATCCGTCGATGGAATTCGAAGAGAATACGGAATGCATGAATGCGTTCGTGGAGCTCGCAAAATCGCAGCACGCCCTGGGGATACCCTTCGAACGTGTAGCGGTCCGCACGTGGCGTTACCCTCCAGGGATGGCGGACCAGTTGAGGCCGTGGGTCACTGCGGTGGATTGCCATCAGGAGTGGTGGAGAGAACAATTAGCAGAATTAGGCGCATAGAATTTTTGCATCTCGCACCACAACCTAGAGTCATAAATACGGGACCATTCTCTTGTAGATACCTCTTGTCCCGAATTGTAATGCCCCGACTGAACACCAAGGAAAGTTTGAGAAAAGGCCCTCGGGTGTCGTATGAATTATCTTACAGTACGAAGCCACAAGAATCTTCGGATCCAGAGTCAGCGATCAACCTCGATTTCGCAAATGTCGTCGCCTTCTCTGTGGCGAGTATAATTCCAAGGGGGTCTTGCGTCCAGCTCCTCGAGCGCGATTGATTCGACAAACCGCGGTTTGTCGCTAGCGACCTATTAATCTTGGATAATTTGCGCGTCCTCGGCCGTAATAACGGAAGGTGAATCCCTAGACAAGGTCACGGGTTTTGGTGACGTGAGACGAGTTCCCCCGTTCTCGGTACTCCCGTAGGTTGGCCTCCGAATTCTGGCCGATGAGTGCCAGATGGCATGTCGTGGAGAAATGGCTGGTACTCTCCGTGGTTGCCTGTGGCTTTGTTATATACGTCTCCGGGTAACACGTCTTGTGCATGAGAGATTCTCGCATTCCACGCACACAATCGAACTGAACAGCATGCTTTTGGGTACAGACTAACTCGGTACAACAGTGTAGACAATCGTTTAATCGAACAGTCCAAAGCCCTAGGTCGGCAATTTCAGATCGAATGCATCGAGCGAAGGGTACAGCGGACTTACCATGTCTTCGTCCTCATCCTCCTCTTCGTCCTTCTTCTCCTCCTCGGCCGGCGCAGCTGACTTTTCCTCTGAAGTCTCGGCAGGAGCGGCGGCGACTGCAAATGCCTCAGGGTTTTCCAGGTATTCCTTTACTTTAGCTGATCCCTCGAAGGTGTAGTCGGTGGCAAGAGACACAGCGAGGAGGTTCTTGTAAGCATTGACGAGGGAGTGGGAAACCGAAACGAGGGTGGGGTAAGAGAGGGCCAACGAAATGGCGGCGATGGTTTTGATGCCAGACAAGAATCGGTCAATCAGCTCGGTGTCGGAAACGTCCAAAACATCGGGCGTGAAGACGTTTCCGGAATCGAATATTTGAATGACGGTCATACCGTACGTGAACGGGGAGATGTTCAACATGTTCAAGAGAGCAGCTTCGGAAGGGCCAACCCTGGTGCCGGCGGTTACGACCTGCACGTCGGAGACGATTTCGATTGTACCCCTAGCAATCTTGGTGGGGATACCCAAAGCTTGGAAGAATGATGTCTTTCCGGGCTCCATCCCAGTGTTTCCAGCAGGAACGATGACATTTCGAGGAGCCAAAGCACCGGCCCTAGCGGGGGCGGCAACCTTGTTCTCAATAATGAGGTCCCTAATGTCCTTCAAATCATCGGAGGTGAAGACGAATCCGATGTTTCCCCTGACGTGGGGGAGGAGACGTTCGAATTGGGGCTGTTCACTGAGGATTGAACGTAAAGCACGTCGAACCATAGTGTTCTTGCCCATGACGACGATACCCTTTCCGCGAAGGGCGACACGAATTTGGTGCATCTGGTTCGATCCGACATTGTCAACATTGACCACGAAGATAGAGGCTAAATGGTACAAGTTTCAGGAACTGAGGCAGAATAAAACCCACAAACGTACGGAATTTAACGATGAGCTCCTTGAGACGATCAAAGTACGCTTCCTTCTGCGCGCGAGTGAAACCCATCGTGAATTAGATTTTCCTTGCAACCCATTAACATGATCTTATAGCAGCAGGGAGATCCTCGACTCACTATTTGGGTCGAGATGAAGTGTAGAAGTGCCTCCCGATTGACCTCTGTAGTGGTCAAATTGTTAGGAATTACCCCACAGATGCAAAGGTACGGCAACTGACCTGAGTGCCAATGGATTTTTCAAGGCGTGGATGTCGTTCCGGTGTTGATGCCAGCCATTATCAGGTAATGATGCTTTAGTTGATAAACTGTACAGCGGTCCGGATGTTGCCGCAGCAGCTCGATCGTTCCCTGGGCGGGATATTCCCACGACCGCTCACACCTCTGAATCAAACGCGTTACTGACAACCCTACCATTCCAGGAGGTCATGATAGAGGGCCCGATCTCAATTCTTCGTAACTGTTTTGGGGGTTCTCAGCCGACACCTAGTGCTGACCTCGGGGCACTCTGGCGCAATTATTACAGCATGTGAGAGCGGCAGGGTACCGAACAGTGGTTACCGATGGGCGTAGATAGGGGTTGATCCATGATCGAATCACGCAGATGTGGGAGTATCTTTCTGTCCATTCGCTATCCGTGAGGCAATCAGTAAGGCGTTCGAAGCGACGGCGATTCCAAGTGGGCCTATCTGAGCGTTACCGTGATCGAACTCAATTCCGGGCCAGTGACATTCTCGGCCCGAGTGAGCTAAAAGATCGCAGCCAGAGTCCATACTGCTTAGACCCTACGTAAATGTTTTCGGGTAGAAAAAACCTGGCGACTTCCAGCTTACCCCTAGAATCTTAATCCTTTGCAGACGGATGTGGATATCAGCCCGTGCCAATGGAATGTGACGAAAACACGAAGAACTGAGGGATGAAGAGTGCCGCATCGTTTTTCAACGTTCGACAGCTACAAAATGGTCTGCGTGTATATTATCTGAAGACTACGGCAGGGTCACGATGGGAGAAGAGCGAAGAAGGCGAATCGACACAATGTGGAGAGTCAGTGAGAGCGCCGGGGTAGAAAACAGTGCCCATGTCGGGTGTATTACTCTATAGGAAGCATAACCCATTAGTTGGGCGAGAAAAGAGAAGTTAGATATCAGGCATAGTGGCTAAGTCGACAGGAAACGAATAGGAGGGAGTGGGTCGGCGGTGGTCATGGGTGAGTTGAGAGATAGTCCGTCGAAGGCAGTTATAGAAGAGCATTGAGCAAGAGTAAGGTCAGAAGAGCCCCCCCCCCTCAAGCAGAGCTTCTGGAGAACAGATGCGAGAAACAAGTTGTAGGAGAGCATCAGGTACAACGAATGACTGCGCGCGATTCCATCAACCGCAACCACTCAACAGACGACACAAGAGCATCCGCTTGAGTGCCCACCGTCGTCTAAACCACTTTTCATCCCACTACTCTTCCTACGGTGGTGGGAACTGCTCGGGGCACCGTCACGCATCAGCATGCTGGCTCGGGTGGCAGCCTCAAAGACATCGTCAACACCTTCAATGCGGAGAGCGCTGCATTCTTTGTAGTCTCTAGCGCCGATATCATGTGCGACACGCTCGGCCTGCGCTCGCGTCACGTAATTCAAGTAATCTGGGTGATCTTGTGCAGGCCGGAGGTCCGATTTGCATCCGACGAGGATGATCGGAATGACGGGTCCGCAAATAGACCTCACCTCTTCTATCCACTATAGATTGCGAGAAGCGTCAGTTGGGCGTGACTTAGGGGGTTGAGTTAAGGGTACCTTGCTTGTCACATTCTCCAGGGAATCTGGCGTGTCAATGGCGAAGGCGATAAGAATGACGTGGGACTTCGCATATGAGAGAGGCCGCAGTCCCTGGAAGATGGGAAGTAGGGCTAAGTTATTGTGGAATCTCAGTTCGAGGCTTGATGGTTACCTCGTATTCTTCCTGGCCGCTGGTAGTGAAATTGGATCAGCAAGTTTGGTCAGCCAGCGATGATTTGATACACACGCGGTATCCCACAACGCCAACTGCACAGGTTTGCCGTCCAGCCTGATCTCGGCAACATAATTTTCAAAAATGGCTGTGTTCAGGGGACTCAGAATCGCCCTGGGCGGTAGGGAACTAGGTGGGGACTAACTGGGTTGCTTCGGAGGCGATGAGCGAATGCAAGTGGAGTGTGGTGTGGATACTCACATATTCTTTGGGAAACTCTCCTAGGGCGAAAGAGCACAAGAGAGAAGTTTTGCCACAAGCACCTATACTTGGGGTTTAGAACAGGTTCGCCGGGCGATCGCGGACTGCTGACCGTCGCCGACAATGACAAGTTTCCTTCGGATCTGAGGTCAGGTGTGAGGATATTTAGCACGCAACCAGATTTGGAGTCATGACTCTGGCAGACGTACAGGGTTAGAGGATGACATTGACTCTGCGCTGCGCTAATGGGAAACAGGTCCGGTGCGACGATTGACAGACGAGAGCCGAGTAGTGTGGTGCGCAGTAGGGTGAAGTGCTGGAGTGCACCGACTGTTGAGGGGGAGAGAGAAAGGGCGCGGGGAGAAAAGTAAGGGGGGGTTGGCTTTTCTAAGCTGTAAGCAAGCCAGCCGTGGTCGTCGCTGTCGTTGTTGTTGAGCGTAAAAGCCGGAGAGGCGGTGTGCAAGAAATAAGACAAACCGGAGTCCCGGTCACGGCTTTGTTGCTCCGACACGTGGCCTGGAAGCCACAAACCCCTTTTAACTTCCGCTCTTAATTATACGCAACAGAGACTCAGCCAACCGATTCTGTAGCTTGTAATTCTCCACGGGTAACTCGCACGAATATGTTGTCGCTCTCCGCAGTACATACACTAATTTTATCCAACCGTTCTAGCCCTCCTCTCGATCGCGTGCCCGTTGCACCCTTTGACCCCGATCCGTCTGGCTGTCTCGAGACATCCTGTGTAATAACATGCCACGCCATGTTAAGATTCACTACGTGCCACTGCGCTCGTCTTTGGTGAACCTTCCGATCTCAATATACGGCCCCCTACTTCAACGTAATGCAGTAAGCACACATTCCGATCTCCCACGCAATTCAGTGATCTATACGAACATTACAGAGACCCCAAGGCCTCGCAATACAACTGGCTATGCCCGAAAAGAATATCGAGGCATTCGTTGGATGGACCGGGATGGCCTCGGCCTCATCTCTTGCCCATTTTAGTTCTGCTTCATCGGTTGAAAAGGGGGTTGAGACCCTGGAAATTGACCCTCAGTTTGCTCAGGCCCTCGGCTTCAGCTCCGACGATGTTGTACGTGTCATATGGTCCCCCCGATATTTGGACTCACACGACCCCTTCTCAAGGTAGAGATCGGTCTTTTACACGACCTCGGATACGCGAAGTCTATTGGGACAGAACCGCTGACCGCAGACGACTGGGAGATCCTCGTAAGTCTACATCTGGCAATGGCAAACGAAGTTTTATCACATCCCGTCTCAGGAATCGCACGCTTCTCATGTAGAGTCGAACCTGATTTCCCAGGTTAGGGTCGCCAACATCGGTCAAGAAATTGACGTCTGGGTGTTGGGACGCACCAGAGTCAGACTGCGAGTAGGTGGGATAGTACTTGGCCGAGCCATGATGGGGACTAATATCTCCAAGTCACTCTGAATGGATCTGAAAATGGGAGACCTCTTCTGCTCGCGACTGACACTGAGGTCAGCGTAGCTCCGAAGTCAAGGATGAACGTTCGAAAGGACACCAGACATCCCACCGCGATTTCCGACGACAACCTGCCGTCTGAGGAACAAAAGCGATCAAACGCCTTGCTTCTTCGAGTACTGCCCTTTCGATTGTTCCCGGCGTCAACCTTCACCGTTTCCTCGAATTTACCGCTGGCCGTTGTATCTCAGCTCGTGTTCACGGAGCTCACCGGAAGGAAGCCTTCCCGGATGGGCGATTCTACAGAGATCCTCTTACATCCCGCCAGGGTAACGAGGATCCCACCTCCACCCGATCCCGGAGCGCCTGCAGAGCAGAAGCCCGTGAACCCTGCGCCTGCTCCTGCTGCCACCAAGGTTCTCAATTCAAAAGATGTGAAGAAGAAGGCAGAAGAACAAATCATATCCGATGGATCGGTCATTCTCGTATCATCTTACAACATACCGAACAAACATATCGTATTCGCGAGCCCGGTCAATGGAGCCGAGGAGTTTGACATTGTCCAGTAAGTGATCATCTCTTCGAGAAGCCTCGGATATGAAAGCCCTCCTTTAAGTGTTGATGTAGATCAAGATGCCGAACCACCAACAGCTGAGGAAGGCGCCCCCCCTGAAGGTGTTCCTATCCTTGAGTAAGCCGGTTCATTGTACAAATCCGGCATACTCAAAGTTTTTCAGCCAACGACCCGCCAAGGTGCTGCCTGGTCTCACTGACGTTGTCACGAAGTGCAACACCTTTGTCGAAGTTAAATTCATGGCGCACAGTCGCACGCAATTCGTCGAAGGGAGTGAGTCAGAACACTGAACAATCTTTTCTTTTCATTGGTTGTTTACGCATCTTGGAGTTTCGGCGCTTCTGGTCACCGGCAGGTCGGGGGCCGGAAAGACATCAATCGCCAAAACTGTCGCGAAGAACATGGAGAACAATCGAAACGTTAGGACGTGTGAGGTTCATCTACAATCACCTCACCCTGGTTGCTAATTTCGGAACGTGGACTCTCCTAGACACGCTGTTCGTTGACCTTTCTCAGTTCACCGAGAAGACGGTGCCCAGACTCCGCGAACTTTTTACATACTGGCTTACGAAGGCAAGGTGGCACCAACCCACGGTCATGATCTTCGACAACATCGACCAATTGATGCCACCTCAGGCGGAGGTAAGCGAAGGGTCACTGATTACGAATATGGCTCATTGAGCACCATTCCTGAAGCACACGGACTCCAGCAGGACGAGGCACATCGTCGAGACCTTCATTGCGGTGTACGCCACAACCTTCAGATCGATCCCCACAAATTTCAGGGGAGTCGCGATGATCGCCACCGCGAAGACTTCCGCCGCCATTCATCCACTCCTCAAGCAACTACACGTGTTCGAAGATACGATCAACGTGCTGCCCCCTAACAAGGAGGCGAGAAAAGAAGTCAGTGCAGGAGCGATAGACTCGGAACTTGCTCCTTTACACCTTCCCTCAGATACTGTCCCACTTCGTCGAACAGCGGACGCTAGTTTCGGATCTCACCAAAGATGAATCGTTGAACTACGCAGCTTTGGCGACCCTGACGGAGGGTTATGCAGCACTGGACCTGAAGGACCTAGTTTCTAGGGCTGTACAAAACGCGGCGGAACGTTCCCTAATCGATGGGAATCGAGGCTCAGATTACGCTCCTGTGAGTATGGGCCGACATCACTCGGTTGTGAAGCGTTGATCAGCTTTCCTTTTCTCAGCCAAAACTGAAGTATCTAGATTTTACCGCAGCTCAAGAGAACTTTATTCCACTCTCGCTTCGGGATGTGAATCTGCAGAAATCCGTGGTCAGTTGGGCAGATGTCGGAGGTTTGCTTTCAGAAGTTTGGATAGAAGTACAGTCCCGTCGGTCTCATGCGATACAACAGGGCTGAATGAAACGAAGAGGATCCTCAGGGAAACACTGGAATGGCCCACGAAATACGCTCGCATCTTTGCACAATCACCTTTGCGCCTTCGCTCTGGGTGGGTTAAACCTTTCCGATCGTGACTGTTCTGACGCCTTTCTAGGCTGCTGCTGTATGGGTATCCTGGATGTGGGAAGACAATGCTTGCTTCTGCAGTCGCGAAAGAGTGTGGCCTTAATTTTATCAGCGTCAAAGGCCCCGAAATTTTGAACAAATATATTGGCGCCAGCGAGAAGTCGGTAAGCACAACATTTTCACCCCTATACGCTCTCCCATTCGTACAAGTCTGAGGTCTCGTCGGATTCAAATCGTTCGCTCTGATGTGCCTGGTGCTCGGTTGTCACTGACCATTTTCGGTGATGGTGTTTAGGTCAGAGATTTATTCGAGAGGGCTACTGCCGCGAAACCTTGCGTCCTGTTCTTCGACGAGTTCGACTCTATCGCTCCGAAACGGTTCGTGTTGCTCGTATGGAATCAAGGAGTGCTTGTTCATGTTCATCCTTTTCAGAGGCCACGATAGTACCGGTGTCACAGACCGGGTTGTAAATCAGATGCTCACGCAAATGGACGGTGCGGAAGGCTTGGAAGGCGTGTACGTGTTGGCTGCGACCAGGTAAGAGAAAATTTACAGAACCACCCGACATCCTTTCTCCCTCAACCCTCGTTGCGGCACCCGGCTTGCTAGCCCGATCATCTCGGCCAACCAGGGTGGCTCCTCGCTCATGGGACGGATGTCGAACACCGGTTTTTGATATCTCAACCAGTGAAGCCGACAGCATCAGATCACATGTTTTACGTTGGGGCGAGACCTCGCTTTGCACCCCCCCTCCCCACTCCGATCTTGATTTGTCGCATTCTGGGGTTAGAAGTACTGAATCCTCGCAATGGGGCTTAGTCGCCCAGATTTGATAGATTCGGCTTTATTGCGCCCTGGAAGATTGGACAAATCTATACTTTGCGACATGCCTAGTCAAAGTGACCGGAAGGAGGTTCGTTTTTTCGCGTTTTTTTATGAGAGCGCAGACCTCGATCTCTAATTGGTTTCCGGAATCCCTTTTTGCGATCGACGTTATGGAATGATAGATTCTGGAGACGCTACGCAGCAAGGTATCTCTGGCAGACGATGTGGATCTAGAATCGATCGCGCAGGCAACGGATGGGTTCACCGGGGCAGACCTTCAAGCTTTGGTGTATAACGCCAACCTGGAGGCTGTGCACGAGGCAATCGACCAGAAATCCCAGGACGACCCCTCAGGGAAAGGGAAAGCTCGGGGTGCCCCCGATGAACACCAGAAAATCCAGTACGTAACGTTCGGTCCGGGGGGCAATGAGAAAAAAGTGCTATCTGCTGCGGAGGAGACGGCAGTCCAGAGGCAGGTGAGGATTCTGACGTATCTTTTCTGGAATCATAAACACTGAGGAATGCGTAAACCTTCAGTTGAGACAAATATACAAGTTTACCACCAAACGAGAAGAGGAGGAGGACGAAGTTGAGACCCCGAGGCCCCCAAAGGTTTGTTGGTCTCAGCATCCCGATGGGTTGCTCATTAAGCCGATCTTTAGCCGGTCGTTCGTGCGGAGCATTTACGCAGGGTCCTGAAGACAACGAGGCCGTCCGTCTCGCCGCAAGAAATTCGGAGGCTGCGGGCAATGTGGGTGACACCCGCCATCAAAACCGTGGAACGGCTAACGTGTGATGGTGGTAGATATGATGCGTTTGACCAAGATCGGAGCGGCGGGATGCCGGTCCCTCCCGAGAATGCCGCGGTGGGCACTCGGGTCTCACTTCAGTAGCTCCACATCGAAGGCGTACAACACGAGGTGGCTGGGATGTTTTCTGACTTTGGTGGCGCGATAAACAGAAGGCGGTTGCCGTGCGTGGGCAGCGTTATTAATGGGCGTTGTAAGTACGTCGTTAAAACGTTGATATGAAATGAGAACCGAGAGGTATACCAGGATTCATTGTGTTTCGTGCGTCTGCTCGACCCTCATGCTTGGCACCCGGGTGTCCATGAAGTGGAGAAGAGGCGGCGGCCTGCTGATCGATGATCTGCCGATCCTCTCCGGATGAAATTGGACCAGAAAGGAATGAATAAGCAGAGTAGCCTGGGTGATCTTCTCCATCGAAACTGAAACTGCAACTGAAACGGCTGTCGTGGATGGCTTCGGCTGCTCCTGCCAGTTCGATATGAACCCGTTTTATTTGCTGGTTGTCAATGAATGCGGGTAGGAGGAAGAGCCTTGTCCTTACACGACGGGGTCTGTATGCGAGGTCGGAGAGGCCTGACCCGGTTGCAAACACGGTAACCATGCGAGAGAGACGTTTCCGCGTACTCGTCACCTAGGGCAGGGTACTTTGAATGAGAGCACCGCCGCAACAGGCGATGATAGGTTTGGCAAATAGACCGAGAAGGCGTGATGGAGACCCGGTATCGTGACTGTCAAGGAATGCTCAAGGGGTCGCACCATCAAAAAACAATCACTGTTTGCCTTGATGTGGTTTTGAGTGGGTGGCAGGAGACCGTAACAAGTGTCGAACGGACAGCGGCCCTTAGGCGATATCAAGAACTCATTCTATTTGCCAACCAAGGACGTGTGTCATGGGCATCAAAACCTGTGCCGTTTATAATAGTGGTGCGCGACAGTCGTCGGGATGATTTACTCCCCCCGTCCTCCTCTCCCGCGTTATCCTCTCCGACCCTTGGGGCCGGTCTCAGCTGCAGATGGGCCAAGTGAGTGCGAGACTCAGCAAGCTCCTGAAGTGCAGCCCCTCCACCGCGAGTGAAGAAGAACAAGAAGATTTCCGGCCGCACCACCCCAGGTTCGTGGTCACGGCTGAAGTGACGAATTCGAAGTTTGCTTCCCTCCAACCAAACCGATACTCTGAAAGCAATCGGTCGTTCCTGTCTCTGGCAAAAGATCCTTCCGTCCTCGACGTGGTGAGTCCCGTTCGGTTGCCTCCCCGGCCTCGTTGCGGTCCTTTGGGCGGCACTTCCCGCGACTAGTAACTGATCGCAGAATGTTCTGATAGCGTCACACAACGCCCTTACCCCCTCCATCTCCTTCACCACCACCTTCACCATCCCCTGCTCCTAGTATTGCTCCGATGCAAAGACACACATTCAACGCGCTCAATTCGACATTTATCGTCGACTCCGAGTACGAGTTCGTCAAAGAGCTCGGCCAGGGTGCCTATGGATGCGTCGTCGCTGCCAAACATCGTAGATCTGGAGAGGGTTGTGCGATCAAGAAAATCACCAACATCAACACCAAGCGTATCCTGACCAAGCGATGTCTGAGAGAGATCAAGTACGTTTCCCGGCTAGATCGCTCATTCCCCCGCTCATCGTGCACCCTCGTTTCAACAGGCTATTACACCACTTCCGCGGCCACAAGAACGTAGGAAAATTTCCTATCCATCCTAGGAAACAGATTTCTTACAGGGAACGTCTATCCAGATTACATGCCTTTACGACATGGATCTGGTCTTCAAACCAGATGGGAATTTCGACGAAGTTTATTTATATGTCAGTCTTCTCATCTTCATCCTAACTCACCCCTTAATACATCTCTTCGAACTTCCAGGAAGAGCTGATGGAGGCAGATCTGCATGCCATCGTAAGTCCGATCCGCCCCCCAGTACCCGCCATGACTAAATACTCTCCACCTTAGATCCGGTCCCAGCAGCCGCTCTCAGACGCTCATTTCCAGTCCTTTATTTATCAAACCCTTTGCGGTCTCAAGTACATCCACTCCGCTAACGTCATTCATCGTGACCTCAAGCCGGGTAACCTCTTGGTTAACGCGGACTGTGAGCTCAAAATCTGCGACTTCGGTCTTGCGAGAGGGTACACTCCTGGCGGAGGTGCCAGTACCAAAAGTGGCTCTAACCAGGGGTTTATGACTGAGTACGTTGCTACCCGGTGGTACAGAGCCCCAGAGATCATGCTGAGTTTTGCCAACTACGTGAGCCACCCAATTATTAATTACGGAACCTCCGACACTTACTCTCTGGAACATCTAGTCTACCGCAATTGATGTTTGGTCGGTAGGATGCATCCTTGCCGAGCTGCTTCTGGGAAAACCAATTTTCAAGGGCAGGGAGTAAGGATACATTAATATTCCCGTGATATTAAATGCTGACACTTTCTCAGTTACGTTGATCAACTCAACCAAATCCTGCACTACCTGGGAACTCCTTCTGAGGATACTCTTCGTCGTGTTGGTTCTCCCCGTGCCCAGGAGTACATCCGTTCTCTCCCCATCAAACCTCGAGTCCCTTTCTCCACCCTTATCCCCCATGCCAACCCTCTCGCGATCGATCTCTTGTCCAGGATGCTCAACTTCGATCCCGCGAAGCGAATTACTTGTGAGGAGGCCCTGAACCATCCCTACCTTCAAGTCTGGCACGACCCTGCGGATGAACCGATTTGCCCCGCCAAGTTCGACTTCGGCTTCGAAGACGAGGACTCGATCGAGGGCATGAAGAAGCTGATCGTTGAGGAGGTCCACTCGTTCCGGGCCGAGGTTAGGGCGCAAGCCCGTACGGCCGGCCAAGTTCGTCGTCAAGACAGGTAAACCCCGCGCTGGTTTCCTCTCCGCGCAGTTGGGTATTGACAATTTCCCATCCCGCAGTTTGCCGATCCCCTCTCGTGAGGAAATTCTGAATTCCCCAGTGGTTGAAAATCATGGAGCGACTTCCAGTTTCACCTATCCATATCACCAACGACCTCCGAGTCCAATCATGGACGATCCCGGGGCAGAATTAGAGAAGGAGCTCGGTACCCGTATGCGGCGATGATCTATTCCTGATATCCCCATGATTTCTTTCGAATAGAAGGAGGCCATTGTACAGACTTATTGTACATTGTAACTCGCACCGTTGCCGTCTTTTACTCTGGTTTCTTGTGTTTTTTGGCATCTGCTGCGTAAATAGGCCTCATTGTGTATTATGTTCATCGCCCGAGATATGTACAATTCAGTTCATGTTCAATTCTTTGTTGTACCTTGGGGACAATCGTTTACGAGAGTTCCGGATACCATGAATATAGGCATCCCCCTGTTAGGCAGAGTGGCTTCCGGGCATTAGACAGTACACAGGAGTAACATTGCGGGTAAACGGAAGCTGCAGCTGCATCGGGACTTCTGGTCAGTTCATCGAGCGACCTAAACTTTGGGGTCAAGTCTTCCACATTGGACCTTCACAGATCTGTATCACTGTGATACAGTACCCCAGCTGGAGGGATATATAATTGAAAGGCAAAAGGATCAAGAAGAAGTGGCGACGATTTGAAATATGAGATTCATCTGGTTGACAAGGCCTTTTCACCCGTCTCCATGCACACTTGACGACTCAGTTCGCTATCATGAGGAGCAAATTCGGATAAAACTTCCTTCGACCACGTCTTTGTTCGTTCCTGGCCATACTATGTAAATTCCGGCACGGTGCCAGGGTCCAAGGCTCGGGATCATAGATGCGCGGTTACTAAACTGATGTCGATGAACGGTATCCGCCATCAGGTCGTCAGCCCGGCGGTTGCAGAGAAAAAAACGGGAGGTCAGCAAGTGAAGATGGACTCGAAATTCGATATCTTTGAGAATCATTCCGCCTAAAGGGGCACCGAAGCTTCAAGCTGTGGGCACAAGTCCGGTTTTCATCATTGAGATATTTGCCTTCGGCTGGATTAAAGTCTGAGTGGGTAGTTCGAGTGGGGAGAACCCATTCGGCGTCCCCTTTGTATATGAGACCGTCCGTAGCGTATGCGCAGACCTGTAGCCCGGTTCTCCTGAAATTTTCGTCCGCGTGTCAGTGTTCCGTTAACTATATCACGACATCCCTTACCGGTGATCGTCAGTGGTATACGTGGTCTGCTCGAGGAGACTAGTTCCGTTAGAAATTCCAGTTCCTGCTTGAAATTCGCCAATGCTTATGAATGAACTCGTCACGAGGCCATATCGTGAGGGGGCTGGAGCGCTGACGCTTGCCTTCACTCACATCTCCAGGATCTTCAGCGAATTGAGTCTGAATCGCGAACACCTTCTGTGCAGATGAAGTTGGTTGATTTTTCGGGGTCTGTTGGTACCGGTGAAGGTCAGATTCACCGGGGTTTGTTAGATAATTCACAAGCAACTCCACCCGCACAGTAATCCGTTGGAAGGAACTAGTGTAAACCGCTAGCTTTGGGCCAAAAACATTCGAGGAACATTGCGCCTTCAAGACGACGCCGTCATGCGTTGGCTTTCAGTCGAGAGACACTGGCGCCTTGGGGTATCAATGCTCCGTCTTAGGCGGGAATTGAACCGAAGACGTCCAGCTTGCAAAGAACGCAGCGAAATTCAAGTTGTTTTATTGACCCCGATTCCAATGTCGATACAAGGTCTGGCATAGCGCAACGTGAGTAAGGGTTAGGTGGAACCGAGCACTTGCTCGGTAGGACGCGGAGCCAAGGAGCCGCTGGGCGGGCGGGATCCTGTTTCGCGATTCTGTTTTGCGCCCCACTAAAAAGTTGTATTTGGTGGTGGCTGAGGTACATCGACGGGGGGGGGGGGGGGGGGGGTTGAGAGGGGCAAAAAATTGAATTGGTAGACGAATGGAGAGATGAATAAGAGCTTAGAACGACTACTACGACTGAGAGGTGAGCGAGATGGGCGATGGGGAACAAGAAGGGTGAATGTCTAACTTGCTACCTCTCCCGAGCCGATCAATCGATCAATAAGTACTACTTATTTAAGCTTGACCAGCTTGACCGCTTGCCCGTCTTTTATCCCCTAATTCTGGGCGGTTTTCGCTTTTCCGGTTTGACGACCGCACGATGAAAGGAACAACCGATAAATCACTTCCACCCTTTCCAAACCCGGCCGCCCACCTAGAATTTTACAAGTTGTTCAAACGTGAATCCGACGAGTTTGACAATGATTTTATCAAGAAATACGATGACGAGGCAAATACCACGTTGATCTTTGTGAGCTCTCTGCCTCTACGCCCGCAGCGATTCGAGTGCAGACCTTAACCCGCTCTGGGAAATAGGCCGGTTTATTCTCCGCGGTCACTTCAGCTTTCATCATCGACGTTCAGAGCCAGCTCCAGCCTGACTATACACAAATGAGCTTCGCCCTCCTCACGATTATTGCCAATGCCTCGCTTGGGAAAATTCCGACTGGTACTGATGTCGCTTTTCCCCAATGGAATGGTCCCGATCCCGCCATTGTCCACGTCCTAACCATCCTCTACTCCAGCTTGGCTGCCTCCCTCCTCGCCGCGCTCGTTGCGATGTTGGGCAAGCAATGGCTCACCCGCTTTGCCCAGCTGGAGATACATGGGTCCATCGCCGATCGGAGTCGGCATCGAGCGCGCAAATTCCATGGAATGGTCACCTGGCACTTTGACTTCGTCATGGAATCTTTACCCCTCATGCTCCAAGCCGCGCTTTTCCTGCTCGGTTATGCCCTCTCCAACTACCTCTTCTTCATAAACAAAGCTGTCTCTGGCGTCATCATAGGTTTCACCACATTCGGTCTCCTCTTCTATTTGCTTATCGTGTCCGCTGCCACCCTGTCATACACCTGCCCGTTCCAGACCCCTCCTTCCCTCATCATTCGCTACATGGTTCGCTTTGATGATGAAAACTGGAAGTACCTCCAGAGACTTAGGAGATGGTTTGAGACTACGCTCTCTCCGAAAAGGAAATTACGAAGGCTAAGATTAGGTGCCCTCCCCCAATTGGGTTATCCTGGCACGCTCGATGGAAACGAAACCGACGATCCCATCGTGTTTGCCATGGCCGGCTCATCTGACCAACAACCTCCGCTGTTTGTTAAGCAGGCTGAAGGGGATAGTTACGCATTTGACTCGAACTGCATCATGCAGGTGTTCAAAATCTCGACGGACGCCGACGTCATTCAAGCCAACATGAAGCTAATTCTCGAGATCACCTGGCATGCCGGTATCCGGGTCACTCCCTTGGAAAGGGTCCACGATGCCATGCTCGAATGCTTCGACCGCTCAGCCGGGTGCCTCGCGGTGATTCCCAAACTTAGGAATCAGGCCTATCTTAGTGCCAGGGCTCTCCTCCACCTCACCATCCAGCGCCAGTGCATCGGTCACAAATCCGACGAAGCTGTATTCGAATCAATCTCGAGCCAACATCCGATCATTGGATCCACACGTTACGAGGAAGATTCGGACCTGGAATCCACCCTCGGTATCATCGATCGCCTCTTTGGTGGTTACGGAGAAATACATTGGAAAACCTTCTCGTTTTCTGTACCTCACCAGGCTTGGATGGGACACATCCTCCTTTACCGCGCCTGGGATGTCCTCGGGAAAGACGAGCCTCTACCCGACGATGTCAAGGAATTCGTTCTTTACTCTCTTCGGCTTGAGCCTCCCCCTCCTGCGCCGATTGTAACGGACTGCCTGTTCATCATTGGTCTGGCCCTCGGAATCAGGCCGCACATTGACGACCTGTTGGTCATCGACAAGAGGTAATGTGACCTCTAGGGTTCTTCTTGGATGAATCTCAAGTGTCCTGTGTAGTGACAAACAAGACCAGCAACTCGACCGGATCTACAAGAAGCTCGTTGAGACGTTCGAGAACCCCACCGCAACCACCGAAGAGATCGACCGTGCCCTGGGAACCCTGGAACTCACGGCACCCCTCTCCGAGAATGACATTGCCACGAGAAGCTATCACATCTTCCACGTTGTTATGCAAGCCCCCCTCTCTGAGAACTACACCCAAGAGAAGAAATGGGAGGCTTCTCGTCTTGCCATGCGCGGTGCCTACAAGTGGGATAAATTCTTACCGTGGGTCGAGGATCCTGAAGACATCCTGACGTTCTTGGACTATCACTTCGACTTGGCTACCCGATCTGGCGAAGACCATGATGAGCCGATCCAGAATGCTTTGCGTGCCCTGGCTTATGCCTCAAGTCCCGATACCATTGAAGCCCTTGAACACTTCGACCCGACAACACCGTCTTTCGTCCGGGGGATCTGCTACGTTTACAGGGATAACAAACCGTTCCAGCTTCGCAAGGCGGCTCTCTTCTTCCTTCCGCTCATTGGTCACAGGTGGTTCAACAACGCTAACCAGATCATGGAGCCCGATCAGATGAGGAGACTGTGCGTGAACTGGGCATCGGCCGTCGATGGTATCGAACACACGGACCCTGTCCAGAAAGCTGTCCTGGCGGTCCTTTTCGATATGATGAACTCCCCTCATTGGCGCCCTCACATCGTCACGGAGAAATGGAAGTTGTTGGAGTACCACATGGCGGTCCCTGACGACTCTCAACCTTTGAAGAGGTGCCTGAACAACCCTGAGCTGTCGGAAGCGATCTCACAAGGGGGAAACCCGACGGCTACGGTCCTTTGGTTGGCGATTCTGTGGCTGAGGTATGCCGAGTTGATTCCTGAGGTCCGGAGGCAGTTGGTGGAGATCACCAGGTATGTTGCTGGCGGTGCGAGGAGGGCCGACCTCGACATGTATCTATCGGTTCTCAATGTGGAGTTGGAAAAGGCTGAGAACGCGTTGGATCTGCATAATACTTGGCCTGTCGACCCACTCTACGTCGTCCTCGGGGCCAAGATCGATAACCTCAAACAAGCCAAGGCTGCTTTGCTCCCTCTGAGGGAGGTTGATGTTGTCTCGGTTTAACCTGCTCTCGGTCGCTTCGTGCTTTTTGTTCGTCCTTTCTGTGTTTGCGTTTATGTGTGCTCATGACAGTTTTCTCTCTCACTTCTTCATCTGTGTATTAGCTGTATTCATTTATCTGTGGTTTGTTCTTATTTCGAATTCTGGTTGCGGTCTCCCATTAATTCTAGTAGGCTACGAGTAGTTGTTGGGCATGTATCTCCTGCGACCAAGATTGTAAAAGTCGAGTTCTTAGTCACCGGTGGTTCGGAGCAGGATGGCATCCGGGATCTCTTGTGCGATTTGGGTAGGGAGTTGCCCCTGCAAGCAATGTGGGCTACTTGACCAGAAATGTCCGTTCGGGAACAAGTTGCTGGAATCGATCATCAATCGCACCGCGGGCTTTACTCTCGAGTTCCTGACCAGCTGCTGCCGTAAGACTCACTCTTTCATAGCGGGTTGCCGAAGAAAATCGTTGAAGGACGATGGAGATCCTCGGATATTAGTAAATCATTGTCGGGGGAGGGATGGCGAACGGCTTGCCCATCTTTCCGTTGTTGTCGAAATCCCCGCCGAAATCGTGATCAGAGCGAGCACACGTCACGAAGCACGCTGTCGCATATCAGGCGATCGCTAGGCTTTGACTCGAGGTACAATGGACGGAGAGGGGGGGACTGGGCATCTCTGGTGTTCCGCGTTTGTCACGACGTCCATCCCTGGGCGACGACATTTTTACACCCTCTGCGACATCTGGATTGATTTCTTGACACTACTCGCATCTGCAAAACCATTCGGCTGCTCTGGTGCTGGATTGGGTATTTATGGGTGCCAGTACGCCATCGCCGCGGCACCGCACTAGATCATAATAGATGTACACAGAAACCGGACGGTTTTGCTGATGCCACTCGTGTCCGAACATCCGTGCCATCTCCCAGCCTTCTCACGAAGCAATTTGTGGCCAGCCCCTTGTTGTGGTGCCTGTTTATTCCTGCTTCTATTGCCCACGTCGCCCCACTCGTGTACCCCAGGTGGCGGCCAACATTCAACAAGTGGCCTGAGGTTCTCCTCGAAAGACCGTGTCGATGATTACCGCCGGAGATCCCCAGTCCCCGAAAGATTGTTTCCTCCTCTCTTGATCTTGGGCCGAAGAATCGCAGCAATATCTGTTTCACACTGTCTCGTTCAATTCAAAGCAGTCCGCACACTTGTGGTTCTCATCGGACGTCTTGGACCGGGTTAGCTATGTATGCTGTCTATGGAGGCTATGGCTGGCGTATAATGCGAGCTACTGGCAAATTGCCACCCCCACGTCAAGTTTGCTGTCGCGAGCCCCGTGATTCCCAACATTCGCTACAGAACGGGTGGTTCTCACTCGATGAGATAGCCCACCACGATGGGCTGGTTGAGCAGGAAGGCACAGCGAGAGGTATTGTCATTCATTTCATCGTTCGCGTCTCTCGGGTCGCTCTAAAGTACCAGGTTCATGTCACACGTGCGAGCAAGGTACCCCGCGACCGTACTATCCATTCTTCTTCAAACGCTTCGACGATCTCCTGTGAACAGCTGTGGCCTTATACACTATCGTTCCGGTAGCAGGACCTCCGTCTGGCTGCCTGAGTTGGGTCAAATGCCTATTACGCCTGCACGCTGAGTTTTTTGGAGCTGACTTTGATGCGCAGGAATTCAATGAATCAGCGACCGTCCTCTTGGCTGTTCAAATGCCCAGACCACCAGGACGTGCGTTGGGATTTTTGGTGGCCGCTCGTTTGCATGTCCACTTTCCTGCCTCATCCAACTATCGATTCTTCGGATCGGCGCTCTGCTGCGAAAGATGACCAATATCTGATAAAACCCTGTCAAGGTCTAGGAGTCTCGGTGGTGTAGTGGAAATTGATGAGCAGGGTAGACGAACCTAGATACCATCTCCAGGAGCCTGAACATAGCAAGTACCTTCAGGTATTTCGATGTTACTTGTTTAAACGGCTCATCATCAGGGCCTTCGCCTGGACGAGTTGATACAGACGTAGACCAGGCGGGACAGGTGCGGTTGGTAGATGAATTAGTGATCCGCGGGGGCAAATAGTTTTTGGGGCTGGCCGCATAGACATTGCCGAGACAGCCAAGATCGAAAAATACTGTGAACCCTCTCGGTAGTTTTTTTTCAAGGCGGGAATTCAGCCTAGCTTCGGATTCAGAGCGGATGCAGAGGTTGCGCCCGAGACCGACAGGATGGTGCCGTCCGACGGAGCAGGGCGCTCCTTTTTGAAGTGAACGAATGAAGCGAAGACACTTTACTTTCCAATCACCACCTACCTTCTTCACTCACCATGGGCCGTACGGCCTCTTCGCTTCATGCCCCGCCAACGGCGAGAGAGATTGCTCTCCTCCTCACTCTCCTTATATTTTTGCTTACAACTACCAGCAATCTCACCAACTCGCAAAATTCGAGCCAGTTAACAAAGTACCCCTTTCTTCGATCCCCCTCCACAACACACCGCAACACGACCAACCCGAACGTTACCATAAAACCAAAGAAGTTCGAGACGGCGCTGTCTTGGAAAAACTCCGGAAAGGTGCCAGATACGGTGATCGTCGCCCACGCGCCGGGGTGGACAATCTTGGATAGACTTTACGCGTTGGATGGTACACTGTATATCGTCACGGACGACCCCGCGTCGGTCCCCGATAGAAGGTTCATCCTTTCAACAGCCCTGAAGATTGCGAATGGACCCATCGAGGCAGCTAAGCGGGTACCGACAGACAAAGAACTACGAATTATCTCGACCGCCGATGCGAAGACTTTGTTTGGGTCTGGGGCAGATGTTTTGGACGGTGTGACGGTGAGTCTGGTTGTTTTCTCTCAGTGCCCTTCTCTCGCTGACGAACTGCGGAAAGTGGTACGCCAACGATCCGAATCAATTGTAACGTCTCTCTCTGTGCTCAACGGAGATTCGTCGCTGATCCTATTGATTCAGCATTACCCACTATTACCACTGGTCTGCTGAGCTGTTTTTCGGATTCTGGAGAACGTATTCTTCCCTTGACCCTGCTATCACGGAAGACGGAAACACGACCCTACCCACACCACGCAGGTTATTATTTCCACACCTCGATTCAGACCACTGGCGGGATTATGCCAAGATGAACCAACTCGTAGTCCGCACATCCTTCCCCTCTATCTCGATGGAGTTTAAGGACGACTGGGCGGATAGGATCACGATGGGCCGACCAATTGTTTTTGACAGAGTTGTTCTGGCGGACAGGGCAGCTGCTATCAATGGAGTAAGCTGGCAACGGACACAACGGACCGCCTCTGAGGCTTTCGCCTTACCTGGAAGTGCCCACTGGTGGAGCACGATCCGGAATTCCGTGATTGGGCTATCCGGTCTAACGACACCAAGAGGGGGAAACACAAACCCTGTGATCACCTATATTTCGCGGCAGGACTGGGGCAGGCGGATGTTAATTCCCGAGCACCACGAAAAGCTCGTGGAGGAGCTGTACGTCTTGAGAGACACTTATGGATACGAAGTCAACGTCGTGAGCATGGACAAGCTTTCGCGCATGGAGCAGCTCCACCTCGCGGGGAGGACAACGGTATGGGCGGTCTGTTTGTCGTTTTCTCCTATCTGAAGGTGCTTATCGGGTTAGATCATGATGGGCGTCCACGGAAACGGACTTACCTCATTGGTTTGGATGAAGCCCACTGCCCGCTCTACGGTCATGGAATTCTTCTACCCTGAGGGTTTCGCGCACGATTACGAGTGGACCACTCGTTCCTTGGGGATGGTACATTATGGATTCTGGGGCAACCGGTGAGATAGCACCAGTCGTCCTCACGCCTGTGTCGTGCTTACGCTCCTGTTTAGTACGTTCACTAGTCCGGAGATTCCACCTGTCAACTATCCAGAAGGATTCCAGGGTAACGAAATACCGATTGATGGGACTTTGGTGGCGAGGATATGCCTCGAAAGACTGAGTCTCGTGGACGAAGCTGATGACTAACATCATGGACTTACATAGAGATGCATATGCCTTTCTTCATATATTATAGTCTATTCTCGTAATTAGAACAACAACCCTCACCGGGGGCTTCAGGTATTTCTCAGCTGCTTGGCTGGTGGCGGCGGCGCGTCTACATTAAACGCGGTCACGAGTTATTACGTAATACGTGCTGTGGCTGAGATCAGAGGATATTCATGGCGCGTTTCTCCTCACTCAACTACGACCGACTCTCCCCCAAGCAAAACGCGTCTCGAACCACGCGCGGGTCATTTTGCCAGGATGGCCGCGAAATACGTCCCAGGTGAGACAAATTTTTCCAGGCAAGAATTCGACGCTGAAAGCGAGTTTTTAGTACGTGTTTTGTATATGGTTCAGAATAATCCCCAATACATGCTCGCCCGTTCTCCCACCTCTGTACCAGTGTTCATGGTATATAACGCCCCTCATCCTGGCAGCGCACCCTCAATCTATGGCAAAACGCGTCTTGAAACTTGCATACAGGCGATAAACAGATCCAGGTGCGGGATGCGGATTATCCCTCGTTCTCCAAGCTGAGCGCGAAATTTGGCGATTACAGTCCCGAGTTCTTCTCGGAAGACGAGGAGGATTATTCGGTTTATCTTGTGGATCCTGTTGAAACACAACAGAGCGGATCCACTCTGAACAATGCATCCTCGAGCAATGGGGTGCTCCCTCAATTTGCTGGGGTCACCGTCGGTCTGGGCGTCTTGTCGACCTTGCTTGACTCATCTGCGGAGGATGTGTGGGTTACAGGGACGATTTCTACCGGTCCGGATGGCTCCGAATCGCTGGAGGTCGTGTTCACTCTGAAACCAGTATGTGAGCTCGTGTGGCGTGTGGCGCGATTGAACTGACTTGGTATGGGTTTCGTCATATAGATGAAGAGGAAACCTCCGCCAGCCGTTTCGCAGAAGAAACGGTCCAGGAAACAGCCTTCTGCATCGCACCAATCACAGACCACCAATCACCCTCCCCAATCCTCCCAGCCACTGGCAAGGTCGTCTTCGCTCACTGCCCTCGAGATCAAAGCTCGCAATGCCAAGTACTACAAGTCGGACGCTTCATTACCTCCTCCTCCAATCCTCTCTGGTCAGGCCAAGTCACATTACCCAGTGCGCTCCACCTCCTTCCCGTCACAGCCCCCTCCACAGACGAAACCGGCAACAACGTATGACTTTAGTTCGTCCACCCCTCAGACTTCCCGACTTCAGACCTTACTCTCCGTGCTGTCATCTACGCAGAATAGGAATTCGGTTCTATCGGTTCTATCTCTCATGGATGCTTCCAAATCCTCTGCTACGAGTGATTCTTCCGGTGGATCTACATCAAGCTTGAAGGGCACTGATGATGCATTTGCCCTAGCGCTAAGAAGCCTCCTCCACGCTGCTGCGACTACCTCGGCGAGTGCGAACTCGATTTCTCCAACAAACCACCGTATAGCTCTGCTTGCCCCGCCGCCCAACAAGGCCATCGACTTCCCTTCCCCTTCATCCAGCGGTGAAGATGACAATCTTCCCTCAAAGCCTTACGCCGCTTCAACTCCAGAGGACCCATCGTCTACGGCATGCGTTTCGCCGGAGGTGCGATGTATTGAGAAGGGCAAGGCGACTTTGGACAAGGAGAATTTTCACCCAATAGAACATACTACCCCTTCGAAGTCAGAGAAGAAGCGTGATGGTGAAAAGGTTCTGTCACCAGCGAATTCCCCTTCCCGCCCTCTTGGTCGTTACAACACAATGACGTCTCCGATCCGTCCAATCGACGTGAGCTCAAGTTCCCAGAGGAAACGGACGATTAGCGATGTGGGCGACGTTAACGAACGCGTCCGCGAGAAGGTCAAGCTACTTAGGGGTTCTGGTACCGCTGGACCGACAGCCTCTTCTTTTGATGATACTTTGACGGACCCTTTCGAGGGAGTCAAACGCCGTTTATTCTCCCTTTCTTCGCATTATACCGCTCAGTACCACTCGGACCCTACTTTTGACTCGCTGCCACCATCGTCATCGCAAGGATCGACATCGTCCATGGTCAGTGACCGTGATACCAAACCTCCTCCCTCATCGTCTTCATCATTCTCCGGGTCTGATCGGACGACCGCAAGGATCAGAAACTCCAAGCTCACCGGGCCTGAGCCCCCTTCCGAATCATCCACGACTGCTTCGACCGCCGACCCCGACGGGAAGAAGAGATTTGTTGTACCGGATTGGGCCAAAACCGAAACCGCCACGGTCCCTCGACTATCGCAAGATACTGCGGCGAAGTTGGAAGCTGCCGAGGCTGAGAAGGTCGCCCAGATGAAGCTGAACAAGAGAGCGAGATCTGCTGCGGCGAGGAAGAGGAAGCTGGAGCAGATGGTGGCGGAGGATGAGAATATCGACCGGTTACCGTCGTCTGCAAGGTCTCGCGAGAAGAATAAGCAGGTTCAATCCAAACCTAAGGCACATGGAGAAGCGCCCGCCCTTGGGCTCAAGAACGCCAGCAATAAACCCATAACTCCCAAAAGGAATAAACCTGGGGTCGAGGACGCGATCGATTTGCCGCTTGTTGCCTCTTCTTCGCCTGCTATTTTCAATTCCAGTCCGCTGGCTTCTCGGTCCGGGGGCCTGGTGTTAAAGACACCGACGAAACGTAGGAGGAACAGTTCGCGAACGCCTACCAAATGGAGCGCCGTCCGGGCAGCTTCCGAGTCTCCGTTGTTTACTCCAGACGGAACGGCGGGTGGCATCACCCCCAAGAAGCTTCCCAGTCTTTTCAGCGCTATCAGCCCTTTGCGAAAGGGTCGCAAATCCCCGCCTATCTTGAGACATTCGTCATCTTTCTCTGTGGCTAAGAAGGTTGTGATTGATCTGGAGCAAGACGAGGACGAGGGTTCGATGAACTCGCTACCGAATCCGAGTAGTGATGTTGACGAACCTGACGCTCCAGTTGAGCCGTTCTGTCGACTGGCAGATCCGGAGTTGCTATCATCCTCTCCCCCTCCTTCCAGCCCGATCATGACTTCCTCGGACGTGGATCTTCCTCAACCTGAGGTCGTGACCTCAGATACTGAGACAACAAAGGGAAGGAAATCAGAATTGGCTGTAACATCAACGCCGGAATGCCGCCCCCCGCCTACAACAGATTTCCAATCGAGCGACAACGATTTCGTGGATTTCATGCTCCAAACCACCTCTTCGAATTCCCAGCCCCCTACTGCACCCTCGCCTTCTGGAGCCAAGTTTGCATCCGAGATATTCGATTGGGGTTCAGACGACACTCTCGCAGGTTCCTCCTCGGCCACTCCTTTCGACGACTTTGAATTCCTCGATAACTCTAGTCTCACCCAACCGCTCTCTGCTAGCTTGGGCTTTGACTACGGCTCGCTGGGGGTGGGTGGTCTCGGGGGGTTGGGGGATGCTGGGGCAGAGTTTGAGATTGGAGAGTTTTGGCAGAGTGTGAAGCCGTTGATGGAGCTGGGCCCCTTAGCCACGAATGGCACGTCCGAAGCAGGTGCGGGTGCAGGAAGGGTGCCGGGAGAAGAGGCAAAAGGAGGTGACGGTGATAAATTGGCCAGCGGAATGGTTGATTTGTTCGGTGGGTGTCTGGTGTGATTCGAGGTTGTTGTTTGACTTTGTTACTGTTCGTCGTTTCTGGTTGTAAGGTTTGCCCACATCTTGTTGTCTGTTTGTTCTGAGCTGTCATCATCATCGATCTATCTTTTATCATCTTTGTTCTTTATTTCCACAGTATTTAGTGGCATTCGCTGTACAGGCACGCAACCCTTTGCTCGTTGATTTGTTTCGACTCGCATTCTAGCATTCCTATCTCTGTGTTCAGGACTTACAATGCTTGACATTTGGATCGAACCGTTATTTAAAGTTGTGTAGTTTGTTCGCAGCGTATCCGTCAATTCATCTGCATTCCCTCGGTAACACTTGCTAAGACCCACTCGGACCCTTGGATCCCCCGACAAGGTGACAGACAATGTGGGCCAGTTTACGTTTTCTAGGAGTAGTTGGGTAACTTTTAACAAGCTTACCAGCGCCAGCGGTTACTAAATGGGCTATTTGGCTTGCACGGCAAGGATTTCAACCCCAGGGGCTGTAGAAGCCCCCGAGCCTTTTACTGGCAGACTTTCCTGCGGTGAACAAGGTCAACTAAAAGGTGGAATCAAGGGTGCAACGGTAGCAACGGCAGTCAATTCGTGAAGAATCTCGTTGGTGTATTTATGACGAGAGGCCGGGAAGTAGGGAAAGATTTCAGCGCTGGACACGTCAAGGGCCTCGCAAAGATAAGCGCTTAGACCCGTAAAAAGCGCCCGCAAGGTCCCTCTTGTCCAACGTCGATACGAGGTCCGGTCTAGTAGAGGGACACGAGTAGTGCGGTGAGAAAAAGGTTGGGTAGAACCGAGTTGGCGATGCGCGACAGCAGAAGTGGGCGAGTAAAGCGCGAAGGCTATGGATAGAGGAGGGCGAGAGATGGGGGTCGAGAAACGGGAGGGGTGATCGTCTAGCTATGAGCCTCCCCTCTCCTCCGTTGGACGTTGGTACCGATCACTTTTTTTTTTCAAAGGTCACAGGGCGTCGTCCCCCTAGGTATCGTGCCCTTCCGAATCGCGTCCTCCTCGCCTCTAAATTCGAGGCTGGATTCCAGACTAAGGTCACAGACGATCCTCATGCCTCACCCGATAGTCGAGATCAGCGAGTTGACCCAGGTCGTCATCGACCACTGCCTCCTCCTCGGCAATGGGCGGAGCCTCGCATCGCTCGCGTGCACCTGTCGGGCTGTGGAGGAACAAGCTCTCAGCACTCTGTGGTCAGAGCAGTCGTCGTTGGAGACTCTCATCAAAAGCACCTTGCCGCCAGGCATTTTGCACCCCTCCAACCCACTGCCAGGGGTGCGTTGGGTATCATAATCGTTACTCGGCTCGCTGCTGATGCGTATATTTAGCCTACAGACGCAGATTGGGACAGGTTTCGACGATATGCGTCCTGGATGCGTCGGCTGGTCTTGGGTCGCGATTGTTTCCAATCAGTGATGTCTCTCGGCTTAACCGGCGGATTTTTGTGTCCTGGGCTGCGGGATTTAGACTGGAGTGCCGGCCGCCATACCTTTTCGTTGCATTGGATTCTTCTCTCCCCAAAATTGACACGGCTCTCGCTTTCATACTCGGCCGTGCTCCGTCCACCCTCGGAGAGGGACCTTTCAATCTTCCGATCAGCGATCATGGGATTGGACACTTCCCTTCTTCAATTCCTGTCCCTTCAATGGTGGATTACCGGAGAAACCGACGAGCAGATGGAATCTTTGGCCTCCTCCGTGGTCCTTCGATGCGGGGCTGCTCTCGAGCAACTATGGATACCTGCTCCCTTATCGGACACGGCGGTCCAACATATAATGCAACTTCCGAACCTGAGAGCGTGGGGCGAAGTGAAATGTGGGCCACCAAAGACACCAGATTTGACGCTACCCACCATCTTTCCACGACTCGATTATCTGTCCCTGTCGCGGCAAGTTTCGTTGGAGTGGATCACCTTCCTCACAACAACTGCGCGTCGCATTTCCTCGGGGCAGGATTCCCACCCACCACTCAATCATGGACCCGTTCAGAGGCTTGGGAGGCTAGAGGCTTTTACGTCAGTCAACCTCGACGCTGTTTTCATATCCCCCATTTTGCTATTCTGCCAGTTGACCTCCCTCAGGCTGAACTCAGACTGTTGCCCCGTGGAGGGATGTGGATTCAGCTTGACGGACGACGACATCGTGGAGATCGCGACAGCACTACCTCGGTTGGAAAAGGCCCTGTTGGGAATCGCGTGTTCCCACAACTCGTGCCAAACCACCACCGCTTCCCTCGTCTCCTTTTCCACGCATTGCAGGGACTTGAAACATCTAGAGTTCCACTTCAACACAGCCAATATTCGCAACGACCTCGAGTCGGTGTCGACGGACCCTCGACTCGACGGCCTCCCTTCACTTCGGACGCGCGATACTTTCCATCTGTCGCTATCAGGCGCGCCATACACGATCGGGGAGGACGACGTAATGCCAGTGCTGAGGGGTTTTCTTAGGATTTTCCCCTCGCTCAACAAAATTAGTGGGCATTACGCCCCCTGGAAGGATCTCAATCTTAGGCTTCGGGAGGCGTGACTTCCAAGTGTGTTCAACAGTTCTATAAGAATGCCTTTTTCAGTTAGCTTTCGTTCTCCATACAACAGTTAGTAAGAACTCTCAGTAGACATATTGTGGATGTCCATGTTGAGATGCCACATGCCACCCCTCAATGGTCTTTCATACCAAACTGAGGCGGAAGAAGATACACAAGGAATTGGTGTTTCGAAAGGTACTTCAGACGGGGAGTCTGCACGGAGCGCCCATTGCACACCCTCTTGCAGCTTGCACCAGATCAATTTCCATGCCTCACCCGATAATCGAGATCAGTGAACTGACCCAAGTCATCATCGACCACTGCCTCCTCCTTGGCAATGAACGAAGCCTCGTATCGCTCGCATGCACCTGTCGGGCTTTGGAGGAACAAGCGCTCGGCGCTCGGCGCCCTGTGGTCAGAGCAATGGTCGTTAGTGACTCTCATCGACAGCACCTTGCCGCCAGGCATTTTCCCTCCCTCCAAACCACTGCCACAGGTGCGTTGGGTATAATGATCGTTACTTGGCTCGTTTCTGATGCGCGTTTTTAGCCTACAAACACAGAGTGGGACAGATTTCGGCGATATGCATCTCGGATGCGTCGACTCACCTTGGATTGGCACTCCTGGATCTCAGCAGAGGTTTTTGACTTGTTGACTCTCGGCATGTCAGATGGAGTTGTGTGTCCTGAGCTACGGGAGTTGCGTTGGACGTCAGCCACCCCTCACACCCTTCCTTTCCATCGGCTCCTTCTTTCTCCAAAATTGACAACGCTCTCACTCGTGTACTCGTCCACCTGTTCCCCGGAGGAGGACCTTCCAATCCTACTACCAGCGATCAAGGGACTGGACACATTTCATCTCCGAGATCTACATCTTCAATGGTGCATCCACGAAGAAACCAAAAGGCAGATGGAATCCGTCGCCTCCTCCGCGGTCCTTCGGTGTGGACCTGCTCTCGAGAAACTGACTATACTTTCGCCCTTATCGGACGCGGCGATCCAACACATAATGCAGCTTCCAAACCTTAGCACGTTGTACGCGGTGAGTGGGCCACCGAGGACGTTTGGTTCACCGCTACCCGACATCTTTCCCCGTCTTGATTATCTGGCGCTGGCGGAGGAAGTTTCATTAGAATGGCTCACCTTCCTCACAACAACAACACGTCGCACTTCCTCGAGGCAGAATTCACACCCGTCACTCAACCGTGGCCCCGTTCAAAGGCTGGGCGGTTTGCTTAGTTTCCCGGGAGCCCCCATTAACGCCCTTTTCATGTCCCCCATTATGCTATTCCGCGGCCTAATTTTCCTCAGGTTAGCGTCAGCTTGTTCCATCACGGGAGGGTGTGCTTTCGGTTTGACGGATGATGACATCGCGGAGATCGCGACTGCACTACCTCACTTAGGAGAGGCCGTGTTGGGAACCGTGTGTTCCGCCAACTCGTGTCGAACCACCGTCGCCTCCCTCGTCTCCTTTTCCACACGGTGCAGGAACTTGGAAGTCCTAGAAATTCATTTCAACACGGCAAATCTTCGCAACGACCTCGAGTCGGTGTCGGCGGACCCTCGACTTGACGACTTGCCTTCACTTCGGACGTGCGATATTTTCAGTCTGTCGCTGTCAAATGCACCATATACCATCAACGAGGACGACGTTGTACCGGTGTTGAAGGGCCTTCGCAGGATCTTCCCTTCGCTCACCGAAATCAGTGGGAGTAGCGCCTGGAAGGAACTCGATCTAAGCCAAATTCGCGGGGACGTTGCGTTGCCGCTGTAACTTGCTGCAACGAATGTAACATGTTGCAGATTACATTGAACCCCCAGTCCTTCTATGACATCGTGTTCAAGCCATTCACTACGTTTATGTAGACTCGAAATTTGTTTTAGCGCTTAGTTTTTCTTCTTGCACAATACAGCCAGTCAGGTATACATGCGGGTCGAGCACTTCTGGCTCGTTTGAGGTGGAGGGTACATGACGTTTGTACAGATCGAGTCGAGTTCTAGCTTTCGACCAGGAGACACTCACCGGGGTCCGACCACCGCGCACAATAAATAAGGTACAGGGCCTACGAGCGGCACAGCCCGGGACGTACACTTCCGACGGTTTTGTCCAACTCGTGCACGGTGACTGATGTCGATTATTCTTCGGACATGTACTTAGATCAACTTTGCTATGTTTTACATGGTGCACAGGCAGAGGATCCGTAATTTACGAGGAGGTTACCGTGACTGATGTGATCTGTGACAAACGAACCGTAAAATCCTGTCGTTGGGTGTGGCGCTTATAATTATGTTCTCCAAGACCAGGTATACTAACGTCCCGGTAATTTGAGATCTCGATGCTTGGGCCCTGCAGCGCCCCCATTTGCTATGCAGCAGTGATCCATCTGTGTCTCCTAGTCAATAGCGATAATTCGAGCAATGGTTGCACTTCTGAAGAATGAGGCGCGGGTGGATCCTTGCGTTGGCGCTTGTGGGTTCCTCACCCTCTTATGCATGCGGTTTCCATGCATGCGACCATGTGGAAGTCTCGTGCCCTCATACTGGACTACTCCCTCTCTTTTCCCTTTACCCTATCGCCCGCCACACTATTTTCCAGCAACAACTCCAGACGTTTGGCGAGATGCTCCCCAACGTTGGAACTCGCTCAGCGACAGTGGCGGCGTTGAACGCCGATATCGAAACCCTCACCGCCGCCCGAGAGGGCTTAGAGGTCTTCCCCGTGAAAGGTATGTTTGAAACCGTTATCACTGTCCTGGTTCCCGTCAGGGTACGAGTCTCCCTTTTGTCCCCTTTCTTGCGCTCACTCTCGGCCACATGTTCAGGACGAAATGATGGACAACGATGCGCTCGTTGAACTGGCTCAGTGTTGTACTAGAGCGTGCCTCGTGCTGAAGGCCGCGACGGAAGGTTCAAGTAACTTGAGTGAACCTGCCCAGAGGACAATCGAGAGTTTGGAAAAGTATGTGTATTCCGCCCAGCCACCTCTGTTGAGACTAATGAAAAACACCAGGACTGTACGCTACATCCAGTCCAGGGTTGACGAACACATGCAGGGCGCCAACTACCTTTCAGATCCCCGTTCTGGGTCCGCAGAGGCGTCCCCTGTCGTATGGAAGGCAGAGTTACAGAAGGCCTTGGACTCAATCGATGTATGCGATCACCATCTTGGAATTACTACTGTTTCTAAATCACCCCAGCATTGTATGGAGGCAGAGGATGGCCCCTCGTCTGGCGGATATGAACGGCCCGCACAGCCGCCCGTCAACGCTCCTTCTCCTATCATGGTACCTTCCGACTCTGGTGAACAAGCCTTGCAGAGGTTGCTCAGCGGTGATACTCCCGAGGACGAGCTCGTCTCGTGTATCACGGAGGTCTTTTCGAGCAGGGAAGCAATTGACACGGTCGGTCATCTACAAGGAAGCAACGCCCAACTTTTTATTGATGCCGTTGACGAGGTATGACACCACCCCCCAGTCCCTGTTTAGCCTCACTCTTAACCTCCCGCACCTATAGGCGTTGGAGAGGCATGACTTTCCGACACATACCCGAAACAGGTTCCTGGAATCATTGTACGGAGTGTGTGCTGGCCACAGTCTACTTCCAAGGTCGCTACAGATCGAGCTAGGGGTAAACCTAATGGGGTTTCCGTCGCGTAGTGGTGGGTTCGGGGAAGTGTGGAAACATGAATATAGGGGGCATCAGGTCGCTGTCAAGGTGTTGAAGGTGTACGAAGACAGTGACTTGCGAAAGGTTACTCGCGTGAGTCCCCAGCTGCCCTCCGATGCCCATTAAGCGTGCTGAATGTAATTCATGTAGAGATTCTGCAAGGAGTTCGTCACGTGGAAATATCTCCGTCATCCGAACGTGCTGCCATTGGTGGGGGTGATAATGTCTGGGAACCAGCTCATGATGGTGTCTGAATGGATGCCAAACGGCAACATCATCGAGTTCGTCAAGGCGCATGAAAATGTAAACCGGCTCGAGCTTGTAAGTCGTGATTCAAGTTCCTACGATATTTGTTTCTCGTTTAAGATTGAATCGTTCTTGCAGCTTGTGGGCGTCGCAAAGGGCCTGGTTTATATGCACGAACAAAGGATGGCCCACGGAGATCTTAAAGGCGTACGTTCTCGAGCGCTAGGCCTAGCCTCCTTCTCTAACGAGTATTCCGAAGGCAAATATCCTCATCGATGGAGATGCCAATGTCCGACTAGCAGATTTCGGCCTACTCTCAATCATGTCAGACACCACAACCCCGGTATCCTCGAAATCGCTTACACAAGCCGGCACGCTGCGATGGATGAGCCCGGAACTCTTAAATCCGAAGAGGTTTAACCTCAAACGCAGTTGCCCGACGGAACGTTCGGATTGTTATGCGCTCGGAATGGTGGTGTACGAGGTCCTGAGTGGAGACGTGCCATTTTATCGCGATGGGACTCTTGATGCCGTCCTGAAGGTTCTCGATGGCAAGCGCCCCAAACGTCCTCGAGGAGCGAAAGGGGTCTGGTTCAACGACAACACATGGGGTGTCTTGGAGCGTTGCTGGAAGTCAGCCCCAAGTGACCGTTTGGAGGCCGCGTCCGTACTCCTTTGTTTGGAAAAGGGTTCGAGGTCGTGGTCACCACCTCAGGCGATGAATTTCGACTCGAGCGCTGAGGATAGCACAGATGAGAGCGAATTTTTTTCATCGTCTCATGCGGCTCCGCTCAAGTCTTCGGGGGAATTGCCACGGGTAAGAAAACCATCGATTGTACTTGGCGTCATGGGTGATCATAAACATCATAAGGCCAACAATGAGGCTAGGGAATCACATCGCGTCTCCCAAAGGGTATTCGAAAAGGCATGCATCTTTTTCTGACCTGTGGAAGTTTCGCTGAAGTCCTCTCAGCCGCCCTTAGGAGATCCTGGAGTGGGGGACCAGCTGCCACGTTCTTCAGAACATTTGTACAAGTCACCTTACGTCAATGGGCTTCAAATCATAAACCTGCAATTAAGTTTTTTTTTTTGATCAATTAACAAAACACGCCTTTCAAACGTGAGGACATTACGTTTAACGTGACGGACCATCGGAGCCGTAATTCACCGGGTCACCCCGAGATCTGATCGGTGATCCATGTTGATCCGCTGCTGTACACGCCGAACACCCTCGCGAGTCGCGTTGATTTCTACTTTTTGCCTTTTAATCTACAGTATTCGGAGCTACCCAAGTCACACAAATATCTTTACTGTACTCGAGACGCTTATACGAATCGTGCGGCTTTCTTTCCACCCCGCGTGTGATACAAGGAACGCTATCAACAGGCCAAGCCTCTGCCCCACAGAGTTATGAGGTCATACTGCCAGAACGCGAGGCGCTGGAACTAGGAAAGCATCCACGCGGTCGGTACTTATGCGAAGGCAAGGACTGAGCACAAAACTTTCGAGTGTCTGAAGCCCATGGTATCATCATGCTGTGGATATGCCGCCATCTCCCGTGTCCATAACGAGGTGTACTCGAGTTCTATTGTACATGAGCCAGGGACGTAGATAGAAAACAATACATCCCCTCCAATGCGGACAGAAATCTTGGTCTCGCCGTTCCCTGAACTCTCTATCTGCCATGGAGCACTGCGCCTCTGGGCGGGTTGCGATCATTCGAGTGGTTGCACTTCGGGCGAGCGAGGCGCGGTTTAGTAGACCGTGGACCGCAGAAGCTCGGCGCTAATCAACACACTTTGCGTTTGGCGCTTCGGATCCCTCACCCTCTTATGCGTGCAGTTGACATGCATGCGACCATGCGGAGGACTCGTGCCCTCATATTGGACCACTCCCTCTCTTTCCCCCGTCCCCTCTCGCCCGCCACACTATTTTGCAACAACCTTTGAACATCGGACGTTTGGCGATACATATGCTCTCCAATGTTGGAATTCGCTCAGCGACAATCGTGGCGTTGAACGCCGATATCGAAACCCTCACCGCCGCCCGAGAGGGCTTAGAAGTCATCCCCGTGAAAGTGATGTTTGAAACCGTTATTTCTGTCTTGGTTCCCGTTAGGGTACGAGTCTCCATTCTGTCCCCTTTCTTGCGCTCATCGTCGGCCACACCTCCAGGACGAGATGATAGACGATGATGCGCTCGTTGAATTGGCTCGGTGTTGTGCCAGAGCGTGCCTCATGCTGAAGGCCGCGACGGAAGGTTCAAGTAACTTGAGTGAACCTGCCCAGAAGACAATTGAGAGTTTGTATAAGTATGTAAATTCCGCCCAGCCACCTCTGTCGAGACTAATGGTCAACACTAGGACCGTACGCTACATCCAGTCCAAGGTCGACGAACACGTGCAGGGCGCCAACCACCTTTCAGATCCCCGTTCTGGGTCCGCAGAGGTGTCCCCTGTCATGTGGAAGGCAGAGTTACAGAAAGCCTTGGATTCTATCGATGTGTGTGGTTACCATCTCGGATTGCTACGGTTTCTAAACCATGTCAGCAGTGTATAGAGGCAGATGATGGCCCCTCGTCTGGCAAACCTGAACTGCCCGAACAGCCACCCTTAAACGCCCCTTCTCCTATCGTGGAGCCTCCCGACTCTGGTAAACAAGCCTTGCAGAGGTTAGTCGGTGGCGGTATTCCCCAGGACGAGCTCGTCTCGTCTATCGCGGAGGTCTTCTCGAGCAGGGAAGCAATCGACACGATCGGCCATCTACAAGCGAGTGACGCCCAAGTCTTTATCGACAACGTTGACGAGGTATTGCACCATTTTCCGATCGTTGGGAAATCGCGTTTGACCTCACTCGTGACCTCCCCCACCTATAGGCGTTAGAGAGGCCCAACTTTCCGGCACATACCCGCAACAGGTGCCTGGAGGCATTGTGTGGAGTGTGTGCTGGCCACAGTCTACTTCCAAGGTCGCTACAGATCGAGCTAGGGGAAAACCTAACGGGGGCTCCGTCGAGTCATGGTGGGTTCGGGGATGTGTGGAAACGCGAATATCGAGGGCAGCAGGTTGCAGTCAAGGTGTTGAAGGTGTACGAAAACAGTGACTTGCAAAAGATTACTCGCGTGAGTCCTCAGCTTTCCCCCGGTGCCCATTGACGTGTTGACTGTAAACCATGTAGAAGTTCTGCAGGGAGTTCATCACTTGGAAATATCTCCGTCATCCGAACGTGTTGCCATTGGTGGGGGTGATAATGTCTGGGGACCGGCTCATGATGGTCTCTGAATGGATGTCAAACGGCAACATTACCGAGTTCGTCAAGGCGAATGTGAACGTGAACCGGCTCGAGCTTGTAAGTTGTAATTCGAGTTCCTATGATATCCGTTTCTCGTTTAAGATTGAACCGTTCTTGCAGCTTGTGGGCGTTGCAAAGGGTCTGGTCTATATGCACGGACAAAAGATGGCCCACGGAGATCTTAAAGGGGTACGTTCTCGAGCGCAAGCCTACCCTCCTTCTCTAACGAATATTCGTGAAGCAAAATATCCTCATCGACGGAGACTCTAATGCCCGCCTAGCAGATTTCGGCCTACTCTCGATTACGCCAGACACCACAAACCCGGTATCCTCGAAATCGCTTACACAAGCCGGCACGCCGCGATGGATGAGCCCGGAACTCTTAAGTCCGGAGAGGTTTCACCTCAAACACAGCCGGCCGACGGAAAGTTCGGATTGTTACGCGCTTGCGATGGTGGTATACGAGGTCCTGAGTGGAAACGTGCCGTTCTATCGCTATGGGACTTTTGAAGCTGCATTGAGGGTTCTTGAGGGGAAGCGCCCTAGACGTCCACGAGGAGCGAAAGGGGTCTGGTTCAACGACAACACATGGGGTGTCTTGGAGCGTTGCTGGGAGTCCACCCCAAGTGATCGTTTGGAGGTCGCGGACGTGCTCCTTTGTTTGGAACAGGGTTCGAGGTCGTGGTCATCGCCTCAGGCGATGGACTTCGACTCGAGCGCTGAGGATAGCACAGATGAGAGCGAAATTTATCCACCGTCTCATGTGGCTCCGCTCAAATCGTCGGGTGACTTGCCACTGGTAAGAAAACCATCTATCGTACTTGGCGTCGTGGGTGCTCATAAAAATCACAAGGCCAATAATGAGGCGAGGGAATCACATCACCCGGTCGTCTCCCGAAGGGTAGTTGAAAAGGTGTGCATCTTTTTCTGACCCGTGGAGGTGTCACTAAAGTCCTCTCAGCCGTCCTTAGGAGATCCTGGAGTGGGGGACCAGCGTGCTTCAGAACACTTGTATAAGTCGTATTACGTCAATGGGCTTCAAACCATAAGCCTGCAATTAAGTTTTTTTTTTTTAATTAACTAACGGAACACGCTGTTCCAGCGCAGGACGTTCCAACTGAATACGTTCCACGGTCCGGACATGTACAGCCACCTGATCGGTGATCTATTTTTGACACGGCCGAACATCTTCGCATTTATTTCTGCTTGTTGCTTTTTAATTTACGATATTTTGAGTTATGTACCTGCAGTATCATTGATCGTACTCGAAATGCGCATAGTGCATATACGAATCATTTTCAACCGCGTGCTTTATAATAAAGTCACCGTCGGCCAAGCCTCCTCTATCCACTGGGTTATGAGGTCATACTGCCAGAACACGAGGCGCTGAAAAACATTCACGTGATCTACATGCTGCCATCCCCCGTGTCCGTAACGTGGTGTACATGAGGTCTGGTGTATTCAAGCCAGAGCCGTAGATAGAAGAACAATACATCCCCTCCAATGTGGCCCAAAGTTTTGGTCTCGCCATTCCCTGAACTCTCTGTCAGTACCCCATTCTTGTTCCGTCAGATCGCAGGCGAAGGTGATTGGAAAAAATGGGGACCACCGTAGCTAATGCCCTTCGAGCTAACAGTCATAAAACCAGCGCAGCGGATTTTGTTCGCGGATGAACTGATAGAGGGGAATAAAGCAAGGGTTTGAGGACCGCGTTCATTGAAAAGACATGATGCTCCGCGCGAAAGCCACCTTCGCTAGAGAAGGTGTTTGGTGAGTTGTCGCCCATTTTCCGCAACACTAGAATATCCTGAATCTCGAAAAAGCTTCGCGCACGTCAGAGAACTCGAAAGTGTCGATGATCCCTTGTAATTTGCGGCAACAAGTTTCACACGCGTTCCCTTCTGTCCCCCAACCACCTCGAATTGACTCGTACACGGCCTTCAAGCAAAGCGAGTGTGGTTTTTAGAATCGAACGAGTAACCAACAAAGATCCGGCCATTCCTGGTGACACTCGCCGGAAAGCCCCCAAGGTGCGTCTAATGAAATCCTTTGGGTTTTTATGAGTCGACGGTGCGAAGCGCCGTGTCGATCCATAGGGCGACCGAGGCTTTGCACCAGAACGAGTCTATCTTGGAGTTTTGGTGCTCTGGAGTGGTCGATCGGAGCCCGAAACGCGGCTATATAGGTTTAATATTCGAATCGGGCATATGTGTAGGAGGTAGCGTACCTGAGAGGTAGCTTGTGATTCCGATAAACTCCAGGTTGTCAGAGTGTCTCTGCACCAAATTCGCCATCAATCCGACATCCCGATCTGAGAACCATGGTACTTGAAGTGTGGGGGCATTCAGGAGGGGGGTAGCTGTGCAGTTGAATGGATCCCTTCCATTAGACGCAGCCAGAGGAACCCTGTGAGTCTGGGTGAGTTTGAAGGGTTGTTCCATGCTACGTGCCTGTGTCGACGGGTGCAGGGTATCCACCGCAGATCCTCGAGAAGGGGGAGGGGCGGGCGAGGTTGGAAGGTGAGACGCACTGCGACCTGACAATGGACAGAAACTCGGGCAACGGAACGAGAAAGGCCATTTGATCCTTCAGCGAGTCGGTGTCAGCGTCCGACTGTGCAATACCACGAAGTTAGTAGCGTGTCAGTATGTACGGCGGTGAAGAGCTTCGGGCGACAGATGGATAGAGTCCCGTGCTATGAGCAGGGGAATTCGTAGTATCCGCAAAGGCCCCTCCACTGTTTGACCGTTGACCTCGAGGATTGCAGAAAAGGTAGTGTTGTATGCACTGAGTCCAAGGTTTGAACCCGAAGACTAGCCAACACGCGCTGAGTTGTCTGGCACTGTTCGTCGCGAATGGCGATAATGAGACTCTGGGATTGTACATCAGCCAATGGTCCTGGGCCCCAATGTCACGCATCGTATACATCAATCCGGGCCTCAGTGGTCATTCACGTCGAAACAAAGTGGGGGAGGGTGCGGAGGACCTCAAAAGGCACAATGGACGGATCTGCCCGGAGCGCCCACCATGAGCCTCAGACTTCCACACACCGAGCCCACACCCCCCTTCCACCGGACGACAGCATGCCTCACCCGATAATCGAGATCAGCGAATTAACCCAGCTTATCATCGACCAGTGCCTTCTCCTCGGCAATAAACGGAGCCTCGTATCGCTCGCATGCACCTGTCGGGCTTTGGAGGAACAGGCACTCAGCGCCCTGTGGTCAGAGGAACCTTCGCTGAGGAATCTCGTCAGGAGCACCCTGCCACGAGAAATTATCTACCCCCGAAAACCACTGCATAAGGTGCGTTGGATATAACGATCGTTATGTGGCTCGGTTCTGATGGGTGTATCTAGCCTACAAACGCAGAGTGGGATAGGTTTCGTCGATACGCATCTTGGATGCGTCGACTTACCTTGGATCGGGACTTTGATGAGTCGGAAGAGATCTTCCCTTTGATGCCCTCCAGCTGGTTAGACGAAGTTGTTTTTCCGGGGCTACGGAAATTGCATTGGCCGGCCAACCCCCACACCCTCCCTTTCCATCGACTCCTTCTCTCCCCAACATTGACAACGCTCTCGCTCAAATACTACTCCTTCGGTTCCTCAGAGGAGGATTTTTCAATCTTACGGCCAGTGATCATGGGACTGGATACTTCCCACCTCCGAGATCTATACCTTCGATGGTTCGTCCGTGAAGAAGCCAACAGGCAGATGGAATCCGTGGCCTCCTGCGCGGTCCTTCGATGTGGACCAGCTCTCAAGGGCCTGGGCGTATCCTCTTCATTATCGGATGCGGCGGTCCAACATATAATGCAACTTCCCAACCTTAGCACGTGGTGTGCATCGACTGGGCTACCAAGGAGACCCAATTTGTCCCCATCCGACATCTTTCCCCGACTCAATTACCTGACGCTGGCGGGGGAAGTGTCATTAGAGTGGCTCGCCTTCTTCACAACAACCGCACATCACATTTCCTCGGGACGGGGCTCCCATTCATCATCCAATCGTGGTCCAGTTCAAAGGCTTTGCCATTTGCATATATCCACAGGGGTCTCAATCAATGCTGTCCTCATGTCCCACATCATGCATTTCCGCGAATTGACTTTCCTCAACTTGCTATCAAATTGTGACTGGGAGGGATGTGCTTTCAGCTTGACGGACGATGATATCGCGGAGATCACGAGCGCACTGTCTCGCTTGGTGCATGCCGTGTTAGGAATGGTGTGTTCCGCCAACTCATGTCGAACCACCGTCGCCTCCCTCGTGTCCTTTTCCACCCAGTGCAGGGACTTGGAAAGCCTAGAAGTCCACTTTAACACGGCCAATCTCCGCAACGACCTCGAGTCCGTGACGGCGGACCCTCGACTCGACAACTTACCTTCGCTTCGAACGTCCAACGATTTCCATTTGTCACTGACAGATGCACCGCTTGCAATCGATGACGATGACTCTGTATCAGTGCTGAGCGGTTTTCGTAGGATCTTCCCTTCTCTTGTTGCGATCGGAGGGGGTGAGATCCCCTGGGGTCCCTGGATCTGAGGCTTCCAGAGGTGTACGCTGCAAGCTCGTTGGTCGGTTTTTTGCCTCTTGTAGATTGAATTAAAGCTCTAGTTATTTTATGCCGCCATGTCGAAACCATTTGCCACGTCCATGTAGGCCCGGTATTTCCGCTGTCAGTTAGCGTCCCCCCCGCAATAATCGGTCAGCTCGAACCAAAAAACCTAGGTAAATATGCGGGTCAAACGCTGGTGGCTGTATAATTCGTCGGCAACACATACATCAAGACAATCCATCCACCTCCTTGGGTTACGAGGGGTTACATGACGTTTGCACGAATCCAGAGAAGTCCACAGTTTTAGAACAAGAAGAGCCGGTCGAGGCCCGGCAAACGCACGCTTGGGATTCACTGGAGGTCTAAACGTTTAGATCCCACAGCCTCAAATACCATGTGATAGCATTCTATCTACTGCTCAGTGGCCAAGCTGAAGCAGAAGAGAATATGCAATGGAACACTGGTGATTCAAAAGGCGCCTCGCCCATTCTGTGGAGTCCGAGTACTCATATCTGCAGATGCCCTCAACCAAAACCGGGGGCAGTTGGTAGCTGTGTGAAAATCTTTGGAACACTTGGGGTCTGAGGCGAGATTTTCCAGGATTTGTTGTGTAACTTCTAGCAAGATCATTAGCAGCGCTAGCGACAGTCATGGGCTCCACGCGGCTTTTTGATTCATAGGTTCCCGTAAAAAAAATGCACGGGAAAGGGGTCCCAGCGAGACCCTGAATCATTTGGCAATTTATAATTCTGCGCGAGGGCGATGGAGGAGATCTAGAGGATCAATTTGAACTCCAAAGGCGGAATCGATTAGGATGAGCCTTACAAGGCGGGCGCCTGCATCCCTCTTGCAGCGGACAGTCTCCATGCCTCACCCAATCATCGAGATCAGCGAATTGGCCCAGGTCATCTTCGACCACTGCCTCCTCCTCAGAGATGAACGGAGCCTCATATCGCTCGCGTGCACCTGTCGGGCTCTGGAGGAACAGGCTCTCAGCACCCTGTGGTCAGAACAATCGTCGTTGGTGACTCTCATCGAAAGTGCCTTACCACCGGGCATTTTGACCTCCTCCAAACCTCTGCCACAGGTGCGTTGGGTACAACAATTGTTACGTGGCTCATTTCTGATTGCGGTGTCTAGCCTACAAGCGCGCACTGGGACAAGTTTCGACGATATGCGTCCTGGATGCGCCGGCTCGTCTTGACTTGGAAGTCGGGGATCCCAGGAGAGGTCTTCCATTTGATATCCCTCAGCTTATCGGACGGGGTTGCGTGTCCCGGGCTGCGGGAATTGTGTTGGAAGGCCAACCTCAACACCCTTCCTTTCCATCGGCTCTTTCTCTCCCCCAAATTGACGACGCTCTCACTCACATACTCGTCCCTCTCCGCCGAATCTTCGGAGAGAGACCTTTTAATTTTACGGCCGGTGATCATGGGATTGGACACCTTTCCTCTTCAACACCTACACCTCCAGTGGTGGATTCCCGGAGAAGTGGGCCGGCAGATGGAATCCGCTGCCTCCTCTGCGATCCTTCGATGCGGACCTGCTCTCGAGACGCTAGCCGTATTTTCGCCTGTGTCTGCAGAGGCAATCCAATACGTGATGCAACTTCCCAACCTCATCACGTGGTACACGTCGAATGGGCCACCAAACACACTCACCCTGCCACTCTCCGAGGTCTTCCCCCAACTCGACCTCCTGGAGCTAGTGTTGGAAGTGTCATTTGAGTGGCTCACTTTCTTCACGAAAACCTCATGTCCCATCTCCTCGGGGCAGAATTCCCGCTTACCCCTCAATCGTGGACCCATTCAAAGGCTTGGTGGTCTGGTGACTTATCCCAAAGTTGCGATTGACGCTGCTTTCATGTCCCCCATCATGCTGTTCCGCGATTTGGTTTTTCTCAGGTTGACATCAGCTTGTTGCCCCGTATTGGGGTGTGCTTTCAGCTTGACGGACGATGATATCGCGGAGATTGCGACGGCGCTACCTCGCTTGGGAGAGGCCGTGTTGGGAATCGTGTGTTCCGTCAACTCGTGTCAAACCACCGTTGCCTCCCTCGTCTCCCTTTCCACACGTTGCAGGGATTTGGAACTCCTAGAAATCCATTTCAACACGGCAAATCTTCGAATCGACCTCGAGTCGGTGTCGGCGGACCCTCGACTTGACACCTTGCCTTCGCTCCGGACACGCGACATTTTCCATCTGTCACTGTCGAATGCACCGTATGCAATCAAAGAGGACGACGCTGTGCCAGTGCTGAGGGGTTTTCGCAGGATCTTCCCTTCGCTCACCGAAATTAGCGGGAATACCACCCCATGGAAGGAACTCAGTCTAAGGCTTTCGGAGGGGTGACCCCCGAGCCCAAAGTTGTTCGATAGTTTTATATGCCGCCGAATTTCCCCCTTTCTATGCCACCGTGTCGACTTCGTTCACCACGTTTATGTGGGGAAGTATGCCTTTCGTTCTAGTTTGGACAGAATGTATCTAATTGGGCGGATACGCTTTATTGTGTTATGCGCAGCATGTAGAATGTACGTACTCTAAGTCGTGAACGTTTGAACCCTGGCGGATTCTGACTGCTTAGAACTCACGACCGTTAAAAACCACCTGCTTTCCTCTCAAATTCCAGCGAGAAATTTTTCGTATAACCAATCATGAGGCGACAGACTTGAAGTCCTGAGGATCTCCTCTCAATTTTCGATGGCCTTCCCTCCGTTCAATCCGTTGAGAAATACACATCACCAAGGAGTCAATACGACGGCATCGATAACGTTCAACCGTCTCCTGGTCTAAATCTCCAACGCCTCCGAAGAAACCGCGCACCGTGCAATCATCCTCCAAGAGAATGATGAATAAAGACTTTGTCACCATAATTCTCAATGGCGATGAGCGTGAGGCCATCAAGTATTTAGTGATGATCATCGGAACTGTTCCCTCGCGATTGGTGGTATGAAAAGGGTTTTGGTACATCACTGGAATTCATAAGGAAAGTAGATATGTTCCGATGGTCGTGAGTTGGTTCGCGACCTACAATAAATACATCTGACATGCTGCGCATAACACATTGAGGCTTACCCCCCAGATACGTTTTGTCAGAGCTAACTTACAAAAGACATATGTCCCCACGTAAACGTGGCGAATGATTTAGGCAGAACGGGGAGGGGTTCTGCGGAATCAGTGGTCTGCAAAAAGCTGTCATACGAGCTTGCGAGTCACTCCCCCTCTGGAAAACTTGGGCTCCACCAGGAATTATCCCCACTGATTTTGGTGAGCGAAGAAAAGATCCTATGAAATCCCCTCAGGACCGGTACGAGGTCGTCCTCGTCGATTGTATATGGTGCGCTTGACAGAAACAGATGGAAAATATTGGATGTTCGAAGTGAAGGTAATTCGGTAAGTCGAGGGTCCGCCGACGCCAACTCGAGGTCGTTGCGAAGATTTTCCGTGTTGAAGTGGACCTCTAATTGCTCCAGGCCTCTGCACTGCGTGGAAAAGGAGACGAGGGAGGCGACGGTGGTTCGGCACGAGTTGGCGGAACAAATGGTCCCAAACGAGACCTCCACCAAACGAGGTAGTGCAGTCGCGATCTCCGCGATATCATCGTCCGTCAAGCTGAAACCACATCCCCCCGCGGTGGAACAGGACGATGTCAAGCACAAGAAAATCAGCTCGCGGAATAGCGTGATGGGGGACATAAAATCAGCGTCGATGGGGACTTCCATGAAAGTAAACAATCCGCGAAGCGTTTGAACGGGTCCACGATGGAGGGGCGGGTAGGAACTTTTCTCCGAGGGAATGTGACGTGCGGTTTTCGTGAGGAAGGTGAGCCACTCTAACGAAACTTCCTCCGCCAGCGACAGATACTCGAGTCGGGGAAAGATATCAGGTAGCGCCAAATTGGTTGTCTTTGGTGGCCCGTTCGGCGTGTGCCATATTCTCAGGTTGGGAAGCTGCATTGTATGTTGAATTGCCGCGTCCGATAAGGGCGAATATACACACAACTCCTTGAGAGCAGGTCCGCACAGAAGGACTGCAGAGGAGGCGATGGGTCCGATCTGCCTGTTAGCTTCTTCAGGAATCTCCCACCGAAGGTATAGTTCTTGGAGATGGAAGGTGTCCAGTCCCATGATCATTGATTGCAGGATTGAGATATCCTCCTCCGAGGAACCATCATGACCGGGCTTGTACGTGAATGAGAACGTTTTCAGTTTTGGGGAGAGAAGGAGCCGGTGGAAAGGGAGGGTTTCTCGGTTGGCTCCCCACTCCAAGTCCTGCAGCTCGGGACACACAACCCCATCCGACAAGCCGAGGGACATGAAACGGAAGACCTCTTTCGACATTCCGTATCTCTCCTGCTGCAAGAGGAGTTTACGCATCCAAGACGCGTATCGACGAAACCTGTCCCACTCTGCATTTGTAGCCTAAACGTGCCAATCAGAAACAAGCCACGTAACGATCAGTATTCCCAACGCACCTGTGGCAGTGGTCTGCGGGAGTACATAATGCCTCGTCTTACGGTGCTCCTGATGAGAGTCTCCAGCGACGATTGCTTCGACCACAGGGTGCTGAGAGCCTGTTCCTCCAAAGCCCGACAGGTGCATGCGAGCGATACGAGGCTTTGTCCGTTGCCGAGGAGGAGGCAGTGGTCGAGGATGACTTGGGTTAATTCGCTGATCTCGATTATCGGGTGAGGCCCCATGGAGATCGCCTGGTGCAAGAGGAGATGTGGGCGCTCTGCGGACCTCCAATTTCGTAACTTTTCAGAGGCCTCAACGCTGAGTTCACTTGGTACACCCGACACAGAAATATTCAATACTTTCCAGCCTCTCGCCTAAAATGCATTAAAGAGATGCTTCACGGACCAGGTGCTGTGCTACGGCGACGAAATATCTCCTTTTGCTACAGTTTTGTGTGAATGGTCACCGAGGTGCGGATGGACCACCAGTGACCACTGGCCATGGTTGACACTCGGGGCGGTAGCTTAAGCGTAAGAATCCCTAACAAATCTCATTGCGTAGTCTCAGCGTGCGGTAGTCAGACCCTAGAGGCCGTCTTTTAGTCTAAATGGGAGCTACGCTCGACTCGTGCACGGAGTCAAGCAAAGGGGGGGGTCATCTGCCTCGTCCGGGAAGTGGTGTACTACTCCGAGATATCATGGACAGAATGGATGAGGCCGAAAGCTTGTAGGCGTGGAAGCAGGCGCAGGGAGGGACTTGGAAATGGGGTCAATCGAGTCCGGAGACATCCCACTCCCTCCCGAAAAGGCGTTTTCATTGAAGGTGAAACCTATTGTTCGGAGACGAGGCACCATTGCTTCGCTGTCCGTGGTTCCAGGTTTGTCACATAGAATGTCGTGGTCGAGACTCTCCGGAAGACAACGATTCCACAACGTGGTTCACGCCGAGTATTTTCCGCGTTTTGGCTTGTTCGTAGTACCTCAGTCGAGGTGGAACTTGTAAATCATGTCCATCTATCCGCATGGAAGTGAATGAGCGGTGGATTGTGTATTGCCTGATAGAGGGTCCATGAACATTAGACTCTAGAGAGCAGAATTACGCTATAAAAAAGATACCTAACTCGAGCGAAAGGTTGTATTTCTAACTTTTAACCCCCTTAACTTCACCTTCACACCTTCTCTGGCGTAGAAACATCCGCTCCAGCAACGGTCGCATTCTCTGACGGTTCAGGTTTTTTCCCGAGGAACATCGATTGGACGACCCCAAGAGCGTTTCCGCTCATCTCCTTCGCCATCGCTTGCCTATCCTCCTCCAGCAGTCGCTCAAAGTTCTCCTTGTTCGCCGCGATGTAGGCCTGCTCTTCCTTATATAATGCTTGAGCTTCCGCGCGTTTTTGTTCAAGGTATGTCGGAGGGACGGGAGATTTGGACTGCAAGCAAGAAGGTCAGTTTGAGCAACTCTGGGTTGGGACAGTTCCATGCGGGAAGGTGCAGACGTACGGGAGTAGAAGTGCTACCAAACATGCTGCTCAGCGTGAAGCCGGACTCCGATAATCGCTTCGCTCCGCTCTGTTGCCAAGCTTCGATATGTCGCTTCTTGGCCTCCGCCTCCTGCTTAGCATACTCCACTGGGACGTCCTTCCCGTGGAAAGCCTTCAGGATCGGCCGTACATCAGGTGGTCGATAAATCGCGATCGCTAAAATAATCGAGCATCATTAACGTTCTTCCACACATCAGTTCTAGGATGCGCTACCCACATTCGAGGAAGGGGATCATTGCTACCAGACCCCTGTCTCCTGGTGTGCCCTTCCACTTCGGGATAACCAGCGAGTTGTCGGGATGGGTGGTGCAGTGGTCCGGATCGGTGTCAAGAAGAATGACTTTGGACAAGTCTCGATTCAAATACGAGAGATCCTAGTAGGACACAATTAAATTGTGATCGTGTATACTGGTACCATCGCGCACCTTCACAGGCCGTCCGTTTTCAGACTTCGTCGCGTCCCGGAACAGTTTATACGCCACATGGAACCCGTATGGGTCTAGCTTCTCGACAATTGGAGCTGCCGTCTGGTGATCGTGAGTGAGCGCAAGACATCCAGTCTATGAGGGGAGGGAAATCACGTAGTTGTGCTGAGTCGTGAAGATCACGACTTCGTAGAACTGAGACAGGTATGCCAGGAAGTAATCGACACCGGGTCGCTTGGCAGTTCTCCAGCCGTATTGTCTCTGGGTATGACTTTCGTCAGTAACGGAACGTTTAGAACTGTAAGGCTGACTTACATCCCAAGTGGATGTCACGAGCAGATCGTCTAAGGAGAGGACGAGTGTGTAAGGCTTCTGATGAGGTGCTGGGAGTGGAGGGGGGAGAAGCTCGGTCCAGATTGGCTTTGTGAACAGCTGAAAGAGAGAAAGTTAGGCGCTTTAATGACGAACAGAGGATTGGAACAGCATACATCGAACACGCCACTAGCTCTCTCCACTGTTCGTCCCCACCTCGTCGAAGGAGCAGTCTCTAATGTCTGCGCCACGTGGAACACAAATAATCAGCGACTACACAAGATAATGCCAACAAAAGTGGAACTCACCATCCTCTTCTCTTTCAGTTCCGCTTCCGTCCACTCCCCGCCCAGAGATGCCGCATACACTCCCAACCCAAGTGCCGCGATGCCAATCATGAGTTTACTCATGTGCCTTGTCTTCCGCTCAATTGAACTTGGGGAGTCTTTAGCAGACCGGGCGCCTGTACGCTCAGAGCGTGGTGTTTCGTCCGCGGCAGTAAAGTCCAACGTCGAAAGGCTTGGAAGGTCTGAGAGCTTTGAGTCTGAGATGTCACCGGGTGCCGCAGGTGCTTGCTCCGGAGCCGAGGGATCGACATTAGGGTGTTGTTTGGAGGGTTCTGAAGAGGATTGTGACGAGGCCGCTGGCTGGCTGCCTGACGGGTCTTGCTGAGGCCTCTTCGATTTTTTGGAGGCGAATGTCCTGGCGTGAATGGGGTATTGGACGAGAGCTCGTCGAGCGGGAAGTTGAGCAGCCAGCCGTGCAACGAGCATTTTTTCGCGAATTTTTTTTCGGAACGGTCGGCGTCACTGCTGAGCGGAAAGCGTTTGCTGGAAAGAATCCGAAGACGCGCCTCGGCACACTCACACGCCGCGGTCGGCTTCCTTCACCACAACGCCCATGCGTGACGCTGGGTCATCTGCCTTCGCTGCTAGTCGTATCCGTGGATACAATTATGCGCCAATCACCGCCACACAAGCCTTTCTCTTTCGCGAACTGGGACGAATAAATCCGACCGGGGAGGTCCCTTTATGGTTAACTCTATGCGCTTGCCCCTCACGGAGCCTCACGGCCGCGGATTTATCGCTGGAACGAAAGGCACCCCAAACGCAATGTCTAGCAAGGCGTCTTGATATCGGCCATCAAAGAAGGGTCGTTTGTCATGGTAAGATCGTTGGCTTTACTTTATGGCAGATGCCTCGTTGCCTACTACTTATCGCATTTTCATCTTTCGTGATGTGGGTAAACAGATTCAGTATGTAAGCGGTGAGTTCCTTTTCCTTCAAAATTCACGTGTGAGACGCTGGCGGACGAAATCACCGCCGCAGTACTGGGGCAGTTTTGTTCTACAAGCCGTTCGTTATCTTCGCGCCATTTTCCCTGATAACTACCGGAACCCATCAGGGTCGTGAGGCCGAGTCGGTCATGAATTCGGATGCGCTGACCCATCGCGAGTGTTATCTAGCGGTCCCGGGGATCTATCTCCGACCAGAATACTTACCATCCACGCAGATGTCCAACCCTGTGCTTATCGATTGTATGATTTGATGACTTTCAACAGCCAACAATCGTACCATAGAAATCACGTTCCTTCCAACGGCCCACAGATCGGAGTTTGCCTCATGTAGCAGCGATCCGTCCCATTCCTGCCGCACCTCTTGGTCCGATATGGAGGCAGGTGTACTCGAGACGCTTCCTCGACCCATCACGGCAACGCACCCAAACCACTTGAAACGTTCGACTATCTATTGACCTATACTAGCCCGCAACGTTTGGGAATGATCTAGGCTTCTGACGCGTCGGTTCCAGACCGTCTGTGACACACCCTCGATACCTGTCTCTTCCAATATGGTAAGTTTTGTGGCGCAATGCCGTATGGGATCCAGGTCTACGTTTACGCCTTCTCGGTGTTACTTATAGCTTAAAGTCGCACTTTTCTGTGTAAAAATCGTAGCTGCAATTTGGTTCAAGGGGTGGAATCGCGAAGACCGCCTAAGTAGTGCATGCGCAATTTAGCCGATCGATCGAGCCGCGTGCAGTGATGAAATCAGACAAAAGTCCAAATAAATTTCTCGGGAAATTTGTGGAAGATATAAAAGACCGACTTCCGCCCTCCCCAATCCCCAGCATTCGCTCTCCGCTTCCACCTCCATCGTCTACGTCTCTGACCGCGCCTTGCGACAAAACAAAAACCCGTTCCCCCCCTTCCTTTGCATGTACTCCAACCAGCTCGGTAGTACTCACAACCCACACCGCGGAAGCAAGCACTCCAGCCCAAGCCCTAGAGCAGGACATTAACACCCTTCCTCTTCGTCGTTGACTTTACCTCTTCTATCCGTAACCGAAAAATGGCCCCTACCACTTCTTCCGGTTACACCACCCCCGACAGCGAGCTGGAGTCCATCCTCCCTCTTCACCCGACAGCGGCTCGTCGCCCTCATCAAATCGTTGTCGAATCCGAGAATTCCAGGTTCTCCGATGACTACATCATTTCAAAGTACACCGACCGTGGTGCTGATGTCGTCGTCGTCAACGGGCAATATATCGTGAAGCCCACAGCTCGCTCCTACGAGTTCCAGACCCAGCGCGAGGTCTCCAAGACTGGGTACGCATCTCAGCACGTCGATATATGCTATCAATTTTGTGCTGATATCCTTTGTTTCCACGTCCAGACTGATGATGGTCGGCATTGGAGGGAATAATGGCACGACTCTCGCCGCCACCGTCCTTGCCAACCGCCACAACGTTGTCTGGCACACAAAGTCTGGCATTCAGCAGCCTAACTACATTGGATCTGTCCTCCGCGCCTCCACAATCCGTCTAGGTGTCGACCCTACCACCGGCAAAGACGTGAATGTCCCCCTCGGTGACGTTTTGCCTATGGTCCACCCCAACGACCTCGTCCTCGGTGGATGGGATATTTCTGGCTTGCCGCTCGACAAGGCCATGGCTCGCGCTGAAGTTCTCCCTTGGGACCTCCAACGTCAACTCACTGGCCACATGGCCCACTTGGGCAAGCCCCTCCCCTCGATCTACTACCCAGACTTCATCGCCGCCAACCAGGAGGCCCGTGCGGATAACCTCATCCCCGGAAACGACAAGCAAGTCCACCTCGAAAGAATCCGTGCTGATATTCGCGAGTTCAGGTCCGCCAACGATTTAGACCGTATCGTCGTTTTCTGGACCGCCAATACCGAGAGGTACAGCGACATCATTCCCGGAGTTAATGACACTGCAGACAACCTCTTGAAAGCGATCAAGAATTCCCACTCCGAGGTTTCCCCTTCCACACTCTTCGCTGTGGCCGCTATCCTTGAGGGCGAGCCTTTCATCAACGGAGCTCCACAAAACACCTTCGTTCCTGGTGTCATTGAGCTTGCGGAGCGTCATCGTGCCTTCATTAGTGGCGACGATCTCAAATCAGGGCAGACAAAGCTCAAGTCTGTCTTCGCCGAGTTCTTGGTAAACGCTGGCATCAAACCCCTCGCCATTTCCTCTTACAACCACCTCGGCAACAACGACGGACGCAATCTCTCCGCTGATGCCCAGTTCAAGTCTAAGGAGATCTCCAAGAGCAGCGTCGTCGACGACATGGTCGATGCCAACCGCCTACTCTACAAGCCTCCTGTTCCGGGAGCCAAGGGCGAGCACCCCGATCACATCGTTGTGATCAAATACGTACCTGCCGTCGGTGATTCCAAGCGTGCGATCGACGAATACTACTCCGAGATCTTCTGCGGTGGCCGTTCTACCATCAACATCTTCAACGAGTGCGAGGACTCGCTCTTGGCTACTCCCCTGATCCTCGACCTCTCCATCCTGGCTGAGCTCTTGACTCGCGTCAAGTACAGGGATGTCACCGCGGGAGAGACCGAGTTTAACTCACTCTACTCAGTCCTCTCCCTGTTGAGCTACATGCTCAAGGCTCCTCTAGTCAAGCCCGGCACGGATGTGGTGAACAGCTTGGGAAGGCAGAGGAACGCACTCGAGACGTTCTTGAAGGCTTGCCTCGGATTGGAGGGTAGCACCGATTTGTTGTTGAAGTCCAGGATTTGGTAAATCGGCCTTGTGCCACGCGAACTAGGGTTGGAGGTTTTCAACAGCCACGATTCAAATTCAAATGTCGTCTCTTTACGTATCTCACCGAGCATTCAACTGCTCGCTTCTGTTTACTGCTTGATGTATTACTCTACTGAAATGCAACGTTCCAGATTTACACCGCGTGATTGTGAGGGTACACAAGGGATGCGCAACACGCAACTTTCCCTAGGGACCAATCCATCCTGGTGTCCGGGGTCCTTGATCTGGGCGATCGGGCGAAAAATGCAGGAGGTGATGGCTGTGACCAGAGTGCCCAGCGCGGTCTGCAGAGATGGTTTCGAGCAAACAACACTCCCATTCCTTATATCTCAACACGAGACAATTGACAATTCCTGGCGGAGCATGTACAGAAGCCTTTTCTAAGACGGAAGGGCGGTTTTCACCCCCCTCAGAGTCCTCAAGCCTCACCGCTTAACGATGGAGGGTTGTGTATCCTGGGATGCGCTCTCCCCGAGGCAGCTAGGACCCGCGGCCGCCGAGACAGCCAAACACCAACGAATGCTTCAGCCCGATCCCGGTTCCCGGTTCCTTGCACTCACTCTTTGATCTCGGACTCCGCTTCAGCGTGCGAACCTCGCGATATTACGAACGCTCTTCACCCCACTTGCAGAAAAGCCACGTTTTGTACGCGCGTTGAACCTCGGCTGCCGTTTCTCATTCAGTCACACAAAAGGGTGACGCTAGCTCCTGACAAAGTAAGTTAGCGAGCTGTCGGCGAGTATCCAATGGGTGATTGAGTGACAATCCGCAGGGTTTACATTTGGTGCACACGAATCAGGGACAAACTTTCATGAGGAGCCAGTCAAGGCCCAGACCATTGTATCGGAATATCGTCGGTAAACCCCATTTTGTATCCATAAAATGTGATGACTTCATCAGAAACACTGCCTGGTGGGGGTCTGGCGGGACTTTCTCCTCGACCGTTTTTGATCCCCACATGTGTAGGTTCCTCGTTCGGTGCTCCATCTATATGGTTCCACTCATAAACTTCCAAAGACCGCGCGCGAATGAATGAATGTGGTTACAATTTACCTCCGAGCCAGTTTGATCACTCAGGAGGCCTCTGTACCTCGCATCATCGTGGTCAGTCCTCACGCCAAAACTCACTGTTTGTTCATGATTACTCCAACAGATAACGTCTAGTTATCTGCCATCAAATCCCTGCTACATCAGCAAATGAGGCATTGTATTATTCTGTTTTATTTTCATTGTTTGAACTTGTCCGAGTTATTTGAACTTATTTAGACCTCCTTTTTTTACAATCGCCGCTCGTCGAGTTCGCCCAAATAAGATGTGTGACAATCAAGAAAATAATAATCGGAGGCAATTGCAAAAACAACAGGGCGCTAATACAGGGTTTTGAAGGCGTGGTAGTCTATGTATTTATTCAGATAGAAACCCTTGAATACATCGAGCGTGTTAGTAAAGTTGATCTCCCTTGGGATGGGAGTATTGTCCTTGAAGACCGGCAATAGATGCGCGCCGCGGATGATGGAGTCGAGGTGGATAACGGACATGATTCTGGAATCATCTGGGCTGTAGTCCGGTTCAAAGATCCAGAGACCGTTGTCGGGGTCCGGTTCAGTGAATGTCTTGCAAAATTCATGAACAAGGGCGCATTGATACATTTCATCCTTAAGGGCAAACGAGAACAAGAGATGCACCCTCGCAACATTGAGACCCCTCACCCCAGCCAGGTCTGAGCCGGTGACAAGAAGGACACAATCGCGGCGGGGTGCCGTGATACCGCTCGTCTGCCACCTTGTGGTGGACCGGATGGTTTCGTGGTATAGTCCCTCGATACCGGAAATGTTGCTTGGGGCGCAGAAAACGGCTTTGGCGGAATTGAAGACAGATAAATCCTTGACGTACTCGAGGGATGGACAGGAGGAGAGGGGAGGGGTTCCGTCGAACGTGGGGTTCTCTTGGTAAAACAAAAAACGCCGGACAAGAGCCTCGAGATTTTCCTGCTTGATGTGTCGGCCAAGCTCCTGGAACGAGATCAGAGGGTATCCGCGTGCTGTGTTGTCCGTCAGCAATGTTGTTAGGCATGAACAGGAAGGTATTTTTACCTCGTTTATGTGCAAGAGTGACCTCGCTGAACACGGATGGACCATCCACCGGACCTGTCTCTTCTCCGTCCTCATCGGCGTCGAGGTCTCGGCCATGTTCATCGTTATCGTGCAGATCTGAATCCTCCGTGTCGTCATCGCTAGTATCTTCAGAGAGGTCGCGAAGCTTCTCGAGCGCCTCACCGAGACAGGTGCCGTTGAGCATGCCACGGGATGAGAAGTCTACCCTTGCGGCAGCGAGTTTGTCGTTCCGACTGTTGGTGGTTAGCATTTGGCCGAGAGCTTCGTAGTGATTGGACTGGCGCCATGGCTTCTTGACAGCGCTGATATGCTTCGACTCGGTGATTGACGACGACAGCCCGTTTGGAGCTCCAAACTTTTCGATGTGGTGACGGTAATGGACAAGGGCATGTTGGCGGGGAAGCGAAAATCCGGTTGGACGTACACCGCTCTCTTGAAAAATCTTGCGGTGGTGGTGGAACTTGGCAAGATTGTGATCGAGGGCGTTGAGCGAGCTTTGAGTGATGGTGTCCAGACGTGCGATGTAACAGAACTCTAAGAAGGCTGTGATGGTCTTGATGATGTCGATGGGTACGATGCCTTCAAGTGAAGTAACGAAGACCTGGTTGGAAGTCAGTTGAAATCTTTGTCGAGTATCGACGTACTGACCTTCATGAATGCTTTGGAATCATTTCCAGTCCACTGTTGGAAATTTCGTCCTTGTTTGAATCTGCGGAGGCCGGGGAACAAGGGAGTTATTGCGATTCTGAGAGGGGGGCGAGGAACATGAACCAGGGAATTAATTAGAGATTGATTGAAGCAGACCTTCGATCAATCTCATCGAGCATTTCTGCACCCCGAGCGTGACCATTCTGTATGTTAAGGTAGGTCTCAACCCACGAAACGAGGTGGTCCTTGTAGGTCCCTTTGATCGCTTGGTGGAGGAGGTCTGGCGTAAGAAGCTCGTAGATATCTGCACGTGGAAATTTTGTAGTGAACGGCTGGTGTCGACAGTCAGTTTATATTCGGAGGCAGGTGGTGGAGTGCAACATACGAGGAAGTTAGGGACAATCCCATAGCCAAACCATAGGGTATCCTCATCCTCTGTTTCAGAGAGTTCCAAGAGCTGTCGGAGTGTGCGAAGCACAGCGGGTGAGCCGTCAAGGTCCGCGGGGTTAGCAGTGCACCTAAGGGAGGGAGTGTCGATTTTAGTCCAACGCCCGGGGTAAAAAAGGGATTACGAACGTGACGCACCATCCATATACAGTTCCAGCAGCAGTAGATTGCTCAGGGTAGTCCGCAATGTACGGGCCAAAGCCGTAGATTGCACGACGAAAATGGTGGTCGGCACATTGGACAACATCCCATTTGGTCATATAATTTTTGATGGAGTCGTTGATCACGACAAGGCTGCCATGGAAGAGACGGCGGCGGAAGTCGCGGAAGAGGCTGTTCTTTGTGTCCTCACGTGAACCTGTGGGCCGGGTCAAACTGGGATGATGAAAAATAGAATGAAACTACCTTTAGGAATCGGAAGGAATCCGATGAGGACAAGTGCATGCTTGTGTGCTTGCCGAATGCGGTTGTGGACATTCCCGACCGAAAGATAAATTGGGTGATATTCGTGTTGACCGGTCGCGACCGAAACGGTCGTTTTGTCGGTGCTGAGCATGATGGGAACGAACATGGATCCGTGTGTTGTGGGATCTGTCGCAATAATATCCTGTATGTTAATTGTCAGCGGGTGGTAGGCGTGCGATGACATTGGCCTACGCATTGTTCCCATGCCCAGTCTCCACTCATAAAGTCTTTATATTGTCGTTCCCCGTCTTGAAAGTCCTGGTGGGGCGCATAGTCGATACCTGAGGTAAACTCGGGGTTTGCAAGGATGTGGTGGATGACCTTTCTCGGGTCGCGATACCATATCGGGTACTTTTTCCTCATCCACTCTGGTACCGGTCCATCTTCAGGAAGAAGCCACTGATATTGCGCAGTGTATGACCTCCACGGAATGTTTCCCAGTCCGATCGCGTCGATCTGAGAATGGAGGTCTTGATGTGAGGTGATGGGGGGGACGTCGTTATGGGGGACTAGTGTGGCGCTCCAGATATCAAGTAGGTCATTTATAATGGTCTGTGAGAGATGGGCTTTGAGATATAGAATCTCCGCGAGCTCAAATCCGGCTCGAGATGTGAATGGGGTCCAATCATCTTCTGACTTGGGTGGTTGTGGTGCTGGCGGCATCCCCAATGGGAGAAACGAGCCGCGATGGTCACAAGGGGACCCTTTTAGGAGTTTGTGAGCATAGGAATAGGTGAATAATTTGAAACATACCATTGATCACCGGATGATACTCGCGATGGAGGTTTCGAGGTGGGTTTCCAAGCCGAGGGAGTGGGCGATGGACAAAGTTGTGTTGGACCAACCCGCGCAGAGACTTACAGACCTTGCCACATTCAGAGCAAGGAAAGAGAGAGGGACGGCCAGTTGCCATCGAGGCAGACCAGGCACGAGCGTGAGGGGAGGGGAGGTGGGAAGACTCGGGAAGAGCGACGTGGCAAGGGACCTGGTCGCGGCGTGGGACTTCGTCGAAAAACCTGAGTGCCGAGCCATTGTGCGCTGATGCCACAACTTCTCTCATCCCCCTTCCCTCCCCCTCCAGTCGTTGCACCCTATCGTCACTCTCGCCCTCCTGCCTCTCTGTTGCCTTCTTCTCTATTTCTACGTGATTTCCAAGTTACAAGAGGCAGCTCGAAGCCTGTGACTTGGCGCTAGGTTTTCTGGCCCACCCGATGGTGTCTGCACCCGCTCTCTCAACGCCAATCGCATCGACTGCTTCGATGCCATCCACCCCGATTCCCTTTACACTGGTTGTGCTTACTCTCCCGTTACCAGCCGCATCAGTTCTCACCATGCCGACTGGTCCAGCTCTTCCGATGTCACTCGCCTCGCTTTTTTCGATGCCGCCTGATTCAAATTCTTCAACTTCGACTACACCCTTCACACCTCTCAACCAGTCAGACTGTAGGAGAAGCACTGAGATCCTACCCTCACACGCAATCACTCCCAGCACATTCCCGGCCCCCGAGGAAGGGAAGGAAGTGCCCACGGTGCTCCGATGCCAACTTCTTTGTGTCCGGGCACATGACTTCCAGTATAAATTGGACTGTGTTTTTCCACCTTGTTCCCTCTCACCCCTCTCACTTCACTCGTTTATTTACCCCGTTCCTCATCTTGTTTGCCTCGTTCTCCATCTCATTTCCCTCGTTCTCCATCCCGTTTGCCTCGTTCTTCATCCCACTTGCCTCGTTCTTCATCTCGTTCATCTCGCCCTTCATCTCATCCATTTAACTACTCTCGTTTCTTACTTCCCTCTTCAAGCTCATTCTCCACTATGGTTAGCACCCGCATAAAGAACAAGGACGCCCGCCCGGGTGCGCCTGTGATGACCGAGGCGGCAAAGATCAAGGCCGGTATCCCATCTGCGAAGCGTCAAAGCAAGAAACCATCAAAGGCTGAGCAAATCCGTATACTCGAAGCACGAATAGCTGCCTTCGAGAACCCGGATGATGATGACACCATGCCTATTTCACAGGAGCCACTGGTAAGTCCTTTGTTATCTTTTTTTCCCCTCGCTGACCTCTTTGGTGACTTAGTTTACAAGGGACAGTAGTCCTGAGGACGTTGACAGGCTAGTCACCGGCTCTGAAGCCCCAACCGAGCTAGACTCCGAGGAGTACACGATCGTAGGTGGGAAAAGGATCCCCTCAAGCTCCTATGACCCTCGGTATGTTAATCTGAGCGTTCATTGACTACGGCCTAAAGTTTCTTCTTATCCAGGGCTCTTAAGCGGACAAAAGCATACACCTCGTTCAACGACATTCGTCCAACAATCCGCAACAAGCCATCCGGCCTTGTTGGAAACTGGTCTCAGGTGCTTACGAAGGCGGGTTCACCTCTCCACCGGTCGCCCAGCTCAACACTCTCGACGCCATCATCATCATCTCAGGTGCTCAGTCCATCAGTTTCGACGTCTTGGGAACAAGACACATTTCCGATGATGTCAAACACGGGTCCTGTCATCCCTGTGTGGGATGCTGCCACTCCCTTCACAAACACGGGTCCTGCCATCCCTGCGTGGGATGCCGCCACTCCTTTCATCGGTCAGACACCTTTCCCGTTCCAGTTCAACATGCAGCAATATCCCCAAGCAACCTCCACCCCTCAGACAGTAGGACCCTTCCCCCCAGCTCAGATCTACTCGTTACCAAGGAGGCACAAAGATGGAAAAGGCAAATTACAGATTCCTGGGCAGGGGGCTCTACCACACGGCATCAAAATTGAGTTCCGAAACACATTCATTCGACATATCATGAGGCTTGTTTGTTCGGACACAACACCATGGACCAACCCTCTTCTTCCTTTCTACCAGCAAGAGTTTGCCGCTATATACCCAGGCCTCCCGTACCAAATTCATGCAAACGATGCAGTCGTTCTCTCGGCAAGTATCTCAAGCAAGTCGAGCATATCCATCTTCTTATGTTTTTATTCCACAGACCAATCGTGATCTTGGTGTGCTCCGGAACCACATTGGTGCTGAAGGTTTCGACGAAGTCGTCAAGTCCCTCGCTGTCCAGTTCTCCAAGCGAACATTAAACTCGAAGGCGGCAAAAGCAGCTTACATCAACACCCTCCTCAATTCCTCTCAACGTCCATTCATCTGGGAATACTTCCGCCCTGGCACCATTGAGATTCCTCGAGGCGAAGAGACATACTACGACGAGGTGAGTACTCTTCTACCCTTCATATCAAATTACCACTAATATTTCAATAACAACAGAAACGCCGGGGCCGGTTCCAATCTATCCCAGTCCTTCGTGCTTTCCTGAAGTATTACACATTTCATGGCATTCGGGCACGACTCCCATCTGAAGATGCTGGTCGACCCATTGGTGCGCTCGCACTCGCAGCTGCTGCTGTAAGTCCCCCTCCCATCCTAACTACGTCACACTCACCTTTTCTCAGGTTGAACGCGGGTACTATTTACACCGCTTTGGTGAACTTTCCTCGACCACCAACAAGTTCTCTTCTACCAACTGGATCAATGCCACCAACAGGTACCTCGGTATGATTGCGAAACTCACCGATGGTGATTGGGATGAGATATTCGTGGCTCTTTACCAGGTCCAGGAGTCCCACACCCATGAGGCCCAGGTTGAGGCAGGAGTGGACATAGAGGAAGAAGAGTATGAATCGTTGCTTCCAGATGATCCCCCGACCCCGCCCCCCAGCTAGTCCTGCGCAGCTACAGATCAATCTAGATACCCTGTTCCTAGTTGCCCTTACCTAAAAGCCAGTTGCCGAACAATTATTTCTCGTTTCTGTTATCAATTACCTCCCTCGTTATCCCTACCTTAACCACATTTTAGTTTGACTTTAATCGATCTTATTTCCACCGCGTAATCCGTCCGAAAAATAAGCTGTCGAACATACAGAATATGTGGCAATATTATATAAAATTCGGACCTACATTATATAACTTGGTTATTTGTGCTTATCTGCAAAATAAGCACTGTAAACCGTGAAACAAGTTCCTTGCCACGTTTGCTGATGTAGTGGCACCCTTCTGTAACCGATGTACTCATTGTTTAATCTTCCCCCATGGACGGTCGCTCATTCAATGCCAAATTTTTTTAGCATATCAATTCATAAGTACTTCTACTCTCGCAACCGCGCCTCGTGAAATCTATGCTAACCCATGCCGAATATATGGCAGATGCTTCCATTCATCACTTCAACACAACGCCACCAATTCATCTCCGTTCCTGTGAGCCATTTCAGCTCACCCCTGACAAGCTTTCTCGCACGAGTGTTATCTAATCCCCGGCTGACACGGGTAGGCAAAAGCGAGCTGAGCCATCACCGTTGATCTTTTTATTGAAGCACGTTGTCTGTCACCGCGTCAAGGCTGTGCGTGGTCGATCGCGCTTTGTCACTGACTCGTTGGTTTTCTTTTGTGTATTGAAGGATTGTAGGCGGCCGCGGTTGCGTTACTCGTGTTTCTGTATAGTACTGACGACGGGTCACGGTATTGCAGGTTCCTCACCCGCAAGTGGAACACAGGTGACCGCTCATCTGCATCAGCACCCAGATATCCACCTTTCCCCCGATGGTTGGTTCCGGAGTTCCTGTTAGCCCGACACCGAACGAACGCTCCCACTGACGCTCCCTAACATGCGAGTTTCACGTCATATGGCCGTGCAAGTTCCGTATTTTGGGTTCTCCTGCAATTTTTCAAGCCGATGATTGGCAGTTATTTGTGTGCACCAGGCTCCCCCGTCCTCCACTCTCAATATATTGGGAGGACTCATCTTTCCAACCCCATTCCCCTTCCCTATTCCCCCTGGCGACATGCACTCAAATTGAAAATTCTCGTATTTTTTTTTTGCTTCTTCCACTTCTTTCTCCTTTCACTGCAGCGAGGACCAATTTTACCCAATACGCGACAGACTTCAGAAATGATACCGATGCAGTCTGCGGGGTTGGCTGCCCAGTCCGAAAGCTTCAGTTGGAGGGAGTTCACCCAGTTGTTTGCCCCATGGGTCCTTCCTTGGTTGGGTCTGATCAGCCAAATCCCCTTTGGTTCTGCTACGCGGACGACTACTTCTCACGTCAGTTTTCGCCTCCCTTCGTCACCTGTTTTATTGCTCACCAGAACACATTTCCGCACACAGTCCGTCAGCCATTATTAGCGTAGGATCTCGCCCTTTAGCAGTTATACCCCCTCGCCCTCACCTCCCTTAACGTTGGATCAGTCTATCGAAGGACGAAACGGTGCGCGCACAAGAGCGCTTTGGACATTGCGAACGGATTTATATCTCTTCAGCAAACCTCTTGGGCTCACCAATCATCCGCGGCTTTTCACTCATACACTGATCAGCCAGCTGGAGGGAGGAGATCTCCGAACGCCTCAGCAGGAGGAACGCCTGCTCTGTCGCTGCGGATGCGTCCGTCACATGGGTTGTTGTCTCGTATCTGCTCACTCCTGTCGACTCCTTCGTCTCTCTAGCCCCCGACACGGGTAATTAACCATCTGAGGACCAAGCCTCTGGCCGTGATTGGAGTGGTTGGTCATCGGGTGGCCATGGCTTCCAACGTTCACCAGCGGCGAGATGAAGACGGCTTCAAGTTCCGTCACGTAAATCAGTAGGTAACAAAAAAAGCCATCGGAAGGATATGACCTCAGTGCTAACGGGAACAAGAACGCGACCACGAGTGTTGCCGGCTCGTCTACCCACCGTTTCCTACAGCTCCATTCTCTCCGAGTAGGGTAGTCTCTTCGTCGGCGTGGACCTTAGTTCACTCAACAGGGATGAGCTTCAGGTTGCGGCCAAGTTCAACTACTCCAGGGTCACGCGGCACCTCGTCCTCCTCGATGATGTCTTGAAAGCTGGTTCTTAATAAAGAGGAGGTGGGTCTTTCGGGAAACCATCTGATTCTAGATGTTTTCTCACTGATTCTCGCTCAAAGGGACTGGTACCTGAGGCCACCTTCAAGTACGCAAGGAGGATGTGATTCAGAAGAAGACGATACCTAGGTTGATAACCAGGGGTCGACTGCGTCGTGGGACGTTGCAGGGCCGGAACAACTTCGCATGTGTCCTCGGTGGGGCCAATCTCGTTCCTTGGGTGCTTCGTTCTCGAGGAAGGCGTTTCGGTAGGCAGAAGAGATCTCGCAATCCCATATTGTGGATGATTCGGTGTAGATGATGTGGAGGCAGCCGATAAGATGGGCACGTGGGACTCGTGGTGTTCTTCGCATTCAAAGCCAACAAACACTAGGCGCCTCTCCCCAGAAACTTCCCTGGTGTTGGCCATGCCGCGGTGCCGGAACCCAATATGTACCATCGAAAGGTAAACAAAACTTGGGGCCTGTTCTATAGAGGATGATCTGCCTTGAGTGTGCGTGTTCGTAAGACTTCCGATGCCGCTGTGATCGCTGCTTCGGTTCATCCCTGACAAGCATTCTTGCAGAAGTTGATCTGCCGCTCTGCTTATGCGGGTACACAGGAGTGACCTTGCGATCGCGCTTTGTCGCTGAGCCGTTCCTTCGTGTATTGGAGGATTGTAGATGGGTGCGATTGCGTCCCCCATATTGCGGCTATAGTACGGACAATGAATCGTGGCGTGGCACCCACGGATTGAGTACCAGTGACAGCTTTCCTGCCATGGCGCTGTTTTATAGCCGCTTCCCGCTCCACCTTTCACTCTGTTTGCATTCATCCATTGGCCTCGGACAAGTCCCCAGATATACACCATTCAATCTACCCATTCATGCTATTGTCCGTGGACCACACCCCAGATATACACCTTCCTCCAAACGGCAGGATCCAGGGTTTCTGTTGGCTCGATAACAAAAGAATCCTTCCACTGGCGTCTCCTTGCATTCGGCGATCGTACCCTTGCCCTGTCTTGAATTATTTTGCAATCTTCCAAGCTGATTGACGGTTATGCGTGTACGCCAGCCTCCCTGCCCTGTAATTTCAGATAAATACCGGGAGGGTTCTGCCGTTCCAACCCCACCGCCCTCCCCCCGACGGCATGCGCCCATACCCCACTCGTATTCTCTTGTTTCTAATTTTGTGTCCCTTCGCCGTGGAAGGGACCAATTTCACCCAATGCTTGATAGACTTCAGAAATGATACCAATGCAGTGGGCGGGGTTGACTATCAAGGTCGCCCAACCAACTCTTCGCAAGCCATCGGGTTCACCTACGAGACCTGCACGGCTCGATGTGGGTCAGGGCCCGAAAGTTTCGCTTGGAGGGAGTTCGCCCAGCTGTTTGCCTCATGGCTCCTTCCTTGGTTGGCTCTGATCAGCCAACTCCCCTTCGGTTCTGGAAATTACGCGGACGACTTCTTCTCAGGTCAGTTTTCTCCCCCTTCGTCCCCTGTTTCATCGCTCACCCAAATACGTTCCCGCCCACGATCAGTCATCATGAGCGTAGGATCCCCCGCTTTAGCAGCCTACTCCCTCGTCCTCACTTCCCTCAATGCTCGATCAGTCTATCGAATGGCGGAAAACTGCGCGCACGAGAGCGCTATGGTTGTGGCGAACGCGTTGATACATCTTCAGCAAACCTCCCTCGAGCTCACCAAAGATCCGCGCCTTCTCACTGATATACTGATCAACCATCGTTGGAGGGAGGAGATCGCCGAACGCCTCCACCCGAGGAACGCATGGTCCGTCGCTGCAGCCACATCCGTCTTATGGGTTGTCATCTCGTACCTATTTACTCTCGTCGACTCCTTCGTCTCCCTCGCCACCGACCCGGTGGATGAACCATCCGAGGGCCAAGCGGTTGGTACCATCTGGCTATGGTTGCTGTGCTTGGTCATCGGGTGGTTATGGGTTCCAACTTTCACCAGCAGCGAGTTGAAGAGGGCCATCGGTCACGCGAATAAGCAGGCAATGAAGAAAGCCGCCAAAAAGATCAAACAGGGGGCGGGCAGGGCGACCAAGGCGATCAGTTTTGCGACGAACATGGTTACCACCAAAATTACGAGGATAGCGACGGACATCAAAGAATCCAAGAAGCCCAGCATTGAAGCCCCCCCTGAGGAACCTGAGAAGGGGAAGGAAGAGTCGATTCGGGAGACGGTTCGGGAAGTTACGCCCGTCAACCCCCAACCAACTGTCTCTTACCAAGCGTACCCCGAAGGTCAACGGGGTCACGACCACCTCACCACAAGCGGGAATCAGGGTGCGGACCCGGACGTCTTGCCTCGCTCTGTCGCTCGGAGCCCGGCTCACCCTGAGAGGGATGGTCTCTTGCTTCGCGTGCACCTCGGTCCACTCAACAGGGACGAACGTCGGGTCGCGGCGACTTTCAACTACTCCAGGGTTATGCGGTATCGCGTCCTCGTCGGCGACGTTTTGGAAGCCTTGGAAAAGCTAGCCCGTGATGGGGGGGAGGTGGGTCTTTCGAGAAACCGTCTGATTCTAAATCTCGACTCACGGATTCTCGATGTATAAAAAAGGACCCGGTATCTGAGGCCGCCCCTACTCAGCCCGTCAAGAACCCCACGTTCCCTCCGGGAACTCTCATCTCGATGTTCAACGCCTCAGTCATCTCTCTGGTTTTGCAGTGCGGAATAACCACCGCAGCCACGGGAATCGTATTTTTCACCCCCACGATCGGTCTGGGGTGCCGTTCTATGGGATACATCATCTACGGAGGGATATCGGTTTACATCATGTTCTCCACCATCATCTCGACAATCGCCGCCCGCATCGCGGAAACTCGCGGGGACAAATCCACCGTCGTTAAATTCTTCGCGACCTTTATCGCCATCGCCCTCCGCAGGACCTGCCTCCTGCTCGCCTTGATAAACATGATGGGATTGATCCTGATGTCTTGCCTCCAGTTCTCGAATTTCCTCGATGACTGTTACTGCAACGCGAGCGTCCTTGGACGCGGCAAGGGTTCATATATTGTCGTTGCTTATGACGGATCGATTAACACGATGAGGACCTCTCGTATCATTGCCACTATCCTCGCTGGGGCTAGTATGTCCATCTTCATGGTTTTCCTTTGGCTCATGAGTGCTTTGCCATCTGACCCCACAGAATTTTAGAACACCCTTTCATTTCTTCTCTGTTTGTGTGCTCACAACGTTTTTGTACTCTCTTGTACGGCTGTACTACTCGGATTGATCATACTTCGTTCCTTATTTTGTATCAAAACGATAATATTCGTGATCAAAACCAATTTTAAAACGTTTGATAGCGCCGTAGTAAAGTGAACATTGCTCGTCAAATTGTGGCTCCAGTAACTTTGCCTGCGGAATAGGCGGTCAAGCTCATAGCATTGGCCACGGCGCGCTTTATATGACGTCCTAAAGCACTAGGGGAGGATGATAAATGGCAAGGAACCCCGCACTCGTGAATGTGGGCATCCGAAGGGTTATGATGGACCGCCAGCTGGTCACTTCTGTCCCGATCTGCACCGGCAACTTCCGCCATTCCCAGATCCGTTTCCACCATGCTCGCTGGCGGCCGATGCGAGCATGAGGCCAAAAACGCTCTTCAACACACATCGAGAAACCACGTTTTGTCCACGCGCTGAACCTCATCTGCTCTTTTTTGTCCAGTGACACGAGTCTCTGCTGAAACAAGTTAGGAAGCCGCCGGGAAACATCTGGTAATACCGAACCCTCCCGGTATACTGATTCGTAAATCCTTTCACTCACGCGGCCGCCCTTCTTGAAGCCTATGCTGGATATCTGGCAGATGCTTCCATTCATCACTGCAATACAATGCCACCAATTCATTCCGCGCCTATGATCGCTGCTTGCCACTTCGGTTCATCCTAACACGCTTTCTCGCAGAAGTTTAGCTAATCACCCACTCACGCGGGTAGGCAAAAAGCGATCATGCCATTGCCATTCTGTCATGGATCTTTCCCTTGGATGTCACCAGGCCAGGGCTGGGCGTGGCCCATCGCGCTTTGCCGCTGGGTCACTCTTTCGTGGATTGAAGGATCGTTGGTGGGCGCGATCGCGTACCCATGTTCCCGTGGAGTACGGACGAAGGGTTGCGGCGTACCGGGATTTCTACCTGCGATTGAAACACAGGAAGCTGCTTCCGCACGAGGCTGACCGGCGCCCTGACCTAGAGTCGCTTCCCGTCCAATCCTTTCGCCGTGCCTACATTCATATCACTGGCTGTAAATGGCGCCTCATCAGCACCCAGATATCCACGTTTCCCCCGATAATAAGATCCAGGGTACCGGTTAGCTGGATACCGAAAGAACATCCCCGCTGACATCTCCCAGCATTCGACTCTCACGTCAGATGATCGTAATCATGCCCTGCTTTGAAATCTTCCAAGTTGAATGAAGGTTATGCGTGCGCACCAGCCTCCCCCCTCCCTGCTATCTTAGATAAATACCGAGAACCTCTCGTTCCGATTCCCCCCACCCTCCCCTTCCCTCTTTCCCTCCCCCTGCAGACATGCGCCCAGATCCCACTCGTGTTCTCTTGCTTCTCCTACTTTTTTATCCTTTCGTCGCAGCGAAGACCAACTTCACCCAATGCCTGATAGATTTCAGAAATGAAACCGGCGCATTGGGCGGGGTCGACTACCGAGGTAACCCAACAAGCTCTGCACAAGCTGTCGGGTTCACCTACGAGACCTGCACGACTCGATGTGGCCCACAGTCCGAAGCTTTCAACTGGAGAGAGTTCACCCAGTTGTTTGCCTCGTGGCTTCTTCCTTGGTTGGCTCTGATCAGCCAACTCCCCTTTGGTTCTGGAGACTACGCAGATGACTTCGTCTCGGGTCCGTTTTTTCCTCTCCCTCCTCAATTTTTACTGTTCTCGCCCTAATACGTCCCGCACGCCACCAGTTATCATGAGCGTGGGGTCCCCTGCCCTGGCCGCATACTCCCTCATCCTTACTTCCCTAAATGCTCGATTGGTCTATCGAAGGGCGAAGAAATGCACCCACGAAAGCGCGGGGGACGTTGCGAACGCATTGATATCACTTCAGCAAATCCCTCTCAAGCTCACCGACGAGCCACGCCTTCTCAAGTACATACCGATCAACCATCATTGGAGAGAGGAGATCGCCGACCGGCTCAACCGGAGGAACGCCTGGTCTGTCGCTGCAGCTGCATCCATCTTCTGGGTTGTCATCGCGTACCTATTCACTCTCGTCGACTCCTTCGTCTCTCTTGCCTCTGACACGGGTAATGAACCATCCGAGGGCCAAGCGGTTGGCACCCTCTGGCTGTGGTTGCTGTGCTTGGTCGTCGGGTGGTTATGGGTCCCGACTTTCACCAGCGGCGAGTTGAGGAGGGCTCTTGTCCACGCGAACAGGCAGGCAGTGAAGAAAGCGGCCAAGAAGATCAAACAGAAGGCGAACAAGGCGATTACCACCGCGAAGAACAAGGTTAACAAGGTTAACTCCAAATTCGCGAAGCGGAAAGATCCCAAGGCACCCGGTATCGAAACCCCCCGCGAGGAATCTCAGAAGGCGAAGGAAGAGTCGATCCAAGAAGATGTAAACCCAAAAACCCCTTTTCCTGAGCCTCTTAGCGAACAACCCACTGTTTCCTACCAAGAGTACCACGAAGGTCAACGGGATCATAGCCACATCGGCATCGGCGCGAACCTGAGTGATGAATCCTTGCATCGCTCCGTCGCACAGAGCTCAATCAAACTCGGGAAGCATACTCTCTTCGTCCCCGTAGACCTCGATTCACTCAATAGGGATGAGCGTCGGATCGCGGCGACTTTCAACTACTCCAGGGTCATGCGGTATCTCGTCTTCGTCGATGACGTTTTAAATGCCTTGGAAGACCTGGCTAGCGATAGAGAGGAGGTGGGTCTTTCGAGAAACCGTCTGATTTTCTGGATGTTGTCTCACTGGGTCTCGATAGAAAAAGATCCATGAATCTGGGGCCACGGAGAATCCCACATTTCCCCCGGAAGCTCTCAGTTCGATGTTCAACGCCTCGATTGTCTCCCTCGTTTTGCAGAGTGGTATAACCGCCGCCGCCACGGGAATCGTAATCTTCACCCCCACGATTGGTCTGGGGTGCCGTTCTCTGGGATATCTCATCTATGGAGGGCTATCGATCACCATCATGATCCTTACCATCATCTCGACAATCTTCGCCCGCATCGCGGAAACTCGTGGGGCAAGATCCAGCGTCGTCAGATTCTTCACGGCTTTCATCGCAATAGCCCTCCGCAGGATCTGCCTCTTGCTCGCCTTAGTGAACATGATAGGACTTATCCTGATATCCTGTCTCCAGTTCTCGAATTTCCTCAATAACTGCTACTGCAACGCGAGCGTCCTCGGACGTGGCGCGGGTTCGTATATTGTCATATCTTATGACGGATGGTTCGACACGATGAGGGAGGCTCGTATCACCGCCACTGTCGTCGCCGCGATCAGTATGTCTATCTACATGGTTTTCCTTCGGCTCATGAGCACTTTGCCACGCAGCCCCGCAGACATGTAGAATACCCTCATGTTTTCCCCTCTGTCTGTACTCGCTGTATTTGTTTCTCGTAGGTAAGACTGCTCACAGAATTGATGTACTCTCTTGTTTGTGTTTACGTACTCACTCGGTACCGGATAAACTGATCGCATATCGATCCTACCATGCACGATGCCAAGATGGCCCCAAACCTCTCCGACCTTCGAGGACCGATCGTGTAATCGTTGTTCTTTGATCTTTGCTGCCATCAGAAGCCGTTGTACACCGCCAATCCCCGTTGAATGGGTGGCTTCAGCGGCTTCGGGCACCCCCAACCCATTGGCTCATATAACGGTATGGGTGCACCAAAGCCTAAGAGCCTATCGGGCTCTAGGCGATCCATCCATCACCGCGTGGATATCTGGGTCAGCGTGGGCCGTTCCTGATTAATGATCTATCTATGTAGATACCGGTGCATTCGTATTCGCCCGCCGGTTCCTACATAGGCCTATTAAGATGTGACGTCCTATGTAGTGGCGTCCGAGTATATGGCATGTAAGGCCACCTCGCGGCCGACGACGCCCATATCGTGATTGAAGGTTGAGAGTGTCCTCGGGATGTGGAATCCGAAATGCGATGGTGTGATACAAGCACAGGCTCGGCATCGCCGTTCTACCAGCCGTTCTACGCTAGGCTATGACTTCGCAATACGACAGATAACAATTGGATAATATTCAGGATATACGCTACATGCAAACAAAGATCAGGCGATATTTCGGGCAAAGCACGTTCAAGAATGTTGGTAAGTAAGCGAGGGCACGATCGTTCCGAGCGTCAGGTCAGAATAAGCTTTGAAGTTCCCGCTTGGCCAGACGAAGACGGTCAAGCCTCTTTCCGAGGTCTTCCCTTCGAGACTGAATGTCCGGAGGCTCCTGCAGGAATTGATTGGCCCTCTCCATACAATCTGGACCAGTTATCTCAAGCCCGTCAATGAGGGCCCCGCGAATCCCACGATTCCAGTCCAAGCCTCGGAGGAGCTCTTGATCGACGGTCATGGGGACCATGTCGGTGAACCGCTTGTAGGAGACTAAGGGCAAGTCGTAAGCGGCAAAACAAAGGAAGGGAATAGCAATCAAGCATACCTTGGAAGTATCCTCGGACACTTGCCATGATCTTCAGGGCCGGTTCATACCGGTCGCGCGCAATCAACTCCTCCGGACGGAGATCCTCATCCCCCTTCCTGTTCTTCTCCGCCCTCGCACCACGATAGGACTCCAGGAACTTCTGGCGGTAGTCGGAAAAGTAATGTTCGTTAAGAGTGAACGTCGCAGCTGCTTCCATTTCCAGCAACCAATCAATCTTCTCAAGGGTCGTGTCATGGCACTTGAGGAGAACCTCGTTGACGATGGACCTAGCAAGCCCGGTTTATTTGGACGCCAGAACAGGACACAGGAAGGTGAACTCACTTGGCCCTGTGATAAAGACCTCCATGGGCATAGGAAGAAAAGTGTTCTTCAACCATGCCATTCACCCGTTCAGCTAGAATCGTGTATTCCGCTTCGAAGAGGTCGTGGCTCGGATCTGTCCACCTCTCGATCGCTTGTTTGATGAACTTCCTTGTGACGATGAACGGGTAGTTGTCAGGAAGCTCTCTGGTCTTCGCTCTACATTCTTTCTTAGCGGCTGGATGGCATAAACGGACAAATCTCACTTACTGTAGTGCCAGATTCATAACGTGATCCACATAGATGGCGCCATCATCCGAACCCAACAGCGCTTTCTCAGCAGCAAGGAACGAGGGGGGCTCGTAGTCCAGCCAATCACCAGATTTATATGGACGGAAGTCTGGGGCGGTGTCCCTGATGGCGTCCCTAAATTTTGTGTGAAGGGGTCTGATGGTCTGGTGGATTCCCCATTCATCGGGCGTGCCCTCAACGAAAGTAGAAAGAGAACGAGAGAAACCAGAAACCAGGTCGATAATTTCAGTGACCGCGTTCTCAGGGGGTGGTTTCGGGAGTTTGCGAAGGCGATTTTCTGTTTCCTTGAGGAGACTTTGCAACTCTTCAGCCAGCTGAGGAAGCCTAAAAAAGTCCACGAGTTCGGCGTGTGTAGCACAATTAACGACAACACCAAACTCACCTCCGTTTGATGAGATCCGAGAGAATTTTGCTCAAGGACTCTGTCAAGTTGCGCGTTCCGAACCTCCGCTGACAAAATGTCTCTGCACTCGACCAGGGAGCGGTGCTGGTGAAGAAATGGTTCTCCTGTGCGCGAGCCTCCGCCCACGTGACTCCGGTCTTGAGGTCGTTTGATCCGGGCTGCTTCACTGTGAACCATCCATTCGCGAGCGGCTCCGCGTCGTTTCGGATGAAACGTAGCCAATGATCTTCTTCACCGGGTGGGATCCGGTCCGGTTTAGTCAGAACGCCTGCGAGCGGAACAAGTCAGTCGGGTCTCCCATAGAAGATGGAAGCAAACGAACCGATCGTCCGCTTTCCTTCAGGGTCGTACTGCTTCGCAATGTGATGCGCTCCTTGGTTCTCAAAGTCCGCTGTAGAGATAGAGGCATTAGCACAAGAAAGAAGAGACAGTGCGGAGCTTACTTTCGCATGTAACCGTGAGCAAGATCAAGCAACTTGGCTTGCAGATATACGTGGTGACCAAATCCTTCACAAGGTCGATATCGGAAGCGTTACCCCCCGTACCGACACTGGCAATAAGACCTTTTCGAGACTATTCAGTTCCACAGCCAGTTAGAAAATGGTGAAAGAAACATACCGGGCAAATCACAGAACGATAGATCAGTCAGCTCTGGACCGCTTATCTCGAGGGAAACACAGTTTTTAGAGAACGTGATGTCCCGACGCTCCGTATCTTCGTCCGGCCCAGTCAGGAACACGTCTGGGCTCCTGCTGGGGCAAAGAATCGCGCGTTGAGCACGACGGAGGCGTTCCTCGACTAGTTTCTTGTCTTTGATGGCCGGGCCGAATGGAATATTCTGTGCGGTACCCATAGGTCTCCCGAGTTCATCAAACGTCTTCCTTAACGAGACTTTGCATGACCATTGTTGGGTGGAATATGAAAGTCGGCATTCCGTGGGGCACCTAACAATAGGTTTAGCATTAGAACGGGCGAGGGAAGGTTATACCTACCTGGTACATGTACCACTGGCGCGAGGGAGTGTGATCCCCGAGATCGACTCAATCAACGAAGACTTGCCCGCGCTTTGCGAACCAACGACGGCGATCATCGGCAAGTCTATGTCCGACTGAACGCTGCGAGAGGCTTAGCGATGCATTCATGGCTCCAGACAAACAAACCTACCCAGTGTTATGCATACGGTTAACCAACTCAAGCATTCTGCGCCTTCCCGCGCTTTGGTCTGGGTCAGAGAGGCCCACGCCGCGGTCTGGAATAGGGGCGGGTAGCATGGTAGGCGTAGACTCGAGACTCGAGCTTAGGGGGGAGTCGGAAGAGGTGACAAAGGAGTTGACCGAAGAATTAGACATCGGCTTGGCGATACGCAGCTTGGTCTTCATAGGAGAGAAAGGCATGAGGGACGCTCCTGGACCACCCTCCTCGTTATATACCCCACCAACGGCCACCCCTTCCCAAGAAATAGTGTGGCGGGCATACAATCGGAGCAATATGGCCAAACATAGCGGCGCGACACGTGTACACATCGCTCATCCCCTGTTGCTACCGTTGTTGGAGCCAGACTACGGCATTTCCTTCTCCGGAGGGCGAAGAAAGGAACACAGTGAGGTAACACAACACCGGTACGCCGCATTCTGAAGTTCCTCCTGCGTCGAGAACGGAAGTCTTGGATGTCGTACAAGGAGAGCTTCCCACGTAGGTCGGAAACTGATACGAATTATTCAAGTAGACGTCGAATTTGATGCTGGAAACGTTCTCAGAATATATCCACGACCATCAGCGACTGCTCTCCCATTCCCATTAGTAGCGTGAGCTTCTTGCAGCGAAAATGAATGAGCTAGTTGCCGGTAGTCGAAATGAGCAAAAAGGTATTCGTGGTGGGTCCGCGTTGAGTTGCATGATGTGGCCGATCGTCGTGTTTGTGATTGAGTGGAAGCCGCCGTGAGGCGGCAACACTCAGAACAGCGACGGAAGGGACAACGGTTTGTCTTGTGAGAGAGAGAGATAGAGATAGAGAGAGGTATCCTACTGTAATCGAGGTCGAACACTATTTATATACTGTACTGTAATTCAACATGAACATAATGACGTCGTAATCATGCTCCCATGATTACATTGAGGTCATTTAGATCGATACGACTGTGTGGGACCTGCGCGCGCTACAGCGGTGTTTAACCAAGAGATACCCTAGCAAAATCCTATCCGCAAAGTACGGAAATTGGGATCGCGTCATGGGCGGGAGGGACAAGAAAATGCCCTGTAGTTCCCACCGCAGTGCCTCGTGGGGAGGGGCCGTTCGCGTCTCTTCAATAAGCCTTCCTTACTGCTGATATCAGGCGATTCCTGCAAGTACTCCTTTGCCTTCTCAAAACTCAGTGATCTCAAGTCCATTGGTCAATGCAAAATTGAGGCCGCGAACCCAGTCCAATCCTTGAAGGAGTTCGGCCCAGGCTTGGTCGACCATCATCGAAACCATGCGAACCGAACGAACGTGATTGAAGGTTGAGGGCCCTCGGGATGTAGAATTTGAGATGCGATGGCGCAATAAAAGTACAGGCTCAGCATCATGATTGGTGCTGGGTAGGGGGGATATGATCGCAACGAGCAACGGGTCGATACGACAGATGATGATTCAAGACATACGGTACATGCAGCGAATAATTCTGCGCACATTCAAGAGTATCGGAATGTAAGCAAGGGCACGCCGATTTTGATCATCATGGGGTTAGAACAAGCTTTGAAGCTCCCGCTTGGCCAGACGAAGACGCTCAAGCCTCTTTCCGAGGTCTTCCCTTCGAGACTGAACGTCAGGGGGCTCCTGCAAGTACTGACCAGCCCTCTCGACACAGTCCGGGCCAGCTATTTCAAGACCATCTACAAGGGCCCCGCGAATCCCTCGATCCCAGTCCAAGCCTCGCAGAAGCTCCTGATCGATAGTCATGGGGACCATGTCCGTGAACCGCTTGTAGGAGACTAGGCAAGGCATAAATGGCGTGAAAAAGGAAGGAAGTAGCAATCAAGCCTACCTTGGAAATATCCTCGGACACTTGCCATGATCTGCAGGGCAGGTTCATACCGGTCACGCGCAATCAACTCCTCCAGCCGAAGGTCCTCGTCCCCCTTCCTGTTCTCCTCCGCCCTCGCACCACGATAGGACTCCAGGAACTTCTGGCGGTAGTCGGAGAAATAGTGTTCATTGAGAGTGAACGTCGAAGTTGCTTCCATCTCCAGTAACCAATCAATCTTCTCGAGCGTCGTGGCATGACAGTCGGCGAGAACCTCGTTGACGATGGACCTAGCAAACCCAGTTTTGTTGAGCACCAGAACAGGACACGGAAAGGTGAACTTACTTGGCCCTGTGATATAGACCTCCATGGAAATAGGAAGCAAAGTGTTCTTCAACCATGCCGTTGACTCGTTCAACAAGAATCGCGTACTCCGCTTCAAAGAGGTCGTGGCTCGGATCCGACCACCTCTCGATCGCTTCTTTGATGAACTTCCTTGTGACGATGAATGGATAGTTGTCGGGAAGCTCTCTCGTCTTCGCCCTACATTATTACTTAACAGCTGGACAGTAAGGGTGAAAAAATCCTACTCACTGGAGTGCCAAGTTCATAACGTGATCCACATAGATGACGCCATCATCCGAACCTAACAGTGCTTTCTCGGTAGCAAGGAACGAGGGAGGCTCGTAGTTCAGCCAATCCCCAGACTTGTATGGACGGAAGTCTGGAGCAGTGTCCCGTATAGCGTCTCTGAATTTTGTGTGAAGAGGCCTGATGGTCTGGTGAATCCCTCGTTCATCAGGCGTACCCTCCACAAGAGTAGATAGAGAACGAGAAAAGCCAGAGACCAGGTCGATAATCTCAGTGACCGGGTTCTCGGGGGGTGGTTTCGGGAGTTTGCGAAGGCGATTTTCCGTTTCCTTGAGAAGGATTTGTAACTCTTCCGCCAGCTTAGGAAGCCTCAAGAAGTCCGCGAGTTTAGTGCCTCAGTGGTCACATCCAACAACGACACAAAACTCACCTCTGTTTGATGAGATCCGAGAGGATTTTGCTCAACGACTCTGTCAAATTGCGCGTTCCAAACCTCCTCTGACAGAACGTTTCTGCGCTCGACCAGGGAGTGGTGGTGGTGAAGAAATGGTTCTCTTGTGCGCGAGCCTCAGCCCATGTGACTCCAGTTTTGATCTCACTCGATCCGGGTTGCTTCACCGTGAACCATCCGTTCACGAGCGGCTCTCCTTCGTTTCGGATGAAACGTAGCCAAGCTTCTTCTTCCCCAGCTGGGATCCGGTCCGGCTTAGTTAGGACACCTGCAAGTATATTAGGTCGGTCAGGCCTCCCAAGGCGGGCGGGAACAAACACACCGATCGTTCGCTTTCCTTCTGGATCGTGCTGCTTCGCAATTTGATGTGCTCCCTGGTTCTCAAAGTCCGCTATAGAAACATTAGTGCAAGAAAAGAACTAAAACAATGTGGACCTTACTCTCGCACGTGACCGTGAGTAGGATCAGGCAACTTGGCTTGCAAATATACGTAGTAACCAAATCCTTCACCAAGTCGATATCGGACGCCTTACCGCCCGTACCGACACTAACGATGAGACCTGTTCAAATGCGTTCAGTTCCACAGCCAAGTAGGAAAGGGGGGGGGGGGGGAAGAACATACCCGGCAAGTCACAAAACGATAGATCGGTCAGCTCTGGACCATTTATCTCAAGAGAGACGCAGTTTTTGGAGAACGTGATTTCCGGGGAGTCCGTATCTTCGTCCGGCCCAGTCAAGAACACTTCAGCGCTTTTGGTTGGACGGAGAATTGCACGTTGAGCACGACGGATACGCTCCTCGACTTCTTGCTTGTCTTTGATGACCGGCCCGAATGGAATATTCTCTGCGGTGCCCTTGGGTCTTCCGTGTTCGTCGAACGTCTTTCGTAGTGAGACTTTGCATGACCAAGGTTGGGTGGAATATGAGAGGCGGCATTCTGTGGGGCATCTATCGATGGGTGAGTATTAGAACGGGTGAGGGAAGGCTATACTTACCTGGTACATGTACCACTGGCGCGGGGAAGGGTGATCCCCGAGATAGACTCGATCAACGAAGACTTGCCCGCGCTTTGCGAACCAACGACGGCGATCATCGGCAAGTCTATGTCTGACTGAACGCTGCAAGAGATTTAGCAATGCATTCATGGCTCCAGACAAACAGACCTACCCAGTGTTGTGCATACGATTGACCAACTCAAGCATTCTGCGCCTTCCCGCACTTTGGTCTGGGTCAGAGAGGCCCACACCGCGATCTGGAATAGGAGTAGGCGGCATAGCAGGCGTAGTAGACTCGAGATTCGAGCCGGATGGGGACTCGGAAGAGGTGACGAAAGAATGTACCGAAGAGTTGACTGAAGGATTAGGCATCGGCTTGGTAGTACGAAATTTGGTTTTCAAAGGGGAGAACGGCATGAGACCTTGAAAGCTCTCCTCGACTCCCCTCTTTCTTATATACTCAACCGATAGCCGCCGCTCCCCAGTAAAAAGTGTGGCTGTCGCAACGCGCCCACGCGGCCGCGCGTGGAAGCGAGTAGTTTCCCAGACGTGCATCAGGCGCACGTACAGTCGAATCACCCAAATTGTATAGTCCAGTTAACGTTGAATGGCTCCAATTGATTAGTACAGTCAAATGTATGTGATTGCGTACTGTCTTATCGCATGAATCTCGAGCGAGAACAATGGTAGCACCGGGGGTTGCCTGACAGCAATGCATGGACTTTGCGAGGCCATTCGCCAGCAATTTATGCAAGTAGGTCACCTAACTTACGGCCATTCAGCGTCATATGCATGGTTACTGGTCCTGGCGGACGAGCTAGCCAACGACCAGGCAATAGGAACGATGCAATCCAATTAATTAGATAACAGCAAAATGGAGCGTTCGAGTACCTTCAATTTCCCAACCCTACCCTTAACTCTCCCCACAGCCTCAGATAAGTAGCAATCACTGCCTGTGCTGGCCGTATCGAGCGGGAGGTCCCGCAAACACAGCGTGATACCGGCCTAAGGACCCCCGTCCGCTCATGGTCTATTATGCCCTCTAACACTCGTGTAATCCTTCGGTTTCCGGTACCGCCCCCCCTCCAAGACTGAAAGGCGATCTTCCGACGGTATCGCTAGCCTTTCGGGGGGCAGGGACATTGTGCTGTCACTGGATTGAGCGGACGGCGGGGAGATAGCCAAATACAGTGCTATTTCAACCGGTGTAGAGATGAACTATGGAAACCCACACATTTGTGAGCACCCGTGCTAAGCCACGTACCGGAAGCGCGTGGGTGGACTCCCAAGATAGGAAAGTGTGGCGGGGTTCAGATGCAGAAAGATTCTTCCTGTCGAAGTTGAAGGTCTAGGTGTTGGATAGAATGCGCATGGGATGGTGGGTATTGTTGTGGCAGGCCCGGCCATGAAGCTTGAAGAGGTGAAGTTGTGCCCGTCAGCTTCATTCGCTTCGAGTAAAAATCAATTCGTGGTGCCTGTGCGCGTCGAGTAGTGCTGCCGATCGTCACGTTCGCGGTCGGTTCAAGTGCGGGAAGCCAAAACAAGTACACAACTATGTGCTTACAGCGAGCCATAAACAAAAGATCCTAACGAAAATCACACACGCGAAATACAAAAATTCTGATCATGTCGTGGGGCAGGAGGGCCAATCAAATGCTCTGCAGTTGCCGCTGCGCAGAGAGGAGCCGCTCGCGTTTCCTCAACAAGCCCTCCCTGCGGCTCTTGACATCGTGCGGCTCCTGCAAGTACTCCTTTGCCCTTTCGAAACTCCCAGGTCCTGTGACCCCAAGTCCTTTGGTCAACGCGGAATTGAGGCCGCGATCCCAGTCCAATCCTCGCAACAGTTCTTGGTCGATCATCATAGGGACCAAGTCCGTGAACCGAACGAAGGCGACTAAAGATACGGTAAGGAATCCATCGCAAGTTACAGACAAGAAAAGGTGCGAACGTTGGAAGTAGGCTCGTGCGTTGGCCATGTAAATGAGGGTCGGAACATGCTCAGCTAGATCTTTGGCGATCAGTGCTTGAATAAGGTCTTCGCGTTTTTTCAGGTGGGGATTCAGTCTACGGATTCTAGCCGCTCTCGCTTCGCAGTATGCTTTTAAATATCCGTCCTTGAAGAAGGCCAAACGAGGTTCATGCACCGTAGAGGGACCCTTGTTTTCCATGGCCAAGAGTTCGCTTATGATCTCCAAAGCGGATGCCTGGCATTTGTCAAGCACATCGTTGACAATCGTCCTACGGAGAAACGCGTGACAAGTGGACGACTTTGAACTCCGAGGCGCAACGACAAGTAAAAGAAATGAACTCACTTGAGATTTTGATGGAGTCGTCCGTACCGGAACCTTTGGAAGTGGTCATCGACCATTTTGTTGGCCTCCCTAGACAGGATGTCATAGACAACTCCTAATAGATCATGGCTGGGGGTCTCCCATTGTTCGGTTGATTTCTTGATGAGCCTTTTCGTGACAATGAAAAAGGTATGACCTGGAAATTCCCGTGCTCTTGCCCTGAGGGAGGGAGGCAACAAGTGAGCGGTCGGTGGCGTGTAAAATTGTTGTTTCTTACACATCCGCCATCATTTTCACTTCGTCTAGGCAGATCGCATCCTCGTCCTGATCCGAAATTGTTGGTTGGACGTCCGAGTTGATGAAGTTGGGATGCGTGAAGTTTTCTCCCCCTTCTAACATTGCAGGCCCTCTTACAAACGGGCAAAATTTTTGGGCGGTTCCCCAGATGGCAGTCAAAAACGTGGCGTTGAATGGACGGATTTGTTGGTGAATGCCGTTCTCATCAGGTGTGCCTTCCACATATTGCGCGAGCTCCCGAGCAAAGTTGGAGACCAACAATATGATCTCACCCTGGGCATCATCAGAGGGTTCCGGAGGGAGTTTCCCAAGTTGAGATTCCGTCTCTTCAAACAAATTCCGTAGTTCAACTTCAAGCTCTGGCAGACTACGATAAGATGGAAGTGAGTTCCAACGGAACAGGACGTCCGAGAAGACACTAACCGTCGTTTGATAAGCTCAGAGAGGATATTGCTCAGCGATTCCGTGAGGTTGCGGGTTCCAAAGCGATGACGATAATCCCTCTCTGTGGACCAAGGAGGTGTCGTCAAGAAGAAACGCCTCTCTTGCTCACGAGCTTCCTCCCAAGTGATTCCCTGCCGTAGATCCGCAGTGGCCGGTTGCTTCACAGCGAACCACCCGTTTGCGAGGTGTTCCGCTTCATCTCTAATAAACCGTAACCAGTTTTCCTCCTCCCCGTCAGGTATACGATCCGGTTTTGTGAGCACACCTATAAGAACTCAGTTTGCAGAAGTCGTACGAGGCGCGATATCACGAACCAATAGTTCGCTGTCCGTCTGGATCGTACTGTTTGGCCATGTGATGAGCACCTTGGTTCTCGAAGTCGGCTACATTAGGGGTCAACGGCGGCAAGGGTGTCGATGACACTTTCCAGAACTCACTCTCGCAGGTGACGGTGAGTAAAATCAGACAGCTAGGTCTTGAAATGTACGACTTCACGAGATCCCTGACCAGTTCGATGTCCGAATCATTGCCGCCGTGACCGACAGAGACGATCAAGCCTTTGCGGAAGAAACCAACTTAAGTTGAGAGGGTCACAAGGCACTGGAGACGCAACATACCCGGTAGATCGCAGAACGACAAATCAGTCAGATCCGGACCACTGAGTTCAAGACAAACGCAGTTCTTCGAGAAGCTGAGCTCTGATCTACCGTCAGGCTCTCCGTCTGGTCCCGATAAGAAAGCGACTGGGCTAATGCTTGGGTTCAAAATGGCACGCTGGGCACGACGAATTCGTTCTTCTACATCTCCCTTCTCCGTGATCACCGGTCCGAAGGGGGCGTTTTCCGCAACACCCAATGGTTGTCCTTGGCTGTCGACGATCTTCCTCAATACGACTCTGCACGACCAGAGTTGATCGGAATACGAGAGCCGGCACTCTGTGGGACACCTTTCGCCAAGATTAGAAGTAGAATGGGTACGATAAATCGACGTTTACCTGGTGCAAGTACCAGCTGCTCGAGGCAGGGTAATTCCAGATATCGATTCGATCAGGGATGACTTTCCCGCACTTTGGGAGCCAATAACGGCGATCATGGGTAAATCCATATCTGCCCCAACGCTGGATGAAAATGAGAATTAGTCGCGACGACGGGGCATTGGACGCGACCTACCCGGTGGCTCGCATACGGTCTATAATCCCAAGAATCCTCCGCCGGTATTCGCTCTGTTGAGGGTCGGACAGACCGACCCCACGGGGCTCCGGCGTAGGCTCTGGAGTGGGGGATGCCATCAGTGAATCGGGTGTGGTCGTAAAAGAACTGAGGGAGGAGACCGATGAAGTTCTGCTTCCCTGGGGACGAGAGGGCATCGAATATCTGGGAAACCGACCGGGCCAGTTTTATGGTTGCTGGTAGGTAAGGTTGGGCCTCAAACGGGAAGTGTGGCGGTATCACAGGTAGGACGCGGCATATTTGTCATGAGCTGTTTGATCGAGTTGTTGTATTGAAGTGGACGCACACACCACAAGTGTGGCAGTTTGTGTTATCAAAGATCATTGGACATGATGTAAAAATCACGTCTCGTGGCAGTGTGGTTGCCTTTGGTCTCGACGAACTGAACCAGCACACAACACCGGCAGGCAGATGCAGCGGCCGAACGCGGAGGACGCGTCGCGTCATCCGAGGCAGTAAGTAGCAATTTTAACAGCTACCATCCAGTGCGGTGTGGATGCCCCTTATCGTCACCACTGCCAATGAATGGGTGTGACCGACAAGGACGTCTGTGGCGGAATCGTCATGAGGCCGAATACACGGATCTAAATATGGCACGAGATTGACTGGATGACACAACGGATTATCGATAGGCATATGCCCTAGCCCGGCTGTCCGGCTGTCGATGCGTTTGACCTATCACAGGAACCCAGACGAGAGGTAGCCATGGTCCTGCCAAATGAAGTTGGAGAGCAAGCTGTGGGCTACACCGTGGGAAGCCACCCAGACCCGGATTGAAGCGCTCGAGGAAGCAAAAGGGCGACGTAGACCATATTCGAGCTACCGCGGCCGCCACAGAGTGTAACTCACCTGAGGCCAGACCAGTTACTTTTGCGAATACGCGTCCGCATTTGACCACAGGCAGCGTGCCAAGCAAAGATGATGAAGCCGCTCGTGAAGGCATCGCCTTGAGAACACCATACGCCCCCCCAACTGTTAGGCTGTATTAATGATAACCTTTCGCAACGAAAACCGAGATACGTATATGACGCCAAGACAGCTCGTTGACGCGAAGGTTTGGGTTACAAGCAGAGTACCAGTGGCAAGAATTATCAGACAGTTTCTTCCCCCATTGTTCATGCAGCGGGCAAACGCCAAAGTGAAGTACATACAAGAAACAGAATATTTTTGAAGTGAAGAAAGTAGTACTGCTGTCATGGTGCCGTCGTCTGGCCCAGACAAGAACACTTCAGGCCACAGGGTTTTTGCTGGGACAAGGAATAGCACGTTGAGCACGAGGGATACGTTGCTCGACTGACCGGGCAGAATGGGATATTCTCTGCGGTACCCTCGAGTGTCCCGCGCAGAGGGCTCTCATCTGACTCCCTATTTACCCCGTTGACAACCACTGCTCCCCAGCAAATAGTGTGGCTGGCATACAGCTAGAGCAATACAGCCACACCTAGCAAGCGCGTACATCGGTTATTTTTACTGCCACCACAGTTGTGGCCAAACTACCGTATCCCGTTCCTCCGAAGTGTTGCAAGTTGGGCCCAAGTGGCTTCCCACGATGTAATCTACGGCTTGCTCTTTAACTTTACAATGACTCAAAACAGTCGCACGCCCCTGAATATCCGTGATAGGACAAACACACCGACAGCCGGACAGCCCACTGGTGCACACGCCGACCGAGAGTCCGCCCTATCCAGTCAATGTCGCGCCTCACTTTGATCTGTGCATTCAGTCACCACGGCCAGCCTCATGACGATCCCGCCACACATCTCCGTCTGTAACACCCATTCATTGGGAATGGTGACGATAAGGGTTATTTGCACCGCGCTGGAGGGTAGCTCTTCAAGAAATTTGTGCTTGCGGCCTATGACGCCGCGGCGCGTCTTCCGCTTTCAGCTGTTACGTTTGGCTGCTGGTGCGATGCGCTCGTTCGGTTCGTCGACACCAAAGGCAGCCGCACTGCAAGAAACCGCCACAAGACGCGGACTTTACATCATGTCCAATGATCCTTAGTTCCGCAAACTATAATGTGTTCTGTGTACGTGTCCTGTCCAATACAAACACTGAACTTGACCACGCGAGCCGTGACAAATATGTCGTTCTATCTATGATTCCGCCACACTTTTCGTCTGAGCGCTGGAGAGCTAACCTTGTCTTCCAGTAACTATAAAGCGCACCCGGTTGGAATCCCAGGGATCCAATGTCCTCGAGTCCCCAGCGAAGCAGGGCCTCATCGGTTTCCTCCCTCAGTTCTTTTGCAACCACACCCGATTCCACGATGTCATCCGATCACGAGCATACGCCAGAACCCCGTGGGATCGGTCTGTCCGACCCCCAGCAGAGCGAATACCGGCGGAGAGTACTTGGGATCATCGACCGTATGCGGGCCACGGGGTATGTCACGCCAGGTATCCCATCGCCGTGACCGTTTCTCATTTTCATCTAGGGTTGGGGCGGATATGGATTTGCCCATGATCGCCGTTATTGGCTCCCAAAGCGCGGGAAAGTCTTCGTTGATTGAATCCATATCTGGAATCACTCTTCCTAGAGCGGCCGGTACTTGTACCAGGTGCGTAGATATCGTTGGTTATCGCACCTGTTCTAATTCTTACCTTGATTGAAAGGTGTCCCACGGAGTGCCGACTTTCGTATTCAGACCGACCTTGGTCGTGCAAGGTTGTGCTGAGGAAGACCGTCGATAGCCAAGGGCAACCGTTGGGTGTCGCCGAAAACATCCTCTTCGGACCTCTCATCACGGAGAAGGGAGATGTAGAAGAACGAATTCGTCGTGCCCAGCGGGCTATTTTGAACCCAAGCGTTGGCCCAGACGTTTTCTTGATGGGACCAGACGGAGAGCCTGACGGCAGACCGGAGCTGAGCTTCTCCAAGAACTGCGTTTCTCTTGAACTTAGCGGCCCGGATCTGACGGACTTGTCGTTCTGTGATCTCCCGGGTATGCTGCTTACTCGATGCCTTGTGGTCGTCCTCACCTAATCGTTCGTAAAGGGTTGATCGTCTCTGTCGGTCACGGCGGCAATGATTCGGACATTGAATTGGTCAGGGATCTCGTGAAGTCATACATTTCAAGACCGAGCTGTCTGATTCTACTCACCGTAACATGCGAGAGTAAGTTCCGCAAAGTGTCATCGACGTCCTTGCCCGCCATTAATCCATCACATAGCCGACTTCGAGAATCAGGGAGCTCATCACATGGCCAAACAGTACGATCCAGACGGACAGCGAACTATCGGTTCGTGAGATCGCGCCTCGTGCGACTTGTGCAAACTGAAACTCTCACAGGTGTGCTCACAAAACCGGATCGTATACCTGTCGGAGAGGAGGAACATTGGATGCGGTTCATCAGAGATGAGGCGGAACACCTTGCGAACGGGTGGTTCTCTGTGAAGCAACCGGCTACTACGGACCTGCAGCAGGGAATCACTTGGGAGCAAGCTCGCGAGCAGGAAAGTCGTTTCTTCTCGGTTACGCCTCCTTGGTCTACAGAGAGGGATTATCGTCACCGCTTTGGGACCCGCAACCTCACCGAATCGCTCAGCAATATCCTCTCTGATCTTATCAGAAGACGGTTGGTGCCACCCGAATGTGTCGTCCTCTTGCCACTCACCTGCACTTCTCTCGTTGTAGTCTGCCAGAGCTTGAAGTCGAGCTACAGAATTTGCTTAAGGAGACGGAAGCTCAGCTTGGAAGGCTCCCTCCGGCACCTTCGGACGATGCACAGGGTGAGATCATATTGTTGATCTCCAACTTTGCTCGGGAGCTCGCGCAATACGTGGAAGGAACTCCCGATGAGAACGGAATCCACCAACAAATCCGTCCGTTGAACAACGACTTTGTGACCAATATCCGGAGCACCGCCCAAAAATTTCACCCACATCCAAGGCCTGGGAGTGTGCCTGGCCTATGGCAACGGGTGTCTTTCACGCATCCAAACGTCTTCGCCTCGGACCTCGAACCGGCGATTTGCTCTGGCGGCGACGACACGATCTGCGTAGATGAGGTGATGAAGATGGCTGAGGGGTAAGCAATACTCATTCCTAACGGTGCCAACCGCTCACTTGTGGTCCGCCTGCTTCAGGGCACGAGCACGGGAACTTCCCGGTCACACCTTATTCATCGTGACGAAAAGGCTCGTCAAGATATCGACCGAACAGTGGGAGACCCCCAGCCATGGACTGTTAAGAGATGTCTTCAACGTCCTGGCTAGGGAGGTCAACAAGACGGTCGACGACCATTTTCACCGTTTCCGGTACGGAAGACTTCACCATGATGCCAAGTAAGTTCGCTCGTTCGCTTGATGTCGCACCTCAGAGTTGAACCGTCCGTTTATCGCGTGTTCCTTCGTAGGGCGATCGTCAATGATGTACTCGCAAAGTGCCAGGCATCCGCATTGAAAATGATCGACAAACTCTTGACCATGGAAAATAAGGGACCCTCCACAGTGCACGACCCTCGTTTGGTATTCCACAGAGAGAAATACTTGAGCGGATACCGCAGCGCGCGAGGGGGTGTGTTCGACGAAGCCATCGCCAGGGATCAATTTGATGCCGCCCTCCTTTACATGGCCCACGCGCGAGCCTACTTCCAACGTTCGCACCTTTTCTTACACCTCCAACCTCCAGCCCAGGATCGCTTACCGTCCTTATAGTTGCGTTCGTTCGGTTCACGGACGCGGTGCCGATGATGATCGACCAAGAACTCCTCCGAGGATTAGACTGGGATCGCGGCCTCAATTCCGCGTTGACGAAAGGACTTGGGGTCACTGGTCCTGGAAGCTTTGAGAAGGCGAAGGAGTACTTGCAGGAGCCGCCAGATGTCAGGAGCCGTAGGGAGGGCTTGTTGAGGAAACGCGAACGGCTCCACTCTGCGAGGCGGGAGCTGCAGAGCATTTGATTGGACCTATATCTCTATGAAGTGATCAGTTTTTTGTACTTTGCGTGTTTGGTTTTCGTTAAGATTTTCTTGATCAGATATTGTTGTAAGCGTCCGTGTACTTGTTCAGAGATCGGGCCACACTCCTGGGCTCATTGAATTTCGTGGCAATAGAGCGCTGAGTGGGAGAAGTTTTGCTATCGGCCGTGTATATCTTCCAACAACGCCCCTGTCACCCGCATCCAACACCTACTTGAACCAACCATACTAGTACTGGTTTCCGTGGACTGTTATAAACCCCGCTACGCTTCCTTCGTGGAAGCTACCACGAAGTAGCGACACTCAGGAGACGAGTGACGACACTCGGGAGATGGAGATGGGTGCATGAATGAAGGGACAATATTTTGTGAGATTTTAGAGAACAGAACGGTAAGACAGCATACCTCTCTGCGGTGGACTTGTATACTATCTGCCTCTTACATAATGAACCATGCCCAAAGAAGGAAAGGGACCTGCTCGTTTGGGTCTTGACTTCCAAGAACTCGCGACATCGCCAAGTTCACACGTCGAGCTTGTTACAACTTATGCATCACAAACCCAGACCGACCTGGACTCATGTTGACCTTTCCCAACGCAGGTAGGACCAAGATGACACGTTGAAGCAGGGGTGTAAGTTACAAGGTGTGCAAACAAATAGAGGTAAGTACAATTGGTTAGCTTCCTCCGCCATCGTTCATGGGAAGGAAACGCCAAGGCGACAAGAAATAGAAGACTCGTTCTTTCTGGCGTAGAGGTAGAGAAACTACTACTTTCCTTACCGACGGTCAATCAACGACCCAAAAGGGGACCACGCTCTTCGTCAACAAGAGCAATGCGGCCACTGGTACCCTTACAGTAAACCCCATATGTACCCTTGATGACCCAGACGAGGGACAGGATGGCGAAGCCAAGGGCGGACCAGTGAATGAAGCTGCGGAAACATGTGGTCAGGTAGGGGCAGAAATTAAGGTGAACTTCGACGTACGCAGAAGAGCGTTGATGATCAAAGATGGCCCACAATGTCCAAGAAATGACGACAGCGCCGGGGAGGTCACCATCAATTGAAGAGAATGCATAGGCGGTTGCAGTACCCTCCAAGAGGAAGCTGAGGCGAAGATGAGAGTGTTGCAAAACACCAACCCCTACAACTGAAACTCACAGGGCGAGGAATACAAAGACCTTTGTCCAGATCCCAGCGTGATGCTTTGTTGCGTCGACACCGAACGCCTCGAAAGCGGTCAACAAGACGAGAACGGTGGTCCACCCGTGCCACATAGAGAACGGCAAATGCACAAACAGCTCATCGCCTGTGGACTCGGCGGAGTGGTTCTTCTTGACGATGTAGTAAATGTGGCTGACCGCTGAGGAGAGGAAAAGGGAGACGATGAAAGCGGCGATATAATGGTGATGGGCCCAGACAGTGACGAGAACGGCGTTTAAAATGGCCACAATGGGGAAACTCCACGAAATACCGTCGATGATGACTGCCTTCGCGTGGGCGGAGGTGAACTGGTAGATGACGGTTCCCAGAAGGAGGAAGTGGATGACGGACCAAGCGAAGAAGGCCCAGACGGCTGGAGAAAAGTACGTCTCCTTGATATTTCCGTAGATGGGGTGAGGGGAGGCTATGGTGTAGATGTTTGACCCCAAGAAGAAGAGGTAAACAATGACATTGACGATCTTGAGCAGGAGACCTTCTTTCCACTGTGCGGGAGCCATTTTGTGGTGCGAGTCTTGGAGGGAAAGAGAGGGGGGCGAAGAAGGCGACTGGCTGCTGATCACACTATGAACGGGTCTTTATATTCGCTTAGGGGGCGTTAAGGGGACGTCATCGGTGCGATTGCGATGTGCCCAAGCGCGCCGGCAAACCCCACAATGTCATCACCTCCTTCCACATGACCTCGAGATCCGGTGGTCTTCTAACCATTCTGAGTTCTCACGATTTCTCCTCATCGCTTCCCGATTTGTTCTTTCCATTCACATATCGCAAGGATGTCGCCTACCTCTGACCGGGAAAGTGACAAGAAAACTCTGCGAACCTTGAGATTTATCAGTCAGGTCACACTGGTCACCGTCATGTGATACGAACCATATTGACAACGAGTTGCTATTCTTAAGTGTACCCCCATTCGTTAATCACCGATCCTTACTTATGGTTTATTTCCCAGTGGACTTTCAGCGAATCGAGTCGGTCTGGGCCTGTCGCGCCCCCTCCGCTGTGAAGGGATATTGATCTTCACAATACCCTTGCCCACGAGATTAAAGTATTCCGTTCGGCAATGAGGAACTGCACGGTCACCCCCGGGGAAGGCACGCGAAAGACTTGATGTTTTTATCTGAAAGGCTGGAGAGCGAGACCGGAAGCATTGCCAGAACTGACGAGTGTTCCTCTCCTCTTCAATATGCCGGTCAAAGTGCACAAAAAATAAATTCACCCGCGCGATGCAACCACTTCGCGCGAAACCTGTCACCCCGCACGAAACTCAACACTCACCTCGCGCGAAACTCGTCAGCCGCCTCGCGCGTTTTATCTCGCACCTCGCACGAACATTCGGATCTCCCCTAAGGGGAATTTCTGCCCTTGTCCAGGCAAATTCAAAGGTAGGCAGACTTTTCCGCCGGTTTGTATGTTGTAGAGAGGTAGTTTCGGGGCAGTATTCCCATTTTTCTGGGCTTCGGAACGGCGTCGGGATTTTCCGAGACCCGTGATCCGCTTAACATCGCCGCAAACCAACATTGGGAAACCCACCGGGGCGTTACTTATGTTGTTGCTGAGACTCCTGTTATAATATTTTCGAGTCCATATTTTTACCCCTCTAAGACTCGTGATACCCTTCCTATGTTTGTTTTTATCTTATGTTATTTTCGACATATTATTTATCATTTGTTTGGCTGTTTTCCGCCTTGACTGCATCCCATTCTGAGTCATTCTGCTTCCCGCTCAGTAGATAACCCCGCTACGGTTCACCCGCTTCGACCCCTCGGTGTTACTCTTATTTCTTTGCACTGAGATTGTTTTCTATCTAGACACAATCCCACGCACTCCTTCTAACTGCTAGTATATGTCAGAAATAACATAAGATAAAAACAAACATAGGAAGGGTATCACGAGTCTTAGAGGGGTAAAAATATGGACTCGAAAATATTATAACAGGAGTCTCAGCAACAACATAAGTAACGCCCCGGTGGGTTTCCCAATGTTGGTTTGCGGCGATGTTAAGCGGATCACGGGTCTCGGAAAATCCCGACGCCGTTCCGAAGCCCAGAAAAATGGGAATACTGCCCCGAAACTACCTCTCTACAACATACAAACCGGCGGAAAAGTCTGCCTACCTTTGAATTTGCCTGGACAAGGGCAGAAATTCCCCTTAGGGGAGATCCGAATGTTCGTGCGAGGTGCGAGATAAAACGCGCGAGGCGGCTGACGAGTTTCGCGCGAGGTGAGTGTTGAGTTTCGTGCGGGGTGACAGGTTTCGCGCGAAGTGGTTGCATCGCGTGGGTGAATTTATTTTTTGTGCACTTTGACCGGCATATGATCCGATCAATTCCTCGGTATTCCGCTTAGAATTGCCGCAAATTGACATCCGAAAACTCGCCGAGGCGTTGTCTGGCGTTGTGCTGCCGCTGAGACTCCTGCAACAGCCTTCCTACATCTGATTTTATCTTATGTTATTTTCGACATATCGTTGATCATATGTTCGCCTGTTTTTGGCCTTGACTGCATCCCGTTTCGAGACAATCCGCATCCCACTCGATAGATAAGTAACATCACTGTGGTTCGCCCGCTTTCAACCCCTCAGCATTGCTTTTATTCCTTGTGTACTGCTGCCGAGATTATTATATCCTGTCTATCTTGATGTGAGCCCTCCGAACACTCCTTCACCAATTCATAATAAAATAGTCTAACTAATAAAATATGTCAAAAATAACATAACATGAAAACAAACATAGGAAGGCTGTCACGAGTCCTAGAGGAGCAAACACACATGTACTTGAAATATCATGAAAAGAGCCTCAGCGGCAGCACAACGCCAGACAACGCCTCGGCGAGTTTTCGGATGTCAATTTGCGGCAATTCTAAGCGGAATACCGAGGAATTGATCGGATCACGGGTCTCGGAAAGTCCCGAGGCCGTTCCGAAGGTCAGAAAAATGGGAATACCGCCCCGAAACTACCTCTATATAGTGTGAAAACTGACGGAATAGACTACCTACCTTCGGATCTATTAGAAAAAAGGCGGGAATCCCCCTCAGGAGGAGTCTGGGTGCTCGTGCGACGTGGGGGACAACACGTGCGAGGTGAGCAACAAGTTTCGTGCGAGATGATTGGGGAGTTTCGCGCGGGGTGACAGGTTTCGCGCGATGTGATTGCATCGCGCGCGTGAGAATATTTTTTGTGCACTTCGACCGCCATAGAACCTGAACGTGAGCGTTTAGACATTTACACTTTACGCGCAGTTCACGGATTTAGAAGGAAGCTTACGTGTCTTCTCCAACGCCGTCACCCACCGCGTCTGCTCCAACCCCCATTCGTGATCCACGATACTCGTTGCACGGTATCCTCTTTTGTATACACGATGACGTGGTCCACTCCATGTGCCTTCACGAGCTCCGCGTCACTCTCCGTTGACGTCGTTCCAATTATTGTGGCGCCTTTGGACTTGGCATACTGAGTGGCGATAAGTCCGAATCCCCCGTGATGGTGTGAATTTCGGAAAATTGCGTCGCCCTTCTTCGCTTCGTACCCTTCGTTCATGAACGTGAGAACGGTCACGGCTTGCAAGAAACCAGCAACTCAGATTCGCGTGTCGATGCCGGAGTCGGGTGGGATGGGAAATTCTTACATCCCACTATCCCGACACTTCTTAACCTTCCTGGGGACGCAAACTAAGCGGGGCCTCGAGTAATCTGCCAATCGTATCGACACCCCTGATGCCCGAAACGGGGGTTAACGCGAGCTTTGAGGATCCGCGAGGCTCAGGATCGATCCAATGCTGCCGCAATGTCTCGCAGGAATGATCAATTCTGTGCCGTTCTTCCCCTTCAACCAGGCTGCACCATTTGGCTTGTTCTATGGTGTGTAATATTCTGAATCCAGCTAATTGATTTTGCCCCTAGAGGTAAGAGGTATACGTAGGTTCGGGAGCCCCCATCGTCCTCTCACGAGCAGTGCAACGAATTCACGCAGTCGGAGAATGAAAGCAACTAGTTTCTTCAACGAGGAGTTCGCTCGAAAGAATCTCAAATCTGTTCCTATCGAGTAGTTTGCACATCACCCACACCCCAATCAACAGGCGACAAACCGGCAAGACTGTCCACTTGCGACGCCCCGGGGGTGGTGGTCTACGGAGTGGGTGCCCGTTTTAGTAAAATTGACATCACTATTAATCAACTGGCAATACTCCAGGTCCTGTGTGGACGCTAGTCATTCACCGGAATCAGAAATATAAATTTGCTTATGTGTGCAGTGTTCGGGTGCCGGCGGGAAAATCGCATCGAGCGTCCAGGTGGAGGAAATTCTTCCCCGTTTGAATTGTTACATCTGATTATCAAGTCCACATACAAAGGATGAGCGTATTCAACCATCGACTGTTTGCGGCACCCATGTGGGAGTTCAGGGAAGAGGAGTATCCGCAAACAATGCCTTCATGTAAGCCTCAGGGTAACGATCGCCCTGTGCAGCGTTAGCCTTGTCTGCGACCTCTCTGACAGCTTGGACGTCCTCCGGGGAGAGCTTGATCTTCCCAGCATCCATGTTTTCTTTGAGGTTCTGCCAAGATGCACCGTTCGTTTCAATGACGATCCCCGCAATGAAGCCATCCCAATGGTACACATACCTGCAATTTGGTAGTCCCGGGGATAGGGATAACGTCTTCTCCCTGGGCCAACACCCACGCCAAAGAGATCTGTCCAGCGGTAGCATCGTATTTCTTACCAATCTCCTTCAGACCGTCCACAAGCTCGAGGATTTTTGGGAAGTTCTCCTTCGAGTACCTCGGGACCAGCTTGCGGAAGTCTCCTTCCCCAAAGTCATCAGGAGATTTCTGCGGCAGATGTTCAGTGGGATGGTCCAGTATTAGTCGAAGATGGTAGGCTTACATAGCGGCCCGTGAGGAGTCCCCTTCCGAGAGGGGAGTACGCGACGATCTTAACGCCAAGTTCCCTCGCGGTCTTCAAGAGCCCGATAGATTCGTCTTCTATGTCCAAGGTGAAGGGCGAGTACTCGACCTCGATGGCGGAGATAGGGTGTACGGCGTGTGCCCTACGAAGGGTCGAAGCCGAGATCTCAGAGAGCCCAATGTGTTTGACCTTCCCGGCTCTACAACGGGTGAGTGTTCTGGTTTGTGAGCTGTGGACGGTATACAGAACTCACCTGACGAGCTCGGCCATCGCAGCAACGGTGTGTTCGATCGGGACCGTCCTGTCGGCACGGTGAAGGTAGTAGAGGTCGACATAATCGACTCCCAACTTCGACAAAGACCTGTTGATCGCTTCGTGGACGTACTCTGGGTCGCCCCTAATCATCCTAGTGGTACTACCACTATTACCGCCCCCAGCACCAAACTTGGTTGCAAGAAAGATCTCGTTTCGCTTTCCTGTATTTTTTAACCTGTGGATTAGAACCCAGAGGGGAGTGACCGTGAGCGGAGCAGAGCCATACTACAACAAGCGGACGCGTACCATTTACCAATTAGGGATTCGTTATCGCCGTAGACGTCAGCGGTATCCCAGAAAGTGCATCCAGACTCATAAACGGCGTCCAGAACCTGTGATACCGGGAAGGATCAACTTCATGTCGCGCCATCGTCGTGAAGAACAAGGAGGGATATGTACCTTCAAACGTTCTTCGTCCGTTCCTACTGAACCATAGGCGATAGAAAGACCCATACCACCGTATCCGATGGCATTGAAGGTCTTGTCGCCAAGAGATCGTGTTTGGGGAGACATTGGATGAGTAGATAAGAACCGAGAGTGGGAAGAGATGGTTTGTCTTTTTGAGAGGTGGTGGCCTTATCATGTTGACTCCTGCCTTTATATATATCTCATCCATAGGGGTAGATTGTGGGTTAGCTGATTCAGAAGCACCAGTCCACATCGGTAGATAGCTGTAAATCGGACTTGAAGCTTGGCTGTGGGCTCATGGAATTCACACACGACCCGCTTGCGCCGGTCAGCGCCCAGGCACCGCGACCCACATCCCGGCATTTTTTGACCCACCTTGGTACCGAGACCCCAGCACGACATTGTACTTACTCGGGCCACGAAACGCTTCGGCCGCTGGGGTACCTTTGGCGAGCGGACATTAGGTTGCCCTCGTCGCGCTGTCCAGTGGGCGCGGTGAGGCCTGCCATGATTTCGGTCACCTCTGTGATTCAAAATGGGTGACGGAGCGCCCCACACGGAGAGCGCCCACCAATACCCCCGGCAATTGTGACCCACGAACTCCTTACAGCTTCCTTGCACCCCCAGGGGAAGCGATGGCTCAAGCGCTCACCACAAGTGGTGGCAGGTTGCGAGTAGATCGTGGCTCTGTCCTTGTGTCACCCCCTCAATTATTTGCCATTCGTGGGGCTGCTGCTCCGTACTGTGCCCCAAGCAACGTTACGTTGCGCAGAGTATATTTTTGGGTTATTGATCAGCCTCTCAGCTTGGCCGTTTCCTACCTCATGCATAGCCAGTCATGGGGGTTGGAATGGACCTTGGCAAAAGGACACCTCATGATCAGGAACCTGAACACGTCGGAAAACCTATAAGTGAACGGGGGTTTGAAAATTTGTTCGATGAACGTTGTCCAGGATCGACCGGTGCACGATTCCAACTACTTTTTTCTTTTGCTCGAGCGTGGGCGAGGTCACCATGGAAACCGACCGTTCCACCAGGCACGCTATGGCGTACGAACCAACGGAACCTTTGCTGAAAGCCCGCTAGCGGCCGGAACGGGGAACACCCTGGAACACCCCGCCCGACCCCCACTCAGTGGGAATTTGGCTTTTCTCCTCTTTCTCAAGGCTCAAGCAACTGAACGGTCGGTCGAGCTACTTCACGTAGAACTACGCAATTACAAGTTCTAGATACGAAACCCCTGGAAGAATCGATGGCACCGAGCCCGAGGACAGACGAATCGATGCCGGACGATGTACATGACACTTGACTTTGACATGATGTGATCGATTGATGTTTGATCACAGCCTCGGGCAACGTCGTGGCAGCGGAAGCAACAATTCCGACTCAGTTCCCCGTCTTCTTTGTTTTCCCCCACCAACACCACCCTCTTTATTGAAATCGCAAAATTATACTACATTATGGCTCCACCCGTGGTCCGCGCAAGATTCGCTGACTCTGAGTCTGTGTTCAAACCGGACATCTTCAAGGGGAAGGTGCTGTTTTGTACTGGCGGAGGATCTGGGATTTGCAAGGGGATGACCTATGCCATGGTAGGTTCTCACCTCCAAATTCATTATAATTCCTACTCCTGCTCCGCCGAGTTCGATACTGAATGGCCATTCGGTTCTACAGATGAAACACGGAGCAAATGCTGCAATTGCCGGAAGAAAGTCTGTACATCTGTTTGACACTTAACCCCATGCGCGCGGGGTATTGACCTACTTGGATGAATGTGTACAGATTAGACCGTCTCACCCAAGCAGCTGAAGAGTTGTCCAAGGGAACGGGGAACACATGCATTCCCACCCAAGCGGACGTCCGAAAGCCAGATCAGCTCAAGGATGCGGTGAGAAAGACTATCGAGAAGTTCGGAAGGATCGATTTTGTGATTTGCGGTGAGTCCGAGACTTAGTTTCGGACGGGCTGCTGCTTAACCTCGATTGCTTCGTTCCTCCGATTGGTAGGCGCTGCGGGGAACTTCCTTGCCCCTCTCTCTGGACTCTCGGAGAACGCCTTTAGAACTGTCATGGAGATAGATACAGTACGGGTCTCCTCTTCCACCCGTTCGGAATTGACTCATACTTCTCGGGCAGCTCGGAACCTTCAATACCTTCAAAGCCACGATTCCCTACCTCCGCGAATCACACGGCTCGTATATCCACGTCGGTGTTGCCTTTCACCGCAGAGGTAAGGTTATCCTGCTTGAAGCAAATATCCAAGTACTTATGACGCTTCGAAGGACTTCCATACCAAGCCCACGTTTCCGCCGCCAAAGCTGCAATTGACTCCCTCTCGCGCGTGATTGCGGTGGAGGAGGGTCCTTGGGGGGTCCGATCGAATGTCATCGCTCCTGGGCCAATCTCCAATACCGAAGGCATGAGCCGCCTCCGCGTTTCCGGCGACGAGGGAGCGTTTGAGTCTTTCATTCCTCTCGGGCGTGAAGGTGTCATCCAAGACATCGCCAACGCCACCGTCTTCCTGTTCAGCGATGCTGCCAGTTTGATCACTGGCGAAGCTCTCGTTGTCGATGGGGGGCTTCAGCAACTTTCCACTTCTTCCGTTCCCTATCCTGAGGCTGTCCTGGACCCGGAGAGCGCCCGGAAGTTGTTCAAGGGCAAACTCTAGTGACGGCAGAGTTTAAATTAATCCTTAAATGCGTGGATTTCGGTAAGTTATTTGCAGGGGCCCGACCCTTTTCAAAACTTGCCCTATTTTTACTATCATCGTTGATGTACTCAGTATTTTATTCGCCTGCTTATAACAAACCAATACAATCGCTGAATCATGGATCTGTTGCCTTCGGTCATGAATACCGATGGTGCCGCGCCCCGAGCGTCCGACGGTTTTTTCATACATTTTCGGTGAAACGCGTGTATTGAAAGCGAAAGGTTCGCTCTAAGGTTCCCCCCCCCCCCCACCGAACAGCTCCGACGAGTGTTTAAATTGCCTCACCCGCATGCTGACATCAAAGCCCGAGCGTTTCTATTGCACAGGCGAGGATTCAGAGCCACAGCGTTCAGCGTTCAATTGAGGCGCACCCCAATCCCGCAGTACCTCAATTGTAAGTTTCCAACGTTCAGATATCAAGGTTATTGCCTAAAGGATTGGTACGTGTCCGTTATGGGTACTAAATGCCGCCCCCTTCGAGGATAGTGAGGGGTGTATGTACTTCGAGGGAGGTCGAGACTCGAGAGCGGGAGGAAAGGCAAAAAGGACTCCGATACGGGGAATCGAACCCCGAGCTGCCGCGTGAAAGGCGGCAATGTTAGCCGTTACACCATATCGGATAGGCGGAAACAGTCTCATTGATTAGCCCACGTCTCCATGCGAACACCCTTCTGCGAACGTGCGAGATCTGAGCCGTTTTTATTTTGTTGACACACCCAATCGAGTTCAGCCCTCCATGGGTGTGTGGCGCAATGGTAGCGCGTCTGACTTCGATTGTCACTCGCTATCAGAAGGTTGCAGTTTCGAGTACTGTCACGCTCATATTTTTTGTACATTCAACTTATGATGCCAATGATATCCACTGTCCAGTGCTTTTCAAGGCATCCTCGATTTTTGACTTGGATGTCACAAGAGGCGCAACCTCGTTCGCAATCTGTCTACCCAGTCTTGTACATTCCTGTGTTCTACAACGTATTGCCCGGCTCAAATAGTGCGTGTCGTTGCGGGCGTTATCGACGCGTGGAAATTCCGTTCCAAGTCGGCTGTCCGATTTCCTCAACGTGTTTCCAACCGTGGATCAGGCGAAAATTTCAGCACGACCCAGCATCTGATCTCGGCCCAGCCTCGAAAATCATATCGATGAACGTTGTTCGGATTGAGACAACCGTGGAGGGCTGCTTATGGTTATCGATAAGGGCACGGTGTGGAGGAAGCCGGACGGAATGAATTCTTCAAAACCGTGGATCAGCATCTCATAGGCACGGTTTCCCACGTCAATAAACCTTGCGCTTCTCCTCTTTGTCTCATCCAGGTCATCCTCGACTTCACCCGTCTCGTCTGCCCCTTGGCGCATACACCTTATGGAATTTCCGTTGTTCTCAAGATGGTAAATGTGTCATTCACCAGCCTCGCCCTGCGACCATACAAAGGCGTAGTACCGTTGGTTCATTTTTGATATTGCTGACTGAACGGGGCTGTGTGTTTCACGCGAGGCCATGGCGTTTTTTTATATTGGCACTCTTATCGATGGTGGGGTTAGGGCAATAACTTGAGGATGCCACTATGTCCGTTTTGGTGGAAAAATAGAGGGTGATTGCAAACCGATCGGTCTATCTGGTGCGTCCGATTCGGCGAAATGAGGGTGTTTTATTAATCGTCGCCCACAGGGATCGTGTATGAATTGCGTGCCGGCTGCGTCCGTTACCCATTTTGCCTTGGTGACGTTAGCCTCGCAGCACGAGGCGCCTTGGTATAAAAACTTCTCGTCTTGAAGTGAAGTGACCATCCACCCCTTTATTCTCTCCCCTCCCCGCAGTTTCGCCTCGTTTCGTGGCTCACGCTGTCAGACCACTATTCGCCGCAAATCACTACTATTTCCCCGTCGGCGACGTTCGATTTAACCTCCACGTATCGCTTCGACCCCATCATCGGGAAAACACCCACGCCGACGTGTTCGCACCGACTCGCGACTCGGCTGTCAGCTCTTGAGGCTCACATAGGCTTCCTCGCGCTCAAGAAGATCACTCGCTGTGGGTATCGCGTTCAAGGAGTCTAGCTCTAGTCAACGAGGTACCCCAGGTTCCAACATTACAATGTCGCGTATATTAATAAATATGTCACAGGCCGTGCAATAGAACTATCTAGTTCTGCTGTCCGTCCTTCGTAAGAAGGGGGTGGATAAGCCCTGGGAAGGCAACTCGGCCAATCCTTAGGTACACGACGACTAAGATGACTTAGTAAGTAATCCATTGCTCCAGACGTCGAGTAAATGAACTCACTATAGAGAAGTAGATCTTTTGCTGAGATCTTTCTCTGCCCCGGGACCCAGAAATAGAGGCTCAGCCGCTCCTGCAGGTCCCTGATGGCCGATCTGCGCGCTTGCTCTACTCCCCGATGCTTTGCCTTCCCGGTCGAATCACCCGACCCGTTTGGCCCCCTGTTCGGGACGTGACCTTCTCTGAGCACGCGTCGTCCGTTTACCGGCGCCAGCTCACTCTCAAGCTCTTCCAGAACTGTAAAGAGCCAGGTATTGTCAGCATCAAACGTGTCTGCGAAGGCGGTGAGTGGTCTCTTGCCTTGGCGGTACACATCCACTTCGTTTTGTATCTCTCCACGTTTTGATCGGCGGAGCTCCTTCAGTATATGAACCAGATAATGTTCATATAGTCGGGACTCCCTTTTTTCCTCTTTTCCTGCTGCAGTCTGATCTGCGAGAGGCTATTGCCGCGTTTGTAAATTCATTAAATGACGGTCGCGATCGCGGTAAAAAAGAAACTTACCGATCGGTGGAGATCTTCTTTAATGAATTTAATAATGTGGGCGAAAGCCGTCTCGGGATTTATAGACCTCCCGGCGGGTCTGAAGTAGTATGTATCGAGCAGCTCCCAGACGAAGCGGTCCTTTGTCTGTTCCCAGCTCGAGTCGATGGCTTCGGGAACGGGCTCGGGGGAACCGCGGGCCCGTTTGCCTTTATCGATCCATGTTGTCTTTCCCCTTACTTTCGCCCCTTCTGATCGCTGGGGTCCGTGAGACGGAGCGATGGGAGAGGGAAAGTCAGTGTTTGGTGGTACACTGGGAACCTAAATTTGTCGCGATCAGTGAGGCAACCTTCAACGCGAAAAACGAAATGGCTTACCATTTGTGGAGTTGGTGCCATGTGTGTTTCCGTGTAGCGTGGTTGCCGGTACCTCCACACTATCGCGACTGCTGAGTACTCCTTTTGTCCATTAGCATCGGCCAGAAGATTCACTCACCGTCATCTGCAGTGGGCATTGCGTGAGGATGGGGAATACGGTCCGTGGCTCGAGCTTTGCCCTTGTCCACGGAAGCGGGGGGATGGACGTCTGTCCAATGGCTGGCCATGGATAGTCCAGCCAGTTGGGGCTCGAGTGCGCGGTATCTAGGGATATTGGCGGTCTGGAGCGAGGGGTCTTATAACATAGGTGAGTAAATTCTGCCTCAGTCGGGGGAGTAACGAATACTTACTGTTGTTTGGATGGGAAGTGGGCGGGACTCGGGAAGGGGCGGTTGCCAGGTCGGCCACCGATGGTCTGGCGTACTCGACGGGCGCGTACGTGGATTGTTCGTTTGTGGCCAAACTGTCACTGTTCATGGCTAAGAGATCTTTCAGCGTCAGACCTTGACATCTGAAATCGATAACGCGACTCACCAGTGGCCCAGTTGTCATGCGCGCGATCTGCAAAAGTGGTGTGCGGATTCTCGAACCGACACCCCGCGTCCTCTAAGACGGTGTATCCTTGGTACCCGGTTTGGTCGGCGTACCCCTCGGTGGAGGGTTGACGGTACCAATCTTGGAAGTTGCTTGGGCCGGAGATCGGTTGGTTACCACCAACAAAAGAATACCCATCAAAGCACTCTTCCTCGGAGGAAGAGTAGTTGAGGTTCATGCGGGTGAAGTTGTTATTGGAGTAAGACATCTTCAATATCGAAGTAGAGTGGGTTGTCTGGTAGCGTAGGATGGCGCAGAGAAATGCGAGATGCGCGGATGGGTGGGTTGGATTGTGGTACCCCTTCCTCGGCAGACTCTCTGACATTTATATATGCTGGACACGAGGGGGGGCTGTGCAGACCATATTTCTTTCAGCCTTTCGAAAGCTTTGATCGCTGCATTGCCACCGAAAACTCAACTCATCCATGGCCCCTTTGCCTCGTGCCTCGTTTGATCTCGAAATACTGCCGTGTTACGAGGTCCTTTCAAGAGGTGGCCGAGAGGCCACGTACGCCACCAGGGATCTGGAACATTGCTAGTATACCAAATTGGTTGCGGACGGGTCGAAGATCCCCACTACCCATTCTCCTTTCAGAGTAACGGGAGCGTGTGGGCCGTGCACTCGTCGTATTGATCGGCAAACAGACGCCCAACGATTGCAAATCCGTCCCTAACTGGTATACTGTACACTACACTTGATCACGGCCGAAAACAGTCAGGGCAAGAGCAGGAGCGGGGACGTCAGGGTATTTTTTTCACTGCCCTCGCTCGCGGAAATCGGAGCGTGCGGCGGAATACAAGGGGAAGGGGAGTCCTTTTGCGATTGGACCTTCAGTGATTTTGCTTGGACCGTGGTGGCCATGCCCCGAGAATCGGGTTTGTTGCTCGCTTGACCAGGGATCCCGCCCTTGCGCTGCGGGACCTTCACGTGTCCGAGGAAATAACCCAGCTCACTGCCATTTGGTTGGAAAAAAAGCTTAGAAGCACGTCCGCGAGGGTTGCGGGTGCATATGAGCTCGGGATCCGACTCGCGTATCGCATTCTTGAACCAATCCTCCTTTCGCCTTTCATCGACAGGCGAAAGACGTGGAAGAGTCACGGCCATATCGTTCTCATTGCGTAGCTTGGTGGCTGCAAGAGATATGGGATTAGCAGGGCATTCGTTTTTTGGGCGTACCTACCCCCGCATCAAAGATCAACACGGTGGCACCGCCTTTCCGCCGCACGCTTCACTCTTAGGTGCCGGCAAGACACGCAGACACACTCTTTTTCCCTCCCTCTCACCACGCGTCTTCTTTGAATCTGTCTCAGTGCAGCAGTGAAAGAGAAGGTGCTGATGATTGAACGTGTTTCCGGACCCTTTGTCCCGATGACGTATTTGTTTGGCAAAGGCCCGTGAAACAAACAGGCGTTTTAAGACTCTAACATGACACGTTTCGACGACGGCTCAGCAAACAGGTCCGCTCGGCCACCCATCGCCTTTGGCGTTTCAAAACTTTGGATCCCGCATGTATTATTGATTTGCTTCATCTACTACGTCTCGCTTTCTCCCCAGCAAGATGTGGGCCAAAACGCGTTTTGGACCTTTGGCGTGTATATCCGTGATCTCGTCGGAGGGAGGGTGGTGGATGCGGGGGTTGTGTTCATGTGGGTAGCCCACCTGGTCGAGGCAGTTTACACCGCGATCCTTGCAAGGCGATATGAAACAACGTTGGTCGTCGGGGTGCGTTTCTTCCACTGAGCTTAGGACGGTTAAATTGACTGTGGCCCTAAATTGTTAGGTGTCGTATGTTCTCGCTACGCTCATATTCGGGGGAGCTGGGTGGCAAGAACTCTCAAACAGAGCTCAGAAGTCCTCAGCACGCAGCAAAGCAGCATGACTTATGCCCTTACTGTCCCCACACGCGCGATTTCGGGGTTACGCCCCCCGTATTGTGTTATTAGGCTCTCGAATCTACGATTTATCTCGAAAACATTTGTGTGTAAGAGTCTCCTGAGGCCGGAAGGGGCCGTTCATGCCGATATTCACTCTTAGTGTGGACTACCGCTTTTTTACAACACTGTATGCGCTGTAACTGCAGGTAGGTGATGGAATTCACTGGAATCCCACCACATTAACCCCCTCTGCCCTTATTCGACGACCCAACGCAAACGATATGCCATTTAAGAACCTTGTACATTACGCTGCAGAAAGTTGAGGGATAAACCTAGTATCAGGTCAAGATTCGTCACGTCTACGTGCTCGAAGGGAATTAAACACCCGTCTAGATCCAAACTCGATATCCCGGACATCCCCGTCTGTCGAAACATCTCCCCTGATTTCGACGTAGTCCACATATGGGGCCAAGAGTGAAGCAAGGTCCGGAGGCGCATTAGAGGGAGCCTCAATGACGAGCCTTTCCAAGCGGTTCCCTCTCCGGTCTCGCTCGGCACAGTAGTCCACCAATTTCCCCATCACAGGTCCACCCAGCCTCTCTCCCTCCTGTTCCCCGCCAAACACGATCCGTGAGAGCTGTAAGTCCCGTAATACAGGACACAGATAGCTCCGGAGCAAATCCCGGATCGGAAAGTCCACATCGCCTTGTGATTGTTTGACCTTGAGCCTCCGGAGGGAACCCAAAGTGCCTAAAATATCGTGCCAGGGCCATTGGCAAATCCTGTTGTCAGAATCCACGTCGGAAATGATGCTGAGTTCCTCCATAATTCCCATGGCCGCAACAAGGCGAAGGAATGGAAGCACGAAATCGTCGCAGCGGTGTCTATGAACCCACTTGCCCCAGGCGACCCTAAAAGCGAAGTTGGGGGCGGTGATGAGACAGGATGACGGAGAGTCTACCGCATACGTGCAGCAGTGGAGGTCGGTAAGGTGAGCAAGTCCATGGCGTTTTGGGAGGGCTAGCTCGAACACAAGTCGAATGGGTTCATTGGTGGGGTCGCAAAGGGAGAGATCGACAAGAATCCTGACGTTAGTGGAAACGGGAATATCGAGGTGGATCAGTATCCATCCAACGTCACATACATCCGTTTGCTCGATGTATAGTTGTTGTAGGTTATGAAGGTGCACGACGCGAGATGCCGGAGGGAGGGTGGTGGTGTGAAGGGGAAGCCGGGGACCTGCGTTTGCCACCGAGAGTATGGCGAGCTGAGGGCTCGATTCGAGGATCCCGAGGAGAATCTTCATCGGAGGATCGGAATCGATGTCCCACTGGTCGTGTAGGAACAACTCCACCAAGTTCCGGAAACGACCTGGAACCCAAGGCGTTGCGACAAGTAACAACCTTAGACATCGGACAACGGATGGGACTGGAAAAGGCGCCCATTCAGAGAAACCCTCGAAACAGGTCAACCAGCTACTGTCGAGCACGACGGCGATTGTGACATCCGCAAGGATGGGGAACACCGCGTGGAGCTCTCGTCTGATCTCCAGTAGACAACGTGCCGGGAGATCGACAGCCAATTTACGAATGCGATGGTTGTGGAGGGAGAGCACCTCTTTGGCGGCTATGAGCTTTTCCGATGTCGGCGAAATAGGTGATGCCGATATATCGACTTCGAGCGGCTGGTCGATGGAGCGTTGCAGGAGGGGGATAAGTGGGGTCGAGAAGTCGATTCTGCACCATAAAGAGGAAACGGAGGACGCGATATCTGCCCAGCGACGACATATCCGTAACAGGATCGTGGGGCTCGAGTGGGTTACGAGGTGTTCGAAGATGTTGGCAAGCAATTCGGGGGGCAGACGCGAGGCCGATGAGGACGGATAGACGTCCATCTGTTCGCAAGGGCTTGGATTTAGGGCCGCCATTATATCCTAACTCGAAGCACCGGTAAGCAGCCGTAGATGTTGCGCGAGTAAAGATTACCTGTTGAACGCACAGCGGCGGGATCTTGGGTGAGGAGCGCCGGAAAATCCCGATCGTTTCCCGCGATTAGTTCCCGCTGCGCTGCATCCACTGCTGGTCCAAACTCGCTGGGAGCATGTACACAAGACAACACGCGTCGTAAAACATTAGTACTGAGCAACGTTACAATAACAATCAACGGAAGGCAAAGTGAAATTTTCCAAAAAGTGAAATTTTCCAACAAAAGTGTCTGGGTGTCGCACGATGAAAACGGGCAAGATCTAAACAGACGAGGGGGGAAATAAAGAAGCGAGAAAATCCCTTCATATGCAAGTGTTTTGCGTAAGAATCGTCAAGCGTGCGCGTGAGTCCCCGTCCACAAGAAGAAAACAAGAGGAGGAAAAGGGTCGTAAACAGTGAGAAGTTCCGGAAATGCGCGTGAGAGCTCGAGGTCGTCTCATGCCGCGGGTGTACAGCCTGCGATTGGCACGAAACCTTTGTGTGTAAGAGTCCCCTGAGGCCGGAAGGGACCGTTCATGCCGATATTCACTCTTAGTGTGGACTACCGCTTTTGTACGACACTATATGCGCTGTAACTGCAGGTAGGTGATGAGATTCGCTGGAGTTCCACCACATTAACTCTGCCCTTGTTCGACGACCCAACGCAAACGATATACCATTTAAGAACCTTGAACGTTACGCTGCAGAAAGTTCGGGGTATTAGGTCGAGATTTGTCACGTCTACGTGCTCGGAGGGAATCAAACACCCGTCTAGATCCAAACTCGATATCCCCGACATCCCCGTCTCTCGAAACATCTTCCCTGGTTTCGACATGGTCCACATATGGGACCAAGAACGAAGCAAGGTCCGGAGGCGCATTAGAGGGAGCCTCGATGACGAGCCGTTCCAAGCGGTTCCCTCTCCGGTCTCGCTCTGCGCAGTAATCCACCAATTTCCCCATCACAGGTCCGCCCAGCCTCTCTCCCTCCTGTTCCCCGCCAAACACGATCCGTGAGAGCTGCAAGTCCCGTAATGTAGGACACAGATAGCTCCGGAGCAAATCTCGGATTGGAAAGTCCACATCGTCTTGTAACTGTTTGACCTTGAGCCTCCGGAGGGAACCCAAAGTGCCTAAAATCTCGTTCCAGGGCCACTGGCAAATCCTGTCGTCCGAAACCACTTTCAAAATGATGCTGAGTTCCTCCATAATTCCCATGGCCGTGACACGGCGAAGGAATGGAAGCATGAAATCTTCGCAGCGGTGTCTATGAACCCAATTTCCCCAGATGAACCTAAAAGCGAAGTTGGGGGCGGTGATGAGACAGGATGACGGAGAGTCTACTGTATACGTGCAGCAGTGGAGGTCGGTAAGGTGAGGAAGTTCCTGATGATCTGGGAGGGCTAGCTCGAACACAAGTCCAATGGGGACATTGGAAAGGGAGAGATCGACAAAAATTCTGACGTTCGCGGAAGCGGGGATATCGAGGTGGATTAGCATCCATCCAACGTCACATGCATCCGTTTGTTCGATATATAGTTGTCGCAGGTTATGAAGGTGCACGACACGAGTTGCCGGAGGGAGGGTGGTGGTGTGAAGGGGAAGCCGGGGACCTGCGTTTGCCACCGAGAGTATGGCGAGCTGAGGGCTCGATTCGAGGATCCCGAGGAGAATCTCCGTCGAAGGATCGAAACCGATATACGACTGGTCGTGTAGGAACAACTCCACCAAGTTACAGAAACGACCTGGAACCCAGGGAGTTGCGACAAGTAATAGCCTTAGACACCGGACAACAGACGGGACTGGAGAAGGCGTCCATTCAGAGAAACCCGCGGAGTAGCTACCGTCAAGCACGACACCAATTGTGACATCTGCAAGGATGGGGAACGCCGCGTGGAGCTCTCGTCTGATCTCCAGTAGACAACGTGCCGGGAGATCGACAGCCAATTTACGAATGCGATGGTTGTGGAGGGAGAGCACCTCTTTGGCGGCTATGAGCTTTTCCGATGTCGGCGAAATAGGTGATGCGGATATATCGACTTCGAGCGGCTGGTCGATGGAGCGTTGCAGGAGGGGGATAGGTGGGGTCGAAAAGTCGATTGGAAACGGTTGTTGAAAGATGTTGGCAAGCAATTCGGGGGGCAGGCGGGAGACCGATGAGGACGGATAGACGTCCATCTGTTCGCAAGAGCTTGGATTTGTGGCCTTCATTATATCCTAACTCGAAGCACCGGTAAGCAGCCGTAAATGTTGCGCGAGTAAAGATTACCTGTTGAACGCACAGCGGCGGGATCTTGGGCGAGGAGCGCCGGACAATGCCGATCGGCTCCCGTGATTGGTTTCCTCCGAGTCCAGCACTATGATAAGCAGCTCCTCCCCTGCTCTGTTCTGAATTCGAGGCTGGATTCCAGCCTACACTGTGACCTGAAATCGTCCTTACCGAGGCTCCTGCGCCTAGGGGTACACGCATTTCACTATGCCTACTATACGCCGTTGGGCCAGGGTGCTGGTCAAGCGATGGTGACCAAAGTTCAAGGGAAACACAACAAATGGCCCACAATCCACAAAACGGGTGATCCAAACTCGCTGGGAGCATGTATACAAGACAACACGCGTCGTAAAAACGTTAGTACTGAGCAACGTTACGATAACAATTAACAAAGGGAAATTTTCCAAAAAAAAAAGTGTCTGGATATCGCACGATGAAAACGGGCAAGATCTAAACAAACGAGGGCGGAAACAAAGAAGGGTAAAACTCCTTCGTATGCAAGTCGAAGGAGCTAAATTAATGTTCTCCAGGAAAGTGTCCCAATCTACCACCGTCAGCGAGGTGTGTGTTTTTCGTAAGAATCGTCAAGCATGAGTCCGCGTCCACAAGAAGAAGAAAAAACAAGAGAGGGAAAAGGTTCGTAAACAGTGAGAAGTTCCGGACGTGTGCGTGAGAGGCCGTATCATGCCGCGGGTGTACAGCCTGCGATTGGCACGGGGAGTTGGGTGACAGGCCCCCAAGCGTTCGGATAAGCACACCCAGGCATAGGGGTGGGTGCAGGCAAGGTATCACCGGTGTCGTACCATCCGTCGATAGTCACCTTCGTGGCCGTGAAGGTCGGCGGTGGAAGCGTAGAAATTGATCCAGTGAGCGTATACTGTGGCAAGACGGACGGAACACCTCCACCCGAGATCGTGGCAGGTGGCCAAGGGTACGAAGCACTAACGGAAGCAGGGACATTTCCAGCGCCACCACCACCCGTTTGCCACGGAAGGTAGGTGCCATTGAATTCCCCAGTCACACCGAGCGCAGCGCACTTGCCTTGGGACTTGCGTGGGTCTGGGGAAATCCACCCGTTCTGCAGACCAAGTTGATAAGACCAGAGCGGGGCTCCTATCGACCCGTTCGCCATGGGCCCGATCTAAAAAATAATCAGAGTTTTGACAGTCGGTGGAAAGGCGTGTTTTCTAACCTTCCAGGTCCAGAAGAAAGGATTCCCGAGAGCATCCATGCTAGCCAACCCGAAGTTGAGTAACCCTGCTTTTGTGTTCTGGTCCCAATCCTGCCAGTCATTCCAGAATGCACAGTCTGGGTTCGCAGGGGTATAGGGCCCAGTTCCCTCCAAGAAAAAGCCACAGTCGTTTATACCGTTGCTGTATTCCCCGGAAATGGTGACGCCGAAGGCGGTTTGGCTGGGGAAAAGTTGATCAGGCTCGTAGTGAAGAGAGCGATAGGTTTATAGCGCCGTACCTGGTAGCTGTTGACCCCAACCACGACGTGCAAGCCAACGCCGGCCAAGTACCTCCCATCTGACCGTCTGGTGCTGCAACGTTAATGGGGGCTGTGTTGGCCTGGCCACCGAACGCGAAGTACGGGTGTGTGTCGAGGGCGACGCGATCAACATTGGGCAACGTGCCAGCCCAAATGCCGAGACCGCCAATGCCATCGCTAAGCGTGATGAACGCGCCCTTGCCTTCACCGGTTCCCGTGATCGCACGCATAACCTCGTAGGATTCTAGATAACTGGCGATTGGGTGTTAACTGGGTCAGATGCCAATAATAGGACTACACGTACAAGGATGTCAGGGTGTCTTGTCCAATGTTGCCGACCAGGGCCTCGTTGATGATGCCAAACATAGGTATCACGTTAGCGTACTGCGGCTGGGTGAAGAATTCCGTGAAGATTCGGATGTAATTGACCATCCGTTGGGCGTTCGCGTATCCCATAGTACCGTACAAGAAGTTGTAGACGCCTTGCTTTCCAGAGTGGTTGAATCCTAAAAGCAGAGGTGTTGATGCCATCAACGTTCAATCAGATAAGATGTAGGGGCTCAAGCGCACCATTCTGAGAACCAGGAGCGGTATGTAGATCTACCACAACCCTGAGGCCGTACTTCCTCGCCCACTGGAAGGCACGCAGAATGTACGTCCAACTCGTGCGAGGGAGGAAAGGTTCCCCCTCCCACACGTCGATAGCCCAGTAGGGGATCGGCAGTCGGACCCAGTTAAGCCCTGCGCCGGCAATCTCGGCAAAATCTATTTCGGTCTGAACGTGAAACCGGACAAGGAAAGCGCGTGGATCAATGGAGGAAGAGAGGGTGAGGCGTTCGTCAAGAGTGTCTCACGAGGAGTCCAAGAATAAGTTGACATACCACGAACGTATCGTAATGCTGCTCCAGCTGATTGAGTCCGCCGCTTGCCGTGTCCGCAGCCATCAGTGTGCTCAGCGTCCACTCGTCGATGGCATCAGGGTATTTCTGGAAGAGCGCTGGAGAAATGAACGGCTCCAGCACAAACCAGCCTCCGATATTCACGCTGCAATGGACGGGAAGTGAGCCGAAATGGTTCCGAAAAAAACCGTGAGGGTGATAGCGGCGAAAGGGGTGACATCGCTTACCCGTAGAGCTGGTCGACTCCCCATTGCCACGTCGTGTTTAGAGGGGGGGTCCACGAATTTGGCTGAGCGTTATCGTTGAATGGGTCTTTGGGATTCCAAACCCCTGAGATTCCAAGCTTAAGATTAGCGCCGCGTTGAATTGGGAAGAACGGATTCGCGCACAAAAGCCACCGAACAGATTGTGATAAGTGAACTGCGTCCCGTTATCCGTCGTGACCGTCGAACCGTCTCCACCCGTGGTAAGAGTGTTGGGAGAGTTGGGGCTGCTCGTTGGAGAGGGATTGTTGCTCCCGTTGGGGTTTCCGGTACTCGTGTTGTTCTTGTGCTTGATAACGGTGAAGTAAACAGGTAGGATGACGGCAAGTACGATAACCGCAACGACGGCCGCCGCCGCGTATAAGAATATGGGCCGCTTGAAAAAAGATTTGCGAGGTTCCGGCTGACCGGCCGCGTTCTCCTCGAGACCCACATCGTAGACCTTTTCGGTTTCTGAAACCAAAGGTGCGTCGGCGGAGGGAGTGAGAGAATCTCGAGGAGATGTCCCAAGTGGTGTGAGGTTCGCCAGAGTAGGAGGCTGCGGGAGAGCATCGTCGCCCCCCTGTGTACCGTTCAGGGCATCATTCTCCGGCAATGGTGGGGTCGAGGGGACGCTGTCCTCTGGGACGGGGCTGGACATGAGGAAGGAAGATGGAGGGGGAGGGAGAGACAAGGAAAAGCGCAACGCCCCGGGACCTTCCTATATCTGTGTCAGTATCACTCAGTCTACACGGGGATCTGAAGCTATCATAATCTTAGCCATGTCGAGTTAATGATCAATATTACTTAATGATCGGCTCAATGTGTATCACAAAGCCTCGGTACCTTTGGCGTCCAAGCTTCGCATATCTGCCGCGAGGAACGGCATCGCCATAAGCCATCGAACCGCAGATAACAATGGCTTGCTCGGAGGAATTGTGCAATGTAATACATCAGATCCGTATCAACTTCCCAACTGAAAGGCAGCCATACATTTACACGTGTAAACAGGAACGAACCCAAAGAGAGTAGAGGAGAGGCTTAGATACGCACGTTCAAAACTGGCCTGCCAGTTTCCCAATGAACCTTGAAAACGCCAGGCTTCTCCCCAAAGGCGCTGATTCCGAAAAATCTGGTGCGTCCGACCAAAAAATCCAGCCTACGCACGCCCTTTTTTGACTGTTTATCTCTCTTGACGCGATCAGAGAACCCGCCCACCCTTTTATGGAAAGAGGCGGCGATCACTTCTTGGGAGGCGCGCGGAAGAGACGCCCATTCGGCTTTCGTGACCTGACGTCGCAGCGACGAGTGGAGAGATTGAAGGACATCAAAGAGAGTGACAAAGGTCGACCTAGCAGTGACAGTGACAGACCAGGGCAGCGCTTCCGTTAACAAGATGATGGTGGAGAACGCTGAACATATAGCTGGCTCAGAAAGGAGCAGAAGGTTACTAACGCTTCCCGTAGAGCCAGAGGACGTCGAACTACGACCGCTACCGAACGACGGGGACTCGGAGACCAGGAGATAGGAGGGAGGGAAGGCAAGGTCGAAACAGAGGTAGGGTGGTATTCCCCTGTGCGTGATAGCGGGATGAATGGGAGACATAGGCGATGGGAGGGGCGCCGTGGTGAACAGCGATTGCGGCGTCATTGGTGGGGTCGACGACGACGCAGTCGATTCAGAAAGCGTTGGAGATGGCGTTCGGGAACTCAGAGGTGGTAATGGTTCAGCAAAACTGTGCACGGTGTTCGTGATAGGGTCCAGAACGCGGACCCGCCTGCCCTGAAGCATGTCCTCTGAGCCAGCCTCAAGATAGGGGTGCAGTGGTGGTAATGAAAGCGGTCAAAGGGGCGGAGAACAAGGTAAACCCAGGAGATACATTGTTATATATCATCACGGAACCGCTTGAATAGCTGGACCCTCAGGGGGTGGCTGTATAATTAGGGTTGAGATCAAACCCAGCAGGGATCTGAGAGATTTGATGAGAGCTCGAGGTCCTTCCTAGCGGCCACGCGAAATAGGCCAACCAGGCTCGAGACAGGGCAGAGAGATGCCAGGCGGGACCAGAAGTCCATTGAGAGAGGAAGAGGGTCAAGTAGGCGCAAGTCGGTGGGCGGGGGGTCAAGGCGACCCATCATCGTGAGCTGCAAGAACCAAGTCGTTGGTAAGACAGGGATGATCAGCGAGCTGGTAGTTGTCGAAGTAAACCCATTCTGGTGACTGGTATCCGCCATGCCGTGGTCGTTAACGAAGACGATATCGATCATATCTGTAAGTTACGAGCTTTCAGGCCCTTGTGGAGATCCTTGGCGAAGACGTCGAGAGTCTTCAACGTATCCTGTGATACTCCTCAGAATCCGGCCAACCGAGGATAAGAGTCGTGTCGTACATCAACGAGCTAGGAGTAAGGCCCAGCGGCATGACCGGCTTGATCCAGATGGTTCATATGCTAGAGCAATCCATCAGTCCCTCAAGTCCAATGAATGGCCGCAAAAACCTGAAATGAATTGGGGGCGCTTCTCCAGTGGCAGGTCTATCCACGCCATAATCTGGTCCAATTTCTCACCGAGGGGGACTTTGTCCTGGAGAACTGTGAGACTTTGCCCGTAATTACAACTAAAGACACCCACCCTCCATGGGATGAAATAGGTGGGCTCAGCGCCTGTGCGGGTTACAGGGGAACCTGGCCTATTCGAACGTTGACTGTTTAGAGAAGATAGCGAAAGGGTAGAAAGAAGGGGTTCCCGTACCACATGAGAGAAACTCTTGTTCGCTGACAGGGTCCCAGAAGTTCTATAAAGGGGTCACATTCGCATCCACAAGAGGGTATTGTAGAGCACACGTTTGCGACGATACCATGCGACTCTGCGTAAAGGCCGGACCTTGAAAGAGTCTTCAACACCGGTGTTACAAGCAATTGGGTAGTGGACACGTACATTAATGACCAGTGATTACTACCGTCGCGAAGCGAGTCAGATATAGGACTGCACCGGGATTCAATGAACTCACGGGAATGTTAAGGTCTAGAATGAAAGGTCAGTACCTCGCCGTACAGATACAATGGGGCGCGTACGGGGTATACCGGTCTCATAAACTTCGCTCGAAGGCCCTCTTTGCTGATATCCAATAAATGCGGGGTGAACCCCCGGTCGAGATAATCCGCCCTGCCCGACGTTGCACTGCGTAAGCACCACGCGGTATGCATCACCACTGCAAGGCTCACCGAAGACCATCAATAGACACAATCAGAACCGTTCGCTTGAAATCGTGTGTCTCGTTGCTGAGCAATCTCGAAGGGTCCGTCACTCGACTTGCAGAATCAATTCCTGAACACCAACCCCTCGACACTGGCACAAGGAACGATGCTCCGAGAATCAAAGCGATGAAGCTGCCAGCAATCCAAGCCACGCTCCTCTTCCGCAGCGGGGTGCGTCCTCGAGGCTTGGCGTACTCTTCATCTTCGTAGCGAGGCGGTTCGCCGTTGTCGTGGTCTTCGGCGTCGAGGTTCGATAAGAGGCCTTTGCGCTCTTTGGATGTGGGTTTCAATTGACAGGCTTTTGAATACTGTGGGGCTGGAATGTCTTTGAGGTTGTAGGACATGGTCGAAGACCGTGCGGTCGTCTCCGAGAAGATACACCACGAGTTTCGCCTCGACCGGAGTCCGGCTGGGATAATCGCCCTGATTTCCGGAAGGACGATCACGGGGGTTCCAGCTGTAATTGACACTGTAGGTTCGTTCCAAACCCACTGCCCTCGGGGAGCTTCGGCCTGTAGCCGATCCGATCGAAGATCGGATACCTCCCGCGTGAGGGCTCCGGCTCCGCCGGGCCGGGCTTGCGTCGAGCCTAATTGACACTGGTCCCGCGCCACGATCGGCTCATGGCCCTAGGGCCTAGGCTGGGTACTATCGATCACGTAGAGATGGTGCACCCCAAAAGGCACGATCGTAGATAAATTATCATAAACCGTGTACTTAAATTCATCTCTCAAGAATTAGGGAATCGAGAGGGGGTACCCAAGGCTACTTACACTAAAATCCAGAACACAGTCGGAGCAAGAGGGGTGGAATTATTTACTTTCAAATTCAAAACTAGAGATGGTGCATCAGCGTGATGAATTTTGGCTGGACAGTAACACTCAGTCACGCGGATCAATCAATGCCGCGTTCAAACTCAGACATGCCGATTTGCTGCCGGTCAAGGGAACAAACGCGATGACCATGAGATGGTGCACCCGTTTGCCAGCGGAGTTCCAACACTCCTTCCCGAAAAGGGTGCTCTCATCGCCCATTGTCACGCTCAAACCATCCTCTCGTTTGGTGCGTGTCTTGTTTCTCTACTTGTGAAGGTCCAGCCGGAAATTTGATTTTCCAATAGAATGCATGCATTATTAATTGGATCCCGAGAACTGAGCACTTTGGACAAGAATGTAATTAATCCGATTAGATTTTATGTTAAAATAGGCGGATTTTGTGATGTTCTCACTCCTGGAGTTCCAAATATATAAGAAAAGAAAAAAACAACTCGATATATCATGTGTGTACATAAGCTAGTATACTGGTGAATATTTTCGACGAGGGAGGACAAGTGCTGCCCGAGATATTGGGGGGTGCACCATCTCTCGTCGTGCACCATAACTACGTGATCAATAGTATTGTTTGGGTTCCGGGGTGGGGTGGCTGAATTTTTCGGTCGGATCCCAGCGGGCCCGCACGGAACCAAGGTTCGACTCCCGCACAAAATTTTAGACATATGCGATTGTATATGGTATAGTTAAAACTAGAATAGGACTACGGTGCTGAGAGCGAAGAGGGGGTCAACTTGTCCCCTCAGCGAGGAACTTGGGGGCTTCAGCGAGGTCAGAAATCAATGTCATTCCACCCTCAAGCTGCTGGGGCATTTCAATGTCGTCGCCCGTAAAAGCCTCGTTAGCGGAACATTTTTTTCCGCGTTTACTCTTCGCCGTCGCCCGCTTTGCTCCCTTTGCCGCTTCCTTCTTTTCTCGCCTCACCTGTTCCTGAGCAGTGTGACTCTTTGAGTTAGACCGCCATTCAGCGATCGCCCTCGAGTGCTCGGCTTGGCGTTGACCCGGGGGAATGAGAGGTATCGGCGCAATTAATGTGCGCGGGATGGCTTTCCGTAGGAGGTGTGCATTGTGGAGTGAATTTGTGTTGACCACGTACTCATCCACTGGCTTGTGCATCAGTGAACTTCTCACAAGCCCAAATAAGTGGAAAAAGCAACGCGCATCGAACAAAATAAGTGTGGGAATACTATCATGTAGGCAGAAGAGGTAATCACATGAGAAGCGGTAATCTCCAACTCCCACTCATAGCACCTGTACGGCGGCCCCCAAAAAAATTAGGTGACTAAAACAATATGATCTATACATACCTATCAATTTAGATTCATTAGTTATGTTCATGGGCTGGGGGGAGCCTCTGCTTTGCGTCATAAAATGCTCTTTTTGGATGTAAATCACTTCGGGTTAATGTTCTACTGTTTCAATAAACATTAAATTCCCAGCATGCATTATACCACCATGGGTCAGACTACAAGCAAACCATGATGTCAATACTACAAAGGTGGGACAATATATGACCATCGGAACATCTCTTTGACCTCGGTGTGACGAAAATGTGACATGAAGCCACCAAACCGCCCATTCATTCCAGTGTGACGTCGCTGTGACCCCCAGCCAAATAATTTCAAATCATTACCGCTTCTACAAGCAGAAAAACTCGCTGAGTGTGACCGCTGTATTGGGCCGTTCACTGCAAGACTTTTTGAGAAGTAAGTATGGGGTCCTAGCTTTCTTGTGGTAACGTTTTTGCAATACAGAACCAAGGGTGAGACTCACGGGAATTTTTCCAAAGTGGCAGTTGATTTCGTTACCTCTTCTGCCTACATGATAGTAAGTGTAAATAAGTGGAAAAAGCAAAAAAGCGGTCACGGACCCTGGCTTAAATAAGTAATACTTATGGCACTTTTTGGTACTTATTGGCACTTATTTCGCTTTTTTGATCGAAATCTATGTTGACTGATGACTGCACGATTGCCGGTTCGGTTGCATAGAGCACAAGCCATTCTTGTTGACACGGAACATGGTGGCTGTTGGTGCACTCGGCAGTGACACAATCGTGTTGTGCATTGAATGAAAATTGGATGGACTGTCCAAGTATCAGCTTTCAACATAGCTAGATCTCAGGGTAAGTACACACACCTTGGCTGGAACAATGACGTGTGAAGTCTGTCCCGATGACCTTGCCAAGACTGGCATACTGAAAAGTGAGTGACGAGCTGCCTTGAGGTCAAATACATCGAGGACAACAACTGCATGAGCAGTGTCGGTCTCAGACAGAGTGAGGATTTCAGTAATCCGCCCGTAAATACATCTCCCTGAGTCCTGTGAGTCCGGTTATTGTCAGCACATATCTTCTGTGCAAAACTATGGCACGTACATCATGTTGTGAGTGGGCTACAACCCATGAGTCCACCTGGCACAAATCAGATGATGCCGAAACCAGATTTTGAGCGGTATATAGCAGGCCACTGTGTAGATCAGGGTAGGAGGTAGAGTTTTCAGCATGTGATGCATTTGTTTGATCCCATGGAACACTGGGCCGACTTCTGGGAACAAAAGATCAGCCAGGTAGTTAATGAAATTCGTGCCATCAAGACCCATCAAAGCAGCCTGAGGGCAGTAAGTGGTTCAGCAGGAAATGAGAGAGTGTCAGGTGATCAGAAGATGTCAGGTGATCAGAAGATGTCAGGTGATCAGAATATGTCAGGTGATGGGAATATGTCAGGTGATGGGAATATGTCAGGTGATGGGAATATGTCAGGTGATGGGAATATGTCAGGTGATGGGAATATGTCAGGTGATGGGAATATGTCAGGTGATGGGAATATGTCAGGTGATGGGAATATGTCAGGTGATGGGAATATGTCAGGTGATGGGAGCATGATCAAGGCTATGTGTGGAAACCCATCATGTGACTTATCACATGATTTGTTGCCCAACCAAACAAGGCCAAAGACAGATGACCAAATAGTATCAAATAGTATCATGTGACTTGTTGGATGGGAATATATATAAGGAAAGGTGTCTCAGACCTTTCTCTTTTCCCATCCTCAATCTTCTTTGTAATCACTATCATTAGTTTCAATATATCAGAGAGTATAAATCATACTCTATTCTCACCCTTCTATTCATTTGATGGGCAAATCAATTGCCTGGAGTGTGAACCCTCAATACACCCCCAACATCTTCTCATAGGTTACAGGTATTAACCAAGAGAACAAACCCCTCTAACCCCACATCCATCTCCCTCTGCCCCTACACACTAACACCCTAAACATCTCCTCCAACACCCTTTCCATCCCAAACACTGATCCTCTGACATCAGAACAAGCTTAGGCTGGTAACCCTGACATTTGCTGTCTTCATTGGGTCCAATTGGACCCTTCCTGTGTGGAAATATTGAATGAAGAACATGATAATAAATGAAATGATACAGACCAGGTTCCATTGGTTTCTGTGATGACCACCCCAGGTGTTCGAGAAATGAATGTTTGTCAAGAGCAAAACATTTCACTGCTGTCCCAGCTTGAACCCACTTGCCCTCATTGGATTCCCACCACCCACCAGATGCTCGATGCTTGAAGCCCTCCTGCTTTCCCAGCTGGTTGGCGATATCACGGCTTGGTGCCTGGCGGTGTCGTGCTCATGGGTGGTGTAGTGTTATGTTCTATACAGAAGATAACTAGACCCAGTTGGTTTGCTTAGAGACTAAGTGTATAGAAGCTAAGCAGGCTGGTTGGGTAGTCTATGAACGCGACTAACAACTCCACAGGGTGAGCGGGGTTCCTCTTTCCGGCTCTTGGACCTGATGAGTTCGCTGAGGGATCTACTCTGTGAGTGTGTCCTTCAGTATTATTCCAAGGGAATCAGACATACTATATCACTCAGTTGTCCCTGTTCCTTGATTAGACACTTATCTGGTGTGTGGGGGTTTGGTGGTGATTTGATGGGAATGGAGTTCCTGATCTAAGGGGAGATCAAGGAGCCCCTTCAGCTATCTTTTCTCCATGGGTCATGGACCATACATTGTGACAATTCTCCATGGGTCATGGGCCATGCAACGTTGTACAACCCATGACCCATGGGTAATGGAATAGTATCTGTTGCCCATGCCCCATGGGTTGTACAATGGTATCTGATCTGTTGCCCATTCCCCATGGGTTGTACAACACTATCTGTTCCCCATGGGGCATGGATTGTACAACGCTATCCGTTCCCCATGCCTCATGGGTTGTACAACGCTATCCAATTCCCATGCCCCATGGGTTGTACAACGCTATCCAATTCCCATGCTCCATGGGTTGTACAACACTATCTGTTCCCCATGGGGCATGGATTGTACAACGCTATCCGTTCCCCATGCCTCATGGGTTGTACAACGCTATCCATTCTCCATGGGGCATGGGTTGTACAACACTATTCATTCTCCATGGGGCATGGGTTGTACAACGCTATCCATTTCCCATGGGTCATGGGTTATACAACACTATCCATTTCCCATGCCCCATGGGTTGTACAACGCTATCCAATTCCCATGCCCCATGGGTTGTACAACACTATCCATTCTCCATGGTGCATGGGTTGTACAACACTATCTATTTTCCATGCCCCATGGGTTGTACAATGCTATCCAATTCCCATGCCCCATGGGTTGTACAATGCTATCCAATTCCCATGCCCCATGGGTTGTACATCACTATCCAATTCCCATGCACCATGGGTTGTACAACAGCATCTTGTGCCCATGGGGCATCAGTTGCAGAATGGTGTCCTTTCTCCATGTCCCATGGATTATATCACTATTCCAGGAAAGGAGATACTTTATAAATCAACCATTAGCTGTGTGAATTTGAAAAAATTAGACTCTGTTTGTATGCATGATAGACCATATATCAGTTTGTGGCTCTAACCTAATGGAAACTAAACTTAACCTGATAATAGCCACAACCTAATCCTCAATCTAACCTGAGCCAATGTAAACTTGACCCATGAACCTAAGCCTAACCTAATCCTAAACCTGGTCTAATCCCAAATCTAACCCTAACCTGACCTGACCTAACCTAACCTAGCCTAACCTATACCTAAACCAACCTATACCTATACTAACCTATACCTAACCTAACCTGGTATGGGCAAACCTAACCTACCTATCATGACCTGTTTCAGCCTAATGTCATGTATGCCAGCCAAGACTAACTTCACCCAGTTGCAAACATATGACTTGGGTCACAGGACCATAAAGCAAACTGCAGTCCCCTCACTCTGTGCCCAACCATCCCATAAGCCCACAGATGCACATATATATCATCAGCAACCCAGCATCATGCTTATCACCCATGTTCAACCACAAACCACTCTCACCCTTTGTTCTGTGCCATCTCACAGACAAACCACAACTCAAGTTCATCCACCTCCTTGGGCCCACAAGCAAGTGGCCTACAAACATATGGTTTATAGACTTATAACATATTCCACACAAGGATTAATATGGGTGGGTGAGCTAGAGTTATGGTTAGGCTTTGAGATAGCACAGAACAAAGGGTGAGAGTGGTTTGTGGTTGAACATGGGTGATAAGCATGATGCTGGGTTGCTGATGATATATATGTGCATCTGTGGGCTTATGGGATGGTTGGGCACAGAGTGAGGGGACTGCAGTTTGCTTTATGGTCCTGTGACCCAAGTCATATGTTTGCAACTGGGTGAAGTTAGTCTTGGCTGGCATACATGACATTAGGCTGAAACAGGTCATGATAGGTAGGTTAGGTTTGCCCATACCAGGTTAGGTTAGGTATAGGTTAGTATAGGTATAGGTTGGTTTAGGTATAGGTTAGGCTAGGTTAGGTTAGGTCAGGTCAGGTTAGGGTTAGATTTGGGATTAGACCAGGTTTAGGATTAGGTTAGGCTTAGGTTCATGGGTCAAGTTTACATTGGCTCAGGTTAGATTGAGGATTAGGTTGTGGCTATTATCAGGTTAAGTTTAGTTTCCATTAGGTTAGAGCCACAAACTGATATATGGTCTATCATGCATACAAACAGAGTCTAATTTTTTCAAATTCACACAGCTAATGGTTGATTTATAAAGTATCTCCTTTCCTGGAATAGTGATATAATCCATGGGACATGGAGAAAGGACACCATTCTGCAACTGATGCCCCATGGGCACAAGATGCTGTTGTACAACCCATGGTGCATGGGAATTGGATAGTGATGTACAACCCATGGGGCATGGGAATTGGATAGCATTGTACAACCCACGGGGCATGGGAATTGGATAGCATTGTACAACCCATGGGGCATGGAAAATAGATAGAGTTGTACAACCCATGCACCATGGGGAATGGATAGTGTTGTACAACCCATGGGGCATGGGAATTGGATAGTGTTGTACAACCCATGGGGCATGGAGAATGGGTAGTGTTGTACAACCCATGCCCCATGGGGAAAGAATAGTGTTGTACAACCCATGCCCCATGGAGAAAGGATAGCATTGTACAACCCATGGGGCATGGGAAATGGATAGCGTTGTACAACCCATGACCCATGGGGAACAGATAGTGTTGTACAACCCATGACCCATGGGGAACGGATAGCGTTGTACAACCCATGAGGCATGGGGAATGGATAGCGTTGTACAATCCATGCCCCATGGGGAACAGATAGTGTTGTACAACCCATGGAGCATGGGAATTGGATAGGGTTGTACAACCCATGACCCATGGGAACTGGATAGTGTTGTACAACCCATGCCCCATGGAGAATGGATAGTGTTGTACAACCCATGCCCCATGGAGAAAGGATAGCGTTGTACAACCCATGACCCATGGGGAACGGATAGTGTTGTACAACCCATGGGGCATGGGAATTGGATAGTGTTGTACAACCCATGAGGCATGGGAAATGGATAGTGTTGTACAACCCATGGGGCATGGGAATTGGATAGCATTGTACAACCCATGCCCCATGGGGAAAGGATAGCGTTGTACAATCCATGCCCCATGGGGAACAGATAGTGTTGTACAACCCATGGGGAATGGGCAACAGATACCATTGTACAACCCATGGGGCATGGGCAACGGATACTATTCCATTACCCATGGGTCATGGGTTGTACAACACGTTGTACAACGTTGCATGGCCCATGACCCATGGAGAATTGTCACGATGTATGGTCCATGACCCATGGAGAAAAGATAGCTGAACCCTGTGGATCAAGAGTGGAGGGGATGATCTACTGGGGTAGACCAAAGGGGAGGGTCTTTGCTGGCTCTCTTGTGTTCGATGCTAAAGGACCAGATATGTATTTGTATGTACCGTAGCTAACAAGTGTTGATGAATGAGAGTACTGGGTGAAAGCCCGAAGGGCTTCCAGGCCGAGGGACTCAGGTGTTAGAGACCAGCTGCATTACCCAGGTGTTAGGAAGGCCTGTCGACGCAAGAGTCAGTTGTTGGCTCTAACCTGAGTATTAGTCGGCAGCTCTCTGTTACTCACTTTAGCGGACGGGCAGCATGGCATAGCAGACAAGAGTTTCGTAGGCTTGAGGGTTTGCCTGGATGTAAGGGGCCATGATTTGCGCGTGTTTGCGTAGGTAAGCTCTGAATGCTTTGCTCTTCCACCTCCCTTTGGTTTTGACGACGTCAAAGGGGACTCCTCGTAAGAGGTATTCCAGGGTGAAGCCAATCCGTATGCCGTGTCCCGAGAGTTTGGTCAAGTTCTTGTCAGCGACGATCTTGTGGATGCCGTTCATGAAGACGGCATGACTCATGGGGCGCGTGGTTTTCCCGTGTTTGTGGGAGAAGAGGTGTTGGTCGGAGGAGGGTTTGTTGACCTCTAGGTGGTTTAAGAGGGCGGCTAAGGGATCTGTGATCCCCTCCTGCTTCGCCCAGACAATCTCTTTGCCTTTGTTTTTGGCGGCTTTGGTCCAAGGGATGAAGATTGATGTCTGTTCGAGGAGGTTTCAGTCTCGCTGGTTGAACTTTACGGTCGAGGGTTTGATGTGGGTGGTGGGCTTGAAGCCATCGAGTTTGGGGACGGTTACCTCGTCTAGCCGTGCGGTGCCCCAGAAGGCGGTGGTGAGACACGCTAGGACTGCGGCGTCTATCGGGTCACTGGGAACGAGGGCTTTGCAGATTTCTTCGACATATGCCAAGGTCCAGGGCTCTTTCTCTTTCTTTTTTGATTCCTGTGGAGCCCATTTGTTACCTGCTTCAAATAGTGTTTTTACCTCCACCTTGTTGACCTTCCACTCTAGCCCATGTATGATGTGCCAAGCTCGGATTCCGTAGACGTAGTTTCTGATTGCTGTGCCGCCGTAGGTCCCGATGAGGAAGGTGATGAAGGAGGCGAGAACATTTCGGTTGACGGGGGCTCGATGATCCTCGGGGATGTCCTTGAAGTCGCAAAAGAAGTGAAAGGAAAACAATCCCATGCCATAGACATTTCTGGTGTTGGAAGCGTAGGTGTCGTCGAGTGCTTCCTTGACTCATTGCAAGTCTGCCTCGTCCAGGTTTGTTGGCAAACCTTTCTCGTCTAGGGTAACGCGAGAGTTGATCGGGGTCCATCTTTTCAGACGCTCTCCTGGGTCACAGTCGGGGCGAAGTGGGGAGGGTTTTAGACAAGGGAGTCCTTTTTCCTCAAAAAGGTGCGCGGTGGATTCGGTATGGGGCGTGGAGGCCTTGTGTAGCGCTTCAACTAGACGGGGACGCTTCTGGGGCTTCGTGGGATTGCTCGTCGGCATCGGTGTTGGCCCGATGTTGGCGTTGGCGTTCGGCTGAGGAAATGATCTCTTTGGGAGCTTTAGGAAGGCATTGATGAAAATCTCGTTCGCATCGCTGGGGCAGGGCGTCAAAATCAACGACGAAGAGTCGGATTTCTTCAGGGATGTCAATCGGGGGAAGGAGGTGTTGTCTTGGAGGGTAAACACCCCTGGAAGGACCATCAGCTGGGTTGCGACTGGTGTGGACGTAACGAGTGGTGAGGTATGAGTCGCGGCTTTCCAGTACTTCGTGAATTCGTTTGAAGACTCTGTTAGTTTCTGTGTTTTGGCTTCTGCCTGTCCACCAGCCTTCAATGACCCCGGTGTTGTCTCCATGCACATTGATTCCTGGGAGGGGGTGTTGTTGAAGAATGGAGAGGACGAGGAGCTCCATGCCAACGGCTGCGGCCCAGCCAATGTCTCTCCCTGATGTTTTCCAACCTGGGAGTAGTCTCCAAGCCCACCATTTTTCGCCGATCGTAATGCCAATACCAACGGATGAGCTTGCATCCGAGAAGGCATGGAAGTCAAAAATCGGCCTTTTGCCTGGGATTTTGCAGGATAGGGTGGGACGGGTGAGGAGATTTAGCCACCACGTCAGATCTTCGACGAGGAGTTTGGGCGGGTGCCATGGGACAAAGGGGCGGTCGTGGAAGGTTCCCATCATCTTTTCCAGATTGGTTAAGTAAGCCCAACCTCGAGGCACAACGTGACAGGCGTAAAGTAATTTTCCGTATAACCTTCTCACATCCTCGAGGGTGTGTGTCGCTCTGCCCAGCCATTCTACGATAGCCGTTGTGTACTTTCCCCTCTTCGAGTCGGGTAGTCCTACCCTCTTTCCTTTCAAATCCCAGGCCAGGCCTGCAAATATAACCATTGAATTGAACGCCGTGTCTTTCAAAAGTTCCCACAGGATTCTGAGAGGTGCCGAGACCTGGTCTATCTCCTCAAACCCGTAGGGGTAGACTACGCCCCCATCTGCGTGTGCCTTGATGTGGTGAATGGGGAAAACTAGGTCTTCAGCAAAATGTTCTGCTCCCGAGTCTGCTCTTGTCTTCCCTTTGTACCAGAGCCGGCCCCTGTTCTTCAATGGCCCTCCGTTGCCAAGGGTGCTCTGGCGGTTGACCTCGCAGTTGATATTGTATTGTTTGATGTCTTCTCGTGGGATCCTGACAAAGAGGAAGTCGTTGACCCATTTCAGGATCGGACCAATCCCTCTTGCTCTTAGGAGGTCTGCGAGAGCATCACCGAAGATGCTGAAGAACCCGCCTGTGGTGGCGCACCCAAAGCTATTGCTTGTGTTCAGCGTGAACAGTGCTGGGTCGTTGGAGATGCGTACTACGACGCCCGCCCATTGATTTTCGTGTAGGGGAATGATGCGGTATGCTTCCGCGATGTCCCGGGTCGCAGCTTGAGCGTTTTTCGGGAGACCTCGTATCAACGTGCACATGGTGCGGAAGGTTCCCCAGGTGCATGGAAACTCGTCGGGATTTAGGTGGGAGTTGATGGAGGGGACTGGGAGGTTCGTGTGGGGGTAGGAGAGATTTTGTATGAGGCAGAACTTGCCTGGTTTCCCAGATTTCGGGACAAGGGATAGGGGGGAAGACTGAAAAGGGCCTATTTCCTTTTCTAGTTCGTCCTGCGAAAAAGGGCCAATGTATCTTCCCTTATTAAATTTGATCTGTATTATTTCATTAAACGCGTCTGACAATGCTTCGGTAGAGTCTCTATTAAGGGGAACGAAAGAGCGGAAGATCTGAGGGATGCCGGCACAGGTGCCGTTCCTTATGAACAGGCACTGGGGGCAGGGGGCCACTTACCCAGCAGATACATTGTGATTACATTGTGATTTTTTAGACAATGCGTCCAGCCTGTGGCCAGGAGGTACATGCTGAGTGCTTTTACAAAGTACCCATCAATGCGACCACAATGTGGCCAGTGGGTCCATCTTGATCACTTTTACAAAGTGCCCATCAATTCGATCACAATGTGCCCTGTGGGTCCATGCAGGATACATTGTAAAAGTATCCATAAAAGTGGCCACTGGGCACTTTGTGAGAGAAACCCCTGGGTTCTTTCACAATTTTGTTCACAATGTATCCTACTGAGTGCCTGAGCCACTCATTGAGAGTTCTTTCAAGAAGTACCCAGCAATGCAACCACAATGTCCCCAGGGGGTTCTTCTTAATGTTTTCACAATGAACTCTCAATGTGGTTGGATTTCACAACAAACTCCCAAAGAAACCATTGAGTATCTGGTTGAATACTTTGTGGACACATTGCTGGATATTTTCTGAAAGAACTCTCAATGAGTGGCTCAGGTGTATGCTGGACACTTTGTGAACAAAATTGTGAAAGAACTCAGGGGTTTCTTTCACAAAGTGCCCAGTGGCCACTTTTATGGATACTTTTACAATGTATCCTGCATGGACCCACAGGGCACATTGTGATCGAATTGATGGGCACTTTGTAAAAGTGATCAAGATGGACCCACTGGCCACATTGTGGTCACATTGATAGGTACTTTGTAAAAGCACTCAGCATGTACCTCCTGGCCACAGGCTGGACACATTGTCTAAAAAATCACAATGTAATCACAGTGTATCTGCTGGATAAGTGACCCCTTGCCCCCAGTGAGGGGGATCTGGGGATATTTGCAGAGGAGAAGAAAAGATGAGAGGGCATGGTACCATTGGTCAGCGGCTAGGGGTGTGAGAGGATGGCGCCTTCTCTGCGCGACTGCATTGCTGAGCACCGTGGGAGGTTTTACCACAGCCTGAACATTCATGGATATGTTTTGCTGTTTGGTTGGTGCAACCGATGACCTGGTTCCAATTGTTGCAGAGGATTCTTCCCTCCTCATCGACGATGCGGCCATCGTCTGCTCAGTGGCAGCGAGTCTTGTGCTTCTTGTCCCAGGTTTGGGAAGCTTGGCACTGTCGAATTGGGATTGAGTGTTGTCTGCGACTGAGGCATATGGGGCATGCTGAGCGGGCGAACGCCTCCGTGTCGGGGCTGGCCTTCCAAAACGCACAGTTTGGGGCTCGGTCTCTCAGGGATCTGGATCTCGAAGATCTCTGTCGACCCGTGCCTCGGTCTCGTCGCGAGCTGCGCCCCCTATCCCTGGTGCCACCCCATGAACCTGACGCCTCCCTGTGGTTGTCCATGAGCGCCACCTGTGGGGGTGGTGTCATACCAGGGAAGTGCGTGGTTGTGGGAGGGATGGTGGGCGTTGCGTGGGGGGGAAGCCGAGACCGAGGGTGTGGCATAGTGTAGCGTCGCGTTGAGTTTGAAAGGGAAGGGGGTGAGGGAGAGCGCATGTGGGGAGAAGAGAGCAACCAATCATGTTAGCGTGCTGCTAGCATGTGGGAAAGAAAGCAGATATTACTTGCCTTTCTCTGGAGTTCTTCGTGGTCGTGGTCCCAAATTTGGTTCTCGAGGTCAGTGAGAAGGGTGAGGTTGATTTGGTTGATGTTGAAGCGTTTGGTTCCAGGTTTGGGGGGTTTGTGCCACTGCCTGCAAACAACTGCATGGTAGAGGATTAAGGTGCGAGGATTCTTGCCTTGGGCCTTCAGACTCTCGAGGTTGATGTAGAATTCCGCTAGGGACTGGATTCTCGGAGGGGACCAACCGGCCTTGAGAGCCAGGGTGATGAAAGTGTGCCTCGCTGTCATGATTTGTTCCCAAGACAGGTGTTCGTCTGTGATCGTGTTTTTTGAGGGCTTCGTGGCGTTGACAGGCTGAAAGGAAAACCCAGACCCAGTGTTGAGCCAATTGTATTTGTTTGTTGTGGTCGGAACGGTTCAGCTGGCTTCCCTGCAACCTTCCATGGTGAAATACCATAGATCAACATATTCCTTGGCATCCAGCTTTTTTGTGGCGAAGACGAGCAGGTTGAGCGGGATGTTATCACCTACCATCGCATCGTCATCAAAGTCCGAGTCGTTGTTCTCGTCAGTCGTGTTTTGGGCAATTTCAGCCGGAGGATTGGGTGGGGGAGTGGGTGGATTTTGGGGAGGGGGAGGAGGGTCTTGTAGGAGGGTCTGGACAGCACCATCCAAAGTGGCCTGTAGCCTTGTGGAGGCCTCCTCCTCTGAGCATTGGAAGTGATCCATTATGGATTGTCTCATCTGATTGATGTGTTCGCCATTCCAAACCCCGGCTGCCGGCTCAGGCATAAGTGAAGCTGGAAGGTGAGGTAAGGTCTAGCTGTAGGCTTGGGAGAGAGGTGCCGTCACCTCTAACGACTTGAGATGACGGAGTTGCGGGGGATGTCTTGAGCAACGAGAGTGTGCGCTAGCGGGTGGGAGCGAGGAGAACGAGCAGAGCACGAGCGGAGAGAGGAAAAAGAAAGAGGAAATGGTGAAGGGGGAGCCCGATGGCGAGGAGGAGATGGTGGTGTCCTCGGAAGAGGAGCACGTGCCGGATCACATTCCGAGCCGCAAAGACATTATTCTCTTTGCTTCGGTTATTCTTCCCTTCGCCGAGACCGGCAAGAAAAGAGGGGGATGCTCAAAGGGTGTGTTTGAGGCTGAATTCCTAAGGCTGTGCTTTGATGCTGTGCTTAGGGCTGTGCTTAGGGCTATGTATTGAGGCTGTGTATTGATGCTGTGCTTAGGGCTGTGCCTAAGGCTGTGTTGAGGCTGTGTCGTGTGACTAGACCTAAAAAGGAAGGTGTACACTTACACCTGGGGCTGTGCTAGATATGTTGTAAAGGTGACAAGATATGTCATAAAACTGGGAGGGTATAACTGATACCCTAAACTTTGCTGCAGATGACGTCTAGTACGTCTAACTGATATGTCTTCAATAATCTTCAGATAATAAACCTATGTCGTAAAATATGTTGTAAGTCCTTGTGGTACTGCTAAATCTGGCTGTCACTCAGTCAGTCACTTCTCTGAGGTGGAGGGTTATCTGCCTGAAGTTTCAGACTTCAGTACTAACAGATACCAAATACTCCAATGTCTCAAGTGTACTAAGCTTATTCAGTTCTTCTGACTTAGAACTTCTTCTCACAGAGGGTAGGGCTAAATATGGTATGTGATTGCTCAAAATCACTCAACCACACAGTCCTAAGGGAATTGAGGCAGATACTTTAGAGGGTAGATGTAGAGAGAGAGGGGTAGATGTAAAGTGGGGGGGAAAGAGACACTGAGCAAAAAGATGCTCAGCTGATGTGAGGATAGAGCAAACTGTGCTTTTCTCCTGAGCAGTAGGTACCTGTTTTTCTCTTAGAAGTGGGGTTGAGGTCTATATATACTATTTTACACAAGAATGTTCCAGAACATTCCAGCACTTTCCACAATGTTCCATAATATTCTGTCATGTTCCATCAGCTTCCATAACATTCTAGGTGTGACAAATCATCACATTTGTGATGTTCTGTCACCTTCTAGAATGTTCCAGCACTTTCCAGCATGTTCCAGGAAGTTCCATGATGTTCTAGGGCTTTCCATGGCTATCTGATCTCTTGATCTAATCCCTAGGATCCTTATCTTATCTTATCTTATCTTATCTTATCTAGAATGTATTATAATTAGACTTTCTGTTATCTAATCTTATCTGGCTTAAATAATTCTTTAATCATTTAAATAATCCATTGTTCAACTTGTTGACTATAAATTGTGCGTAAAATCATAAATAAATAATGATAATCCTGGGGTCCGACAGCGGTTTGACAAGATAGAACATGTGCGAAAGACAGCATTGAAACACTCGAAGATCTCACTTGCTGAACCAACCATGGGGCCAAACCGGCGAATATCAGCCCACAGATGCCCAAGGATGTGAAGTTTGACCTTTGATATCATCTTTGTAGGGTCAATGAGCATGAAACCATCAAGCACATTGCTTGCTGCAATGTTGACGTCATCCTACAAGCAACAAACTCTTGTTAGTTGTCAGTGATGATCAAAGGGAAGACAAACTAGGTATTGTTCAAGGTTATCAATCTCTGGCATCCATAACAATGCAGTGAGTTCACCAATTGCTTTCCAAAGGTAGAAGGTGTATGGATCACAGATGTTGTGGGTGTGGAATGTGTTTGTTTGTATGATGGATTTGAATTGCCTCCCAATAAATGACCCAGCATACTGCATGATGTATCCTGCACGAATAGGGGGGATGTTCAGTCCATCAATATTTGTGGATTGCAATTGAACCGCATATTTTTTCTTCTGTTCAGTTGTCCACTTGGTATGACTGAAGTGCCAGTTGTACTTCACAATCCCAAGCAGGATTGTGTGGAGGATTTCAATAGGTGAGTCTTGTGTGGGGTCAAAGCCTATTGGCAATATCAGATAATATGCTGGGAGTAAACAATGACTCACATACCTTTCAGGGTAAAAATCTTGTTTGTGGTGAGGGACTGGTTCTCATCAACCCAGTTGCTGAGCTCTTGCTCAATCTCTGCCACAGCTGTTCCCTCATTCTTCATGGTCTGGGCACGCTCTAGCAGCTGGTCAATCCAATACTGGGTATAGCTGTCCTTTATCCCAGTTGTGCTCTGCTCTTTCAGGACCCTTGCCTTTATGCCCGAACATGCAAGTTTGAGTTGCCTCTGGAGGCTCTCAACAATCTCGCAGGAACATCGAGGCTCCCCTGGCTAAGATATTAGTCAGAAAAATATTGGGAGAATCAACAATTTGCCCACAAACCATGAAAAGTTTGTGATATCTCTCATCTGTCTCCTTCTCAAGCATGGTACCTCTAGCCTTGCACTTCGACAGAGAAAATTTCCCTTTCCTCCTATGTGACCTGCAACCTCACTTTGCATAGGATTGTCAGAGGGGTCTGCATTCAGTTGGAGGTGGACCTTAGCCAGCCCATGAGTGCTGGCATCATAGACAGTGATTGGGTTTGCATGTGTATCCCTTCAGCATGGTTAAAGCTTGGCAATGCAACTGAAGGACTTGGAGCAAAGGACATACTCAACAGTATCAACAAATGCTTGCAACTGTTCAGGGATTGTGGCATTGGGACTTGAGGATAGAAAATGGACGTGAAATTCTTGCTGCAGTAGCTTTCGGGGAAGGTTGCGATGGGAAGCATAGGAGTTCCAATGTTTTTTCCAGGCTTTTGAGCGATTTCCTGACACATCATCACCAAAGTAATTGATGAAGTTTGTATACAATGGAAGACCCCCAGCGATCTCTCAGTCAGGATTAGGCATCTGGGCTGAGATAACTTTTGAGTCATCTGTCTCTTGTCAGCAAAAAAATAACACGAGCAGAATTAAAAAAATTACCGTCACAACACACAGGAACCAACCCTTGGTCCATGAGTTCAGGATAGGTGTCCTGAAATTCACAGGCATCAATCTGTGCTGTTTGACTGCCATCAATGGACACAGTGCCATCCGGAAACTTTTTGACCTGGAAAACATCTGCCTTGACACGTCCCTTGTAAGTTAGCCACCATGCTGGGACAACAAAGTCTCCATTCTTCAGGCATGCAAACTCCAGGACATAGTAGTGGCGTGCGCCATCTGCATACATTGGGCTCAGGAGTCCTAAGTCCATCTCCTTTCGCCACTTCTCTGCATGCCAGATTTCTGTGATAGGACCATCAGGGGTTTCAGGATAAATTCGGATATGCGGGCAGACAAGGGGGTTGGCGTAATCCTGGGGTGAGAAATATCAATGAGACTCAAAAGAGCAGAAATTGTGGCTCAACTAACATTAGTGATAATTTTCCTGATGTCATTCATGTAGAACAAGTTTCCATGGGCCGACTTGTACAGTTTCGAGGGGGTACCAGAGGTTTCACAAAGTTTTGCCTGAGTGTCTCGCAGCTGCCTGAACGATGGTACACTTTGGACCCCACTCTCTTTGAGAACCCAGAGAAAAACCTTCATGAGGGAATCTGATACATGCAACCGAGGCATGCTATCCAGTGTATCGAGCAGAAACATCTACTCAAAGACATCAGCACTCTAACCCACAACCAAACCGATGTGACATACTGTCTTGCTCTCATATGGATACCATTCTGTCTCCCTATCTGGAAATGGCTTTCTGAACGCAACACTCTCAAACTTGTCCAGTGGCATTGATGAATCTAGTAGACATCAATGAGAAATGTTGTAATGTTGTGTGTTCCGGCTGATAATTAAAGGACATACATGCAGTGTTCATTAGTGGTTACCAGGGATTTACATAAAAAGTGTGGCAAGGGTGCCATTTTATGACAGTTAATCAGTGGGAAGGATTTGACAATAAATGTGTGGGAAGCACAAAGGGGTGGTCAAGTAGCGTTTGGGGCCTAATCGGGACATATTTGGGCCTGATGGGATTACATAACAGGAGCATCAGTAGGAACAGAATTGGTCGTGTGAGGGGGTCATGTGACCAGATGATGTTGGCAGACGGGGTTTTGACGTTAAATCTGTGGGAAGCACAAAGGGGTGGTCAAGTAGCATTGGGGGCCTAATCGGAATATATTTGGACCTAATGGGGGTATATGACAGGGGCATCAGTGGGTCCGTGATGGATTGTGCAAGAAGGTCATGTGACATGGCCAGGAAAGGGAATTCCAAAAGGGGAAGTTTTTATGGCTTATATAAGCAATGATGGAGAGGTGTTGTGAGGGAATATTCCAAATGGAGATATTTTGATGGCCAACATAAGCTGGTCATGTGATGTATGAGTGAGAGAGGATTATGTAAGCAAGTCATGTGACTGACCAGAAAAGGAAATTTTTGATGGCTTACATAAGCAACTCAAAAATGATTTTGGCATTGAATTTCCTTTTTGGGAAATTTTGATAGCTGACATAAGCAGATCATGTGACTGAAAAAGTGGGTGTTGCTTATGTAATCAGGTCATGTGACCGACCAAAAAAGGAAAGTTTTGATGGCTTACATAAGTGTCTGAAAAATGCTTTTGGAGGGTTCTTTCCCAAAAAGGAAATTCCTTTTTAGGAAATATTTGATGGATTACCAAAAAAAGAAAATTTGATTGCTTACATAAGCAACTCAAAATGAGATTTCCCAAACAGGAAATTTCCTTTTTAGGAAAGACTTTCCAAAATAGGCAATTTTGATGGCTTACATAAGCAACTCAAAAATGGTACTGGAAATAATTACCAAAAAAGAAAATTTTCTAAAAAGGAAATTATATGTTAGAAATTTTGGAAAAATGCCAGAAAAATACTGAAAAAATACTGAAAAAATTCCCACGGATCTAGAAAGTCCCAAAAAATGCAAATAAATCCCACAAATATCCAAATAATTTGTTTTTCTGGCTGGAAAAATCAGGAAAAAATCTGAAGTAATTTCCAAAAAATCCAGAATATAGATAAATATTTTATAAAAGTTATTTCGATTTTTTTTGTTCATTAAATAGCCTATAATTTTGATATCAATGTATTTTCTGCCCACAAAATTCATAGAAATCCTAAAAAGGTAATTGAAAATTAAAAATGACAATTATATCTAAAATATTCATTATATCATAAAGTTCAGATCTGTTTGTAGTCATAACCTAACCCTAAACCTGTCCCTAACCCTAAACCTAAACCTGCCCTAAACCTAAACCTACCCTAAACCTCAATCTAATGCTAAACCTAACCTGCCCTAAACCTAACCTGCCCTAAACCTAACCTGCCCTAAACCTAACCTGCCCTAAACCTAACCTGCCCTAAACCTAAACCTAAACCTAAACCTAAACCTAACCTAACCTCAACATAACCTAAACCTAAACCTAAACCTAACCACCCTAAACCTAACCCATCTCAAACCTAACCTGCCCTAATCCTAGCCTGCCCTAAACCTAACCTAACCTAACCTAACCTAACCTAAACCTAAACCTAAACCCAACCTGTCCTAAACCTAACCCAATTCTAACCTCACCTAGTCCTAACCCTGACCTGGCCTAGTTTGGCCTTATCTTATCTTATCTTATCTTATCTTATCTTATCTTATCCTATTTACGTAGCCTAAACCTAACCTAACCCAGCCTAGCCTAACCCAATGTAGTCCACTTAACCTAGTCCACCACAGATCACCCAACCTAACCTAAAGTGGTCCACCTGACCTAGCCTGATGCAACTTGACCTGATCTTATCTAATCAGCTGTCATCTTATCTAACCTTAATCTAAATACCCTAGCTAACCAACATCTAACCCAACCTCACCTGGCTCACCAGCACATGACTGAGTTACAGGAACAAACGGTAAGCTGTACCATCCCATATCCTGTATCCAACCGTCACTCAAGCACATCAACTGTGGTGGACCTACAAGTCAGTGGACCTATAAGCCCACAGACCCACACCCACAGACTGCTCACTCAGTAGTGACATCTGTTATCCAATCTCGCCCACATACCACCCTCACCCTGTGTGTTCTGTGCCAGACTGCAACTTCACCACAACTCAAGTCCAACCACCTGGCTGAACCTGCAAGCCAGACTGATATAGGCTACAAGTTATGCATCCATGGATTTGTAGACCTGAGAATACATGGTTTCAGCCAGGTGGCTGAACTTGGGTTGTGGTGAAGTTGCAGTCTGGCACAGAATACAGGGTGAGGGTGGTACATGGGTGAGGTTGAATAATAGATGTCTCTACTGAGTGAGCAGTCTACAGTTATGGGTCTGTGGGCTTGTGGGCCCACTAACTTGTAGGTCCACCACAGTTGTTGTGCTTGGGTGACAGATGGATATAGGATTGGATGGTGCAGCTCACAGTGTGTTCCTGCAACCCAGTCATATGCTGGTGAGCCAGGTGAGGTTGGGTTAGATGTTGGTTAGCTAGGGTATTTAGATTGAGGTTAGATAAGATGACAGCTGATTAGATAAGATCAAGTCAAGTTGCATCAGGCTAGGTCAGGTGGACCACTTTAGGTTAGGTTGGGTGATCTGTGGTAGACTAGGTTAAGTGGACTATGTCAGGTTAGGCTAGGCTGGATTAGGTTAGATTTAGGGTGGGTGAGATAGGATAAGACAAGATAAGGCCAAACTAGGCCAGGTCAGGGTAGGACTAGGTGAGGTTAGAATTGGGTTAGGTTTAGAGCAGGTTGGGTTTAGGTTTAGATTTAGGTTTAGGTTAGGTTAGGTTAGGTTAGGTTAGGTTTAGGGCAGGTTAGGTTTAGGGCAGGTTAGGTTTAGGGTGGGTTAGGTTTAGGATTAGGTTAGGTTAGGTTAGGTTTAGGGCAGGCTAGGATTAGGGTAGGTTAGGTTTGGGATGGGTTAGGTTTAGGTTAGGGTTAGGTTGAGGTTAGGTTAAGTTGTTAGGTTGAGGTTAGGTTAGGTTTAGTGTTAAGTTTAGGTTTAGGGCAGGTTTAGGGTTAGGTTTAGGTTTAGTGTTGGATTAAGGTTTAGGGCAGGTTTAGGTTTAGGTTTAGGTTTGGTGCTAGGTTAGGTTTGGTGCTAGGTTAGGTTTGGTGCTAGGTTAGGTTTGGGGTTAGGTTAGGTTAGGTTAGGTTAGGTTTAGGTTTAGGGTTAGGTTTAAGTTTAGGTTAGGTTTAAGTTTAGGTTAGGTTAGGTCCAGGACTAGGTTTAGGGCTAGTTTATGACCACGACCCGTTCTGTACTGTATGATATAATGAATATTATAGATTTATTTGTATTTTCCTATTTTTATTTATTTTTCTGGGAATTTTATGGATTTTTTGGGGCAAAAAATACATTAATATTGGAATTATAGGCTATTTAATGAACAAAAAAAATCGAAATAACTTTTATAAAATATTTATCTATATTCTGGATTTTTTGGAAATTACTTCAGATTCTTTCCTGATTTTTCCAGCCAGAAAAACAAATTATTTGGATATTTGTGGGATTTATTTGCATTTTTTGGGACTTTCTAGATCCGTGGGAATTTTTTCAGTATTTTTTCAGTATTTTTCTGGCATTTTTCCAAAATTTCTAACATATAATTTCCTTTTTAGAAAATTTTCTTTTTTGGTAATTATTTCCAGTACCATTTTGAGTTGCTTATGTAAGCCATCAAAATCGCCTATTTTGGAAAGTCTTTCCTAAAAAGGAAATTTCCTGTTTGGGAAATCTCATTTTGAGTTGCTTATGTAAGCAATCAAATTTTCTTTTTTTGGTAATCCATCAAATATTTCCTAAAAAGGAATTTCCTTTTTGGGAAAGAACCCTCCAAAAGCATTTTTCAGACACTTATGTAAGCCATCAAAACTTTCCTTTTTTGGTCGGTCACATGACCTGATTACATAAGCAACACCCACTTTTTCAGTCACATGATCTGCTTATGTCAGCTATCAAAATTTCCCAAAAAGGAAATTCAATGCCAAAATCATTTTTGAGTTGCTTATGTAAGCCATCAAAAATTTCCTTTTCTGGTCAGTCACATGACTTGCTTACATAATCCTCTCTCACTCATACATCACATGACCAGCTTATGTTGGCCATCAAAATATCTCCATTTGGAATATTCCCTCACAACACCTCTCCATCATTGCTTATATAAGCCATAAAAACTTCCCCTTTTGGAATTCCCTTTCCTGGCCATGTCACATGACCTTCTTGCACAATCCATCACGGACCCACTGATGCCCCTGTCATATACCCCCATTAGGTCCAAATATATTCCGATTAGGCCCCCAATGCTACTTGACCACCCCTTTGTGCTTCCCACAGATTTAACGTCAAAACCCCGTCTGCCAACATCATCTGGTCACATGACCCCCTCACACGACCAATTCTGTTCCTACTGATGCTCCTGTTATGTAATCCCATCAGGCCCAAATATGTCCCGATTAGGCCCCAAACGCTACTTGACCACCCCTTTGTGCTTCCCACACATTTATTGTCAAATCCTTCCCACTGATTAACTGTCATAAAATGGCACCCTTGCCACACTTTTTACATAAATGGTTGTCACCACAGCTGCAGTGTTTAGCACATTTGGTACAGTCTCATCCTCGTCTTGACCTAGCAGAAGGGCTTCGCCAAATGTGGTCAAAAGCCATTCATCGAGAGATCGGTCACGTCCATCGGTCCTGGAACACGAGGCGTCTTCGGTCTGATTGATGAAATCTTGAAGCCATTCAGTTTGCCCATGATCCTCTTCAATCAATACAGGACGAGCAGGGGCTAATGTCTCTCGAGCGTTCACCTGGATAGAAGGAATTGCCTCTGGAGTGAGAAATTCATCCCACATAGTGGTGGACTGCTCAGCCTCGCGATGGAAGTTTTGACACAATCGCTCCTGCGTCTTGTCATACCGCTTCTTTGTGGTTTCGCATTCGTGATGGTGCTTGCTTCTGAGGTGAGCGTGAGCACTCGACCAGAGAATCCAGGGCTCGTTGCTGCTCCCAGCGAGACACGTTTGACAGCGAACCTTCCCAGTTTCACTGGAGATCTCAAATTCTGATTTATAAATGTACGTTAGCCGAATGACACTCATCCCCGAGTTGGACTTACCAAGGGGCAACTCTTTCTTAGGGGTAGGCATTCTCAAGGCGTGCAGGAACGAAAAATTGACAAGTCCCAGCAAGACTAATCCTGTGGGAGCCGGGTGCAAAACATTTTCCAACCCATTTCGTGGTGTTCCGCCGTTTCTCTCCCCCAACCATCTCTTAGTCCACCCTTTGAAGCTTGCCAAATCTGACAAGACAAATGGCATCAGTTGCAGACTTCCAAGCGCGTGTGAGGGCTCAAGCAATGCAGGCAAACCGCAACACGCCTGAAATTACGATGAACGACGGGCCCAACCCACCGGAAAACAAATGAGACAACGGGTCCGACAACAAGCTCATCGAGAATGACACAGATACTGCGGTCAATGAAGCCACTCACCCGATGACCACTGTTCAGCATGGGGATCTTACCCTTGACAACGTCACTTGCCTCATCCAGCATCACAACTTGCCCGAAGCCATCATCTCAGATGTACGGAATTTTCAGCAGGTATTCCCTTGAGTCTCTGGCACAAGCAAAGCTGACTTATCACCTGCAGCTGCCTCCCTCTGCACAAATGGTTCGCATTTTTCTCGGTCTACAAGAAATCCATGTGTTCATGGCCACGTTACCGCGACCGGACGAACGGTGGCAAGTCACGGCTTCGTTCAAAGCAAGTCTCTGTGAACGCGCCGCCAATGACTTTTCTCACGTCGGCTGTCATTTAGAAGAACGTCAAGACTTACACAAAGGCCGTCTTCATTCAAGCAGCAGCAAAAGATTACCAGTCCAACATGATTGTCAGTTATGTTGAGGTATGTGTCAATGGAAGCTTTCTTCTCATGTCTCATCACTGTCCCAGGTCATCATCAAGCACCTTTGTGTCAGGGCCACTCTTCGCCCTTCAGGTACCAGTGCTGTTGGTGAGTCGCAACTCCAACCAACAAGAAACAATGGGGCAAAGGGGGAACGACTTCCCTATATCCACCCAAAGTCTACGTGGTCCAAAACGCGATGGACGAGCGTTCTCCGGTAGGTTGTCCGAATTCACAACAGGAGTGCCGAGCCTCTATCAGGTAAATCCCTATCGTCTTCTGAGGGCAGATACAAGAGCCCGAGGATGGCGCCTCAAACTGATGACTTGATCCAAAGAGCAGTGCGGAACTCGATGTCGTGTCCGAGCTCGCTTCAAACACCGGTTAGGGATCAAGACTGAGTGAGAGAGGAGAGCGAACGGTTCAAGGAGTTACTCGATAAGCTCTTCAGTGGCCTACAGCAAATACACCGATGCTGCAAGGAGAAGAGGACTTCCCGAGATATCAAAGATGGGGAGTCCTCAGCTACTCTACTGGTACCTATATAGGAGAGTGGCCGGGACATAGATAACCCTATCTAATAATAACTCGGAGCAAAGAAGGGCCGAGAGTAAGCACGAACAGTAAGCGGCCCGGAGTATAGAATTGAAATGATAAGGGAGTGACTAATGGGTCAGGGTTCGTGAGAGAATAAGAAAGGGGTCATGACGTCGTGTGGGAAAGGAATGACAAAGGATAATATCACATGCAAGGACGAACCAATGAGAGGACGACGCGTCAGCTCGTCCGATCGGGACAATCAAAAGACCGAGTGGGACTTGAATGTCGAGGGCGAATGTATGAGGAGTCTGGGTCGGTGAAACAATGGACCGATCCAATGGCGAATAGGACGCGAGCGCTGTCGATGGTCGAATAAAGCGTAGCGCGAACCGGTCGTTGGATCCATCAAACTCCCTTCTTCCTAAACCAACAATCCCACCAACCAACTACTCATCCACTATGCCCATGATCTCCGATCGAGTCTTCCGTGCTGAGAACAGCACCGCTACCATCGAGTCTGCGGACCCGCGCTCCGTGCAGAACAAGAGTTACTTCCTTCCGAACGCCAACATGGCGTACCCCAGTTATCGCGAGGTGCGACGTCACGTGTCGCCGTTTGCTGGCAACAACTGACATCGCATCGTAGATCTTCGCGGTTGCCGACAAGGTGGATGCTCGACAACTGGAGGCCACGATCGCCAGGCCTCCCCACTACTTGACCATAGATGACGAGTTGTGGTATCACAACTTGATTGACCACAAGTTGCAGGAGTCTATGCGCGGGGTCACGTTCGACACCGAGTTGTGTATGCCATGGGAGACTCCGGTGGCGTCATCGTTGTGGGGTCTTCTGAAGATGGGGATCTACGATCTGGGGAATGGAGAAGGAAGATGGCCTGGAGCGACTCGCTCCCAACACTATACAGCAGCCGTCGGTCACCGCCTTTGGTTCCTATTGAGGACGGAACAGAAAGCGGTGAGTCGGTCTGTGCATCCCGCTTGTGGGATGACACTGATTGACTTCTTAGAATGAGCGGCTGAAGCGTGAGGTGAAGGAGGCGAAGGACGACGCCCGTAGGATGTACTCGGAGGCGTTGGACATGAAGAAAACGCTCCTCCTTATGAACGACACTCTTCGGGTGACGTTTGAGAGCGAGATGCTGGCAATGCGCGAGGAACACAACCGGTTGGTTGAGTCCTTGAAGGAACGGGACGACACCATCCAACGAGACCTGATCGAGGTCGACCGACGGCTCAACCGTCATAGAAGGGCTCTGAATGAGCTCGACACCAAGGTCGGTGCGACTTCTCCTGGTCTTTACCCAAGAGAGCTCACGCCACTTCTAGGTTGACACGTTGGACGACGCCTTGCCATTGCTGGGTGCTCGGGTCGAGTCCATGAGCGAGCGGTTGTGCCATTGCCGCACTCGTTCGGTGGCTGCGGTTCGCAACGAGTCCGGAGACGAGTCGATTCCTGATCGGATGGCTTCTCCCATAGGTGGGATGTCGGTTGACATATTTGGCTTGTCCACTGACATCCCTTCTTAGCTTCCGATGGGTCGTACCGCACACCTGCGCATACTGATGGCGGGGAGGAGGTCGTTCGCAAGACGTCCGAGGAGACGGCGGTTAACCCGGTCAGCAGTTCTCCGGAGTTGGAGTATGCGGGGGAGAACGAGGTAGCCGTTCCGGTTCCGCCTCCATCGATCTCTCCGGTGCGTGGGCAGCGTTCCATCCGTGCTCGTCGGTGGGTTCCTTATCGTGGGGCGCTTCGTCCAGCGCACCGCATGCGTCCCAGCAATCCCAACATTGTCCGCCAGGGTGGAGACATTGAGTCCACCGTCCTATTCCGATGCGACGATGCTACAGTGTCGCGTGGATCGCGGCGAGCTGATTCCAGTGGAGTCCGTCGACGTGAACGGCTTAACCGACCTTACGCTCTTGTCAGTCCAGCGTGCAGCGGAGGCCGTTCGCCTGGTGGCTCAACTGACCGAGAGAGTGGAGGGTTGGTCAGTCCAGAGGACTCTGGATCAGACTATGGTCGATTCAGCGAGGAACCGCCTTCGCGCCGAGGTTCAGCTGGCCGTAGCTCATCGTCTGGAGGAAGCTCGGGTCGTCGAGATGGTCGATGAGGAAGTCGACGAGAGTGCCTCGGAGGGGATGGAGGAGGAGGTTGCCAGTGCTGAGGAGTACTGGCAGACTAGGTCTTGACGACTAGGGTTTGTACACACTGGGGGCAGGGGCACCTGGAATTGGTGATTACATCTTGATTATATGGTGAGTTCATGTGCACTTTTCAATAATTGTAATTGCTGATTCCAGGTTGATTACATTTCAAATGTTACCTTGTCATGTAATCTAGCCAATGTCCACCAATTCCATTTGAAATGTTCTCAAAAAATGTTACTGGGATGTTTTTTACCTGTCGGCAAAAATGATACTGCAATGTAGTCAACATGTTCTTCAATCGTCTGAGATGTAATCTAAATGCGCTCAAAAACATGAGATGTTTTTACAATGTACCCACTGGGCACATTCAGGAAACATTGCTTGGGAACATTTTGAGAAAATATAAAATGGAGTTGGTGGCAACAGTTGAATTACATGTCAAGGTAACATTTGAAATGTAATTAACCTGGAATTGGCATTTACAATTATTGAAAAGTGCACATGAACTCATCATGTAATCAAGATGTAATCACCGATTTCAGGCGCCCATGCCCCCAGTGACACCTTGGTCCTCGTTCATAGAGTCCGGGCGGATTCAACTCTGTCGGTTTGGTAGTCCTGTGTCTTCGCTGCGCGCCGTGTGTAATATCATCAGTGTCCTTGTCTGTGTTCCTTGATGACGTGTGAGTCGTGATACGGAAATGATAAAAATAAGAAAGGGGTATAGGTAAGGAAAGTGGGCGAAAGTTGGGTGTAAAAATGGTTCAAAAAGGGAATAAAATTCAGCACGCTGACACTTTGTTGGGGTCTTCCCACCAATGCCGAGAATAACCCAGTTCTTTGGGCGGAAATCATGGGATTGATTCAAACCAATCACGAAACAGTCTCTAAAAGCATTTTTAAATAGATTATAGCTAGCATCAAGTCCAAAATACACGTCACTGAGATTGCATCCACACTGACGTCGTCCGTTGACAGGTTCAAGCCTGATGGGCCATTCCTCATTCGCATTGCAGTTCTTGTGGGTGCTTTGGTTGCTGTTTCGGCCGTCTCTCAAATATCATTTGTTACAGTGAACCGTCTGCATGAGAGATAGCAGTAGCGCATACTGGTGTCTCGTTGCAAAGGAACTGGAAGACATCTGGAGCTGCGAGAACCCCAATCAGTGAGCGTGTTTTTCATTTGGTGACATTTGCACATGATGATAGCTGGGCCTACAGAGTGCTTGCAGAATACTTTCTCAACGACCAAGCTACATACCCCCAGCCCGGCGCAATGCCCATCAATGTGAACTTTACTCCAACAGCATCGAAGAGCTTGATCGTACAAGCTGCCAGGCGATTAATGGGCTCTCGTGTTTAATTTCTACATATACTCTGTAGTATGTATATATATTTTATAATAAGAAACATATCTAGCCATTCCGGCGAGGACCAGAGCGATGAAACGGGGTGTGCCGTGGGTGCCACAATATGCGGCCGTCGGCACTCACCAGCTGGAATCCAGGGGCTCGTCAGGCTGGGTCCCAGCTTGAGGTGGAAGCCAGATGGAATTGATTCTCTTAATCAGCCGTGTTTCAGCTGGACAGAAAAACGGATCCACCCCTTGCTGATCTGTCGACCTGGTCCCGATTCCCACCCGGGATCCAGTGATCATGGAACTCATGGTGTACGTTCAACTTGTGGCGGAAAGTTGATCGATCACAGATTTGGCCATTTGCGGCAACCCGCGAGAGCCTGCATCAGCAAAACAGTATTTTTCGTGAAGTAGAAAAGTTGAATAAGGCTCAAAAAGTGGCCACAAGAGCAAAAAAATTAAGCCAAAAGACACTTATGGGCGCCTATTACCAGAAGACCAGTTTGGGCGCTTAATGGATCCAAAGATCCAAAGTGATCAAAAGGGCCGACAGGTCCAAGTGCTTTTAAAAAAATAATGGGTCCAAGCTCTCATTGACAACCGGCTTTGGGTTCTGTGAGGGCCACATCATCATCTCGGGAAAAAAAACAAGTATTGGATTTCACATGGTGGCTATGACATTACAAATCATTCAGGAAGTAGTAGAGATCCTTATCGAAAAACTGGTTTGAGTAAAACTCCATGCTAAATTCCACACTATTATGAGACCTCAGAGGGTATAACGCAGGAACTCCCATGGGCATGGCCGAGTTGGAAAGTGGCACCGAGGTCTCAAAGTGATATTCCTGCAAAGTGGGTTCCAGTCCAAATCTAAGAGAAGTATCAGCGCCCATGCAAGGTTTCAGTGATACTCCTAGATTACCTGTGGGCAATGGAATGGTTCGTGGCGGTGGAACAAGAGAAGAGATCCTCGAAAAAAAAAAGGGAATGCAAAACAGTTAGTACAACGGAGGGTGGCTTGAGGCATGGCACAGCTGGCACATTCTGGGAGACACGTCAGCTGAGCAGAACACTACAAGCAGGCATATTCATCCATAAATTCATCTTGATATTGAAGCCAGTCTTCCAGCAATGTCTGTTAGTTGAATTAGAATGTAGGAGGAAGGGGGAAGAGACGAGCGAGTATGAGGGGGCACTTACGCTGACGGAACGACTTGTGCCCTTCCTTTCATTTTTTGTTGCTTTCTCCAAGAGTTCCTCATCGACATTGGAGCACAGGGTTCAGCTATTTTTTATCCATGGGTCATGGGGCGTGCAACGTTGTACAACGGTATTGGTTCCCTATGCTGGGTTGCCCAAGGGTATAGGTTTCCCATGGGTCATGGGTTGTACAACGCTATAGATTCCCCATGGGTCATGGGTTGTACAAGAGCATGGGTTGTACAGGGGTGTTTGTTCTCCCTGGGGCATGGCACATATGCCTATTCCAGGAAGGGTTATCTTTCGTGAATCACCTAACAAGAACATCTTTGATGGATTCCCAAAATAGAAAGGTTTCCTGGGTTACATAACAAGCTGTGGACTTTGAGAGTAATCCACTGTTTGTATGCCCAATAGAATATCTCTATTTTGGGTCCTGACCCAACCTAAACCTAACCCAACCTAAACCTAAACCTAAACCTAAACCTAAACCCAAATCTGAACTTAAACTTAAACCTAACCTGAACATAAACCTAACCTAACCTAACCTAACCTAACCTAACCTAAACTTACCTAACCTAACCTTACCTAACCTAAGCCTAAAGCTAACCTGGCCTAACACAAAGTAGCCCAGCCAACTTAAGCTGAAGTAGTCCATCTAACCTAACACCTACCTAATATGCCCTGTTTCCACCCAACTCCATGTATGCCAGCTTAAGCTAATTTTCCCAGCTACCAACACATGAGTTGTGTCAGGGCCACTCTTCGCCCTTCAGGTACCAGTGCTGTTGGTGAGTCGCAACTCCAACCAACAAGAGTCAATGGGGCAAAGGGGGAACAACTTCCCTATATCCACCCAAAGTCTACGTGGTCCAAAACACGATGGACGAGCGTTCTCCGGTAGGTTGTCCGATGACCCGCCGCCTATTTGCGCGACCTTTGAATCTAGTGCTAGTCCCCAGTCCCTACCTCCCTACCCCGCTAGCTACTGACTACGCGAGCCAACGACCCCTCGATTGGTCACAGGAGGGTCACGTCCACTTGACATCCCGATCATCGAGCCATTCCCACAATCCCTTCGACGCACGTCATCGCACGCTGTTTCTGCCTCCGTGGCCGTCCTTCCCGAACAGCACGTGATGTTGTGATCGGCCGATGTCTCCCGATCCCTTATCTTGTCGAGATGACGTGTCCCCTCCCTCGGTCCGGTTCCCTTCAAGTCTAGACACGTGTCAACTCGTTCCCTCTCGCTCGCCAATCATCTTTGACTGCTCCCGCTCTCCCACCTGGTTACGATCTTTTGATCTCGAACCTGTAGACTTCCCCTTTCGGTTCTGTTTCTCACGATCGCTCCATCCTCTCGGTAAGTCCTGTCCCAGCCTCGTTCCGGCCTCCCGATGAACCATTTGTCTCCCTACCCTGCATCGGACTCTCGTTTATCCCCTTCTATCTACCTGTTCTTATTCTCCCACCGTTTCTCCATTTGTTCGCTACTTTTCCCATCTCTTTTGCGTAGATCACACTGTCTTTACCTATAAATACCCTGTACTAGCTAGTTGAACGAACAAGAAACCCCCGGGGCCTCTTCACACCTCTTCTCCCTTCTGCCTGAACGACCTGATCATCGAAAACCTCCAGCTCCTCGCTCTGACATCGATTCCACTAGCCCCATAGTTCCAATAGCCCCCTAGCCCATCATCATCGTCTAGCAGGAGTTTGCTAGTACGGAGTTCTCCCTTCTCGTCCCGACAACGTCACGACCTACCGTGGTTCCCTCTCCTCTGTCTAGCTTCTCTCCCCTTCCCGACCTCTGCACAACCGGCGACCCCTCACCCCCACTTCTGCTATTCTGGTCGTGTCCCGACTCCACCCGGATAGTAGCAGTTCACCGAATTCACACACTGGGGGCAAGGGGTCAAATACCTGGTGGGTACATGCTGAACACATTGTGATCACAGTCAACAAGTGATCGCAATGTGCCCAGTGGGGGAAATTTGAATACATTCAAAATGCGCCCGGCCATGTGAGTCCAATGTGCCCAGTAGGCACATTTTGATTGTGATCACAATGTACCCATCAATGTGATCTCAATGTGCCCACTGGGGACATTTTGATTGCGATCACAATGTACACATCAATGTGAACTCAATGTGCCTGCTGTGCACATTTTAATTTCTTTCACAATGTTCCCATCAATGTGTTCCCAATGTACCCAGCTCATTACATAATAGTTTCTTTCACAATGTTGTCCACAATGTGTCCAGCATGTGGCTGAGCCACTCATTCAAAATTCTTTCACAAAGTATCCAGTGATGTGTACATAATGTCCCCAGGGGGTTCTTTTTGAAGTAATCACAATGCAATCACAATATTGTTCAATTTCACCATGAACTTTCAAAGAAATCACTATGTGTATGGCTGTGCACATTCTAGACACATCACTGGGTAATCTTTAAAAGAATTTTGAATGAGTGGCTCAGCCACATGCTGGACACATTGTGGACAACATTGTGAAAGAAACTATTATGTAATGAGCTGGGTACATTGGGAACACATTGATGGGAACATTGTGAAAGAAATTAAAATGTGCACAGCAGGCACATTGAGTTCACATTGATGTGTACATTGTGATCGCAATCAAAATGTCCCCAGTGGGCACATTGAGATCACATTGATGGGTACATTGTGATCACAATCAAAATGTGCCTACTGGGCACATTGGACTCACATGGCCAGGCACATTTTGAATGTATTCAAATTTCCCCCACTGGGCACATTGCGATCACTTGTTGACTGTGATCACAATGTGTTCAGCATGTACCCACCGGGTATTTGACCCCTTGCCCCCAGTGTTTGTAGAATGAGCATTTGAAGCGCGAGGTGAAGGAAGCGAAGGACGATGCTCGCAGGATGTACTCGGAGATGCTGGACACCAAAAAGACTCTCCTCTTGATGAACGACACGCTTCGGGTGACGTTCGAGAGTGAGATGCTGGCGATGCGGGAGGAACACAACCGACTGGTCGAGTCGTTGAAGGAACAAGACGACACCATTCAGAGAGACTGTCAGGAACATGGTATTTTTAAACTTTTTATAATACGCTCTTTCTTCGAACACTTCTTATCACTTCTTATGTTTTGAATGCTTCACACTCCTTATCCTTCACACCAATCATTCGAAACACACACACGCGCGTACTATCCGCAGCGAAGCCACAACGAGCTATACAAGTGCTATCCTAATCCCATCAAAAGTCGACTCTATCTACGGCAGGCCTGAAGGTCATCAACTGTCCATCCCGGAGATCGTAGTGCTGGCCCCTCCTCGCAAGAACCTCCCCGAACATGGCGTCACCATCTTCAGCACTCAGCTGAACGACTAGTTCAAGCCGATAGGAAGAGATGCCTTCGAGCGGACCGATCAGCCTCCCAGATGTCACCGAACTGCTGAACACCTGGTCCCACATCTCCATCACCGGGTGACTGCTCGACAGAACTGTCGACGTAGTCGGCAAGCGACCCTCCGTCTCCCTCGTCGGACCCCTGGGTGGGATCCTGAATTGCGAGTCTACGCTGGTGGCGAAGCTGGATCTCCGACTTGACTTGTCGGTAGGGACGGTTGACCCGATAGCGGAACTCTCGTCCCCTATCTCGACCAGACTGGTCACCATCCGACTCAACTGGACGCGGGTATGGGTAAGCCGATGGAGCCATGCGATGAGCAGGACGGCGTCGAGAGCGTTTGCAACGTTGCCCCTTAGTCACCGGACGTACCTCAGCGACCCTCGGAGCATCTTCAGCTCGGTCCACCTCCATGACCTCATCCTCGATCTTCACCAACTGATGGATCGGCTGCAAGACACAGCGCCCACAGTTCTCCTTGTCGGAAGCGGCCAACGTAGAAGCCGGAGCCGGAGTCGGAACGGGAACCGAGTTCTCGATCGGAGGCGTCGCATAGGACGACGGGTTAGGCGATGGGATTACCACCTCGTCGGCGTACTCCAGCTCGAACGGAACATCGGCTGTTCCCTGACCAACCAATTTGGGACCCTCCTTACAGTTGCAAGTTCTGTCCTGCAAGGACTCAACCTGTGCTGTCAACACAGCCACCACGTTCTCAAGTTCTTCGGTCTAGGAAATGTCAGCTTCCATCATTCTAAGCAAATGATGAAAGCGGCATTACCTTTTCATCCCTCCTGGCCAACGCCCCCTTGATGTTGTTATCCCTAACCTTCAACCCGGCGATCAACTCTTGATGGTTGGCGACCATTGCCTCCAACGCCTCGTTCGTCCCCTGCTGGAAGGCAGCCAAGGTCTCCTTCAATTGAAGACCCTCTGCTGACAGACGAAGGACGTCTGCCTTCGCCTCCTTCACTTCGCGCTCCAATCGTTCAACCTAGGCAGTCTGATTAGTCGAGAGTCATACTCGAATATTCAGACGGAAAACCTACCCGGCTTTCTCCCTCCCGAACGAGCGACCACAAAAGGCTAGTGGAAGCGGTAGCATGGCGGACGGCCCGAGGAACAGTAGCTCCGTGTTCCAATAGGTCCTGATCGTAGATTCCCCTTTGCAGGGTGTACCAGAGCTCCTTCTTGACTGGATGCTCCAACTCTCCGAACCTACCCCTCATCTGGAAGGCCACCTTCTCGGCGATGATCGTGCGGACCCAGAGCTCGTCATCCCAGGTCAACCCCCTCAAATGAGGCATCGTCTCCCTGAGACGTTCGGCGTCCACTTCCGTGACGACCTCCAAGATCTAGAAGCCGTTAGTTTGACATCAAACGCCAAAAGAACGTTCCTCTACCTAGAGGAAGGCGTTAGTGCGAACACACGAAGCTCTAGGTCTCCCCCATACCTGGTCATCTGTGGCATAGGGAGTCCCAGCCGCACAGGCATAGGTCTTGCGAGCGGCGGCACGACGGTCGATGCGAGAAATGGTGGAGATGCCGTTGGCGACCTTATAGGTATGGTTGTTGGGGAAGGACATGTTTTGGTAAGATGATGGGGAAGTTGTTGGTGTTGCTGATCAAGGATGGCTCCAAGAAGACGTCCTTCTTATAGCCTAGATCGGTGATCCTTCACGTGACCTACCTCGACGAACCTCATTGGTCCGGGTCACATCAACTTCCGCCCCTGTACCATCATCGTTGGCTTACTACATCAAGCTGACACCTCGGCCCGCGGGACGGCCTTGGAAGAACTTCGTTCCGGAACGCCTAGAACGCGCGCGCACTAAAAATAGGTCTCATGACCTTGACGACCCCTTTACGAACCCCCTTTATGACCCTGATGACTCATTTATGACATCATGATAACGACCAACCCTGGACCCTGGAACACACACGTGGGCACGGGGTATCAACATTTGGACACTGTGCTTCTAATCGGATAGTAACCCTACCTGATCTAGTTGTGCTTTGGAAGCAGAGTAAGCCTGAGCCGAGAACGGCGGCCGAAGAATATAATCCCTGGTGCCACTTAGGAAGAACGATATTCCCAGGTGCTATGCCTAATCAAGACTGGGTCTGATCAAGTGATTACGGCTGCAACTCCCAGGTTACTGCCTGTCCGTTGGTATTATACCACCTACCGACAACAAGGGATGTGTAGAGTTCCTTCGATCTCTAGCCAATCACAGAAGCTCAGAGATGGTGCTCACCTGACCCTTGGGTGTGGTCTAGATTCAGGTACGAACTTTCATGACCCATGCCCCCTTTTTCTTTTAGGACTAGTGTTATCTTTGCCCCTATGTTTCATGCGGACTATTGTTATCTTTTTATGCAATCCTTCACACGCTAGTAAGGCCCTTTGTCCTTTATTTCCCCACGTGTCGTATTTGTTCGCTTCCCTTACTTAGCGTTCTCACACTCCTTATCTCCCTTTGTTCTGGACTTGATAAGGGTATATTAGGGTATTGATGTCATGGCCACTCCATAGTATAAGTAGCAACTGTGGCTGTATCGTAGTACCTTAGTTTTGTTACCTCAGGAAATCCTCTGCCCTTCTCAGCCCAGTTGCAGTTAAGGACAAGTCAGAGTTTCTTGTTTGATCCAAGACATCCCCATCTGCTCTCCCTCCCGCTCTGCGCGTCAACTGCGCCTCGTAACTATAGACTCCCAGCAGTCATATTAGAACACCTCGAGCGTCCAGTCAATCAACTGGTGGAGTCATCAATCCTGTTGTAGGGATCAACCCTTGCTTGTTAAACCGAACGAAGTGCGGTTTAGGTTGGGTTTCTCTTTAGGATTTCGACCTGACTTGTAGTGACCTCGGACAACCTACCGGAAGAATAGAGACGTGATCGTTCTCTCACAAGCTAGTTGGACTAGTGAGTACTCTGCGGAGTCGGCTCAGTGGACTGGTAGTTGTTGGGGTAGAGTGGCCCTGACAGAGACTTGATCAAGGTTGACTGACGGCTCAACCGTCATAGAAGGGCTTTGAACAAGTTGGACACCAAGGTTGGCGTGATGTTCCCCCGTAGTTATCGGAGGAAACTCATTCCACTTCTTAGGTTGACACGTTGGATGACGCCTTGCCCTTGCTGGGTGCTTGGGTCGAGTCCATGAGCGAGCAGTTGTGCCATTGCCACACTCGTTCGGTGGCCGCGGTTCGCAACAAGTCCGATGACAAGTCGATTCCGGACAGGATGGCTTCACCAGCCTCTGGCGGTTTGTACCATACACCGGCGCGTACCGATGGCGGGGAGGAGGTCGTCCGTGAGACGTCTGAGGAGACGGCGGTCAACCAAATTAGCAGTTCGCCCGAGTTGGAGTACGCGGGGGAGAATGAGGTGGCCATTCCGGTTCTGCCTCCTTCAATCTCTCCGGTACGTGGACAGCGTTCCATTCGTGCCCGTCGATGGGTTCCTTACAACGGTGCTTGTCGTCCAGCCCATTGAATGTGTCCCAGCAATTCCGACGTCGTCCAACAGGGAGGAGACATCGAATCCACCGTCCTATTCCGACGCGACGATGTTGCAGTGTCGCCTGGATCGCGGTGAGCTAATCCCCGTGGAGTCCGTGGACGTGAACGAATTAACGAGCCTTATGCTCTCGTCGGTCCTGCGTGCAGCGGAGGCCGTGAGGTTGGTGACTCAACTGACCGAGAGAGTGGAGGGCTGGTCAGCGCAGAGGACTTGGGATCAGACTATGGTCGATTCAGCGAGGAGCCACCTTCACGCCGAAGTTCAGCTGGCTGTGGCTCATCATCTGGAGGAAGCTCGAGTCGTCGAGATGGTCAACGAGGAAGTCGTTGAGAGTGCCTCAGAGGGGACGGAGGAGGAGGAGGTTGCCAGTGCTGAGGAGTACTGGCAGACTAGATCTTGACGACTAGGGTTTGTGCGCCTTAGTCCTCGTCCATAGAGTCCGTGCGGATTCAACTCTGTCAGCTGGTCGTCTCGTGTCTTCGCCGTAGTCGTGTCGTGTAATATCATCAGCGTTGTTCCTTCCTATGACCTGTGGGTCGTGAATGAAGAAACTGATAGGAGAAAGGGGTATGGGTAAGGAAAGTGAGCGAAAGTTGGGTGTGAAAATGGTTCAAAAAGAGGGTAAAATTCAGCACTCTGACAAGTTGGCTAACAGAAACATAAAGCAAACTGTAGGCCTCCTCCCCCTCAAACATCCTGTGCACAATCATTACTCAAGCAAACCAGGGAAAAGATCTAGTGGACCTATAATCTCAGTGGTTGAACTTGGCCGACAAGCATGCTTGCTGAGTTATTGTGATACATATGTGTGCCTGTGGGCTTGCAGATCCACTAAATTGTCAGTCTAGGTAGATTTGAGTAGTGATTGTGCAGAGCGTGGGGGGGCTGCAGTTTACTTTATGTTTCTGTGACCCAGTTCACATTTTTGTAACTGGAACAAGGTAGCTTAGGCTGGCATACATTAGGTTAGGTTGAAATAGGGAATGTTAGGTAGGTGTTAGGTTAGATGGACTACTTCAGGTTAAGTTGACTGGGCTACTTTGTGTTAGGCCAGATTAGCTTCAGGCTTAGGTTAGGTTAGGTAAGGTTAGGTTAGGTTTAGGTTAGGTTAGGTTTAGGTTGGGTTAGGTTTGGGTTGGGTTAGGTTAGGTTAGGTTAGGTTATGTTAGGACCCCAAATAGAAATATTCTATTGGGCATACAAACAGTGGATTACTCTCAAAGTCGACAGCCTGTTATGTAACCCAGGAAACTTTCCTATTTTTGGAATCAATCAAAGATGACCTTTCCTGGAACAGGCATATGTCCCATGCCCCAGGGAGAACAGAAACTCCTGTACAACCCATGCTCTTGTACAACCCATGACCCATGGGGATTCAATAGTGTTGTACAACCCATGACCCATGGGGAATCTATAGCGTTGTACAACCCATGACCCATGGGGTACCAATACCGTTGTACAACGTTGCACGCCCATGAGCCATGGAGAAAAAATCGCTGAAGGGGCTCATCGGAGTACAGCTGGTTGCCTGTAAGATCATCTGGGGGTTCGCGAGCTATCTGGGGAACGAGAGGGACGGATGACCTTGAGGTGGTCGATGTGAGACGGGATTGTGACGATCGCTTGAACTCCTGAGTTTTGACAGCTGCTGACGGGACCACAGGTATGTGCCGATGGATAATTGGTTTCGCCTTCCTCTTTGAAGTAGACATTGCAGTGTCAGGGAAAGGGGGGATGCCTCCACACATGCTAGATAGGACCTTATATATAAAAATACACATTGAAAACACACAATGCTTGCATTCCATGATGATCTGATGTGAGCGTTGAGATATCCCAGAATTTCTTGAATCAATCTGTTAGTTGGCCAACACTGGACAAAGGGTAAATATTGAAAATGAAATCACCAGCTCAGCAATGAATATTGAACGTTGACTAATGTGAATTGCAGGTATTAATTAGCAGATAGGTCCCAAAAATTAGGTTCACAATCTGAAATGCGCACATGAGACCTTATGGATTTCAATCATTGAATTATAGATTATCGGATTATTGCTTATCCCCTTCTGGCTGCAATGTGCACCTGGAATCAATAATCCCTTTGTTACCCTGTCAGAACTAAGGTTTGTTCACCAGGATGTACATAGTTTGCATTAAGTCCAGTGAATGTGATATGTTGCAGCGTTATACAGGGTGCACCAGACACTGGGGGCAGATCCCCACTTACCCGGCAGGCAAATTGAGGGTTTGAGTGTTTCAACAATTTACTCAGATTCTACCCAGTGAGTTAATTGTGAACAACTTCAAAACTTACCCACCACTTTCCCCACACTTTGATCAGTGGGTAAGTTTTGAATTTGTTTTGAGCAAGCTCATCAGTTTGCCCGTCAGGCACTTCTTTGACAAAGCTCCAAGGGTTCTTTCACAAATTACCCAGAAATTTGCCCACAACATGTTCAATCATGTACACAGTGGGATTGTTGAGAGTTTGTCAAGAAATTGGGCATATTGAGAGTTTTTTGTGATTACATCAAAGAAAACTCGGTGGGTATGTTACTGAGTATGTTGTGAGCAAGTTTTGAAAGAACTCTTGATAAGTGGCTCAGAGCATGTGGTGGGTACATTTGGTGCAATTTGTGAAAGAACCCTTGGAGCTTGTCAGGAACATGGTATTTTTAAACTTTTTATGACACGCTCTTTCTTCGAACTCTTCTTACCATTTCTTATTGTTTGAATGCTTCACACTCCCTTTCCTTTGTTCCATCATTCGAACACACAAACGCGCAATACATTCAAGCCAAACTGGAACCACAAGGCTATACTACAATGCTTATAAATGTCCTATCAAAAGTCGATCCTATATACGGCAGGCACCTGTCAGGGTTGAAGGCCTGCTTACTGTTTGTGGGGCGCTAGAGGATTAGCGGGGTAGGGTGTATTGGGACGGGGTTTGGAGAAGGGAGTTCCTGGAGTGGAGACAAGAGGAGGAGGGATATCAAGAGCGAGTGGTGACTCGAATTGATAAGGATGGATGGGGGAGTTGTAGTCACTGCAGAATTCAACTAGATGTTGAATGAATGGCTCGAAGTCTTGATCACTGAGTTGCTTGAAGCTGCTGAGATATTCTATAACAGCAAAAAGTAGGTCAGTTGGTATGTCCCACCAAAGAACGATGATAGCTGGGCAATGAGTGTGGATGTTGGTAGTCAGATGAATTTGGGGAGTAGGGAAGTAAAAGGCTGGACTGATACTGAAGTAAACAGTGGCTAGCACGCTCTCAGTAAAGTCGGATTTCCAGAGGAACTGATGATCAGCTCCGAGTAGAAATGGAGGAGTGGTAACACCGGCGTCGAGGGCAGCGAAGGGACAATAACAAGGGTGATGAGCTAATAGACTGGAGGTCCTATTAAGCTGAAGGCTTCTGATGAGTTTGTACTCCCAGATGGAACACCGAGCGTCAGGTATGACCGGTCGTTGGATAGGACTAGTAGAAGGGAAAGGATTAGGGGTACTGAACATACACTGACAGGAGGATTCCTGCTTGAATGAGTCAGATAAGAGTAAGGCGTGAGGAGAATTTCTTCAGCTTACTTTTGTTTTATTGAGCAGTTGGTAGGAGAGTACAGAAGAGATTGAGAATGGGGAAAAGAAGGAGTGAATGCTCTTCCTTATATACCCAATCCTTTACATGCTTAGTAATCCTACAATGAGTCAAATGAGAATCAACATGGTCTGTGTGTAGTTTAGGGCAGGGTGACTGAGTCAGAGAAGTGGGACTTAGGACGACTGATGGTAAATACAAATAGGGGAACAATAGGAGATGAGTCAATAGGAGTGCAATGGGGATTTCCCGTGATCGGTGGGGATTTCTTAGGTTTCATGGTGGTATTAGAAGGGTGATGGGGATTTCCCGTGATCGGTGGGGATTTCTCCCAGAATTGATGGGACCGATTGGGGTTGAGGGTTATTTATCCCTTTTGGGACAATAATGAATAATGGTGCATTGTTGTTACCCTTTTGGGCGTCCCATTGATCTGGACGTATTTAGGCTGGGGGACGTCTTGGACTTTTCCTCTTCATTGTCTCTTTTCCACTCCCACCAATCTACAATAACTCTCCCCCTCGCAAAAAACTTTTGCTACTATGTCTCTCAATGCTGCCACCACCCCCTTTGTCTCTGCTTCCCCTTATGAGGCCGACACCCCTTATGACGTCGAGCAGCACTTATACGACACCCTGGCCAACATCGCCTTCAATAACCGAGTTGCTCAAGAGTTCCTCACTGTTCACAACGCTCCTCCCCACTTTTGGGATCAAGCTGGGTACGATGACCCCAACCGAACCGTCATGCGTCGTCCTGGTGTTACTCCTTTGGTGGACGCCATAGAGAGGGAAAGGGAGAATATGATTGTGAAGCTGGAGAAACAATTGGACCTTCTGTATGTGGTCGTGAACAGTCTGAATGATGACTTTACTCATTTTGCCTTGGAACATTGGGGACCTTTCCAGGCATCTCTCTTCTGATATTTCGGACGCCAATTGTCAGGGTTGTAGGCCTGCTTACTGTTTGTGGGACGCTAGAGGATTAGCAGCGGGGTGAGGGGTATCGGGTCTGGTTTTGAAGGGGGTTCCGGGTGTGGAGACGAGGGGAGGGGGGATATCGAGAGAGAGGGGTGACTCGGTTTGATAAGGGTGAACGGGCGAGTGGTAGTCTTGGCAGAACTGATTGAGTTGCTGCACAAACGGCTCGAAGTCTTGATTGCTAAGACGTTCGAAGTTGACGAGATATTCTATGACAGAATAAGGTAATTCAGTTGGGATCTCCCACCAAAGAACGATAATAGCAGGGGAATGGGTGTGGATATTAGTCGTAAGATGAACACGTGGAGAGGGGAAGTAAAAGGCCGGACTGATACTGAAGTAGACGGTCGCAAGGACGCTCTCAGTAAGATCTGAATTCCAAAGGAATTGATGATCAGCCCCTAGTAGAAATGGAGGAGTAGTGACTCCGGCGTCGAGAGCTGCGAAGGGTCGGTAGTAAGGAAAATGGGTAAGTAAACCGGTGGTTCGGTTTACTTGAAGACTTCTGATGAGCTTATACTCCCAGATAGATCTTCTGGCGTCAGGGATGACTGGTTGCTGGACTGGACTGGTAGAGGGGAACGGGTTAGGGGCACTGAACATACACTGGCAGGAGGATTCCTGCTGATATGAGTTAGAAAAGGTAAGTTGTGAGAAGAATTCCTCAGCTTACTTTTATTCAGGTTGTGGGTAGAGAAGTACAGAAGAGATTGAGAATGGGGAAAAGAAGGAGCGAACGCTCTTCCTTATATACCCAATTCTCTACAGGAGTCATTATTCTACAACGAGTCAAACAAGAGTCAACATGGTCTGTGCGTAGTTTAGGGTAGGGTAGATGAGTCAGAATGAGGGGACTTAGGACGACCGATAGTAATTACTCATACAGGAACAATAGGGGCGCGGGTCAATGGAAGCATTCAGGGATTTCTCGTGTTTCGTGGTAGCAATAGAAGCGTGATGGGGATTTCTCTGGATCCATGGCAGCAATAGAAGCGTGGTGGGGATTTCTCCTGATCGATGGGGATTTCTCTGAATTGATGGGATCTCGATTGGGGTTGAGGGTTCGTTTACCCTAATGGGGACGTTAATGGATAATGGGTTTTTTTTTTGTTTTCCCTTTCTGGTTTTCTTTGAGTCAGGATGTATTTAAGTCAGGGGGATTAATGATCGTTTCCCTCATCGTCTCTTTTCCACTCCCACCAAACACCAGTACTATCTTCTCCCATCCTCTGCTACTATGTCTGCTTTTGCTGCCGCCAATGTCGTCCTCAACGCTGCCGCCACCCCCTTCACTCCGTCCTTTGAGACGGATGCTCCCTACAACGTGGAGCAACACTTGTACGATACTCCCGCCAACATCGCCCACGACAATCAGGTCGCCGTCGACTTCCTTACCGCCCATAACGCTTCTGCCGAGTTCTGGGAACAGGCCGGTTTCGAAGATCCCAGACTTTCTGGGCCTGTGGTCCGGGCTCTACACCCTGGAGCCGTTCAGTTATTGGACGTCATGGAGAGGGATAGGGAGGATAGGATCGCGAAATTGGAGAAGCGGGTGGACCTCATGTACGTCATCATGAACAGCTTGAATGATGACTTCTCTCACTTTGCTTTGGAACATTGGGGACCTTTCCAGGCATCTCTCTTCCGATATTTCGGACACCAATGTCACGGGACTTATTGCACCGACCCCCCTTGCAAGTCCCCAGTCGTCCCTTCGCCACCGCCAGGATCAGGGCGTTCCTCTCCCTCCATCCCCTCCCTGGAGTCCTGCCCCAGTTCGCCAGATGGTGGAGAGGTCCCAGAGGAAGAAGACCCGCAAGAGTCCGATGACTCGTTCTGGTCAACGTTGTCGTCCCTCCGACAAGTCACGTCAGGTGAGGATGAAGTTGAAGGTGGAGGTGGCGGGTCTCCAAGACCGCTATGGGTTCGCATTAGTGAGCGAGGCCTTGTCGGACGTGCGGCGAGAGATGTATGATAGTTTATCTCATGATGTGTTGGGGTGTAGGGAGTGTTGGCAGGATCCGGTGACGCGAGCGTGGTCTTACTGTCCTGAAAGTATTCACAACCCTCACCACTTCGCTCATTGTTGCCCTCTTCCTCAGAACTGTTCCTGTGATATCGACCCGTTTGTTCTTGTCTGAGTTTGTAGTTCCTTTTAGTCACCTTTGTATTATTATTACTGCGAATGAGACCAATGTCTTGAATTATTTGTGAGATCTTGGCTACTATGTCACGCGTTCGTGACACCAATGTCGGGGTACCTACTGCACCGACCCCCCCCAGTCCTCCCCCGTTGTCCCTCCGACTCCACCAGGATCGGGGTGTTTCTCTCCCTCAATCCCCTCCCTGGAGTCCTGCTCCAGTTCTTCAGATGGTGGAAAGGACCTCGAAGAAGCCGCGCAAGAGTCCGATGACTTGTTCTGGACAGCGGTGTCGCCCATCGAGCAAGGCTCACCAAGTTTGCATGCGGCTGAAGCTGGAGGTAGTGAGTCTTCAGGACAAGTATGGGTTCAAGTTAGTGAGTGAAGGACTGGCAGATGTAAGACAGGAGATGTATGCGGGTTGTCAGCATGATGTGTTGGGATGTCGAGATTGCTGGCAGGATCCAGTAACGAGGAATTACTTGTATTGTCCTCAGAGTGTATATAACCCCTTTCATTTCGCTCATTGTTGTCCCTATGATCAGGAATGTGTTTGTAACGTAGATCCTTTCCTCCTTGTGTAACTTTCATACCGGCTTGTTTTGTTTTTGTATAACTACGAATAAGACCAATGTCTTGGATAACCTGTGTGATTTTCCTCATTATGTCACGCATTCGTGACAGCACCCAATGCTCGAGCTGTCCATCCTGGTTGAACCACTGGCCTCTCCTAGTGAGCATCTCTCCGAACATGGCATCTCCATCCTCCGCACTCAACGAAACGACTAGTTCAAGTTGATACAAAGAGAACCCTTCGAAGGGACCCACCAGCCGCCCAGAGGTCACTGAACTTTGGAACACCTGGTTCCACATCTCCATCACCGGGTGACTGCTCGGCAGTGCTGTCGATGTAGTCAAAGAGAGACCCTCCGTCTCCCTCATCAGAGGCCTGGGTGGGATCCTGTACTGCGAGTCGAGTGAGGTGCCTATGCTGGACCTCCGACTCGACCTGTCGGTTGGGACAGTTGATCCGGTATCGGAACCGTCTTCCCTCATCTCGACCAGACTGGTCACCATCCGACTCAACTAGACGCAGGTAAGGGTAAGACAAGGGTGCCATGTGATGCGCGATATGGCGTCGGGAGTGTTTACAACACTGCCCCTTAGTCACCAGACGTACCTCGGCAACCCTCGGAGCATCTTTGGCCTTGTCAACGACCATCGCCTCAATCGGCACCAACTGATTGATTGGCTGCATCGGGCAGCGCCCACAGTTCTCCTTGTCGGAATTGGCCAGAGTGGAAGCTGGAGCCAGAGTCGGGATGGGAGCCTCGTTCTCTACCGGAGACGTGGTGTAGGACAACAGATTGGGAGATGGGATTACCACCTCATCGGCGTACTCCAACTTGAAGGGAACATTGGCTGAACCCTGGCCCACCAAGCGTGGCGACTTGTCACAGCAACAGATCTTGTCCTGCAAGGACTCAATCTGCGCAGTCAGAACAGTGACTTTATCCTCAAGTTCATCAACCTAGTGAACGTTAGTCCCTCTCACAAAAGAGAGCGTACTTCGGATCACTCACCCGAGTGCTCTCCTCGTCGATCTTCTTGGAATGTCTGTCCAGGTGAGTATCCCACCTATCAAAGGCCCCTGTCATGTTCTCATCCCGAATGCCCAAGCCAGCAACCAAGTCCTGATGGTTAGCTACCATCACCTCCAACGCTTCATTTGTCTTTCTCTGGAACTCGGCCATGGTCTCCTTCATCAAGAGACCTTCGGAGGACAATCAAAGGACATCTGCCTTCACCTCCTTCACCTCCCTCTCCAAACGCTCGACCTACGGAAGCTATGGTTAACGAGAGTCATACTTGGAACAACCTAGCAACCCACCTTGCTATCTCCTTCTCGCACCAGTGACCAGAGCAGGGTGGTAGACGTAGTGGTGTGGCGAACGGCCCGAGGAACAGTTGCTCCATGCTCCAGCAGGTCCTGATCGTAGACGCCTCTCACCAAGGTGTACCACAACTCCTTCTTGATAGGGTGTTTCAACTCTCCGAACCGACCCCTCATCTGATGAATCACCTTCTCAGCGATCATAGAGCGGACCCAGAGCTCGTCATCCCAGGTCAACCCCATCAAATGAGGAATCGTCTCCCTGAGACGTTCAGCATCAACTCTCCTGACAACCTCCAAGATCTAGAAGTGGCTGGTCAATTTCTTGGGTTAAACCCCGAGAGATGAAGCCAACCTCTTCATCGGTACGGTATGGAACTCCCGCCTCACAGGCGTAGGTCTTGCGAGCGGCGGCACGGTGGTCGATACGGGAAATGGTGGAGATCCCTTAGGCAACCTTGTAGGTATAGTTGTTGGGGAAAGACATGTTGGTAAGATGATGGGGAAGTTGTTGGTGTTGCTGATCAAGGATGGCTCCAAGAAGATGTCCTTCTTATAGCCTAGATTGGTGATCCTTCACGTGACCTACCTCGACGCACCTCATCGGTCCAGGTCACATCAACTTCTGCCACTGTACCATTATTGTTGGCTTACTACATCAAGCTGACACCTCGGCCCGCAGGACGGCCTTGGAAGAACTTTGTTCCAGAACGCCTAGAACACCCGCGCACTAAGAATAGGTCTCATGACCCTGACAAACTCTTTACGAACCCCTTTACGACCCTGATGACTCATCACGATAACAACCAACCCTGGACCCTGATCACACACGTGGACAGTCACATCACAGTCTCCTAACCGGAGGAAGGAATCACTGCTACTTGGAAGAATCGCCTTAGGATCCTTCTGGTTAGCTCAGTGAATGTGGAAGTAGCCGTTAGCGTGAAACACCGGCGAAGCATGTAATCCCTCATGTCCCATGAGTCTAGGCCCAACCTCCTTATGTTCGGACGTACATTGAGGTTGCCACTAGTCTGTGATGCTGTATGGATCCTGATCTCGGAGCTGCTCGAAAATTGCACGAAGCAATGAGACATTTCCACCTGACCCTTGGGTGTGGTCCCGAGGTACGAACTTTCATGACCCCATGCCCCCCTTTCTTTTAGGACTAGTGTTATCTCTTATGCATTCCTTCACACGCTAGTAAGGCCCTTTGTCCTTTATTCTCCCACGTGTCATATTTGTTCGCTTCCCTTACTTAGCGTTCTCACACTCCTTATCTCCCTTTGTTCTATCTTGATAAGGGTATATTAGGGTTGCTGATGTCATGGCCACTCCATTAGTATAAGTAGCAACTGTGGCTGTATCGCAGTATCTTAGTTTTGTTACCTCAGGAAATCCTCTGCCCTTCTCAGCCCAGTTGCAGTTAAGGACAAGTCAGAGTTTCTTGTTTGATCCAAGACATCCCCCATCTGCTCTCCCTCCCGCTCTGCGCGTCAACTGCACCTCGTAACTATAGAACCCCAGCGTTCATATTAGAACACCTCGAGCATCCAGTCGATCGCCTGGTGGAGTCATCAATCCTGTTGTAGGGATAAACGCTTGCTTGATAAACCGAACGAAGTACGGTTTAGGTTGGGTTTCCCTTTAGGATTTCGACCTGACTTGCAGCGACCTTGGACAACCTACCGGAAGAATAGAGGTGTGACCATCCTCTCACAACTAGTTGGACTAGTGAGTACTCTGTGGAGTCGGCTCAGTGCACTGGTAGTTGTTGGGGTAGAGTGGCCCTGACAGAGCTTTGTCAAAGAAGTACCTCATGGGCAAACTGATGAGCTTGCTCAGAACAAATTCAAAAATTACCCACTGATTGTCAGGGCCACTCTACCCCAACAACTACCAGTGCACTGAGCCAACTCCGCAGGGTACTCACTAGTCCAACTAGTTTGTGAGAGAACGATCACGTCTCTATTCTTCCGGTAGGTTGTCCGAGGTCACTACAAGTCAGGTCGAAATCCTAAAGAGAAACCCAACCTAAACCGTACTTCGTTCGGTTTATCAAGCAAGCGTTTATCCCTACAACAGGATTGATGACTCCACCAGGCGATCGACTGGATGCTCGAGGTGTTCTAATATGAACGCTGGGGTTCTATAGTTACGAGGTGCAGTTGACGCGCAGAGCGGGAGGGAGAGCAGATGGGGGATGTCTTGGATCAAACAAGAAACTCTGACTTGTCCTTAACTGCAACTGGGCTGAGAAGGGCAGAGGATTTCCTGAGGTAACAAAACTAAGGTACTACGATACAGCCACAGTTGTTACTTATACTAAAGGAGTGGCCATGACGTCAATACCCTAATATACCCTTATCAAGTCCGAACAAAGGGAGATAAGGAGTGTGAGAACGCTAAGTAAGGGAAGCGAACAAATATGACGCGTGGGAGAATAAAGGACAAAGGGCCTTACTAGCGTGTGAAGGATTGCATAAAAGATAACAAATGTTCACATGAAACATAGGGGTGAAGATAACACTAGTCCAAAAAGAAATGGGGGCATGGGGTTATGAAAGTTCGCACCTGGGGATCACACCCAAGGGTCAGGTGAGAATCTTCTTGGATGCTTCCTTTGGAGAGGCCAAAGATAGAGACCATGCAGCATCCCTTGTTGTCTGTAGGCGGTAACAGCATCACGGACTAGTGGCAACCTCAACGTGCATCCAAACATGAGGAGCGCAGGCCTAGACTCATGGGACATGAGGGATTACAGATTCGCCAGTGTTTCACGCTAACGGCTACTCCACATTCGCTGAGCTAAACAAAAGGAGTCTAAGGCACTCCTTCCAAATAACGGTGATTCCTTCCTCTGGTTAGGAGACTGTGATCTGACTGTCCACGTGTGTGATCAGGGTCCAGGGTTGATCGTAATTGTAAAGTCATGAGGGGTCGTAAAAGGGGTTCGTGATGTCATAAAGGGGTCATCAGGGTCTTGAGACCTATTTTTAGTGCGCGCACATTCTAGGCATTCCGGAACAAAGTTCTTCCAAGGCCGTCCCGCGGGCCGAGGTGTCAGCTTGATGTAGTAAGCCAACAATGATGGTACAGGGGCGGAAGTTGATGTGACCCGGACCAATGAGGTTCGTCGAGGTAGGTCACGTGAAGGATCACCAATCTAGGCTATAAGAAGGACGTCTTCTTGGAGCCATCCTTGATCAGCAACACCAGCAACTTCCCCATCACCTTACCAAAACATGTCCTTCCCCAACAACCATACCTACAAAGTCGCCAACGGTATCTCCACCATCTCCCGTATCGACCGCTGTGCCGCCAACCGTAAGACCTATGCCAGTGAAGCGGGGGTTCCCTATACCACGGATGACCAGGTATGGGGGAGATCTAGTGCTTTTTGCACTTGCGCTAACTTTTCCCTCTAGGTAGAGGTTACGTTCTTTTTGGCGTTGATGTCAAGCTAACGGCTTCTAGATCTTGGAGGTCGTCAAGAAGGTGGACGCCGAACGTCTCAGGGAAACGATTCCTCATTTGATGGGGTTGACCTGGGATGATGAGCTCTGGGTCCGGTCCATGATCGCCGAGAAGGTGATCTTCCAGATGAGGGGTAGGTTCGGGGAATTGGAGCATCCGATCAAAAAGGAGCTCTGGTACACCCTGCAGAGGGGGATCTATGATCAGGACCTGTTGGAGCACAGGGCGACTGTTCCTCGGGCCATCCGTCATGCCACCGCTTCCACCATGCTGTTGTGGTCGCTCGTTCGAGAGGGGGAAAGCCGGGTAGGTTTTCCGTTTGGATATTCAAGTATGACTCTCGACTAACCAAACTGCCTAGGTTGAACGATTGGAGCGTGAGGTGAAGGAGGCGAAGGCAGACGTCCTTCGTCTGTCAGCAGAGGGTCTTCTGATGAAGGAGACTCTGGCCGCCTTCCAGCAGGGAACAAATGAGGCGTTGGAGGCGATGGTGGCTAACCATCAAGAGTTAATCGCCGGTCTGAAGGTCTGAGACAACAACATCAAGGGTGCGTTGGCTAGGAGGGACAATAAGGTACTTTCAGTCTTTGCAGGTATATGCAACAACTGAGAGACTTCTTCTAGACTGAACAGGTTGAGGACTTGGTGTCCGTGTTGACGGTGCAGGTCGAGTCCTTGCAGGACAAGACCTGTAACTGTAAGAAGGGTCCCGTGTTGGTTGGTCAGGGGACTGCCGACATTCCGTTCAAGCTGGAGTACGCCGACGAGGTGGTACTCCCATCGCCTAACCCATCGTCCTATGCCACTCCTCCGATTGAGAACGTGGTTCCCGTTCCGACTCCAGCTCCAGCTTCCACTCTGGCCAAGTCCGACAAGGAGAACTGTCGGCGTTGCCCGCTGCAGTCGATCAGTCAGCTGGTCAAGATTGAAGATGAGGTCATGGAAGTTGACCGGGCCGAAGATGCTCCGAGGGCCATGGAGGTACGTCCGGTGACAACAGGGCAGCGTAGTAAACGCTCTCGATGCCGCGTTGCTCATCGCATGGCTCCCTCGGCTAATCCTTATCCGCGTCCAGTTGAGTCGGATGGTGACCAGTCTGGTCGAGATGAGGGACGATCCTTCAGATACCGGGTCAACCGTCCCAACCGACAGGTCAAGTCGGAGATCCAGCTCCGACACCAGCTTCGTCTCGCAAGACAGGATTCCACCCAGGGGTCCGACGAGGGAGACAGAGGGTCGCTCTTCGACAGCGCTGCCGAGCAGTCACCCGGTGATGGAGATGTGGGACCAGGTGTTCCGCAGTTCGGTGACATCTGGGAGGCTGATCGGTCCGCTTGAAGGCATCTCTTCATATCGGCTTGAACTAGTCGTTCAGCTGAGCGCCGAAGATGGTGACACCATGTTCGGGGAGGTCCTTGCAAGGAGGGGCCGGTTCTTCGATCTCCGGGATGGAACGCTGATGACGATGAGGCCTGCCGTAGATAGAGTTGACTTTTGATGGACTTGGATAGCACCATATATAGCCATGTTGTTACGATTCGCTGGGAATGGTACGCGCGTTTGTGTGTTTGAATGATTGGTGTGAAGGATAAGGAGTGTGAAGCATTCAAAACATAAGAAGTGGTAAGAAGAGTTCAAAGAAAGAGTGTGTTATAAAAAGTTTAAAAATACCATGTTCCTGACACTGATCAAAGTGTGGGCAAAGTGGTGGGTAAGTTTTGAATTTGTTCACAATTAACCCACTGGGTAAAATCTGAGTAAATTGTTGAAAAACTCAAACCCTCAATTTGCCTGCTGGGTAAGTGGGGGTCTGCCCCCAGTGAGAAGTGTGATTAACGGTGTCCACTAATTCCAATTTTGGCGTGCAAGAAATTTCACCACTGAGCGCTAAGCACTTAATCAAATAATTCCCTCAATACATACACATCGCTCAAGAATCAAATCTCTGCAACGTTAAGTCACGCTCTTGTCTATATATATGCTCTATTAACTCTTAAACTTAAACAAATTTATTTTTAACAATGTAAAGATCCTGACTGCTCTGGGTACTGTGCCATTGACAGCCCAAAATCTCACCTATAGGTGCCACTCTACTTTGCGGATATTTAATTGGCAACATTCGGTCCAAAACATATTGTATATAAAGCGCCAGGAGAAAATAACGATTGGTACAGGAGTGGGAGATATTCGGAAGTAACTAAGGGGAAGGCAGCAACCAGACGCTTCCCAAGACAAGAGCGAGCTGGAATGAGTGGTACGCTTCCATTCTTGTTGGCCAAGAACAGTGAACGGAAAGGCTAATACCTTGAGTAGCCTATTACGATTAGCCTCGAAGCAAGGGATGAAGGTGTTACATAACATGATGCGAAGATGCCAACCTGGGTCCCAGCGATGACGACATACCAAAGCCTGGTGGTCACGCCCTTTAATGGCTGATGGATAAAGAAGGGGACATCTAGGGCAGCAGTTGTGTTGACGTAGGAGGGGTCACCCGACCATTCTGGGCCTGCTTTGATCTGGGTTAACATAGTGTAAATGTCTGTGAGTTACATTAGTCAGTGCAAAACACATTAAACAGCAAGGCTGTACTTACCTTCAGGAGAATGATAGGCAACACCATCCTCAACCTTGAAATAACCCAACATATCTGTTCTCAAGAGCTGCGGATACAAGAGTGAGAGACACCGGTTACAGGGTGTCAGGGTTGTAGGCCTGCTTACTGATTGTGGGGCGCTAGAGGATTAGCAGTGGGGTGAGGGGTGTCGGGTCTGGTTTTGAAGGGAGTTCCGGGTGTGGAGATGAGGGGAGGAGGAATATCAAGTGAGAGGGGTGACTCGGTTTGGTAAGGGTGAACGGGCGAGTGGTAATCTTGACAGAACTGACTAAGTTGCTGCACAAACGGTTCGAAGTCTTGATCGCTAAGGCGTTCGAAGTTGACGAGATATTCTATGACGGAATAAGGTAATTCAGTTGGAATTTCCCACCAGAGAACGATGATAGCAGGGGAATGGGTGTGAATGTTAGTCGTGAGATGAACGCGTGGAGAGGGGAAGTAAAAGGCCGGGCTAATACTGAAGTAGACAGTCGCAAGGACGCTCTCAGTAAGATCTGAATTCCAGAGGAATTGATGATCTGCTCCTAATAGAAATGGAGGAGTGGTGACTCCGGCGTCGAGAGCTGCAAAGGGTCGATAGTATGGAAAGTGAGTAAGTAAGCCGGCGGTTCGGTTTACTTGAAGACTTCTGATGAGTTTATACTCCCAGATAGACCTTCTGGCGTCAGGGATGTCTGGTCGCTGGATGGGACTGGTAGAGGGGAAAGGGTTAGGGGCGCTGAACATACACTGGCAGGAGGATTCCTGCTGAAATGAGTCAGAAGAGGTAAGGCGTGAGGAGAATTCCTCAGCTTACTTTTATTCAGGTTGTGGGTAGAGGAGTACAGAAGAGATTGAGAATGGGGAAAAGAAGGAGCGGATGCTCTTCCTTATATACCCAATCCTCTACAGGAGTCATTATTCTACAACGAGTCAAACAAGAGTCAACATGGTCTGTGCGTAGTTTAGGGTAGGGTAGATGAGTCAGAATGAGGGGACTTAGGACGACAGATAGTAATTACTCATACGGGAACAATAGGGGCACGAGTCGATGGAAGCGTTCGGGGATTTCTCGTGTTTCGTGGTAGCAATAGAAGCGTGGTGGGGATTTCCCATGATCGATGGGGATTTCTCTGGGTTTGATGGGATCGCGATCAGGGTTAAGGGTTTGTTTACCCTAATTCGGACTTTAATGGATAATGGGTTATTGTTTTCTCTTTCCGGTTCGCCTTTGAGTCAGGAAGTATTTAAGTCAGGGGGATTAATGATCGTTCCCTCCATCGCCTCTTTTCCACTCCCACCAATCAATCCACCACTCTCCTCCTAAACATCTGCTACTATCATGTCTACCTTCGCCGCCAACAATGTTGTTCTCAACGCTGCCGCCGCCCCCTTCACTCCATCCTTCGAGACGGACGCTCCCTACAACGTGGAGCAACACTTGTACGACACCCCTGCCAACATCGCCCACGATAATCAAGTCGCCGTCAACTTCCTCACCGCTCACGATGCTCCCGCTGAGTTCTGGGAGCAAGCTGGCTTCGACGACCCTAGGTTGTCTGGGCCTGTGGTTCAAGCCTTCCACCCTGGAGCCGTCCGGTTGTTGGACGCCATGGAGAGGGAGAGGGAGGATAGGATCGCGAAGTTGGAGAAGCGGGTGGACCTCATGTACGTCATCATGAACAGCTTGAATGATGACTTCTCTCACTTTGCTTTGGAACATTGGGGACCTTTCCAGGCATCTCTCTTCCGATATTTCGGACACCAATGTCACGGGGCTTATTGCACCGACCCCCCTTGCAAGTCCCCAGTCATCCCTTCGCCACCGCCAGGATCAGGGTGTTCCTCTCCCTCCATCTCCTCCCTGGAGTCCTGCCCCAGTTCGCCAGATGGTGGAGAGGTCCCAGAGGAAGAAGACCCGCAAGAGTCCGATGACTCGTTCTGGTCAACGTTGTCGTCCCTCCGACAAGTCACGTCAGGTGAGGATGAGGTTGAAGGTGGAGGTGGCGGGTCTCCAAGACCGCTATGGGTTCGCATTAGTGAGCAAGGCCTTGTCGGACGTGCGACGAGAGATGTATGACAGTCTATCTCACGATGTGTTGGGGTGTAGGGAGTGTTGGCAGGATCCGGTGACGCGAGATTGGTCCTACTGCCCTGAGAGTATCCATAACCCTCACCACTTCGCTCATCGTTGCCCCCTTCCTCAGCACTGTTCATGTGATGTCGACCCGTTTGTTCTTGTCTAAGTTTGTAGTCCCTTTTAGCCACTCTTGTACTATTATTACCGCGAATGAGACCAATGTCTTGAATTATTTGTGAGATCTTGGCTACTATGTCACGCGTTCGTGACACAGGGCTGTGATCCATTGGAAGGAAGCTGGGCAGGTTGCTGCTGCTGCACATTTGAGGATCGGGGTTGTTCAACTGGGTTAGCAGGGCCAGCAGGTGTTTGCACTTTGGGGTGGCAGCTTGATGAAGCAGTAGGGGGCGGAGTGGCAAGCCTGGTTGTGGTTGGCTGGTTGGCAGGAGGCAGACCTTGAGTATGTGACATAGTACTGAGACTGGGTAAATCCTGAACACTTTTTGAAAGAAAACAAAATATACTAAATTGTTGCACAGTACTTTTTAAATGATTCAGTATATTTTGGTTTCTTTCAAGAAGTGTTCAGGATTTACCCAGTCTCAGTACTTTGTGATCCCATTTTCTTTGAGCCACTCAAGTAAATTTGGACAGATGGGCTCAGGACATTCTAGAAGTACTCAGCATTCACCAGTTTGGTACTTTGTAGTCACATGGCCCAGTAAGTTTTGATTGAAACCACAATGTGCAGTGCAGGTACTTGTTCACCACTTTCTTTGGGACAATCAAAAAGTACTAAGTGATTACTGATCAGGGACATTGTGGTCACATGACTCAGTGCTCTTTGCCTGTTTCCACAATGTACTGAGCTGGGAAGTAGTAGTTACATTGTTCAGTACATTTTGAAAGAACTCAACTTGTTCTTGCCCAGAAAAGTTCTGGTACATTGGACATGGAACTACCATGTATTTAAAAAGTACCCAGTCAGTAAGTGGGGGCCTGTCCCCAGTGTTTGTCTTGCTACTCGTGTTTCTTTCTAAGTCGTTGCGGTCTTCCAGACACTGGGGGAAAGGGGTCAAATACCTGGTGGGTACATGCTGAGCACATTGTGATCACAGTCAACAAGTGATCACAATGTGCCCAGTGGTGGAAATTTGAATATATTCAAAATGTGCCTGGCCATGTGAGTCCAATGTACCCATCAATGTGATCTCAATGTGCCCACTGGGGACATTTTGATTGCGATCACAATGTACACATCAATGTGAACTCAATGTACCTGCTGTGCACATTTTAATTTCTTTCACAATGTTCCCATCAATGTGTTCACAATGTACCCAGCTCATTATATAATAGTTCCTTTCACAATGTCGTCCACAATGTGTCCAGCATGTAGCTGAGCCACTCATTCAAACTTCTTTCACAAAATATCCAGTGATGTGTCTAGAATATGTACAGCCATACACATAGTGATTTCTTTGAAAGTTCATGATGAGATTGAACAATATTGTGATTACATTGTGATTACTCCAAAAAGAACCCCCTGGGGACATTATGGACACATCACTGGGTAATCTTTGAATGAATTTTGAATGAGTGGCTCAGCCACATGCTGGACACATTGTGGACGACATTGTGAAAGGAACTATTATGTAATGAGCTGGGTACATTGTGAACACATTGATGGGAACATTGTGAAAGAAATTAAAATGTGCACAGCAGGCACATTGAGTTCACATTGATGTGTACATTGTGATCGCAATCAAAATGTCCCCAGTGGGCACATTGAGATCACATTGATGGGTACATTGGACTCACATGGCCAGGCACATTTTGAATGTATTCAAATTTCCACCACTGGGCACATTGTGATCACTTGTTGACTGTGATCACAATATGTTCAGCATGTACCCACCAGGTATTTGACCCCTTGCCCCCAGTGCCAGCAATTCTCCAGACTTCTTTGGGCAACTCTGAACAGATCTTCTGTTCCGGTGGTCGTATAGATCCCAACACCCAACTGGTACCTACCCCAACTGCTCATTCACTCTATTTGAGGTATCCGACTACCTCGAGTGTTCAGCTAGTTCAGTGCTCAAAAATATGAAATGTTTTCACAATGTACCCACTGGGCACATTCAGGAAACATTTCTTGGGAACATCTTGAGGAAATTTCGAATGGAGCTGGTGGCAACAGTTGAATTACATGTCAAGGTAACATTTAAAATGTAATCAACCTGGAATCGGCGATTACAATTATTGAAAAGTGCACATGAACTCACCATGTAATCAAGATGTAATCACTGATTCCAGGTGCCCCTGCCCCCAGTATCACTATCTTCACCAATGGGTCCAGACTCCCTAACAAGAAGAACACTGGTTACCATACTGGATACGCCATCACAGGATATTGCCATATTGTGGAAAAAAGCAAGCTCAAGAAATGCTTCTCCATTTCAAAACCATACTCCAATTGGGCATTGAACTTTGATGCTAAAATGTTTGCCATTTCACACGGGGCCAGAGGGGCCCTTCAATACATGAAGAAACACCCTGAAATCAACAACATCAGGATGTGTTGGACAACGGCGAAACCTAGACGTATCGCTGTAAGTGAAAAGCTATCGACTGGGTAAGCGAGGGTTCTAGAAAGAGAGAATAAAATATACGCACTCCTCAATCAAGAATAAAGACAATTGAGGAGTTGAAACGAAAATTGACTGATCCTGTACGCGGTAGCGGTTGTGGGAAGTAACTACTAAAAGCGTAACGAGATAAGGAAAGGTTCGGAAACACGGAAAGTCTAATATTTCAACAGGATGTACTCCGACAACTCCAGTGCCATCTCCATCATCTTTGACCCCTCTCCACACCCTTCACAGCAGTCTTCCATCGACTTCTAAAACACTGTCCACGAAATATTTACAATCAACCCCGAAGTCACCTTTTCACTGGTCTGGACTCCTGCTCATGGAAGATAGACATCATGGACTGCTTAGCCAAGGCAGGTGTCAAATCCAGACTCAAGCCAATCCAATCCTTTGCCAGCCTGTCTCACGTCCTATTGGAAATCAGAGAGAAGAACCCAATCAAAAACTGGAAAGAACACATCAAGGACCACCCTATAAAGGAAAACTCCCTCTTTTTTCAGAAATTCCCAAGCTCTACATCCCTCTCTCAACCACCCTAGTAGTTTAAGAAAGTCAACTGTCCTATCACCTCTTGTCTCACCCAGTTCATTACTGGACATGACTACACGTCAGAATACTTTGACCAGTTCAAGATTCCCAATCGAGGAACATGCAATTGCAGCACGACCAGCAACACCCCTATTCACCAGTCCCCCTTTCAAGAGAACATGTAATTAAAGTGTGTCCCCTCTTCAAAACTGCTCGGGGAGTCCTTCAACGACATGCACCATGAATCGTTCATCGCAAATGGCCATCATCCAATCTCCTCAAAAAAGATTTTCTTGAACACTTCATCAAATTCCTCAGTGACACTGGGGGCAAGGGGTGGTGTTCTGGTCTGGAACACTGCAAGTTCATCGCAAGGAAATGGATGATGTAACTGGCCAAGACCTACCCAGTACATCAGAAACACATTCTCAATTTTCTGGGCCAATTTCCTTGCAGTGTTCCAGCACAGAGAATCTTTAGTACATTCTCAGTGTTCCCATTAGGTAATCCATGGGTACATTCTAAATTTTCCCCAAGAAAGTACCCTCAGTGTCCCTGAGTGGCTCATTCAAAGAAAATTTTCAGTGAACCCTCAGTTTTCCAGATCATGTGACTGCAGTGTTCCGATTAGGTAAACCATGGGAACATCTTAAATTTTCCCAGAGAAAGTACCTGTGATGTTCCTGAGTGGCTCATTTGCAGTGTACTTTTAGGTTTCCCCAAGTGCAATCACAGTGTTCCTGGTCAGGAAAACTACAGGAACACTGGAAGAACACCAGAAAAACTTGGAACACTACAAGTTCATTCAAACTGTTCTTTCAGTGTTCCCACAATTTTCCTGACCAGGAACACCATGATTGCACTTTGGGAACACTGCAACGTACACTGCAAGCGAGCCACTCAGGAACATCCCAGGTACTTTCTTTGGGAAAATTTAAGATGTTCCCATGGTTCACCTAATCGGAACACTGCAATCACATGATCTGGAAAACTGAGGGTTCACTGAAAATTTTCTTTGAATGAGCCACTCAGGGACACTGAAGGTACTTTCTTTGAGAAAATTTAGAATGTACCCATGGATTACCTAATGGGAACACTGAGAATGTACTAAAGATTCTCTGTGCTGGAACACTGCAAGGAAATTGGCCCAGAAAATTGAGAATGTGTTTCTGATGTACTGGGTAGGTCTTGGCCAGTTACATCATCCATTCCCTTGCGATGAACTTGGAGTGTTCCAGACCAGAATATTACCCCTTGCCCCCAGTGTGAATTAGGCGCTTTTTCCCAGAAGTATTTGACAGCAATAGGTGAGCCCAGACCTTGTGCCAAAAACCAACCAATAACCCCAAAAATCCATTGGACTCCGACCACCCAACCAGAAGAGTTAGCCCAACAATTATAACAACACGCACATCAGAAGATCACCAAATGGAACAACAGGTGCGACATCACTCCGGTCATGGAGATCGTCCGGAATATGGGCTGAGATCCCATCAAATTGAACAACCAATGGTGGACAGACCACCACAACAACCCATACAAATTATCACAACCCTTATCCATCCTACCCCAACAATCAGAACCCCATCCATCAACACGCATGGCATGCCCTTTGCCCAGACATGCCCCCAGGGTCATCTCCAATCTCCATCAGCCCAATCCTCCTATTGTCCAACCGGAAAGGAGTGGGTTATCCTATAGCCCAAGGACCCCACCACCTGTTCCCACGAGGCTTGATTCCATTGCGGATCCCACTCACCCACCCTGCCCCAACTGCTGCACCACGGCAATCACAAAACGTAAGAACTGTCACGAACGCGTGACATAGTAGCCAAGATCTCACAAATATTTCAAGACATTGGTCTCATTCGCAGTAATGATAATACAAAGTCGACTAAAAGGAACTACAAACTCAGACAAGAACAAACGGGTCGATATCACACGAACAGTTCTGAGGGAGGGGGCAACGATGAGCGAAGTGGTGAGGGTTGTGAATACTTTCAGGACAATAAGACCACACTCGCGTCACCGGATCCTGCCAACACTCCCTACACCCCAACACATCATGAGATAAGCTATCATACATCTCTCGCCGCACGTCCGACAAGGCCTCGCTCACTAATGCGAACCCATAGCGGTCTTGGAGACCCGCCACCTCCACCTTCAACTTCATCCTCACCTGACGTGACTTGTCGGAGGGACGACAACGTTGACCAGAACGAGTCATCGGACTCTTGCGGGTCTTCTTCCTCTGGGACCTCTCCACCATCTGGCGAACTGGGGCAGGACTCCAGGGAGGGGATGGAGGGAGAGGAACGCCCTGATCCTGGCGGTGGTGAAGGGACGACTGGGGACTTGCAAGGGGGGTCGGTGCAATAAGTCCCGTGACACTGGTGTCCGAAATATCGGAAGAGAGACGCCTGGAAAGGTCCCCAATGTTCCAAAGCAAAGTGAGAGAAGTCTTCATTCAAGCTGTTCATGATGACGTACATGAGGTCCACCCGCTTCTCCAATTTCGCAATCCTGTCCTCCCTATCCCTCTCCATGGCGTCCAACAACTGGACGGCTCCAGGGTGGAAGGCTTGAACCACAGGCCCAGACAACCTAGGGTCGTCGAAGCCAGCTTGCTCCCAGAACTCGGCGGGAGCATCGTGAGCGGTGAGGAAGTTGACGGCGACTTGATTATCGTGAGCGATGTTGGCAGGCGTGTCGTACAAATGTTGCTCCACATCGTAGGGAGCGTCCGTCTCAAAGGATGGAGTAAAGGGGACGGCGGCAGCGTTGAGAACAACGTTGTTGGCGGTGAAAGCAGACATGATAATAGCAGATGTTTTAGAGGAGAAAGTGGTGGTTGATTGGTGGGAGTGGAAAGAGGCGATGGAGGGAACGATCATTAATCTCCCTGACTTAAATACCTCCTGACTCCAAAGCAGACCAGAAAGGAAAACAATAACCATTAATCCATGAAAGTCCGAATTAGGATAAACAAACCCTTAACCCTGATCGCGACCCCATCAAACCCCGAGAAATCCCCATTGATCACGAGAAATCCCCATTGATCATGGGAAATCCCCAACACGCTTCTATTGCTACCATTGATCCAGAGAAATCCCCATCGGACACGAGAAATCCCCACCATGCTTCTATTGCTACCACGAAACACGAGAAATCCCCGAATGCTTTCATCGACTCATGCCCCTATTGTTCCCGCACGAGTAATTACTACCTGTCGTCCTAAGTCCCCTCATTCTGACTCATCCACCCTACCCTAAACTACGCACAGACCATGTTGACTCTTGTTTGACTCGTTGTAAAATAATGACTCCTGTAGAGGGTTGGGTATATAAGGAAGAGCGTCCGCTCCTTCTTTTCCCCATTCTCAATCTCTTCTGTACTCCTCTACTCATAACCTGAATACAAGTAAGCTGAGGAATCCTCCTCACGTCTTGCCTTTTCTAACTCATTTTAGCAGGAATCCTCCTGCTAGTGTATGTTCAACGCCCCTAACCCCTTCCCATCTACAAGTCCCGTTCAGCGGCCAGTTGTCCCAGACGCTAGGAGATCTATCTGGGAGTATAAGCTCATCAGAAGTCTTCAAGTAAACCGAACTGCCGGTTTACTCACCCATTTCCCTTACTATCGTCCCTTTGCAGCTCTCGACGCCGGAGTCACTACTCCCCCTTTCTTGCTAGGCGCAGACCATCAGTTCCTTTGGAACTCAGACCTCACTGAGAGTGTCCTAGCAACCGTCTACTTTTGCGTTAGCCCCGCCTTTTATTTCCCGTCTCCCAAAGTTCACTTAACCACCAACGTTCACACTCACTGCCCTGCTCTCATCGTCCTTTGGTGGGACATCCCTACTGAACTACCTTATTCGATTATAGAATATCTCGTTCACTTCGAACAACTCAGCGGTCAAGATTTCGAACCGTTCGTTCAGCAACTAAACCAGTTTTGCCAAGACTATAACTCGCCCGTCCACCCTTATCAGACAGAGTCGCCACTCTCTCTTGATATCCCTCCTCCTCTCACCTCTACGCCCGGAACCCCTTTCAAAACTCGACCCGACACCCCGCACCCCTCCGCTAATCCTCTAGCGCCCCACAAACAGTAAGCAGGCCTACAACCCTGACAAGAACCCTAGGGTTCCAATACATGTTGTCAATGTCTTCCCGGAGGATTTAATCAAAAAATTATTAAAGGAAGCTCAAAACTGTCAACCCACAACTCAGAATCCTCCCCTCCCCTTCTACAAACACCTTTCACTCCCTCATCAATTCTAATAACAAACACCTATACCTCGCTGGGTTTCGTGTCTCCAAATACACTGCGGTCTACATCTCAGACTGCTTCCCACTGGCCTTAATCTTTGCATGTTTCATTTTGTTGGCAATCATTGCTGACAAGATCTAACAGCCTTATATCCTCACCTTCCTTTTTTTAATTCTCCCCATTCCCTTTTATCACCAACCCACCTTCACCAACAGCCCAGAAACACTGACAACAGGAGCTGGCCAACTGGACAACCACAGCATGTAGGAGTCCCGAAGAAGACACATCAACAACCTTGTCGCATGCATCCTCAACACTGTAAGGCTAGGGAGCCTGCAATGTTATCAATCTATATGACCTGCTCTCTCCCAAACAACCGCATGGACAAAGATCCACCACTGGCAGCAAGATTCCCTCTCTCCTTCACTTTCTATGCAACTCCCAAACTTGAGTGATATCAACACTGAACCACCTGCCCCTGACTGAGGGACTGGCAGGACATACAGGAGTTGCTCGATGTCCTACTCATTCCCGCATCTTAATCCTCACCCTTTGCCTCCTTCCCTTCATGAAGCGCACCCCAAATTTTTTCCCCACCCCAGCCTCCTTTGCGGAGCACATGCCAGGACCAGTTCCCACTTTCCCTCATATGCCTCCCTCTCCATATTTATGTAGCTCTAAACCCCGAATTCAGTAGATACATGAACCTTCTCTATTTCTTTCCTGCCCCACACAGCCATTTGGGATGTCAGTCTTGTAGGAGTTGGTATTATTTAGTTTTTTACCATGTGTTCTGTCCATACGGACAAGTGGTAGGTCAGGAGTTGCTGTAGCACGTTAAATCAGAAATAAATAAACAAAAAATAAATAAACCATGTATTTCAGAGGGCCCTCCATGCCTCTCCCCCCCTTGAAGAATTGCAGAGAAACAGCCCAATCCAACAACTTGACCCAGATTACTGGATGCGCTGGTCCCAGGGATGTCTCCTGCTGCTTGTCTCATATTTTGGGACAATTGTGAGTTTTTCCATCTACCATTCTGAACACTTTTGACCACTTGGGCCTTAGGTTAGAATATACTACAAAGAGTGGAAGTCTGGCAAGTTTTCCAAGATCAAGTTGACCAGTGATAACTACAAGAACCTATTCTACGATGTTCGTAACCGCATAGAATGCGACTGGGAGGACACAACCCATAACAATGGCACTAGATTTCACTTCCACAAATGAATAAGGTTGAGCACCATGGTCCTGGTTTAGACTGTCTTTGTTTCCTTTTCACACATATTTCATTCAGACCTTGCACCCTGTGTTTCAAATTTTTTGTACCTAAACAAGTAGACCTGATTATTTGGGAAAATTCTGAATGTTTTTAGCTTAAACATTTTGATTCCATTTCCAGGGATCATTTAAAAAATTTCCCATTTGTAGTTGGCAGGAAAATTGTGAGAAAAGTATACCTGGTCTCACAATTTTTCCAATGTGTAATAACTTGATTTGCCCCCAGTGGAGCCAACTTTTTGGTGAGGTAAATCAACATTGGCCATAGTATGGATGGCTGTCGCAAGTTCAAAGTGCCATCTTTTTTGTTGCAATTGAGATGGCAACAGACTTAAGAGTAGTAATTTTGATTGTTGACATTTCCTGGGGAGCCTTGATAAGATCAATATGAAGATTTCTGTGACATCTGTGGACCACTGAGGGAGTGCACCTAATTACATAATTCTTTAAATAATAAATTGAAGCGGCTTCAATCTGAGATCACAAAGTGGGCAATTATATCTCCCTCTTCCCAATGCAAAGACTCAGATCAAGCATGGTCTTCTTGAAATTTTAAAATGTCTCAAGGACCTCTACAATATTGTGCAAGATGTCAGTGCTAAAATTGTGGAGCTGGGACAGATACCATAGGTTGAGGAGGGCATGAATCCAGGTGGACAGTCTGCAATTAATTCAAGGATATACTTTTGGATGTCTCAATGTTTGCAGCCAGTTGACTGCTTTAACAAGGAGATGCCAGACACTGGGAGCAGATCCCTGCTTACCCAGCAGGCAAATCAAGAGTTTTTCAAGAGATTTTAAACAATTTACTCAGAATTTACCCAGTGGGTCGATTGTGAGAAAATTCAAAACTTACCCACCACTTTGCCCACACTTTGATTGGTGGGTAAGTTTTAAAATTGTTCTCAAAAAAACTCATCAACTTGGCCGTGACATACTTCTTTGACAAGATTCAAAAAGTCACAAATTGCTAAAAATTTCCCCACTCTATTTTATGAGCCACACATCAATATTTCTTCCAGAAACAACTGAGTGATTTGCCCACAACATGCTCAATCATATCCACAGAGGATTTGTTGAGAGTTTGCCATAAATTTGAGAAAATTGAGAGTTTGTTGTAATTAAATCAAAGAGGACCTAGTGGGTATGTTACAGAGTATATGATGGGGTGTTTGGTTGTTTTTTGCCTCTTATTCCCATTGTGTCCTAGGTCAGTCAGGGAGGCCACACATTTCTTCTGGGTTGCTGGTTCCAAGGGTTATAATGTTAAAAGAAAGTGATGAGTAACTGGTGCAGCCAGAGGTTGTGGAATATGGGAAGGGAATGTTGGGTTTAAAACAAGTGCTGCAGTGGGTGGTGTGGTAGCTCCAGCTGTCTGGCCTGAATGGTCACTGGATTGCTGGTGGGTTGAATCGCTGACAATGTCAACAAGAACATTTGTGGAACTCTCTGCAAAATTCCATTGCAGTTCTTCATGTATAAAGGGCCACATCTGTTAAATACCTGTGTGGTATGTTGCACTCTGGATTTCATTAAGCAGTGATTTGATGAGTCCATCACTAGAATCACCATGTGAAGGGGAGGCCAGTCTACAGGCAAGTTGTTGCTTTGTCCTGAGTGGAACCAGGGGATGTCCTCTGCTCCCAGCCCAATCACGTCATGATACTGCTCACACTACTCACAGACGTCTAAGAGATGATGGGAAGTCATCCCCTACAGGATGCCATGCTCATGGGCATAGACCGTATCTGCAATTTTCGACGAATGGGCAGAGATGAGATCGCCAATGTTGTTGCCACAAGGGACTCAAAATTCTTCAAAATACTTGTGTTGGAAAGCAATGATGAAGTGTCGGAGGGGGTTGAGACCAAAGGAGACACCAATGTGCTGTCCAGTCACTTCTTGCAGGACATTCTAGAACTGTGCTGAAGTCATCCTCTGTCCGTGCTTGAAATAAAGGTCAAGACTGTAGTTTTTGACTTCTGTGGGTCCATCAAAGACTTCTGCTATAGCCTGTTCCAGCAGCCGTACCACCAGGAGGTAATAGCTGATGAGTTCTGTAAGAACCTGGAGGTGAAAACAGACATGGAATGCATCAAGGCCACTGGCATGGGTAGTCTTGGTGTGTCTTCAAACTGTCAGCAGGCGTCCAAAGTTGAGATTGAATGTTCTAGGTTTTAAACCATTGAATACCTGGTCTTCCATTTGCTCTATTCCACAACAGAGTGGGCCTGCACCAATGTGGAGCAATGTAGTGATGAGGCCAACAATTCATGCAAGCTTGCACATGAAGTCATGACAAGCACATTTTTTCTACCTGAGGTTCCCCAGCTTTAACCTCTGCAAGCCTAAATGTCTTTCCAGAAGCCATGTTTTAAAATAGTGCATGTTTTTGGGGTACAGTGTGAGCATGGCAGATCCAAGAGTCCCCATGGGTGGTGGAAGTGAGATCATTTACAAAGTTTTTAGGAATATGGTATTTGATTAGTTGCCCACCAGAAAATGAGTACAGCCTCGACCTCAAAGCCATGGCCATTTACCTCACTCCACTGGTCAACTTGTGGATTTTTAGGCTGGGAATTGGAATTGAACAATTGACACCTCGGGGTTCCAGGTGATTGATGGGGCTACAATCTGGTTGCAGGCCAAGGTCAACACAAATTGCTGCAACTGCCACACATTATCAAAGACAGAAAGTGTTTTGTCTTCAAGGTGCTCAGGGCAATGTGTTTGAAGCCAGCTGTCATAAATTTTGAGAAGAATTCACAATGAGATTAGTCAAACTGGCATACTTTAACATTGTACAGGTCTCTCCCCTGGAAACAAGGCAAGCCTGGTACATGGCTGTGGCTCAAAGCAAGAATTGCCAATTCGTAGGAGAGAAGTCACGGAGGGAGGAGTCACAAACACGTGACATTTTGAGGAAAATCACACAGGTCATTCAAGAGATTTGTATCATTTGTAGTAGTAATAATACAAAGAAAGCTAAAGAAACTAAACAGAGATAAAAGGATTTACTTCGCACATCAGCAAAATCTCCTCCTGCGACACAATGTCACCTGAGGGATACTTAGCCCGGGTAGCAAATATTTTGGGTGTCTTCATCTGAAAAAAAAACATGTCTTCCTTTGTTGCTCAGAAATATTGCCATGGCTACGCAATTGTTACCCAATGCCATGTCTCTTACGTTAGCAATACCTACCCAGATGTTGGTTCTGTTATGTTTTATGAAATGTCACTTTCTTTTCTTTGGCAGCCAGAATGGGAGAAAGAAGCAATTTATTAATTAACAATTAAAAAGTTGCCAGTAAGGTAAAGAACACAACGATGAGGGACACAACAACTTGTGGCTACAAAGCATAAGGTAACTACTTGTAGTGTAGAAGAATAAAATGAGGCCTCCAGGGCACACTTCCCTCAACTCATCCGCACAAACTTCTTCCAGTTGCAGGGGAGTTTTGAGTAGCTCCACCTTGGATGGTAGATGATCCTCAGAGGAGGGATGGATTTGGTTGGAAAGGCTGAAGGAAGGGGGAACAATGTTGTCCTCCTCATGATCAAAAAGTTCCAAGATGTGTCAGAATAGGAGGATTTTTCTTCCCAGTCCTTGTCCTCTTTTGTGGCTCTATTGCGAGGACCTCCTGTTTCGGTAAATGGGAGGGAGGGGCCGTCAACAGCCATACTGTCTTTGCCCTCCCTCTCACTGTAATTTCTGTCTTCCTTGTATCTCTCGCCATCCTCCATTTCAAAGTCTTCAATTGGGAGTCCAGATCCTATAAGAGATGATGCAGTTTGTGGAAATTCAGTATGTGCTCAGCATGTTTGCAGTTCACTGGGTCATGTGACCACAGTTCACCCATTTAGTAAACCTTGGAAAATTTCACAATTTATTGAACAAATTTACCAGCAATTTACTGAGCCACTTGCCCAATCAGTATGTTTCCAATTTGCTGAGTGGTTTGATCACAGTTTACTTGACTCAGTAAACTGGAAAAAAACCAAGCTTGTTTACTGACGACGTCCCTGATTGTTCAATTTGAAAAATAACTGTAAATTTACCTGGGCGTGTCATTGTCAGTAAACTACAAGTTTTATTTCAGTAAATTGCAAATACATGTCAGGTAAACTGGGAAAACACGTGACAATTTGATTGTGGTTTACTGGACTCTGTCAGTAAACCAGTTGAGTTTTTTTTTTAATTAACTGAGTCCAGTAAACCACAATCAAATTGTCACGTGTTTTCCCAGTTTACCTGACATGTATTTGCAATTTACTGAAATAAAACTTGTAGTTTACTGACAATGACACGCCCAGGTAAATTTACAGTTATTTTTCAAATTGAACAATCAGGGACGTCGTCAGTAAACAAGCTTGGTTTTTTTCCAGTTTACTGAGTCAAGTAAACTGTGATCAAACCACTCAGCAAATTGGAAACATACTGATTGGGCAAGTGGCTCAGTAAATTGCTGGTAAATTTGTTCAATAAATTGTGAAATTTTCCAAGGTTTACTAAATGGGTGAACTGTGGTCACATGACCCAGTAAACTGCAAACATGCTGAGCACATACTGAACCCAGTAAATTGCAGGTAAATTGGCTCAGTAAATTGTGAATTTGCTTTGTGCTTGCCAGGCAAGTATTTTGCTGGGTTCTTTTTCCATTTACTTGCAATTTACTCACAGTTTACTGACTCAGTAAACCAACCCCTGCCCCAAGTGTTTTGGAACGATGCATGACAACACATACCCTGGTTTGTTCCACACAAAGTTCCTCCCATAAATGTTCCACCATCACCGCAGCATAGTGATTGGAGTAATTGACGCATCCATATGTCTCGTCATATGTTGGAGTATCCTGGGCACCGGTGAACTAGCCACAAAGCCTTTGGAGTCCGAGAGGGCAGAGATGGCAGTCAGAAGGTTGGGTCCTCAGTTTAGAGGCACGAGCCTCTAGGGGATCTGCAAGAAGGGAATAAACGATGAGAGGGAAAGTCGCGATGAAAGTCGGGAGAACAAAGCGGAAGACAACAAGAAAGCCAGGGAACGAAACTACTGATAGCAAACATTGGGAAACATCAGGAAACATCGGGATAACAAGGCCGAAAAGGGGGACACCAGCAGGACACAAGAGACCAGAGGGACAACTAGGATGTTGAACCGGAGGTCTGTGCCCGGTAACGGGTCAACCGGCTCCACCGCTTCGTGCGAGAGCCAATGCCGGAGAGCACTGAATAAGCAACCCGAAGGGGCGGTATCACATCAGTGATCCGATCGATCGGTATGACGCGCGTGTGCCTTAAGCCACCGCACGGACCCTGCATCAGTCACGCTATACAGTTGTGACGCCAATAGAGTAGATAGATAGATATACCCCTCATGTGTAGATAGATCAATCAATCGCTTCTCTCTCTCTCTCCCCCTCTAGCAATTAGAAACCTCTCCCCTTCAGGTAAGGATTAGAGTATCCATGTAGTAGTATAGTATTATACTCTACCTGCTCAACAGGTTATGAGCCCGGGCCACGCCCTGTGTTCCAAGCTGCGCCTCTATGGCTGCGCTGTGAACAGGCTCTAAATCTTACCCTAAGTGCGCCTTGATGGCTGCCACTGCGCTATCCACTGCGTAGGAAGGGGACTTAGAACAAAAAGTCAAAACCCCAAGAAGGGATGAAACAGTGACTAGCCAAAGCTGAGCACAACACACATTCGTAGACCCCACAGGGGAGGGTAGTCGATTAACATCTGCCAACGGTGTGGAACGAGGCAATATGCGACAAAGCTTCTCACTAAAGTAATCCCTAAAAAGGAAAAGACTGCTTCTTCCCTCTTTCACTTGCTTCTGGCATAAAAAGCATACGATAAACTGATGAAACTTGTTATTGGTTGTAGGACTTCCACCTCCCAAAACAAATGTCTTCTCAACTCACCTCCCTCGTCCCCATCCTCACTGGCCCAAACTACCAACAATGGGCCGGACCAATGCGCTCATATCTAATGTTGCAAGGACAATGGAGGACGATTCAGAAAAAGGAACCTACCCTTGAGGTATGGCCAAAAACCGAAGCCACCTATGACGCCGAGAATAACCTATTGACTCCGGCGCTGATAACCAAGACGAAGTAGACACATGGGCTGAGGCGAACGACAAAGCCCTTGGCAATATCCTCTTGCGCCTTACCCCAGACATCCAGTACAAGTACCGAGGTGAGACCAGCGCTGCCGCCCTTCTCAAAGCAATCGAGAAGGAGTATGGAAAGCCAGGTATAATCGGTATCTACCTGGAGTTCAAACATGCAATGGAAGTCAGAATCCTCGAAGGACAAGACCCCACGCCCGCCTTAGACAAATTCGCCTCCCACATCAGCCGACTCGAGAGCAACGGGAAAGACGCCGTCATCCCACCTTTCATCAAAACAATGATGCTCATGTCGAAGCTACCTCCGTCATACAATAACATCCCTCAGGCAATATGCCAGACAGAGGACCTTTCCAAGCTTGATACGGATGGTCTTCGGCGCAGTAGTCCTTATTAAAAACATTAATGTTTTAGGAGTTTTTGTCGCAAATTTGAATGATTTTTCTCATGGGTTTTTGAATGGCCTGAGGGGGGATATTTTACTCATAAAGTTTTAATGGAAACTATGGGGGGGACTGGGACCCAGCTTACTGGGCACTGGTGCTCCCAATTAGGCAGGTGCCGACAGTGTGGGTGGCCCAGGAGAGTGGATTGCTTATATAATAAAAATTAAAAAATTCAGGGAAATTCCAGAAAATTCTGGAAAAATTCCAAAAATTATTAGAAAATTCCCACGGGTGTCAGGGAGGGCAGAAAATGAAAAATGGACTGTGGGAATTTCCGATCAAAATTTCCCAAAAAGGAAATTTTTGATGGCTTACATAAGCAACTCAAAAATGATTTTGATATTGAATTTCCTTTTTGAGAAATTTTGATGGCTGACATAAGCAGGTCATGTGACTGAAAAAAGTGGGTGTTGCTTATGTAATCAGGTCATGTGACCGACCAAAAAAGGAAAGTTTTGATGGCTTACATAAGCGTCTCAAAAATGCTTTTGGAGGGGTCTTTCCCAAAAAGGAAATTCCTTTTTAGGAAATATTTGATGGATTACCAAAAAAGGAAATTTTGATGGCTTACATAAGCAACTCAAAAATGATTCTGGCAAAAATTACCAAAAAAGGAAATTTCCTAAAAAGGAAATTATATGCTAGAAAATTCGGAAAAATGCCAAAAAAATCCTAAAAATACTGAAAAAATTCCCACACATCTAGAAAGTGCCCAAAATGGTAAATTATTCCCAGAAATATTCAAAAAATTGTTTTTCTGGCTGGAAAAATCAGGAAAAAATTCCAGAGTATAGATAAATATTTTATAAAAATTATTCCAATTTTTTTGGTCCATTGAATAGCCCATAATTTTAATATTAATATATTTTTTGCCCAAAAAATTCATAAAAATCCCCAAAAAATAGATGAAAATAGGAAAATACAAATATATCTGTAATATTCATTATATCATGAAGTACAGACCAGTTTGTAGTCATAAACTAGCCCTAAACCTAGTCCTGGACCTAACTTAACCTAACCTAGCCTAACCTTAACTCTAACCCTAACCTAGCCTAACCCTAACTCTAACCCTAACCTAGACCTAAACCTACACCTAACCTAAACCTAACCTAACCTAACCTAACCTAACCTAACCTAACCTAACCCTAACCTAACCTAACCTAACCTAACCTAACCTAACCTAACCTAACCTAACCTAACCCTAACCTAACCTAACCTAAACCTAACCTAACCTAACCTAACCCCAAACTTAACCTGCCCTAAACCCAGCCTGCCCCAAACCTATCCTAGCACCAAACCTAAACCTAAACCTAAACCTAACCTGCCCTAAACCTAACTCTGACCTGGCCTAGTTCAGCCTTATCTTATCTTATCTTATCTTATCTATCTTATTCTGTCTTACCTACCCTAGACCCAACCTAACCTGAAATAGTCAACTTAACCTGGTCCACCACAGATCACCCAACCTAACCTAAAGTGGTCTACCTGACCTAGACTGATGCAACTTGAGTTTATCTCTTCTAATCAGCTGTTATCCTATCTGGCCTTAATCTAGATACCGTAGCTAACCAACATCTAACCCAACCTCACCTGGCTCACCAGCAAGTAACTGGGCTACAGGAACACACCGTGAGCTGCACCATCCCATATCCTATATCCAACTGTCACTCAAACACAAGAACTGTGGTGGACCTACAAGTTAGTGGACCCATAAGCCCACAGACCCACAAGTATAGGCTGTTCACTCAGTGGAAACATCTGTTATCCATCCTCACTCATGTACCACCCTCATCCTGTGTTTTGTGCCAGACTGCAACTTCACCACAGCTCATGTTCAGCCACCTAGCTAAACCCATGTACAATCAGGTCTACAAATCCATGGATCCATAACAAGTAGTCTATCACCCTGACTTGCAGGTTTAGCTAGGTGGCTGAACATGAGCTGTGGTGAAGTTGCAGTCTGGCACAAAACACAGGATGAGGGTGGTACATGAGTGAGGATGGATAACAGATGTTTCCACTGAGTGAACAGCCTATACTTGTGGGTCTGTGGGCTTATGGGTCCACTAACTTGTAGGTCCACCACAGTTCTTGTGTTTGAGTGACAGTTGGATATAGGATATGGGATGGTGCAGCTCATGGTGTGTTCCTGTAGCCCAGTTACTTGCTGGTGAGCCAGGTGAGGTTGGGTTAGATGTTGGTTAGCTACGGTATCTAGATTAAGGCCAGATAGGATAACAGCTGATTAGAAGAGATAAACTCAAGTTGCATCAGTCTAGGTCAGGTAGACCACTTTGGGTTAGGTTGGGTGATCTGTGGTGGACCAGGTTAAGTTGACTATTTCAGGTTAGGTTGGGTCTAGGGTAGGTAAGACAGAATAAGATAGATAAGATAAGATAAGATTGTCAGGGCCACTCTACCCCAACAACTACCAGTGCACTGAGCCGACTCCGCAGAGTACTCACTAGTCCGACTAGCTTGTGAGAGAACGATCACGTCTCTATTCTTCCGGTAGGTTGTCCGAGGTCACTGCAAGTCAGGTCGAAATCCTAAAGAGAAACCCAACCTAAACCGCACTTCGTTCGGTTTAACAAGCAAGGGTTGATCCCTACAGCAGGATTGATGACTCCACCAGTTGATCGACTGGACGCTCGAGGTATTCTAATATGACTGCGGGGAGTCTATAGTTACGAGGCGCAGTTGACGCGCAGAGCGGGAGGGAGAGCAGATGGGGGATGTCTTGGATCAAACAAGAAACTCTGACTTGGCCTTAACTGCAACTGGGCTGAGAAGGGCAGAGGATTTCCTGAGGTAACAAAACTAAGGTACTACGATACAGCCACAGTTGCTACTTATACTAAAGGAGTGGCCATGACGTCAATACCCTAATATACCCTTATCAAGTCCAGAACAAAGGGAGATAAGGAGTGTGAGAACGCTAAGTAAGGGAAGCGAACAAAGGTGACGCGTGGGAGAATAAAGGACAAAGGGCCTTAATAGCGTGTGAAGTATTGCATAAAAGATAAGGAATGCCCGCATGAAACATAGGGGTGAAGATAACACTAGTCCTAAAGAAAAAAAGGGGCATGGGTCATGAAAGTTCGTACCTGAATCTAGACCACACCCAAGGGTCAGGTGAGCACCGTCTCTGAGCTTCTGTGATTGGCTAGAGATCGAAGGAACTCTACACATCCCTTGTTGTCGGTAGGTGGTATGATACCAACGGACAGGCAGTAACCTGGGAGTTGCAACCGTAATCGCTTGATCAGACCCAGTCTTGATTAGGCATAGCACCTGGGAATATCGTTCTTCCTAAGTGGCACCAGGGATTATATTCTTCGGCCGCCTTTCTCGGCTCGGGCCTACTCTGCTTCCAAAGCACAACTAGATCAGATAGGGTTACTATCCGATTAGAAGCACAGTGTCCAAATGTTGATACCCCATGCCCACGTGTGTGTTCCAGGGTCCAGGGTTGTTCGTAACCGTAAAGTCATGAGGGGTCGTAAAAGGGGTTCGTGATGTCATAAAGGGGTCATCAGGGTCTTGAGACCTATTTGTAGTGCGCGCGTGTTCTAGGCATTCCGGAACGAAATTCTTCCAAGGCCGTCCCGCGGGCCGAGGTGTCAGCTTGATGTAGTAAGCCAACGATGATGGTACAGGGGCGGAAGTTGATGTGACCTGGACCAATGAGGTTCGTCGAGGTAGGTCACGTGAAGGATCACCGATCTAGGCTATAAGAAGGACGTCTTCTTGGAGCCATCCTTGATCAGCAACACCAGCAACTCCCCATCATCTTACCAAAACATGTCCTTCCCCAACAACCATACCTACAAAGTCGCCAATGGTATCTCCACCATCTCTCGCATCGACCGTCGTGCCGCCGCTCGCAAGACCTATGCCTGTGCGGCTGGGACTCCCTATACCACGGATGACCAGGTATGGGGGAGACCTAGAGCTTCGTGTGTTTGCACTAACGCCTTCCTCTAGGTAGAGGAACGTTCTTTTGGCGTTTGATGTCAAACTAACGGCTTCTAGATCTTGGAGGTCGTTACGGGAGTGGACGTCGAACGTCTCAGGGAGACGATGCCTCATTTGAAGGGGTTAACCTGGGATGATGAGCTTTGGGTCCGTACGATCATCGCCGAAAAGGTGGCCTTCCAGATGAGGGGTAGGTTCGGAGAGTTGGAGCATCCGATCAAGAAGGAGCTCTGGTACACCCTGCAAAGGGGAATCTACAATCAGGACCTACTGGAACACGGAGCGACCGTTCCTCGGGCCGTCCGCCATGCTACCGCTTCCACTAGCCTTTTGTGGTCGCTCGTTCGGGAGGGAGAAAGCCGGGTAGGTTTTCCGTCTGAATATTCGAGTATGACTCTCGACTAATCAGACTGCCTAGGTTGAACGCTTGGAGCGCGAAGTGAAAGAGGCGAAGGCAGACGTCCTTCGTCTGTCAGCGGAGGGCCTTCAGATGAAAGAGACCTTGGCAGCCTTCCAACAAGGAACGAACGAGGCGTTGGAGGCAATGGTCGCCAACCATCAGGAGTTGATCGCCAGGTTGAAGGTTAGGGACAACAACATCAAGGGGGCGTTGGCCAGAAGGGATGAAAAGGTTCTTTCAGCCTTTGCAGGTTTATGCAATGACTGAGGAATTTCTTCTAGACAGAAGAACTCGAAAACGTGGTGGCTGTGTTGACAGCGCAGGTCGAGTCCTTGCAGGACAAGACCTGTAACTGCAAGGAGGGTCCCAAATTGGTTGGTGAGGGGACCGCCGACATTCCGTTCGAGCTGGAGTACGCCGACGAGGTGGTACTCCCATCGCCTAACCCGTCGTCCTATGCGACGCCTCCAATTGAGAACTCGGTTCCCGTTCCGACTCCGGCTCCGGCTTCCACTCTGGCCGCTTCCGACAAGGAGAACTGTGGGCGCTGCGTCTTGCAGCCAATCCGTCAGTTGGTGAAGATCGAGGATGAGGTCATGGAGGTTGACTGAGCCGAAGATGCTCCGAGGGTCGCCGAGGTACGTCCGGTGACTAAGGGGCAACGATGCAAACACTCTCGACGCCGTCCTGCTCATCGCATGGCTCCATCAGCTAATCCCTATCCTCGTCCAGTTGAGTCGGATGGTGACCAGTCTGGTCGAGGTGGGGGACGAGAGTTCCGCTATCGAGTCCACCGTCCCTACCAACAGGTCGAGTCGGAGATCCAGCTTCGCCACCAGCGTCGACTCACAATACAGGATTCCGCCCAGGGGTCCGATGAGGGAGACGGAGGGTCACTTGCCGACTACGTCGATAGTGCTGTCGAGCAGTCACCCGGTGATGGCGATGTGGGACCAAGTGTTCCAGAGTTCAGTGACATCTGGGAGGCTGATCGGTCCGCTCGAAGGTATCTCTTCCTATCGGCTTGAACTAGTCGTTCAGCTGAGCGCCGAAGATGGTGACGCCATGTTCGGGGAGGTCCTAGCGAGGAGGGGCCAGCACTATGATCTCCGGGATGGACAGTTGATGACCTTCAGGCCTGCCGTAGATAGAGTCGACTTTTGATGGGATTGGGATAGCACTTGTATAGCTCGTTGTGGATTCGCTGGGAATAGTACGCGCGTGTGTGTGTTTCGAATGATTGGTGTGAAGGATAAGGAGTGTGAAGCATTCAAAACATAAGAAGTAATAAGAAGAGTTTGAAGAAAGAGCGTGTTATAAAAAGTTTAAAAATACCATGTTCCTGACAAAGATAAGATAAGGCTGAACTAGGCCAGGTCAGAGTTAGGTTTAGGGCAGGTTAGGTTTAGGTTTAGGTTTAGGTTTGGTGCTAGGATAGGTTTGGGGCAGGCTGGGTTTAGGGCAGGTTAAGTTTGGGGTTAGGTTAGGTTAGGTTAGGTTAGGTTTAGGTTAGGTTAGGTTAGGGTTAGGTTAGGTTAGGGTTAGGTTAGGTTAGGTTAGGTTAGGTTAGGTTAGGTTTAGGTTAGGTGTAGGTTTAGGTCTAGGTTAGGGTTAGAGTTAGGGTTAGGCTAGGTTAGGGTTAGAGTTAAGGTTAGGCTAGGTTAGGTTAAGTTAGGTCCAGGACTAGGTTTAGGGCTAGTTTATGACTACAAACTGGTCTGTACTTCATGATATAATGAATATTACAGATATATTTGTATTTTCCTATTTTCATTTATTTCTTGGGGATTTTTATGAATTTTTTGGGCAAAAAATATATTAATATTAAAATTATGGGCTATTCAATGGACCAAAAAAATTGGAATAATTTTTATAAAATATTTATCTATACTCTGGAATTTTTTCCTGATTTTTCCAGCCAGAAAAACAATTTTTTGAATATTTCTGGGAATAATTTACCATTTTGGGCACTTTCTAGATGTGTGGGAATTTTTTCAGTATTTTTAGGATTTTTTTGGCATTTTTCCGAATTTTCTAGCATATAATTTCCTTTTTAGGAAATTTCCTTTTTTGGTAATTTTTGCCAGAATCATTTTTGAGTTGCTTATGTAAGCCATCAAAATTTCCTTTTTTGGTAATCCATCAAATATTTCCTAAAAAGGAATTTCCTTTTTGGGAAAGACCCCTCCAAAAGCATTTTTGAGACGCTTATGTAAGCCATCAAAACTTTCCTTTTTTGGTCGGTCACATGACCTGATTACATAAGCAACACCCACTTTTTTCAGTCACATGACCTGCTTATGTCAGCCATCAAAATTTCTCAAAAAGGAAATTCAATATCAAAATCATTTTTGAGTTGCTTATGTAAGCCATCAAAAATTTCCTTTTTGGGAAATTTTGATCGGAAATTCCCACAGTCCATTTTTCATTTTCTGCCCTCCCTGACACCCGTGGGAATTTTTCCAGAATTTTCTGGAATTTCCCTGAATTTTTTAATTTTTATTATATAAGCAATCCACTCTCCTGGGCCACCCACACTGTCGGCACCTGCCTAATTGGGAGCACCAGTGCCCAGTAAGCTGGGTCCCAGTCCCCCCCATAATTTCCATTAAAACTTTATGAGTAAAATATCCCCCCTCAGGCCATTCAAAAACCCATGAGAAAAATCATTCAAATTTGCGACAAAAACTCCTAAAACATTAATGTTTTTAATAAGGACTACTGATCATTCTCTCACAAGCTAGTTGGACTAGTGAGTACTCTGCGGAGTTGGCTCAGTGCACTGGTAGTTGTTGGGGTAGAGTGGCCCTGACACATTGATTCCTCTCTGTTATCTTTAGTTATCTTTAGTTCCCTCTTGTTATCTACGTCTCCCTACACGTCCCGACGTTCCCGAAGTTCCCGAAGTTTCCCTTCATTTCCCTACAGTTCCCTACGTGTCCCTACAGAGCTAGGAGGCATTGTACGACCAAGGACCACCTTCATCGACGTTGACAGGGCACCCCAATCTTCTCCCCATCGGACCTTAGCCCACATAGCCCCTGTTCAATGTCACTATCAAACTACCTAGTTTCTGTACATGTAACGATGGCTGTCTATCCAAGATATACTATCAAAACTCAACTTACAGTACGGAGGCTGTTATTTGGCTGTGTTTTGCAATGGCCCCATCAAAGCGGGAGCCACCTAGAATAGGAAAACTTGGGTTAAAATTGTCACGGTTCTCATGTATAATTGGGATTTCTCCACTGGCATGCCTTGTAATACTTGTATCCATGAGAAACTGTGGTCAGGGGCCCTTATAACCCTGAACTGCACTACATCTATTTTGTCTGCAACTTTCCCCTCTTCCATCGCATTCGCGATATCTTGGCATCTTGCTCTTTATAGGCTATCGTGTTATCCTCTTCTCTGATCACACAATAAGGTACACTTCCACCACTCCATCTTTGTTGGGTTTTGCTAGGATGCTCATGACCTCGCAACAGCACAACAAACCTGCGCAATTGACACCTCCCTAGTGTCCTCCACAGTGCATTCGTTCCTCACTGATATATTATTTCTGTGTTTGCTCATGCATCTGCCAGATGTGCACTCACCAGGTAGCTACCAAACCTTCAAGTTTTCGAGGCCAGTCAGCCGCAGTCCAGAGCAGGTCTAGACAACCGATGTTGGTGTGTCAGGAACATGGTATTTTTAAACTTTTTATAACACGCTCTTTCTTCGAACTCTTCTTACCATTTCCTATGTTTGAATGTTTTACACTCCTTATCCTTCACCCCAATCATTCAAAACACACACACGCGCGTACTATTACCAGCGAATCCACAACGAGCTATATACGGTGCTATCATCGTTCCATCAGAAATCGACTCTATCTACGGCATGTCAGCGTGCTGAATTTTATTCCCTTTTTCAACCATTTTTACACCCAACTTTCGCCCACTTTCCTTACCTATACCCCTTTCTTATCTTATCAGTTTCCGTATCACGACTCACACGTCATCAAGGAACACGGACAAGGGCACTGATGATATTACACACGGCGCGCAGCGAAGACACAAGACTACCAAACCGACGGAGTTGAATCCGCCCGGACTCTATAACCGAGGACTAAGGTGTACAAACCCTAGCCGTCAAGACCTGGTTTGCCAGTACTCCTCAGCACTGGCAACCTCCTCCTCCGTCCCCTCCGAGGCATTCCCGTCGACTTCCTCGTCGACCATCTCGATGACCCGAGCTTCCTCCAGACGATGAGCGACGGCCAACTGAACCTCGGCGTGAAGGCGGTTCCTCGCTGAACTGACCATAGTCTGATCCAGAGTCCTCTGGACTGACCAACCCTCCACTCTCTCGGTCAGTTGAGCCACCAAGCGAACGGCCTCCGCTGCACGCTGGACCGACAAGAGCGTAAGGTCGGTTAAGCCGTTCACGTCGACGGACTCCACCGGAATCAGTTCGCCGCGATCCAAGCGACACTGTAGCATCGTCGCATCGGAATAGGACGGTGGATTCAATGTCTCCACCCTGGCGGACGACGTTGGGATTACTGGGACGCATACGGTGCGCTGGACGAAGTGTCCCGCGATAAGGAACCCAACGACGAGCACGGATAGAACGTTGACCATGCACCGGCGAGATCGAAGGAGGCGGAATCGGAACGGCCACCTCGTTCTCCCCCACATACTCCAACTCGGGAGAACTGCTAACCGGATTCACGGCCGTCTCCTCGGACGTCTCGCGGACGACCTCCTCCCCACCATCGGTGTGCGCAGGTGTACGGTACGAACCGTCGGAAGCTAAAAAGGATGTCAGTGGACAAAGCCAAATATGTCAACCGACATCCCACCTATGGGAGAAGCCATCCGATCCGGTATCGACTCGTCCTCGGACTCGTCGCGAACCGCAGCCACCGAACGAGTGCGGCAGTGACATAACCGCTCGCTCATCGATTCGACCCGAGCGCCCAGCAATGGTAAAGCGTCGTCCAACGTGTCAACCTAGAAGCGGTATGAGTTCCCTCGGATCAAGACCAGGGGAAGGCACACCGACCTTGGTGTCCAACTCATTTAAAGCCCTTCGATGACGATTGAGCCGTCGGTCGACCTCGATCAGGTCCCGCTGAATGGTGTCGTCCCGTTCCTTCAAGGACTCGACCAACCGGTTGTGTTCTTCGCGCATCACTAGCATCTCGCTCTCAAACGTAACGCGGAGCGTATCGTTCATCAGGAGCAGCGTCTTCTTCGTGTCCAACGCTTCCGAGTACATCCTACGGGCATCATCCTTCGCTTCCTTCACTTCACGCTTCAGCCGCTCATTCTACCAGCCTGTCAGTGTTATCCCACAAGCGGGATGCACAGACCGACTCACCGCTTTCTGTTCTGTCCTCAAAAGGAACCAAAGGCGGTGACCAATGGCTGCTGTATAGTGTTGCGAACGAGTCGCCCCCGGCCACCTTCCTTCGCCATTTCCCAGATCGTAGATTCCCATCTTCAGAAGACCCCACAGCGATGACGCCACCGGAGTCTCCCATGGCATACGCAACTCGGTGTCGAACGTGACTCCGCGCATAGACTCCTGTAACTTGTGGTCAATCAAGTTATGATACCACAACTCGTCATCAATGGTCAAATAGTGGGGAGGCCTGGCGATTGTTGCCTCTAGTTGTCGAGCATCCACCTTGTCGGCAACCGCGAAGATCTACGATGCGATGTCAGTTGTTGCCAGCAAACGGCGACACGTGACGTCGCACCTCGCGATAACTAGGGTACGCCACGTTGGCGTTCGGAAGGAAGTAACTCTTGTTCTGCACGGAGCACGGATCCGCAGACTCGATGGTAGCGGTGCTGTTCTCAGCACGGAAGACACGGTCGGAGATCATGGGCATGTTGAGTAGTTGGTTGGTGGGATTGTTGGTTTGGAAGAAGGGAGTTTGATGAATCCAACGGTCGGTTCGCACTACGCTTTATCCGACCATCGATAGCGCTCGCGTCCTATTCGCCATTGGATCGGACCATCGTTTCACCGGTCCAGACTCCTCATACATTCGCCCTCAACATTCAAGCCCCACTCGGTCCTTTGTTATCCCGATCGGACGAGCTGACGCGTCGTCCTCTCATTGGTTCGTCCTTGCATGTGATATTATCCTTTGTCATTCCTTTCCCACACAACGTCATGACCCCTTTCTTATTCTCTCACGAACCCTGACCCATTAGTCATTCCTTTATCATTTCTATTCTACATCCCGGGCCGCTTACTGTTCCAGCTTACTCTCGGCCCTTCTTTGCTCCGAGTTATTATTAGATAGGGTTATCTATGTCCCGGCCACTCTCCTATATAGGTACCAGTAGAGTAGCTGAGGATTCCCCATCTTTGATATCTCAGGAAGTCCTCTTCTCCTTGCAGCATCGGTGTATTTGCTGTAGGCCACTGAAGAGCTTATCGAGTAACTCCTTGAACCGTTCGCTCTCCTCTCTCACTCAGTCTTGATCCTTAACCGGTGTTTGAAGCGAGCTCGGACACGACATCGAGTTCCGCACTGCTCTTTGGATCAAGTCATCAGTTTGAGGCGCCATCCTCAGGCTCTTGTATCTGCCCTCAGAAGACGATAGGGATTTACCTGATAGAGGCTCGGCACTCCTGCTGTGGATTCGGACAACCTACCGGAGAACGCTCGTCCATCGCGTTTTGGACCACGTAGACTTTGGGTGGATATAGGGAAGTCGTTCCCCCTTTGCCCCATTGTTTCTTGTTGGTTGGAGTTGCGACTCACCAACAGCACTGGTACCTGAAGGGCGAAGAGTGGCCCTGACACGGCAGGCCTAAAGGTCATCAACTGTCCATCCCGGAGATCGTAGTGATGGCCCCTCCTCGCAAGGACCTCCCCGAACATGGCGTCACCGTCTTTGGCACTCAGCTGAACAACCAGTTCAAGCTGATAGGAAGAGATGCCTTTGAGCGGACCGATCAGCCTCCCAGATGTCACCGAACTCTGGAACACTTGGTCCCACATCTCCATCACCGGGTGGCTGCTCGGCAGCACTATCGACGTAGTCGGCAAGCGACCCTCTGTCTCCCTCATCGGACCCCTGGGTGGGATCCTGCCGTGCGAGGCGAAGCTGGTGTCAGAGTTGGATCTCGGACTCGACCTGTCAGTAAGGACGGTGGACCCGATATCGGAATCCTCGCTCCTCACCTCGACCAGATTGGTCACCATCCGACTCAACTGGTCGAGGGTAAGGATTAGCCGATGCGGTCATACAATGAGCAGGGCGGCGTCGAGAGCGTTTGCATCGTTGCCCCTTAGTCACCGGACGTACCTCGGCAACCCTCGGAGCATCTTCAGCTCGGTCAACCTCCATGACCTCATCCTCGATCTTCACCAACTGATGGATTGGCTGCAAAATGCAGCGCCCACAGTTCTCCTTGTCAGAAGCAGCCAAAGTGGAAGCCGGGGCCGGAGTCAGAACGGGAACCGAGTTCTCGATCGGAGGTGTCGCATAGGACGACGGGTTAGGCGATGGAAGTACCACCTCGTCGGCGTACTCCAACTCGAACGGAACATCGGCTGTCCCCTGACCAACCAATTTTGGACCCTCCTTACAGTTGCAGGTCTTGTCCTGCAAGGACTCGACCTGCGCCGTCAACACGGCCACCACGTTCTCAAGTTCTTCTGTCTAGAAGAAGTGTCAGCTTCCCTCATTTCGTCTTCGAGATGAGGAAAGCTATCTTTTCATCTCTCCTGGCCAACGCCCCCTTGATGTTGTTATCCCTAACCTTCAACCTGGCGATCAACTCGTGATGGTTGGCGACCATTGCCTCCAACGCCTCGTTCGTTCCCTGCTGGAAAGCGGCTAAGGTCTCCTTCATCTGAAGACCCTCCGCTGATAGACGAAGGACGTCTGCCTTCACCTCCTTCACCTCCCGCTCTAAACGTTCAACCTAAGCAGTTTGATTAGTCGAGAGTCATACTCGAATATTCAAACAAGAGAACTTACCCGGCTTTCCCCCTCTCGAACGAGCGACCACAAGAGACTGGTGGAAGCGGTGGCATGGCGGACTGCTCGAGGAACAGTCGCTCCATGCTCCAACAGGTCCTGATCATAGATTCCCCTCTGCAGGGTGTACCAAAGCTCCTTCTTGATTGGATGCTCCAGTTCCCCAAACCTACCCCTCATCTGGAAGGCTACCTTCTCAGTGATTATCGTACGAACCCAGAGCTCATCGTCCCAGGTCAACCCCATCAAATGAGGCATTGTCTCCCTGAGACGTTGAACAGGGGCTATGGGAGTAATGGTCCGATGGGGAGAAGATGGGGTGCCCTGTCAACGTCGATGAAGGTGGTCCTTAGTCGTACGATGCCTCCTAGCTCCGTAGGGACACGTAGGGAACTGTAGGGAAATGTAGTGAAACATCGGGAACGTCGGGAACGTCGGGACGTGTAGGGAGAAGTAGATATCAAGAGGGAACTAAAGATAACTAAAGATAACAGAAGGGAATCAATGAAACAGACAAAGGAACAATGAGGGAAAACTTCGGGACGACGATGAGAACTTCGGGAGGTCGGGATCTTTGGGAGGTCGGGATCTTCGGGATGACGACAGGACACTAGAGATGACGACGAGAACGCAGAGACGCGGGTATGACGACGAGAACGATAGGGAAGATGCAGGAGACTATAGGGAGACGACGACGACGAGAGGAGAACGATAGGGAGAGGAAAACATGGGAATCAGTCCCCTGGATTGGTCTCTGTGTTGAGTCTATCGAATACAGAGGCTTATATACTAATCTAGGAGGCTCTGAGAACGTAGGAAGCAAGAGGGAATGAACCAAATGATGTCAAAAGACCTAATGACGAGTCTATGACATGGGGAGGGCGAGGGATCGAAGGGAACGACCAAGGAAAGAGATGTGGTTGAGAAATGAACCAAAAGGGAATGATCGAGCATAGGGATCGAGAGATCGAGGGGAATGGTGTAGGGAGATATCGCGAAGGTATAGGGAAGTCGGGAGAAGATATAGGGAGGGGTCGCGAATGGTGTAGTGTTGGGAGGGATATAGGGAGGTCGGGGGGGGGTAGCGAGAGATAGGGAGAATACTAAAACATCGGGAAGGTCGCGAAGCATCAGGACGAGTAGGTTAGTATAGGGAAGGGAGTAGTGAGGTAAAGGGGGATATACGGGTATGTAGGGAAGTATAGGGATGCATAGGGAGGGGTAGGGAGGTATAGAGAGTATAGAAACATCGCGAAACATTGCGAAGCATCCCGAGGGAAAGGGACGTAGGGAATGTCGCCGATGAGTACTCACTGGGGGCAAGGGGTCAAATACCCAGTGGGTACATGCTGAACACATTGTGATCACAGTCAACAAGTGATCACAATGTACCCAGTGGGGGAAATATGAATACATTCAAAATGTGCCTGGCCATGTGAGTCCAATGTGCCCTGTAGGCACATTTTGATTGTGATCACAATGTACCCATCAGTGTGATCTCAATGTGCCCACTGGGGACATTTTGATTGCGATCACAATGTACACATCAATGTGAACTCAATGTGCCTGCTGTGCACATTTTAATTTCTTTCACAATGTTCCCATCAATGTGTTCACAATGTACCCAGCTCATTACATAATAGTTTCTTTCACAATGTTGTCCACAATGTGTCCAGCATGTGGCTGAGCCACTCATTCAAACTTCTTTCACAAAGTATCCAGTGATGTGCCTAGAATGTGGACAGCCATACACATAGTGATTTCTTTGAAAGTTCATGGTGAAATCAAACAATATTGAGATTACATTGTGGTTACTTCAAAAAGAACCCCCTGGGGACATTATGTACACATCACTGGGTAATCTTTGAAAGAATTTTGAATGAGTGGCTCAGCCACATGCTGGACACATTGTGGACAACATTGTGAAAGAAACTATTACGTAATGAGCTGGGTACATTGTGAACACATTGATGGGAACATTGTGAAAGAAATGAAAATGTGCACAGCAGGCACATTGAGTTCACATTGATGTGTACATTGTGATCGCAATCAAAATGTCCCCAGTGGGCACATTGAGATCACACTGATGGGTACATTGTGATCACAATCAAAATGTGCCTACAGGGCACATTGGACTCACATGGCCAGGCACATTTTGAATGTATTCATATTTCCCCCACTGGGCACATTGTGATCACTTGTTGACTGTGATCACAATGTGTTCAGCATGTACCCACTGGGTATTTGACCCCTTGCCCCCAGTGACTCCAGAGAATGGAGGCATGTCAACGTTCGGCGTCCACTTCAGTGACGACCTCCAAGATCTAGAAGCCGTTAGCTTGACATCAACGCCTAAAGAACGGACCTCTACCTAGAGGAAGGCGTTAGTGCGAACACACGAAGCTCTAGGTCTCCCCCATACCTGATCATCAGTGGTATAGGGAGTCCCTGCCGCACAGGCATAGGACTTGCGAGCGGCGGCACAACGGTCAATACGGGAGATGGTAGAGATGCCGTTGGCGACTTTGTAGGTATGGTTGTTGGGGAAGGACATGTTTGGTAAGGTGATGGGGAAGTTGCTGGTGTTGCTGATCAAGGATGGCTCCAAGAGGACGTCCTTCTTATAGCCTAGATCGGTGATCCTTCACGTGACCTACCTCGACGAACCTCATTGGTCCGGGTCACATCAACTTCCGCCCCTGTACCATCATTGTTGGCTTACTACATCAAGCTGACACCTCGGCCCGCGGGACGGCCTTGGAAGAACTTTGTTCCGGAATGCCTAGAATGTGCGCGCACTAAAAATAGGTCTCAAGACCCTGATGACCCCTTTATGACATCACGAACCCCTTTTACGACCCCTCATGACTTTACAATTACGATCAACCCTGGACCCTGATCACACACGTGGACAGTCACATCACAGTCTCCTAACCAGAGGAAGGAATCACCGTTATTTGGAAGGAGTGCCTTAGACTCCTTTTGTTTAGCTCAGCGAATGTGGAGTAGCCGTTAGCGTGAAACACTGGCGAATCTGTAATCCCTCATGTCCCATGAGTCTAGGCCTGCGCTCCTCATGTTTGGATGCACGTTGAGGTTGCCACTAGTCCGTGATGCTGTTACCGCCTACAGACAACAAGGGATGCTGCATGGTCTCTATCTTTGGCCTCTCCAAAGGAAGCATCCAAGAAGATTCTCACCTGACCCTTGGGTGTGATCCCCAGGTGCGAACTTTCATAACCCCATGCCCCCATTTCTTTTTGGACTAGTGTTATCTTTACCCCTATGTTTCATGCGGACATTTGTTATCTTTTATGCAATCCTTCACACGCTAGTAAGGCCCTTTGTCCTTTATTCTCCCACGCGTCATATTTGTTCGCTTCCCTTACTTAGCGTTCTCACACTCCTTATCTCCCTTTGTTCGGACTTGATAAGGGTATATTAGGGTATTGACGTCATGGCCACTCCTTTAGTATAAGTAACAACTGTGGCTGTATCGTAGTACCTTAGTTTTGTTACCTCAGGAAATCCTCTGCCCTTCTCAGCCCAGTTGCAGTTAAGGACAAGTCAGAGTTTCTTGTTTGATCCAAGACATCCCCCATCTGCTCTCCCTCCCGCTCTGCGCGTCAACTGCACCTCGTAACTATAGAACCCCAGTGTTCATATTAGAACACCTCGAGCATCCAGTCAATCAACTGGTGGAGTCATCAATCCTGTTGTAGGGATAAACCCTTGCGTGTTAAACCGAACGAAGTACGGTTTAGGTTGGGTTTCTCTTTAGGATTTCGACCTGACTTGTAGTGACCTCGGACAACCTACCGGAAGAATAGAGACGTGAACGTTCTTGTCAGGGCCACTCTTCGCCCTTCAGGTACCAGTGCTGTTGGTGAGTCGCAACTCCAACCAACAAGAAACAATGGGGCAAAGGGGGAACAACTTCCCTATATCCACCCAAAGTCTACGTGGTCCAAAACGCGATGGATGAGCGTTCTCCGGTAGGTTGTCCGAATTCACAGCAGGAGTGCCGAGCCTCTATCAGATCAATCCCTATCGTCTTCTGAGGGCAGAGATAAGAGCCCAAGGATGGCGCCTCAAACTGGTGCTTGATTAAGAGAGCGGCGAGGAACTCCTTTTCGTAAGCGCGTTCGCCGATTCTTAACGCAAGGCAGAGAGAGAGAGGAGAGCGAACGTGTTCAGAGAGTTACTCGATAAGCTCTTCAGTGGCCTACAGCAAATACACCGATGCTGCAAGGAGAAGAGGACTTCCCGAGATATCAAAGATGGGGAGCCCTTAGCTACTCTACTGGTACCTATATAGGAGAGCGGCCGGGACAGAGATAGCCCTATCTAATAATAACTCAGAGCAAAGAAGGGCCGAGAGTAAGCTAGAACAGCAAGCGGCCCGAAACAGAGAATAGAAATGATAAAAGAATGACTAATGGGTCAGGGTTCGTGAGAGAATAAGAAAGGGGTCATGACGTCGTGTGGGAAAGGAATGACAAAGAACAATACCACATGTGAAGACTGACCAATAAGAGGACGACGCGTCAGCTCGTCCGATCGGGACAACAAACGACCGAGTGGGGCTTGAATGGTTGAAGCGAATGTATGGGGAGTCTGGGCGGGTGAAACGATGGACCGATCCAATAGCGAATAGGGCGCGAGCGCTCTCGATGATCGGATAAAGCGTAGCGCGAACCGACCGTTGGATAAAGTGTAGCGCGAACCGACCGTTGGATCCATCAAACTCCCTTCTTCTCAAACCAACAATCCTACCAACTACTCATCCACTATGCCCATGATCTCCGACCGTGTCTTCCGTGCTGAGAACAGCACCGCTACCATCGAGTCCGCCGACCCGCGTTCCGTGCAGAACAAGAGTTACTTCCTACCGAACGCCAATGTGGTGTACCCCAGTTATCGCGAGGTGCGACGTCACATGTCGCCATTTGCTGGCAACAACTGACATCGCATTTGTAGATCTTCGCGGTCGCCGACAAGGTGGATGCTGTGATGATTTCGCCGTTTACCCCCTTTCATTTCCTTTATTTAACGCCTCATCACCACTAAGTCAGTTGGTGCCCTGCCCTAAACACGGCAGTAAACTGTTTATTATGCAGTATGCCCTATGCTTAACGACTCAAAGTCCAATACGTGGAACGTGCTACTAGTCAAGATACCCCAGAAGACCCGAGGTATAATACGTGAACATGTACCGGCGGACCTTCATAGAAGATCCCCCCTACCTGGCCCTCCGTTGCCCCTGGACGACTAGTAGATATTCAGGCTACCGACAACAAGGGATGTATTAATAAGCGACGCGCGCTGACCTCTCGCAGAAGTCAACCGGCTTATTAATCTGACCCTTGGATTGGACTTATGAAAACCATTATGCTTTACGACTCATGGATCACGCGCAATAGACAAAATAGAAGGTAAATTCCTTGGAAGCCAAATAGTACAAAAGAGTTATTTAATCAATATCTCTGCGAATCCTCTGTACTACTTCCAAGGCCGACCTCACCAACTCCTCGTTCAACCAGTTCTGCTCCCGGATCTCGTTCGGGTCCACATCCGACAGGTCGTCATAATCTGGAAGCTCTATGTCAGAGTTCGGTTCGCTATCAGGAACGAACTCAGCGTACGGATCGTACTCTAGAGCAGGCCATTGACGGCGACTACCCCAAGGAGTAGATACGAACTCAGGACGAGGGGTGTCCCTACGAACAACTCCCAAGTTCTGATAGAACTCGTCGCTCCCAATCTCAATGACCTCATCATCAACGGGAACCAACCTGTTCTCGTGACGAACCAACAAACGAGCGGGCGGCGACTCAGCCCGATTGGGAATTATCGGCGACCCGGCCCGATGCAGAACCTCTTCCCCTTCTTCCTCTTCGACTCGGACCTCCGGCTCGTTACACCTCCTCTGGAGATCCCGAACTTCTCCGGTTAACTCGGAGACACGACGAGTAAGGCGAACCTAAAAGAATAGGGTTAGAAGATAACAAAAACCTTCAACCCCTACCCCTTACCTTATCGTCCTCCAATTCTCCGGTTTTGGTAACCAGAGCCCGGACCAAGTCTTTGAGAGTAGTCACCTCTCCCTAAAAAGAAAGTTTGAGTTAGAAAGGTCAATTACTCTTGACCCAGACTTTCTTACCTTCAACAAATCAATATCGGCGCCCTGCCGAACAACACTATCTTCCTGTCCGTGAATAACCCCCTGCATATCCTCTTTCCAATTCTCCAAGGCTTCTATCTCCTCACGACGACCATCAACACGTTCATTGACGTGAGCCACTTCATCCATTAACATGGACCCAACGTTCCCCGTATGGAGAACGCTGGCCTCCAACACGGAGTTGAAGGTCTCGTTGGACTCCGTCATGAACTCAACACCCCTATTGAGGAGTTCACTCGCATATGGGTTAGTCTCGATGCGCGCCAACTTGCGCCGAGACACCCTTCGAGCGGCCTGGAGAAAGTCCCTGAAACCTAAAAGGAGTTAGCTTGGTTTCCTAAACCGGAATACGCAAGCAGGGCCCCCCACCTAAATCAGAGAACCCCTCATTAGGGTCGGCGGTGGCGGTCCGGTCCATAACCGCTCCCAAAGTAGGATAAGGGCAGGACGGATCACGGCGGGCATGAGAAAAGCAATCGATGTTGTAATTGTTCTCCTGAACAGGAGAGTAAGAAGAAGAGCGACGGGTGGGATTGCGAGTAGAAGCACGAGGCATGTTGGCTATGTGTAACAAAGGTGGGTTTGTTGAGAGACCCAGTCATCCAACCCCCTTTGGTTATATACCAAATGCCACGCCCCTTCCACGACTCAGGAGTTGAGTCATCATTTCTATTGTTTACTGCGTATGACCCACATGACATCATATGCCCCTATCTTTAGTCATATGCTCCCCTTTTGCTATTGGCTGTTAGTCAGCCATACCCACATTCCTTCCGAACATTCTCAGGATACGTCATGCTTTGTAATTGCTCTGTAATGCTCTCAAATTTCTATTGGCCGCCACACTTTCATTTATCAGCTGATAATTTGTAGCATTAGTCACCACGTAACGCACAGACCATGCAGTGCTGCGCACGGACCATGTTTGTCTGTGTTTGTATCATTAGGGTAGTTACATGTCACTGTCACGTCACAAATCTAAGTAGTATATATACTCAGAGTAGTTTAGCCTGTACTCCTTAGATTTGTTATCATCAGACTCTCTGTGACCTCTACTGCTGTGTGCTTAGAGCAAGAGTGTTTGAAGACCCTTGTCTCCTTCTTTCTCCTCTTATCCAATCTAGTCTGTGAAGAGACTTCCGATATCCCTGGGTTTGCAACAGGGTTATAACTGTGTGTTTGACCCCTGAGTGTGATAGGTTTGGATAGCAAGAGTGCTATTGAACTGTAGAGGTTGCGTCGGCCTGACAGATGCTCGACAACTGGAGGCGACGATCGCCAGGCCTCCCCACTACTTGACCATAGATGACGAGTTGTGGTACCACAACTTGATTGACCACAAGTTACAGGAGTCTATGCGCGGGGTCACGTTTGACACCGAGTTGCGTATGCCATGGGAGACTCCGGTGGCGTCATCGTTGTGGGGTCTTCTGAAGATGGGAATCTATGACCTGGGAAACGGCGAACACTGGGGACAAGGGGTCAAATACCCAGTGGGTACATGCTGAACACATTGTGATCACAGTCAACAAGTAATCACAATGTGCCCAGTGGGGGAAATTTGAATACATTCAAAATGTGCCCGGCCATGTGAGTCCAATGTGCCAAGTAGGCACATTTTGATTGTGATCACAATGTACCCATCAATGTGATCTCAATGTGCCCACTGGGGACATTTTGGTTGCGATCACAATGTACACATCAATGTGAACTCAATGTGCCTGCTGTGCATATTTTGATTGTGATCACAATGTTCCCATCAATGTGTTCTCAATGTACCCAGCTCATTACATAATAGTTTCTTTCACAATGTTGTCCACAATGTGTCCAGCATGTGGCTGAGCCACTCATTCAAACTTCTTTCACAAAGTATCCAGTGATGTGTCCATAATGTCCCCAGGGGGTTCTTTTTGAAGTAATCACAATGTAATCTCAATATTGTTCAATTTCACCATGAACTTTCAAAGAAATCACTATGTGTATGGCTGTACACATTCTAGACACATCACTGGATACTTTGTGAAAGAAGTTTGAATGAGTGGCTCAGCCACATGCTGGACACATTGTGGACAACATTGTGAAAGAAACTATTATGTAATGAGCTGGGTACATTGAGAACACATTGATGGGAAAATTGTAAAAGAAATTAAAATGTGCACAGCAGGCACATTGAGATCACATTGATGTGTACATTGTGATCGCAATCAAAATGTCCCCAGTGGGTACATTGAGATCAAATTGATGGGTACATTGCGATTGCAATCAAAATGTGCCCACTGGGCACATTGGATTCACATGGCCAGGTACATTTTGAATGTATTCAAATTTCCCCCACTGGGCACATTGTGATCACTTTTTGACTGTGATCACAATGTATTCAGCATGTACCCACCGGGTATTTGACCCCTTGCCCCCAGTGGAAGGAAGGTGGCCAGGAGCGACTCACTCGCAACATTACACAGCAGCCGTTGGTCACCGCCTTTGGTTCCTTTTGAGGACAGAACAGAAAGCGGTGAGTCGGTCTGTGCATCCCGCTTGTGGGATAACACTGACAGGCTTGTAGAATGAGCGGCTGAAGCGTGAAGTGAAGGAAGCGAAGGATGATGCCCGTAGGATGTACTCGGAAGCGTTGGACACGAAGAAGACGCTGCTCCTGATGAACGATACGCTTCGCGTGACGTTCGAGAGCGAGATGCTGGTGATGCGCGAAGAACACAATCGGTTGGTCGAGTCCTTGAAGGAACAGGACGACACCATCCAACGGGACCTTATTGAGGTTGACTGACGGCTCAACCGTCACAGAAGGGCTCTGAATGAGCTCGACACCAAGGTGTTGAGCAGGTAGAGTATAATACTATACTACTACATGGATACTCTAATCCTTACCTGAAGGGGAGAGGTTTATAGTTGCTAGTGGGGGAGAGAGAGAGAGAAGCGATTAATTGATCTATCTACACATGAGGGGTATATATATCTATCTACTCTATTGGTGTCACAACTGTATAGTGTGACTGATGCAGGGTCCGTGCGGTGGCTTAAGGCACATGCGCGTCATACCAATCGATCGGATCACTGATGTGATACCGCCCCTTCGGGTCGCTTATTCAGCGCTCTCCGGCATCGGCTCTCGCACAAAGCGGTGAAGCCGGTTGACCCATTGCCGGGCACAGACCTCCAGTTCAACACAAGGTTGGTGCAACTTCTCCTGGTCTTTGTCCAAGAGAGCTCACGCCACTTCCTAGGTTGACACGTTGGATGACGCCTTGCCGTTGCTGGGTGCTCGGGTCGAATCGATGAGCAAGCGGTTGTGCCATTGCCGCACTCGTTCGGTGGCTGCGGTTCGCGACGAGTCCGAGGACGAGTTGATTCCGGATCGGATGGCTTCCCCAATAGGTGGGATGTTGGTTGACATATTTGGCTTGTCCACTGACATCCCTTTTTAGCCTCCGACGGTTCGTACCGTACACCGGCGCATACTGATGGCGGGGAAGAGGTCGTCCGCGAGACGTCTGAGGAGACGGCCGTGAATCCGGCTAGCAGTTCTCCCGAGTTGGAGTACGCGGGGGAGAACGAGGTGGCTGTTCCGGTTCTGCCTCTGTCGATCTCGCCGGTGCGTGGGCAACATTCTATCCGTTGAACTAGCCACAAAGCCTTCGGAGTCCGAGAGGGCAGAGATGGCAGTTAGAAGGTCGGGTCCTCGGTTCAGAGGCGCGAGCCTCTAGGGAATCTGCGGGAAGCGAATGAAAGGTGAGAGAGAAAGTCGGGAAGAGAACGGGAGAACGAGGCAGAGGACGACGGGAAAGCCAGAGAACGAAACTACCGATAACCAACAAAGGGAAACGTCGGGATACGTCGGGACAACAGAGTCAGAAATCGGGACACCAGCGGGACACAAGAGACCAGAGGGACAACGAGAACGAGGGCGAGACGACGAGGGAACCGAAGGGAGGACCGTAGCAACGCTGCTAGGCCTCAGAAGAGAGAGAGAGAGAGAGAGAGAGAGGGAACGCTGCTGATTGATTCTCTGGTCTATCGAATACAGGGGCCTTTATATACAATGCTAAGGGCTCTGAGAACGAAGGGAACCAAAGGGAACGAACCAAAATGATGTCAAGAGACCTTATGACGAGTCTATGACATAGGGAAGGCGGGGGATCGAAGGGAATGATGAAGGAAAGGAATGTGGTTGAGAAACGAACCAGAGGGAGGTCTGGAGTCGCAAGCAGGGCGATCGATCGAGACGTGATCGGGACGCAGAGAATGGAGATAGGGAGATGAGAACTAAAGATATAAAATGTACTGAAAAGTCGGGACACAATCGGGACTGATCGGGACACAATCGGGACTGATCGGGACACAATCGGGAGGGAATGTGAAGGAAACAAAGTCCTAGGGATACTAAATGCTAAGAAACGCAGGTCGCAGGTCGCGGGTCGAGGGGGCGCAGGTCGCAGGTCGCAGGTCTAAGTCGCAGGTCGCAGGTCGAAAGGGGAAAACGTCGGGACGTCGTGATGTCGCGAAGGGGGATAAGGAGAGAGGGAAGTGTAGCGAAGCAAAGGGACAGGCGAGTCCTTGTCGGGACAGTCGAGAATGCTGAGGGAAGTCATCTAGACCTCGCGCAGCGGTTGTCGATAGTTGAGAGAAGGTCGCGATTCCGGATAGTGTCCGAAATACAGTCACGACACCGTGCTCGTCGTTGGGTTCCTTATCGTGGGGCACTTCGTCCAGCGCACCGCATGCGTCCCAGTAATCCCAACGCTGTCCGCCAGGGTGGAGACATTGAGTCCACCGTCCTATTCCGATGCGACGATGCTACAGTGTCGCGTGGATCGCGGCAAGTTGATTCCGGTGGAGTCCGTCGACGTGAACGGCTTAACTGACCTTACGCTCTTGTCGGTCCAGCGTGCAGCGGAGGCCGTTCGCCTGGTGGCTCAACTGACCGAGAGAGTGGAGGGTTGGTCAGTCCAGAGGACTCTGGATCAGACTATGGTCGATTCAGCGAGGAACCGCCTGCGCGCCGAGGTTCAGCTGGCCGTAGCTCATCGTCTGGAGGAAGCTCGGGTCGTCGAGATGGTCGACGAGGAAGTCGTCGAGAGTGTCTCGGAGGGGACGGAGGAGGAGGTTGCCAGTGCTGAGGAGTACTGGCAGACCAGGTCTTGACTACTAGGGTTTGTATGCCTTAGTCCTCGTCCATAGAGTCCGGGCGGACTCAACTTCGTCGGCTGTTCATCGTGTGCGCGTCCGTGTGTAATATCATCTGTGCCTTTGTCTGTGTTCTTTGATGACGTGTGAGTTCGTGATAAGGGGGACAGATAAGATAAGAAAGGGGTATGGTTAAGGAAAGTAGGCGAAAGTTGGGTGTGAAAAATGGTTCAAAAAGGGAATAAAATTCAGCACGCTGACAGTTCTCTCACAAGCTAGTTGGACTAGTGAGTACTCTGCGGAGTCGGCTCAGTGCACTGGTAGTTGTTGGGGTAGAGTGGCCCTGACATGGTGCAGCTCACACTTCCACCCTTGTTTGCGATGTACTAAACACTCGTGGGCCACTCCGCAGGTCTGTGTCCCCCGATCTCGATCCTTCCTGATCCCGGCAGAAGATGATGTCCTCGTGCTCTCTTGCCCCTTTCTGGCTGCAGTTCAATTGACTCTTGGTTTAACTCTTCCCCTACTCTTCCTCTCTCGCTGTGCCACTCTCTCATTGCTCGTTGTGCCACCCTCTCACTGCATCATTGTCTCTCTGCACCCTCATAGGCCTTCATTCCCTTTGTCCTCGTTTAGCCTTTTTGTCATTTGATTTTCTGCAACCCGTTGCCTATCGACCATGTGTATTTTGTATTTTCCCTTAGCGGCAAAAATTAATTATGGGTTTTCAATTATAATAATGGGTTTTGATTGCAAATTGAGAAAATTCGCTGGGATAATATATTTATTGAAATAATATTTGGTTGCTGGCACAGAAGATCTGCCCAGCTCACCGCAAAGGGAGGGCAGATCTCACGTCAAAGTCCCAGATCTGTGTCCGTCTGGTCAGCTCTCCGCTGATCAACTTCAGATGGGCAGATAGCCGCAAATCTGGCTATTTGTGGGAAGAGCTGGCCAGGTCTCTCCCAGACCAGTTTGCTGATGTGCCACTGAACATAATAATATTTGGTGGGATTGGTATTGTTCCTCTTCTGGAACTGGTCAGTCAACTATTCAGAGAGATTTAGTTCTGGGTGACTCCAGAATCAAAATCTCACTGACCTGTGAGAACAAAGGATAGCTGCCACCAACGCCACCCTCCTGACCACCCCAGAGGAAGGCCGGACAAGAACCCATAGCAAACAAGATCTTGGATCCACAGAACAGCTCGAAGCGGTGGTTCCCGAACATCTTTCCCATAATGGAAAGGTCAACTTGAGGCACTGGAGACCCAGCGCCAAACCCCTGTTGGAAGACAGGCAGACTAGCCCTAGACAATGCCGAGGACGATTGAGAAGACTGAGCGGGCAAAGACATTGTTGGTGTAGCTGGCACTGGGGGCAAGGGGTCAAATACCTGGTGGGTACATGCTGAACACATTCTAGTGATGTGTAATCATGTAATCATGATTACAACATCATATTGACTTTCTGTACTATATATTCTCAATACTGTGTACTTCTCAATAGTGATCCCTCTTCTCCCCGACAATCATCACACTCTTGTCCTTCTGTCCTGTTTCTGGGTGTTGCCACCTCATGGTGGCTTCCATAATGGTGTCTTGCTTTGGTAAGGCTTCAACTTCACTGCACTGCCAAATCTGGTGACCTGGCACATCAGGAGAAGTCATGATCACTTTTGAGTGCTGGGTTTTTCTCAATGATTTTCTCTGCTGAATTTGGGCACTTAGGGGGCCTTTCCACTTCCATGAAGTAACCACTGGGATTCCAAAAGATGCCAAAAGTGGAGGGAAGTTCCAGAAGTGCACTTTGGAAGTGATCAGAATATTTCCTGATTGCACTGAACCTTTTCTCAGGGTTGTTGCCTTGGCATATCAAACTTTTGTTCTGCTTATACATTGGGTAGTTTCAAAGCCCAAGTACTTGAGGAGTATATTATATTACTGGAAGGCCGGCTAGGTCAAATTACTGCAGTTTGACTTTCTGAGAAGCACCCCACTTGTGACCTGGACACCAATTTTCACCACCATCATCGCTACAATGTTCACGCACAACACCTACATCCTGATAGTAGAGCCTGATATACTTCCCATCCACCCACTGCACCAAAGCGAACTGGAAGTCAGATGTGACACCTCCAAGGACTTTGGTGATAGGACCCCAGGAACCAGTGTTCATGCTGGTGACAATCTCGTCTTGCTGATTGTGCCAGCACACCCGAAGGTGCAGCTCCTCGTTGATTTCATATGCTAAAGCATTGATAGGACTCCCACCTGGTACCCTGCCAGGGTTCCATTCACCTGTGAAAAAGTCTCAGTCCTGCCCTGAAGAACAAGCTCGAACTATGCTTATGAACTGACCTGAGTACCACCCACGGTCACTGTCATAACAATGATCCTTGAGAGACAAATCTTCGGCTTGGTAGTAAACACGCATTGAAACTCCTCCGTTCAAATTCAATGCTACAGCCGCAATGCTTGTACCGTCAAGTGCGTCCGGCAGGCGATCACCTTTAGCCCAGCAACCACCATCATTGCGCAATTCCGCAATGGCCTGCGAACCGAGCTCTTCCGGTCGTTTTAACAAACGGAGCATGCCCTGAGAACGAGTAATGCTCACCCTGGTAATAGACACAAACATTAACACCACCCTCGCCATCATGAAAGTAAACGGCGCTCAGTCGGGTGTTGGTGGACGTTCTAATATTCATCTTGCCAACGTCGCCCACGAACCAGCCTAAGCCTTCAGAGTAACAATACTCTTGGAGAATGTGCTGGCGGTCAAGGTAGTACAGGCGAATCTATTTCTAGGCCCATCAGGTGGTGCACTGGAAGCGTGGGGATTTGCTCGCCTCTTTCTCGCCCATCCAGGTGATACAAGCCAACGGGGTGGAGGGAGTGGCGTCAACAACATCTTGATGGCGAAAGTTGGACCATAGGCCATTGGAGTACTCCGCCCGAAGCATTGCGCCACTAGGTGCTTGGTAGAAGATTCGAATTGACCAGTGAACCACTCCGGAGATGCCGCTCCGTGGGATTATGTTATGGTAGTTATTGATCGCCACAGGATCGCCCCTCGAGTTGGATCCCGGAGTGACCGTCCGACTTTGATGGTTGTTGCTCTCGCGAATTTTCAAGACATTTTGATGTATCTCGGTGACTATGGAATGGGTATCCACAACTTCACGCTGAACCTGGGAAACGATGGAGCGGGTTTTCACAACATCGTGACGGACGTCCGTCGAAATGGCTCGAGGAGCAATTCTTGTCAACGGAGGTGATGATTCGTCGGGTGCGCTATGTCGTTATCAGACACATGGGTGATGGTTAGTATAGATTGCTGACCTGGCGTATGTCTGAGTAGTGGTAAGTGGTTATTCGGTGACTGATAGAGATCAAGCGCTCACAGGAAGATTCTTCGCGTGTTTGTCCCCATGGGTGTTGAACACGTCGCGATAAATTGCTGAAGCACTGGCGCTGGCGTTGGCGTTGACAGGGCTGGGAAGAGTCTGAATATCCAAAGCGCCACGTTGATTGTCATTTACATCGGCGTTAATCGAGAGTTCGGTCTAGGAGCCGAAGGTCAACAGTCGTCAGATAGAAGCGGAGGGACGCACTTCAAAGACACTAAGAATCTTTCCGAGTCCCAACTTCCAGGAGGCGACCGCCTCTTTATCGTGCTTTGCATGAAACCGTTGAGCGATCGCGTTCCGTTTACCTCGCTTGACAACGTGCCCCTTAATCTCGGCCATAGTCCTGGTGCCAATAGCCAGGTAAGTTAATCTTCCGGCGTATGCATCGCTGAGCGAACCCACATATTAAATTGGTGGATGGCGTCGAGAATGGATTGACTGTGCTGATCCGCCCGTCTTCCTCTTAACCCCCGGCCAAGGGCTTGACACACGTCAGCACAGATGAATCCCAGTTCGACACAGTCGGCCTTGTCAATCACCGATTGCTGCACACATCAGCGAACAATGGACCAACGCACATCGGAAAGGAACCCACTCTGATTGCAGCGAGAAGTAAACTAGCTGAGTCAAAGGCATCCTTGGCCGGTTTCGTGCCCTTCACGTCCCTCGCGAGATCCAAGGCATCCTTGGCCTTATTAATAGAGGATAGAGCGCTCTCGCGCCCATTCTGTCGTTCGAGCTTGGCTTCCATCGTCGAGATAGCGAGGAGAAAGCAGGTGAGCGCAGGTCACGAGGGCCCGATCTGAGTAAGGGGGTGAGCGCTGGTGAGCGTCTAGGTTGGCATCTTATTCCAGCTTATTCCCCGCGCGAGTATACACCTATTTAGTAAGGTTTGTAGGTCAGCCGTGTTCTCATCAATGTTCATACCTCCTGTGTCAAACAAGTTTGCGCGTTTTTGATGCTTCTCAATCCCGCTGGGGTTAGTCAGCACCTGCTCCATATCTATGGCTAACTTGCGCGGTTTCAGAGAGACCTCCAAGGTCCGAAGCTCCTCAACTTCGAGATGAGAGCTTGAAAGAACGAGCGGTCGTAGGCGGTCGTTTTAGAAGAACGGCCAACTCGATTGCGGTGATCGCCGAACTCGTTTTCAAATCAGGGCGGGGGCTTAAACGATATGCGGCTGAAGATAAGGCGCAATGCGGGCACAAACACAAAATGACCGTAGCGAAGAGGCGCTGCAAAAGGGACAAGCCCTTTCTACCGCTGGATGGGCAAGACTGTCACGAGCGGATCGCGACCTGTTTGAGCGTTACGAGCCCAACTGAAGTTGGTATATGTTGATCGCTAACTTGACGTGTATTCAGATCCCGTGTGGGCAGTGAGTGACACTGAGACAGATAGAGTCGGCGGGTCCCCGGGCGTTGCACTTTCCCTTGTCCCTCCCTTCCCCTCCATCTTCCTCCCTCATGTCCAGCCCCGACTCACAGTACAGTCTCCCCTCGACCCCGCCATTGCCGGAGAATGGTGCTCTGAACGGCATACAGGGGGGCGACGATGCTCTCCCCCAGCCTCCTTCTCTGGCGAACCTCACACCACTTGGGACATCTCCTCGAGATTCTTTCACTCCCTCCGCCGATGCACCATTGGTTGCCGAAACCGAAAAGGGCTACGATATGGGTCTCGAAGAGAACGCGCCCGGTCAGCCGGAACCTCGCAAATCTTTGTTTAGGCGACCCGGGGTCGTGTTCTTGTTCGCAGTGGCGGCCGTCGTTGCGGTTGTCGTACTCGCCGTCATCCTACCTGTTTACTTTACTGTAATCAAACACAAGAACAACAATACGAGTACCGGAAACCCAAACGGGAGCAACAATCCCTCCCCAACGAGCAGCCCCAACTCTCCCAACACTCTCACAACGGGTGGAGACGGTTCGACTGTCACGACGGACAACGGGACGCAGTTCACTTATCACAACCCATTCGGTGGCTTTTGTGCGCGAATTCCTTCTTCCAGATTCAGCCTGGCGCTAATCTTAAGCTTGGAATTGCAGGGGTTTGGGATCCCAAAGACCCGTTCAACGACAACGCCCAACCAAATTCGTGGACCCCCCCTCTAAACACGACGTGGAAATGGGGAGTCGACCAGCTCTACGGGTAAGCGACGTCACTCCTTTTGCCGCTATCACCTCACTTTTGCCTCGGAACCGTTTCGGCTCACTTCCCGTCCATCGCAGCGTGAACATCGGAGGGTGGTTTGTGTTGGAGCCTTTCATTACCCCGGCGCTCTTCCAGAAATACCCGGATGCGATTGACGAGTGGACGTTGAGCACACTTATGGCTGCGGACACGGCAAGCGGTGGAATCAATCAGCTGGAGCAGCATTACGACACGTTCGTGGTATGTAATTTCATCCTTTGAAATGCTCGTGTGACACATCCTAACGAACGCCACACCCTCCTTCCTCCATTGATCCACGCGTTTTCTTTTCCCCGTTTCCCTTCCAGACCGAAGTAGATTTTGCCGAAATCGCCGGCGCAGGGCTCAACTGGGTCCGATTGCCGATCCCCTATTGGGCTATCGACGTGTGGGATGGCGAACCTTTCCTCCCCCGCACGAGTTGGACGTACATTCTTCGTGCCTTCCAGTGGGCGAGGAAGTACGGCCTCAGGGTTTTGATAGATCTACATACCGCCCCTGGTTCTCAAAATGGTATGCCTAAACTGCCATCTCACTTATGCCTTTGCAATTTTCTGATTGCATGTCGGTGGCACCAACGCCTCGTGTAGGTTACAACCACTCTGGAAAGCGCGGCGTCTACAACTTCTTGTACGGTCCTATGGGATACGCAAACTCCCAACGGATGGTCAATTACATCCGGATCTTCACGGAATTCTTCACCCAGCCGGAGTACGCTAACGTGATCCCTATGTTTGGCATCATCAACGAGGCCTTGATCAGCAACATTGGACAGCAAACCCTGACATCCTTGTACGTGCCGGTTCAACGTTGGTATCTAATCTAGTTAACACGCAATTATCAGTTATCTTGAATCCTACGAAGTCATACGATCAATTACGGGAACCGGTGAAGGGAAGGGCGCGTTCATCACACTTAGCGACGGTATTGCCGGCCTAAGCATATGGGCTGGCACGTTGCCCAATCTTGATCGCGTCGCCATCGATACACACCCGTACTTCGCGTTCACCGGCCAGCCCAACACAGAGCCCATCAACATTGCAGCACCGGATGGTCAGATGGGAGGTACTTGGCCGGCGTTGGCTTGCACGTCGTGGATGGGGCAAACGACGACCAGGTACGACGCCATAAACATATCGTTCCCCTCACTACCAGCCTAATCGCCCCTTCCTAGCCAAACTAGCTTCGGTGTCACCATTTCCGGAGAATACAGTAACGCCATCAACGATTGTGGCTTTTACTTGCATGGTCCTGAGCCCTATACCCCTGCGAACCCAGACTGTGCATTCTGGAACGACTGGGAGGATTGGGACCAAAATACCAAAGCAGGAATACTGAACTTCGGGTTGGCTAGCATGGACGCGACCGAGAATCCTTTCTTCTGGACTTGGAAGGTCAGAAAGCACGCGTTGCCGCCAGCTGTCAGACTTCTGATTGCTCTTAGGTCGGTCCCATGGCGAATGGGTCGATAGGAGCCCCGCTCTGGTCCTATCAGCTTGGTCTCCAGAACGGTTGGGTTACCCCAGACCCACGCAAGTCTCAAGGCAAGTGCGCCGCGCTCGGTGTTACTGGGAAATTCGACGGGACCTACCTCCCGTGGCAAACGGGTGGTAGTGGTGCTGGAAACATCCCTGCGTCAGTTAGCGCTTCGTACCCTTGGCCACCTGCCACAATCTCGGGCGGAGGTGTTCCTTCCGTCTTGCCACAGTATACCCTCACCGGATCGATCTCTACTCTTCCACCACCGACGTTCACTGCCACGAAGGTGAGCATCGATGGATGGTATGACAGCGGTGATACCTTGCCTGCGCCCACCCCTATGCCTGGGTGTCCTTATCCGAACGCTTGGGGGGGTGCCACCACTATTGCCGTGCCGATTGCCGGTTGCACGCCCGCGGCTTGACATGTCACTTTACATGCACGTCCAGAACTCTCCATTTGTCACGAACCTTTTCTCTCTCTCCCTTCTTTCTCTTCTTGTGGATGCGGACTCACGCTTGATGATTCTTACGAAAACACACACCTCACTGACGGTGGTACGTTGGGATCCTTTTCCGGAGAACATTGATGTACTCTCCTTCGGCTTGCATGTGAAGGAGTTTTTCCTTTCTATATTTCCTCCCTCGTTTGTTTGGATCTTGCTTGCTTTCATCGTGCGATATCTAGACACGTTCTATTTTTGGACAGTTTTTCTTTGCCTTCCGTTCATTGTTATTGTATATACTGTTCCCGAGTACTAATGTTTTTCACGACGCGTGTTGACTTGTGTGTACATGCTCCCAGCGAGTTTGGACCATGGATTCTGCGGCGGGTTGTGGGCCGTTTGTTGTGTTTGTTTCTCTTGAAGTCGGTGTTGCTCGAATTGAATTTTTGGATGCCGGAGTGGTCATGGGGCTACAATAGTAGGGGCCTAGCTTCACTCTAAAGAAAGAGAATGTATAAGGTCCCTGGTATCAGAAACAACATACCTAATCCAGAGGACAAGAAACAAGAAAATAAGAGGGCCAAGAAGCGTAAGAAAACAAGCAAATGGTTATCAAAACGATCGACAGATGGTCCGACACACATAGCCATCGACTGCGCGTTCGCAAACTACAAATTGTTCGTAAAGGGGGCATTAGATGTAAAACTCACAAGAAGCACACACAAAAAATGTCTACACTACAAAGGGAACCGACCACCAAGCTGTCACAAACTAAAGGGAGATATAGTGGGGGTATGGTAGAAACATGGTCACCCGATTAGTCCCACACACAAATTGCTAAGGAGCGATGCAAAATGTGTCCATAACCCCGGTTTTGGGCAGAGACTTGCCACTAGACCAAGAAAAAGCAGGACGTGCGTATAAAGTGACCACATCACGCAGCGGGCGTACAACCGGCGATTGGCACGGCAATAGTGGTAGGACCCCCCCAAGCGTTCGGATAAGGACACCCAGGCATAGGGGTGGGTGCAGGCAAGGTATCACCGCTGTCATACCATCCGTCGATAGTCACCTTCGTGGCAGTGAACGTCGGTGGTGGAAGAGTAGAGATCGAGCCACTGAGGGTATACTGTGGCAAGACCGACGGAACACCTCCACTCGATATCGTGGCAGGTGGCCAAGGGTATGAGGCACTGACGGAAGCAGGAACATTTCCAGCGCCACTACCGCCGGTTTGCCACGGAAGGTAGGTCCCGTCGAATTTCCCAGTCACACCGAGTGCATCGCACTTGCCTTGAGACGTGCGCGGGTCTGAGGGAATCCAGCCGTTCTGGAGACCAAGTTGGTATGACCAGAGGGGGGCTCCAATCGATCCGTTCTGCATAGGCGCGACCTAAAGAACAATCAGAGTTTGGCAGCCGGTGGCAACGCGCGCTTTCTGACCTTCCAAGTCCAGAAGAAAGGATACTCAGCAGCATCCATGCTGGCCAGCGCGAAATTGAGCAATCCCTCCTTGGTGTTCTGGTCCCAATCCTCCCAGGCATTCCAAAACGCACAGTCTGGGTTATCGGGAGTGTAAGGCTCGACCATCCTCAAGTAAAAGCCACAATCGTTGATGCCGGTACTGTATTCCCCGGAGATAGTGACACCGAAAGCTGTTTGACTGGAGAGAAAAAAAGATGATCAGGCTCTCAGCGAAGGGTACGAAAGGCATATGGTGGCGTACCTGGCGATCGTTGCATTCTTCCATGCTGTGCACGCCAACGCTGGCCAGATACCTCCCATCAGACCATCCGCTGCTGGGACGTTGACAGGCTGAGTGTTAGGCTGTCCGTTGAACGCGAAATATGGGTGCGTGTCCAGGATGACACGGTCGACATTGGGCAACAAACCAGCCCATCCGGTGTATCCGCCGCCGTCGTTAAGTGAGATGTATGGGCCCTTGCCTTCACCAACGCCCGTAATGGCGCGGATAACCTCGTAAGATTCCAGATAGCTAGCAGTTGCGCGTTAAATGGGTTCGACATAAACTTCAAAACGGCACGCACAAGGATGTGAGGGTTTCGATCCCGATGTTCTTGACTACAGCCTCGTTGATGATACCAAACATAGGGATCACGTTGACGTATTCCGGCTGGGTGAAGAATTCCGTAAAGATGCGGATGTAATTGACCATCCGTTGGGAGTTCGCGTATCCCATGGGACCATACAAAAAGTTGACCACGTTCTCCTTTCCCGAGTGGTTGTAACCTACACACGCACATCGAATAGAGGCGTTAGTAACCCAATCAGATGAGATTGCGAGCATATAGTGCGAGGGGAGAGTGTCGGGATTAGAAGCTTGGACGCACCATTTTGAGAACCAGGAGCGGTGTGCAGATCTATCGAAATCCTGATGCCATACTTCCTCGCCCACTGGAAGGCCCGCAGAATGTACGTCCAAGACGTGCGGGGGAGGAACGGTTCGCCTTCCCACACATCGATAGCCCAGAAGGGGATAGGTAATCGAATCCAATTGATCCCTGCACCTGCGATTTCGGCGAAATCTATTTCGGTCTGCATGGACGGCCGTGAAGGGAAATGTGTTAAACGATTGAGAAACGAGGCGTCGGTCAAAGGTGTCACAATAGGAGTCCAGGAATAACTTGACGTACGACGAAGGTATCGTAATGCTGCTCCAGCTGATTGAGTCCGCCGCTTGCCGTGTCTGCAGCCATGAGCGTGCTCAGCGTCCACTCGTCAACCGCCGCGCCGCCATACTTCTGATAGAGCGCTGGAGAAATGAACGGCTCCAGCACAAACCAGCCTCCGATATTCACACTGCCATGGGCGGGCGGTGAGCCGAAACGGTTCCGAGGAAAAGTGATAGGGGCTAAAGGAGTAACGGCGCTTACCCATAAAGTTGATCAACTCCCCATGTCCAGGACGTGTTCAGAGGGGGGGTCCACGAATTTGGTTGAGCGTTATCGTTGAACGGGTCTGCAGGGTCCCAAACCCCTGGAATTCCAAGAGTAAGATGGACGCCAAGGCCAGTCGGCAAAAGAAAATTCACGCACAAAAGCCGCCGAAGGGATTATGGTAAGTGAACTGTGTCCCGTTGTCCGTCGTAACAGTAGAGCCGTCTCCGCCGGTGGTAAGACCCTTGGGCGAGTTGGGGTTCCCTGGGTTGTTCGTTGAATTGGGGTTTCCACCTCCACTAGAACTCTTGTTTTTGGGCTTTATAACAGTGAAGTAAACGGGTAAGATGACGGCGAGCGCGACAACAGCGACAACGGCTGCCACGGCAATCAAAAACAGAGGCCGCTTGAACAGAGATTTGCGACGTTCGGGCTGATTGACTGTGTCCTCTTCGAGACCATCGCCGTAGACTTTTTCGGTATCGGAAACCAAAGGCGCGTTGGCGGAGGGAGCGAAAGAATCTCGAGGTGATGTGCCCCGTGGTGTGCTGTTCGCCAGGGTCGGGGGCTGGAGGGTAGCATCGACATTCCCTCGCGTACCGTTCAAGCCATCGTTGTCTGGCAGTGGTGGGGTGGAGGGGATGCTGTCCTCTGGGGCGGGACTTGACATGGGGGAGGAGGATGGAGGGGAAGAAGGACAAGGGAAAGCGCAACGCCCAGAGACTTCTCTATATGTATGCCACTAACGGCAAATCGAAGACATGCTGGGCAGGTCCCGACAAGCCTTACTTCAGTGCGTTTCGAGCGCTGATGATCAATTCAACGATCGGTCACACCATCAGAAATCTTCGACGTATCGAAATCCATCTGGAGAAAAGGCGGAGGTACTTATTATGTACCATATACAAAACCATGCTGTAGTACATCCGACCCGTAACAACTTCGCAGTCCATACATCTACTCAAACAAATAAAAACGAGCCACTAGAAGGTTGAAGACACCCACTGAACACCTATCTTGACACCCTGCCAATCTCCCAATGGACCTTGTAAACGCCAGGCTTCTCCCCGAAGGGACTGATTCCAAAAAACCTCGTGCGCCCAACCAAAAAGTCGAGCCTCCGTATGCCCTTCCCCAGCTGTTTCTCTCTCTTGACGCGGTCAGAAAACCCGTCTACCCTTCTATGGAAAGAGGCGGCGATCACGTCTTGAGAGGCACGTGAGAGAGACGCCCATTCGACTTTCGTGACCTGAAGTCGCAGCGACGAGTGAAGGGCTTGGAGGACGTCGAAGAGGGTGACGAATTTCGATTTGGTGGTGACAGTGACAGACCAGGGTAGCGCTTCTGTTAACAGGGTAATCGTAGAGGATGCTGGATGTAGAGCTGGCTCAGAGAGCAGCAGAAGGTTGGCGGTCTCGACGGAGCCGGACGACGCCGAGCTGCAATCGCTGCTGAGAGAGGGGGAGTCGGGTACTAGGAGGTATGAAGGTGGGAAGGCGAGGTCGAAACAGAGGTAGGGTGGTATTCCTGTGTACGTAATGGCGGGATGGATTCGGTACATAGGCGCTGGGAGGGGCGTCGTTGTGAACAGCGATTGCGGCGTCGCTGGTGGGGTCAACGACGACGCGGTAGACTCGGAAAGCGTTGGAGATGGTGTTCGGGGACTCGAGGGTGGTGATGGTTCAGCAGGACTATGCACTGCGTTCGTGATAGGGTCCAAGACACGGACTCGCCTTCCCTGAGGCATGGACTCTGAGCCAGCCTTTAGATAAGAGTGTGGTGGTGGTGGTGGTGGTAGAGGTCAAAGGGGCAAGGAATACGGTTGAGCTGGAAGACACAGTCTTATATATCGTTACGGAGCCGCTTGCACAGCTGAACCCTCCAGAGATGGGAGTATACCCAAGTCGAGATTGTGCCCGGTGGTATTCTGCAGGTTTTCGATGAAAGTTCTAACGCGTGCCCAGGCGACCACACAAGATACTGGGGACAAACGAGGCTTGAGATGAGGCAAGGAGATGCAAGACGAAGGCAGAGACCAGTTCAAGAGAGGCGAAGCAAGTAGGCCCAAGTTGATGGGAGAGGTGAAGTCGACTCATCCTTCCAACATCGTTAACTGTCGGGGCCAAGTCATCGGTGGGTCCTAGGGGAGTATAGACTGACGTAGAGTTGATTTTTGAACCAGAGGAATAGACGAGGTGGCCTGGTTTTGTGGAATCCGTACATGAAGTTGAAATGCGAACGATCGACGAGGAGAAGGCGGGTGATCGACCGAGATGGTGGACGCAGAGAAGCAAGAGCTGATTAAACGCCCCGATTACACGTGATCCCAACACTGACTTCGGAATTCGCCGTCACAAGTCGGCGCCCCAACTCCTCCAACTCGCCTCGGTTAACTTTCTGCGCTGTTCAGAAATGCCACGAACTCGCATTACAGGCGCACATGGGATACAAGCCGTTGTGAGCCCCTGCTATGTTAAGTGCACGATACGACAGCCCGTTGTACTTGGTGTGGGGGATCGTCGTTTAGGAGAAAGACAGTGTACCAACCACCAACCATGTTTCAGTGGTGTGAATGATGAATCGCTCCCAACATTCACAGATAACTGGCGCACAGTGACACATGACGACAAAGAATAGGTATTATGTATTGGTGCGACAACTGGAGAAAGTACACGAGAAGAATGCGTATCGTATATAGGGATTGATATTCTGATGGAGTTTAGCGTGAGTGGTGTCCGTGTTTGCCCCAGAACGAAAAACGAAAGCTCGGAAGGTTGTAACGAAGAAAGACGCTCTTTACGCTCGACCTAACGCTCAGTTATTTGGGTCGTTGCAGTACGTTCATCACCGCTTCGATACCCTTCATACCCATGCCTCCCTTGGGAAAACATATATACAGCTGCGTCATACGGTGAGTGACCGAATCTATACTTTGTGGCTCGAACACGACGAACCGGTTCCAGATGGACGCCAAACTTCGATCTGAAGTCGGTTTTGCTTGAGAATGCCGGGAAAGCGCGCATCAGCCCGTTGTACGTCTTTTCAAGAGCTATGACACGGAAGCCCCCGATGTTGTCCGCCCTCTCGAGCTTACTTGTCGCACCCGCCCCGAACGTGGCAGATCGTACGCCCACTTCACCCATTTTCTTGATGACGTGGGTGAGGATATACTCGATCGCTCCTGATGGGGCCTCAGGGAACTCCAGAGCCCACTTGATTTGGAAACCATGAGCAGGAGCGAGCTGGGCGAGCACAAGCAATGCGCAAATCTGCAACAGGGTGAGAAATCGCCTTGTGATCGGTTTGAGCGCCTCAGCTTACCGTGCCGTTAGCGTCCTTCGCGTAAAAGTACTTCCTATGTTTTGGGTCATCGAATGGCCGGAGTCCGGTCAAATGGACCTGTGTTCCCTTCCTGTGAGCCTCCCAATCCGCCAATCTTATGTTGATCAACTCTTGTGTGTGCTTGTCGACCTCGCCATCGACTTCGATAATCTTCACACCCTCTCTCTCCGCGCGATGAACCTTCCGTCTCACCGTCTTGTCATTCTTCTCCGGCTCAACCTCCGTAGGATTGAATCTCTCTTCCCCAACGGCACTGACGGCACTCCATCCCAACTCGTCGGCCAAGATGCGCTCGCACGTTTGATCCACGCACGACCAGATGGGCTTGAGTTTCTTCTCATCTTGGATGTAGTGAAGGTACGATCGGATCACCCGAGACATCTGTTTTGGTTCGCATAACGGGTCTCCAAACGCGATTCCGAACCCGTTATCCTCGACATAGCCGACTGCAGCTCCTGTTTTGGGATCCCGCCACACTTCCCAGAACGGATCGAGCCAGCTTGTGTTCGTAGCATCACCGTATGCGGCAACCAGCTGTGAAGAATCTTTATTAGCGACAGGTGGAACGGCGAAATCAACGAGGTAGTTCACGTTTTCGAGCGGAGGCATCTGGACAGTAACGCCCATAGTTTGATGCGTTTTGGACTCAGGCCCATGCAAGATGAGGGAACTGGCCGCAGCCGTCGAAGCCCCGACGAGATCGTCCTGGTGCGGGAAGCTTCTGGGGTCCCTTGGAAAGAGGGATGCCCACCTAACGTCGCCAAGCTTTAAAACAAGCATCACGACCCGCTCGAGTCCAATTCCTCCACCTCCATGAGGAGGGCATCCCCATCTGAAGCTGTTGACGTAGTCGATCATGCCTGACACGTCAATACCGTTCTCTTCCAAACGTTTCTCCAAAAGTTGTGGGTAGTGGATACGCTGACCACCGGAAAGAACCTCCTCGCCCCGGACGAAGAAATCGAAAGAGTTGCAGACTTCCTGTGAGACAAGTTAGCTTTCGTTTCCATGATAGAAATCGCGTCAACGCACCGGGTTCTCCTCATCGGGCATGGTATAGAAGGGACGCTCCTTTGTCGGCATCTTGTCTACATGAGATAAGATTGCCTTCAGTATGCGTGGAGTTGAACCCTGATGCGGTGCCAAACGAACCCAGTATGTAGTAATCGGTGTTGTAATTCTCCCTGATTAACCTCCCCAGGGCCTGCTCGCCCTTCGTGCTCAAATCCTTCTTAGGATTAGGCTGGGATCCATCCTCTTCGATCCAACCACTATCGATCAATAGCTGCACGCCCTCCGCATATGGGAGACACAATGTCTCATCCAAAAAAAGCAGATCCTCATGAGGATGCCGTAGTTTTACTGTTTCAATCTGCCGGGGTTCTTGTTAGTAATGAGGTCCAAAATATGAGATACGGGAACGTTACCTCGCCTCTGAAATCTCTGTAAAGCCCCCTGAATATGTGCAGGAACAGCTTATCAAGAGTATTCATCACTTCATGGTAATGGTTATCAATCTCCATTTCCAAGTCCAGGCCGGTGTACTCGGTAAGGTGCCGGTGGGTATTCGAGTTCTCTGCGCGGAAAACAGGCCCGATTTCGTATACCCTCCCCATATCGCCAGCGATGCACATCTGTTTCGCGAATTGAGGGCTCTAGGTACGGGGGGTCAGCGATTGGGCCATAGGAAGTGCCGGGGCAGAATCTAACCTGAGCGAGATAAGCAGGCCGGCGGAAATAATCCACTTTGAAAACGGCAGCACCAGACTCGGTGGCAGAAGGTTGGAGCTTCGAAGACTGAATCTCTGTAGCGGAGGTTAGTGAGGCACTACATGACGTATGGGCTTCACTACGATCTGACCTATGAACCCTTCGTGATCCAAGAATTCTCGGAAGAGCTTCGTTACCCCACTAACTATCCGAAAGACTGATTGGCTCGCTGGTGTTCGTAGATCCAGCGTCCGGTTAGTGAATAGAGTATTTTGGCCGACTTTCGCCTGTTGGGGACCTGTGTTCTCCAGCCCCGTGACTGGATGTGAAACTTCCTCAACCCGGAACGGTAGTACAACTGTCGGTGCCGATACCAGATACAACTGGGAATCGATGAGTTGTACACTGATGCGACACCATGAGGTGTGGAACGAACCTTCTCTATCTTAACTTCGACATCATGAACAGAGGAAGACTTGACTTCATTCTGCTCATTCTGAGGGATTTGTAGAACGCCCTCAACCCAAACGAAGGACTCGTGGGGGATGCTTTCGGCCCACAGTACCATGTTCGGGGATATGGTTTCGCTTTCGGTCACCACACCCTGGATTGTCTCGGCGCTTTGCCGGAGGACCAAAAAGTGGATATGCTTGCTCATTGCCCGTGCGTGATGAACCCGGGCTTTGAAGACGATCTGCCTTCCAGCGTCTTCATGAGAAAGCTTAGCAATCTGCTCCGACTTCCTTTCTACAAACGTGGTCAGGGCCGCTTCACAGATAACTTCAACCTCGAATTATGAATATAGGAAGGCACCGCACCTGATTTCTGGTTTGTAAACGGCCTATCGCCATAATTGTCCTTCAAAGGATCCTATATGTAGTCAAGTTTGACAATAGTACTTTATTGTCAATAGATGAGGAGCGCACCTCGTCATAGGCCTTCTTCTTCTCGGCATTGAGTTTTTGTCTCTCCTTCTCTTCTGCAGCCTCTCTTGCCTCTGACCTAAGAGCTTTCTCCTCCGTCAAGGACAAACTCCTATCTCGCCTGCGTCCGTGGGGGTGGTAACTCCCGCCATCCGGAGGAGGGGAGCCCCCATCTGTCCCAACAAAGTCGATGATGTTCTGGTGGCGAGGTGCATCACCAGCCTCGCCGCTGGTATTGCTCCTGAGTGAGTTACGCTTGCTACTCGTGCTGGACGAAACTTTGTGGATGAAATGCTTTATCTTGGACATTTGGTGAGTTGTGTAACGGAGGAAGGGGACTGAGGGTTAGTCGGATTAAATACCACACCCACCTCTCTTTCATACTTTCTGAATCAGTTGACGTTGTTCTTGGCAGCTCCCTCGCTGACGTCAAAACGGTGACGTCGCATTTCGCTATCGCGGGTAAGATCAAGCTCACGTCAATAGCCCCGGTTCCCACGGCTACCAGCCTAGCAAGCATAACTCCAACAATATCGTTGCCAATTATAGACTATACACACGGAAAACAAACAGAAATAGATAGATACTCTAGTCATTCAGCAACACCCTGAGTTCTGCTTAGCGTTCGGGTCTATTGTCGGTGCGACCTGGATAACCCCTCCAGCGGATGGCTTGATTGGGTCATTGTCCGGTTCAAGAGACTTGCTCGAGACGATGCCGTAGATATCTGTTGATGGGACGTGGGTCACTGCGAAGAGAAAGTGAAAAGTCACAAATAGCTACCAGTAAGGATGGCTGAGAATGCTTCAGAAACGTTGGAAGCCTCCAAAGCAGATGTTTCCATGAACAGCAGTCCGTTCTGGGCTGCAAAAGAGCCATTTAGCGTGACTTCCTGTCGAAAGGTATCGAGGTCGACCCACATGCAAAACCAGAGGCTTCATCTGTAGGTACAGCTCTGAGGTGCTTTAAATCGCTCTTGTTACCAACCAACATGATAACAATGTTCGAGTCAGCATGGTCCCGCAGCTCCTTTAACCAGCGAGCGGCGCTCTCGAAAGTATCCCTCTTCGCGATGTCATAAACCACCAGCGATCCGACTGCCCCACGGTAATACCTAACGATAAAGAGAAGTTAATGCACTGCTACATAAAATGAAGACACCGGAACTTACGCGGCAGTAATAGCCCGGTACCGCTCCTGACCAGCTTCGGTAAATAGCGTTAGTCTACGAACCGCCACCATGGTCACCAAATTGGACCCACCCGTATCCCAAATTTGAGCTTTCACTTGCTTTCCGTCCACGGTAATGACCTTGGTTGCGAATTCGACACCAATGGTCGACTTGGAGTTCTGGTTGAACTCGTCTCTGGTAAATCGCCCAAGCACTGAATCTTCGCGTGAGCATTGTCATCGCCTCATGAAAGGAAAACAACTGGACACACAGTTTCTGATAAAGGGAATAAATGTCAACTATTTCCGGAGGAATGTGTTGCGAGTGATGGGCGAAACGAAGACGTACGACTTTCCAACTCCAGAGTCACCAATCAGGACAATCTTTCGAGCATCGACCAGTTAGATTTTTCCCCTGGCGGCATTGCATAAATCCTGGGACGCATACCTTGAACAAAAAATCGAAGGAGTTGTTGAGGTCACCCATAGCGGTGGTGGAAGGCAAGTGCGCGGTCGAAGTGCCACCACCGCCTGGCTTAGCCGGCTGATTGTTTGCGCTTGTTTTATTCCCTCCTACTCGGATCCCCCACCGCGCCTCGCTTCCCTCGGTTTGACCTCGCCGTAGTTCACAACGACCACGATCGACGGCCTGATGTGCTGCAAGCCTTGCTAGTTGGTCGGCTCTCAGTCAGTGCAAAGCGTAACACCGGGTTTCCATGGGCGGGTGTTGAGTGCTTATCGCTTTTGGCACGGCCATTGCATGATCCTTTGTCTGGCAGAACAAAGCAGCCTCTGCGAGACATACCATGGCGGACCACGACACACGGGCCACAATCCATTATTTTTGCCGCGTTGAATTTACTCTCTTTTCTTTCTTAACCACCACCGACTCAACCTGACCATCCGAAATTCCTCTTACGGCCACTACGCCACTCTAAAGAGATATGACCAGCTCTTCCAAGCCAATCACCGCCTCGCTCAAGCAACAAACTCGCGCTCTGAAAGAGTTGGAGTTGGAGATGGAGGCCTTACTTCCGTTGAAACCCTTCCTTACAGCCGCTTCAGTCCCACTCGATAAGGTGGCAAGATCGAAGGACCTGTGGTTCAAGGACGGAGACATTATCATCTGGGCCAAGGACGAGTACTACTCTTCGCTTTTCCGCGTTCATCGCCGCATCCTGAAGGACAGTCGAGCCGAGCCATTCTGCACAGTCGTTGACTGCGATTACCCTGATCCTGAAACGTCTGGCGAGTTATTCCTGGATGGTGTTTGGGTGTTAAGATACCACTCGAGGGACCCCGTTGAAACCATGCATGTGATCAAATGGATGTACGAGCAACCGTAAGTTGCATCAATTTCTCATTTCCGACCTAGCGGATGACGCCTCTACAGAACCATATCGAAACGCTCCGTTATTCCCTTCGTAGCCCTCAAGGCTTATCTGGAGCGGTCAGACGAAGGCTTCGTTCCTGCTATGCGTCGCTGTGCACTGGAATACTTGTGGAACATGCTTCCCACCAGCCTCAACTACCACCAACGCATCCCATCCCTCGTTGAAGACTGTTACTCCGAAAACTCCACTCTCGTCTACAAGCCCCACGTGCTTATCAGCCTCATCGAACTCTCCGAGCAGCACAAGCTGATCGCCATACTCCCCCTTCTCTATTACTACATTGCTCAGTGGCCATTAGACTGGATTACTGATGGCGTGCCCGCCACTTCCATGGAATTCGAATACCGCTCTTGCGAAGGCTACCGCTTCTCGCTCCCGCAAAAGGAAGTCGTCACCATCCTTGCCGGTCGAGAGAAGCTCATTCGGATGCGGGAAACCCACGTCTTCAATTTCATTCAGGATTTCACCTCGAGTGGGACAGCACTCGACGTCCCAATCGACGGGTGCAATGGGGAGAAGAGGAAAGAAACGGGGGAGACCTGCTTCCAATGGTTGATGCGGGTCTGGTACTATATGAACTCCTACGGGTTCATCACCCGTCCCACCGCCTTGGATATCATGAACATGGGGCAGTGGGCGGAGTTGAAGAAATACTGTTGCGAAGTGTGCGCGAAGAAGGTGATGGAGCATATGTTAACCGGTCGTGACGAGGTTTGGAATACTCTTCCGAGACTGTTCGGATTTTACAACTGGGACGATGTCGTGAAGAAACAGAAAAAAGTGGAAGAGGAATTCGAGGCTGTCATCTGTTAGGGTTCCTTTTCTGTTTTGTGTTCAATAGTTAGCCGTAGAACTTCTGCTCCTTTACATGTGTGTTGATAACATATATCACCGCTGAGGCGTTTCGTAGATAACAAAGAGCTCTGTCGGCTCGGCTTTGGCGACGAACGCCACGATCAATCTACACTGACAGTTGGCGCCCACCACACCTTGAAGCCTTTCGTCCAAAACATCGGCGATGGAGTTCTTCTCACAAACTTACATCGCCATCCGTGGTCCGACAGGTGCCCCTCAATCCCCTCTAGAGACTATTACAAAGCTCGCAGACCGACTCGGACCATCGACGCTCCTCTCTGATCGTCGAGCATCCATCTTGGCACTCAAAGGTCTCGCAAAAGATCCCAAACTCCGTTCCGACGTTGGAGATTACGCTTTACGAGGCCTCTTGGATGTGCTAGAGAATGATGCGGAGGTGGATCCTGACACCGCAATCCCCGTGGTTGAAACGTTGGATTTACTATGCGATCCAGAGGACGACCCTTCGATGAAGACTCTAGGGCCGAAGTACATGGACACCATCCTGGAGAACGACAAGGCGGTTCATAAGTTGATTGTGTTGGCCTCTCAGCAATCTTTCACTCCCCGTACCGTTACATTACATCTGCTGGGCGTTCTACTCAAGCATCGCAAAGCGAAGACGCAACAATACTTTCTTACCCTCCCTACTGGGCCGGCGATCGCACTGGCGATGTTGGATGATCCACGGGAGATGATGCGCAACGGTCAATATTTGTAGTTTGTTGGACTTGCTCGAGGCTGACGTTTACAGAAAGCCTTGGTTTCTGGGAGTTGTTGATCGCGAAGAATCAAGACATTCAGAAGCTTCTCGCGTTCCAAGGCGCCTTTGAAAAGTTGTTCAATATTATCGAGACCGAAGGAGGTGTAGAGAGTCGCGTCAACGCGGAGTCTGCGCTAACATGTGTGGATACTCTTCTCCGATTCAATAGCGCGAACCAGGTAGGGAGCGCCAGCCTCCGCTTCTTTGTCTTTGCGTCAACTCACATGCCCAATAGAATTACTTCCGTGAGAGCACCTTCCCAGCCACCCTGCTTTCCCTCCTCCAATACCCCCCCGACATACTTCCGCAAGAGCCTGCGCCTCAACCATTCGCTCTCCAGTTCTGGGACGAGCTTAAGGAAAGAAATGCAGCGCTCGTGGTAGGGATGATTGGCCTGTTGGTCTCGTCCAAAGCCAGTAAAGTCCGTCGTGTATCGTCCCTACCAAGTTGTTCGTATTCACAAATTTCCTTTGGTACATAGACGCAAGCTACATGGACTGCCGCCCGTTGTCTCGCGGAACTCGCCCTGGCTTCCAACGCACCTACTCGGGTGAAGGCAAAGGCACTTAGCCTGTTGCCCGGAGATTTCGATCTGCCACTCACGCAGATGATTATAACCCCATATATTCCTGTCCCGGATACGAACGGGGAAGAATGGGACCGATTGGAGTCCTCCTCGGCGTTCGATGTCCTGGTAGAACTAATACTTCACGCCGAGTATAATGGCACGATTGCGCCAGCGAGGAGACGGGATCCACTGGACCTTAGGGCTGCCGCTCTGCGGGTGTTCTGTGTGAGTGGCGTTTCGTGTGCCAAGTGACAGTTGGTTGACTTGTCGCAGAATTTCGTGAATACCGACGAAATGAAGGAGATGATAGTACAAAGCATGCTCCCACAAGATGGTGGGTATTTGGTCTGAACGCCTGACGTTGTCTGACCAGTCTCCATAGGCTCTTCGCCAGTAACCCCCCTCCTGCACTGTCTCATCACCTCCCATAACGCCCCTCTCGATATCGCAGCAATAACTTCCACCCAGTTTGCCTCCCTCATCTTCGCTCACCTGATCAGAGGGGCACCGCGAGCTAAATCTGCCGCTCTAAAGATTGTGCCACCGTCAGGGGACGTCACCGCCTCCAGTGAAGGCAACTTCTTTGTCCCAGCAGACAACAGTGGAGGCGCCCCGCCACCGCCGCCGCCCGAAGATGAAGATGATCCATTGCCGTTGATGCAGATTTTGACTGAGCACCTATCGCTAGCTTTCATTTCTCGTCCAAGGATGCAGGTCGGCGACGCTCCGACGAGGGAGACTCGGGAATGGGATCGGATTATCATTAATTATATTTGCTTGCTGGTTCAGTGGTTATGGGATGACCCGAAGAGCGTTCGGGCGTACCTAGAAGCTGGAGGCCTTACGCTGGTGCGTTTCTCTCTCTCGATGGAATGGTGAGCTACGACCTTCAACTTCACCTCAATAGCTGGTGGAACCTATTGGGCAACCCATGGAAGCATCTGACGGTCTTATCCAATCACTGTGTGCATTCCTTCTCGGAACGTGCTACGAGTTCAACCGCGAGCCAGGGGAAATCACGAGGTGGGATAGGACCCCGGGATTGAACTTTCGGGAAGTTGACCTCCTCACAGAGCGACGATCCACCAAATCATCACCCGGCTGGGTGTAGACATGCTGACTGATAAGATAGGAAGTGTGAAGGAGGACGTGCGATTCAGAGAAATTGAGCCGGAAGCCTTTGTCCTGGAGTATCCAACGCCCAAGGAGGCGAGCGTCGACGCCGAGATTGAGGGAGAGGCAGAGGCCTGGTTCGACTGGGCGTTTTTGGACTTTTGGAAATCAAACTACTGTAATGACATTATCCTGGAACACCAACTCTCGTGACTAACCAAGGTACCTGCTTCTAGATACTGCCCAGAGAGCTGTGGCGGCGGGGCCAAACTCGTCTGCTACTGCCACCTCGAGCGGTGGTTCTGGTCAAGGGAATGATCAGGAGTCACAGATGTTGTTATCCTCGTTACGTGAGGTGATTTCCAACCAGGCGCACGAAATCCAGACGCTGCAGAAAAGTGTCAAAGACTCGGCCGCCTCGAGTAAAACCAAGGGTGATGAGGTATGTGATATCTATCACCCTTTCCGCAACAGCTTACTGAACCAGCACTTAGATTGCGTCTTTGAAAGCCCAGGTGGAATCATTGACCAAGCAAGTTACAGAAGGGGAGGAGAAGAGGAAGGAGAGAGAGAAGGAGCAGGAAGATTTGCTTGTCCTTTTGGATGAGCTGAGTAGTAAGAGGAGGGGGGATAAGGAGAGGATGAGGGTGGCTGGGTTGGAGGTATCCGAGGATGAGGACGAAGACGAGGACGAGGACGAGGACGAGGACGAGTGATCACGCTGAAGGTACCCTCACAGGATCCATTGTCCATATGTTTTACTGTAGGCGTTACTGTTATGTGCCCTGAACCGCCTTATGGGGAAGACCGGGAGCTGGCTGGGCTCGGCCCTGCCAAGGGTCTGAAGATCTGACGCTGCCAAGCAATAGCTTTCGGCATATCTCTCATGGGCTCCCATATGCCGACGACCAGCTGTCGGTTATAAGGTGGTGTGGGATCCAACGGGATCCTTCGCTTCAGGGTCTCAGATCTCCTTCCTCGAGCTTGCGCTTCGGCATGTCTTTATTCAACGTCCAGTGGTCACCTAGGAAAGACCTTGGACTCCACATCAAACTCCACCCTTCGGTATTTCGCACTCACATAAACACACCTGGGGGACACCTCGAGCTCCTCTGTGCCACACCACCGCACCATGACGCATCCAAGCCCCCTCTCCTCTTCATTCACGGTGGTTTTGGAGCCGCAACCGAATACCGGTTCTTCCTGGAGTATTTCTCCTCCCGTGGCTACCCATCGTACGCTCTCTCTGTCCGTGGCCATGGGAACTCCTACTCTGTAGGCTTTTGGAAAATGCTTTTCACATCTCAGCATCAAATGGCCCTCGACGTCACGGCAGGGATTCGTCACGTCATCGACAAACACCGCTTCGAGGGACGTCCGGATATCGTGCCCGTGGCGCATAGTGCCGGTGGTGCCCTCTTGCAGTACATCCTCAGCGAGGGTCTCTACTCAATTCCTAGTTCCAGGGGAACAGACCCTCAGGAGTACGTGGTAGGACGCATAGGACTACTGGGCGTCATTCCGTGCTACGGATCTGTTGGGGTTTATTGGAACTGGGTCAAGCTCGACCCCATTTACCCGCTCCGGATGTACCTCCTCCATTTCGGACACCCACGTTCGCCTCTTTCATCGACGAGGCTGGTCAAGCAGGCGTTCTTTTGCGATGAGTGTCCTGATGAAAGGGTTAGGGAGTTTGAGACCCAGGAGATGCCTCCGTACGAGTCGATGGCATGGCCACTAGCGACCTTCGGCATGTTCGCGGATCCCGAGAAGATCGTGCGAGCGGCAGGGTTGCCGGCACGTTATGGGGGCAAGTCCGAAGTGGACTTGAGGCCCCGGGTGTTGGTGATCGCTGGTGGGAAGGATGTGCTGATGAAGCCTGGAGTGATGGCGAAGTTGGTGGGACTGCTTAGAGCTGCGGTCAGGCTGGTGTTGGTATCAGCAGGAAGCGAAGGTGACGCTCAGGAAGGCGTCAAGGATGCAGTTGAGTTCAGGGTCGTTCAGGGAAGCGGGCATCAGTTGATGAACGATATTCACTGGAAGGAGTGTGCGGAAAACCTCCTCAAGTTCTTGCAGTGAACGGTCAATAACATGGATACCTGATCATGTATGGTGTATTGAAATGTCGATATGGTGCTCTAGACTTCGGAATCACCGATGTAAGATGTAGAAGGCTGGCGATACGAGGCCAAATGATCAGGATGAAACCGGGGAATGCCAGTGATTCCGATGTTACGCCGTTGAGACGTTGACGGGTGGCACGAGAGCTCAAGCTCAAGCTCGGAGGGAACCAAAGCACAAGCAAATCACACAATTAACATCGAGGGCTTGACATTAGCTCAGTTCCCAATGACGGCGCCTGCCAAACCGTTGAGTCGCAGTGTGAGAAGTTTGTGATCTCGGCTCGGAGGACTGGTCCCTTTAGCCGCTCGAGCGCACCGCCCACATTTCTTTTCCTCACAGCAGCCGTCTGTTCTGCACAACGAGCGCACCGACACTAGGTCTTGAGCCGACGACCAATCGTTTGCTCACCAACCTCTCATGGCTAGACGAACACCATCCGCAACGTCCCTGGCCAGATTCGCTCGCGCAAACTCCCCAGAATTCGCCAATCGTTCACTCGACTTCTGCAACGCCTTCTGGGGGGCTAATGATGGAGGTGTCGACGTCCTATTTGCCAGGATGCGTGGTGCTACGAGGACTATCGATGAGTTGAGAGCGTATTGGAAAGAGAGGTGTGCCATCTGCGCAGCTGCCCGTCCATCGCCGTGCTAAGATCTCGGTTCACCCTTGATATCTCCCAGGGCGAACATTGAAGACGAGTATTCGAAACAACTCGCAAGGCTTGCCAAACTAAATCTCGGCAGAGATGAAATTGGGTGCGTCATCCCCCATGGTATCTCGAGTGGGAGTGGCATTCATCCTCGGCTCACCCCCTAGCGAACTTCGAAATTCACTCGATACTATTCGACTCGAGACAGACAAACAGGCTGGGTACCACTCAAACCTCGCCAAACAGATTCACACCGATCTCGAGGCTCAATGTTCTGCCTTCCTCGCCCGCCAGACTCAATTCAAGCGTAGCGTCCAAGCTATGATCGAAAAAGAGTACAAGACCAAAAATACGCAGGAATCCTACGTAAACAAGGCCCGGGAGAAGTACGAATCCGACTGCGTGAGGATCAATTCCTACACTGCGCAAAGTACCCTGATGCAGGGCAGGGACCTCGATCGCATTACTGCCAAGCTCGAACGAGCTCAACAGACTGTCCAAAACAATGAAAAAGACTTCGCCAACTTCTCCAGAGCTCTTCATGATACCGTGCAGAAGTGGGAACAAGATTGGAAGGCGTTTTGCGACGCCTGCCAGGATATGGAGGACGAACGAATGGAGTTTATGAAGGACAACATGTGGGCTTTTGCCAACGCTGTATCAACCGTTTGCGTGGCAGACGACGAGGTGAGTTGCACTATTTTTATCTTAACCCCGGCCCGATTGCTGACTTCCATCAGTCTTGCGAGAAAATTCGAGTTGCCCTTGAGCAGTTCGAGCCTGAGAAGGATATGGAAAATTTTGTTCGTGATTACGGTACTGGGAACACGATGCTCGATCCCCCCAAATTTGTCAACTATGCGAATCCGGACGCGATCCCAGCCTCCTCCTCACGGCCAACGTCTCGCCCCGCCAACTTCGCTCGTTCCTCAAACCGCGCCAATCATCCCCGCCCAGATCTTATTCCTCCGCCCGAGGATGAACCGATTCCCAACAACAACGTTGCTGGTCTAGGATCTGGACGTCGGGACTCTGTATCGGTTCCAGACCCGGCTATTAACGGTTCCACCAGCCAAAAGCAGATTAATGGATATGGACCAGGTGGTTCCGGCCAATCTAGTGGCCCTCCACCCGTTGGAGACGTTCCCACCCCTCACACAACATTGAAGGGCGGGGATCAACCACGCTTCGTCAACCCGGATTACGATCCTCAGCCATTCAAGCCCGGTCACTCATCTGGAGGATCTAAAGTCGGACAGGAGAACGACCCGTTAGCCAAGCAAATGGCGGAGCTTAGGAATGCAAGTTCCGGTGGAAGAAGGAACAGCTTCATTCAAAAGGAACAACCACAAGAGAGCGGACCCGCAAAGCCTAGGGATTACAGTACCTCGGCAGATATGGTTGTTGGAGGCTATCCAACCCACTCGCGCCCTGTCTCCCCTAGTCAGCCAATGGCAGCGCATATGCGACCTCCTCCAAGCACTGCACCCTCTACCAGCGTCAACGTGGACAAAGTCCTTGCAGATTATCACCAGTCACTGCCCGGAGAAGGCAAGTCGCACAGCAGGTCTGTAAGTAGACAGAGCCAGATTGGCCACGCCCAGTTATTGGATCGGCCACCTTCTCGGGAAGTGTTCGCTGGAATCGGGTCTCAAGGAAGGAGCCCAAGCCCTGCTTTCAACGGAAATGAACAGAGAAACCCCAGCCCCATCCAACCTCATCAAGGATCCATCTCACGATCACCCGCCACCTCCAACCCCACCCCAGGTCATGTTGCACGCCAGGACTCCGTCAACCTCCCTCAGCAGAAGCTTCCCAACCGCGCAACAACCCCAAACAGCGTTGGGATTTCCTTGGATACGACAGGAAAGGTGGCTATCGACGCTATGGCCGACGTCTACCAGCCCCAGCCCCAGCCCCAGCCTCAACAGAATCAGACTCCCTCCCAGCCGTCACAGTACCACCCCGGTGCACAAACTCAACAGAGCAGTGGATTCCAGAGGTTTGGCACGAGTCAAAGTAATGGCAACATGAACATTCCAGGACAAAACTCGCACGTCCCACCACAGACCCAACCTCCTTACGGGGCCCCACCTCCAGTACCTTACCAGCAACCGCCTCCTACTCAACAACAACCGCCGCCTCAGCAACAAGGCCAATATATGCAGCCACCCGGCCAACAACCTCCCCCGATCCCCTATCAGCAACATCATTACCAACCGGAGTACGCTCAACCTCCCGCACACCCTGGTTACACGCAGCAGCAAGGGTTAGCCAGGGGTCAAAGTGTGTCTGGTGGATACTATCAACAACAACCGGTGCAACAACAGCCACCACAGCAAATCGTGAACGGGTATAGGAGTGCAAGCCCGCAACCCATGCACAACCCACCGGTCCAGGCACAGCCGCAGGGACTTAGTGCGGCTCCCACGGGTCAGTACACGGAAGACGGTCGGCCTGTGTTATTCTACGGTAAGTTCCAAATGTCGAAGAATGCGAAAGCGGTTCCTTGATGCCCCAAATTTCTAGTAAAAGCGTTGTACGAATATACCGCTTCGATCGAGGAAGAATTCGACTTCCAAGCGGGAGACATCATCGCTGTCACCTCGACTCCAGAAGATGGCTGGTGGAGCGGCGAGCTGCTGGATGAGGCGAGAAGGCAACCTGGGCGACATGTATTCCCAAGCAACTTTGTATGCCTATTCTGAGATTTCCCTCAACGCTCCTCATCTTCATCTGCCTTATCGAACTCGTACGACCGAGTCATGTCCTACTACTATATGCGTATTATGCTCTTGCTTGCCCCATCCTCACCATTTCCGGCCTTTTCTTTGGTGTACCTTGGTTTCAGCGCTGACTATAACCTACTCCCCCTGTTTTACTCTGTTATGATCTTCTACCTGCTTTATATGCTACAGGAATGACTATGTTGAACTTTTGGGGACACCATTCTAAGTATGAGGAACGCGACAGTGGCCCAGCGTGTTCGCGTGACGTGATCGAAGATTGATAGACTGGCTCTCTATCTGCTTCCACAATCATCGAGTCGCTCTATTCCGCCTTGCTGTCCCCTTTAATTTCGCTATGGACGCCGTAAACGAAGCGATGAAGGTTTTGAAACAAGTCGCTCTCAAGAAGAAGGACAAGGGACTTGCTGAAAGGGTTGACTCCCTGACAACAACACTTCGTCTCCTGGTATTTATCCCCGAATGGACTCCTTGGAAAATAGCACCTTGACAGGTTTTTATACACAGGATACGTCTCTTAGTGCCGACTCCCAAATTTTCGGAAAGCTCTTGGTGGCGGTCAGAGAACCCTTGGTTCCGTTGTACGAGAAGTTTCCGTTGCAGACCTTCCAACTCGCTGCGGCGATCTTTTCGTTCTTGTTCTACGAAAAGATCGTTATCCAGTTGACTGCGGGAAATAGAGTGTTACAGTCGAGTTGGGAGGGAGTCGCAGAGTCGCTTTTGTCTGGAGTTCTGGTATGTGGGTCCTCATTCGTATCGTGGGATGTGCAACTGATGCCGTCTTTAGGATTTCTTGGAGATGCGTTCTGATGGTGAGTCATCACCAGATGCTATGTGACTGTGTGCTGACTACTCGATCAGGCGCTACTTTACGAACGCTCGCTCAAGCCCTTTACCCAGTTCTTTGCAGCATATGCTTCTCGACAGCGTTTTGCTCAAGCATTACTATGGGAAGCAACCTCCGATACGTTGTAGATGACTTCTCCTTTATTCATGCACACTTTGGAGCTGACGAGTCCCTTCGAGGCGTTTACGCTTCTCGTAGACTCCGCGAACGAACCCACAAACAAGGAGGTGTTAAGAGATCCTGAGTACCTCGGAAGGTTGTACACGGATGCTTAATCTTCACCCTGTGCTGACATCAACCCAGTCGACGACTCGGCGCCACCCTGTATGGTTCAAAAGGTCAGAGCATCCGAGCATTCGTTTCTGAAGCCTGAGGTTTACATGCCTCCCTCAGACTACGTGATATTGGAAAATCTCTTCTTGCTCGTGCTCATAGTCGCGCCAAAGTTCGAGTCCATGGATAAACGGAGCGGTTTCATGCGCGAAGTCTTTGTCGCAAACTATCCGCAAGACACTATATGCGGCGAAAGCCTTGCAAGGATGCTAGCAAAACCGACAGAAAGGGATTCGGACCTTCTTCAAGCCCAGGCGATCGAAATTCTTGCTAAAAGCAATCTTATGTTGTGAGTGGGGCTCTACCCGCAGTATATTTTGACCAGCTGAACGCTACTTATAGTCCCCAGCCATTTGACGTTTCGCACATCGATTCGTGTGGTTTGAGGTTCCCTCAGACGCCTCCCCAACAGCGCCTGATTGTCGATTATAAATCTCTGTTGGCGAACGTGATCAAGGTAGGGATGGTGCAGTTGCCATACGGTCGATACTGATAACTTGTAGGATGATGGATATGAGTCCTTCCGGGTGTCGTTCGATCAGATTTGTGGCATCGCGTTCGCTTCGGCCGATAAACCATCTTTCGTCAAGGTGGTGGTGGGGACTTCATCCGCCCCGACGATCCAGTTGCGGCCTCTCAAGGTACCGGATGGGCAGTCGCCTTCCGTGACGTTTGAAATCGGGGAAAACGACGTCCTCAGGTTCAAACGCGCCCTGAGGACTCGCGGAATCGTGAGGACCCATAGTGGATGGATCTCTCCCACTGACATTGACATGCCTTACAGGTAGGACCGCCACACATCTCAGTCAGTCAAGAGGGTCCGCGATTGGAATTCGACCGAGAAGGCAATGCCGTCCCGGATATCTTGGCGTCTGTGGTGAGCCTGTTTGCAACGCGTGCGAGGGAGGGTGCTCATGGGGTTTTAGCGCAAGGTTCAGACTATTGAAAGGTGCATGCAACTCAGCCAGCGAAGTGATGACTCCCTCGAGGACCTGGATAACCAGGATCACGAAGATTACTTGTCTGCCAACGAATCACCGGTATCGCCCTCGGCTCGCCCTACTATCATTGTTAGTAGCATTCCCCAGGAGGCAACTGCTGCCGCTTCCTCGAGACCTCTTCCGACCATACTTCAAGCTTCTCCCGATATTCGGGCTTCTCAGAAAACTCAGACGGCAAAAAAAACTGTCACCACCCTTCTGGATACTAAACTTGCCGATGTCACTCCTTCCCCGAGGGTACCTCGCCAGCCATCAGTTTTCGTTCCCGTCACGCCATCCCAGGTCAAGCACAGGGATGTCTTTGGATCTGGCGACACGGACCTCTCGGAACTCTCTGACGACTCTGAAGCTGATTCTATGAAGGCTCTATCTCAGAAACTCGCTGCGAGGACTGATTCTTTGAATGCTATCACGAAACGTGCTCCCATTCTCGCTGATACTCTTTCTCCTGTTTGTGCCTCTGGGAAGAACGTAGCGAAACGAAGGGTTCTTGACTCTGGTGATGAGGAAGCACTGTCGAATTTCAGGAAAGGTGCCAAAGGTGGCTCGAAATTCGGTGCTGGCGAGCCAAAGAAAGCTACTCCGACTGCTGTGTTCTCTGACGAGGATGATCTTCCTCCCCCTCCTGCTCCCTTGAAAAGTAAGCGTTCCTGTATTCCCATGGAAGAACTGTGTTCACTTTCCGCGGCAGAAGGACGACCTAAAGCTACTAAGAAACCCCCTGGACCTCTCAATAAAGATCAGAAACCACTCGTCCGGGATGATGGCGCTCGGAAGAGGGAGAGGGAAGACGGCAACGACAGCACAGGAAAAGGAGGAGCCCCTGACGCTCAAGAGAATCCTCCTCCCGTCAAACGAGCCCGAAAAACCACTGGCGGGAAATCTGTTGCTATCAGGCCAAAGGCTGTTTCCCCTGTTCCTGCCCTCATTCCTACTCCCCCGAGAGACTCTCAGGTGCTGAAGAAAGCTCGTGTTACTGCTAAGAGGAACGCGAACTACGGTGGGCGCCCTAAATCTGCTCGACCTTCTTCCCCCGCTCGTGACTTTGCTGGACTCTCTGAAGATCGTGATTCTTCCGATACTCTGGATCTGAAAACTGGGTTTGCTGAACCTCATGTCGAACCGGCTCTCGTGGATGGCGGCGACTACGACTACGTTCCTTCTCCTGTCCCGAAGTCCAAACCCAAATCCAAGGCTGCCGAGAAACCTAAATCTACGTTGGCTGGGAAATCTGTGGCGGAGAAGCCGAAGAGAACCACTGTGAAAGCTAAGGCTAAAACTCAAGCTGGAACTCGTACTCGTGCTGCTGCCACAAAGGCTAAGGGTGTTGACGATGAGAAGGTCTTGAAGGTGGATCCTCCTCGCAAGGAAAAACCAAAACCAAAGACGAAGAAGAAAGCAGAGGCTGTTTCGGCGGACGAAGGAGGACGAGAGCCTTTGCAGATTGTATTGTCCGAGGGGTCTCCAGTTGCTATCGAGATCACTTCTAGCCCTCCGGAACCTTCCAGGCTGAAACGGCAACCGGTTTCTCGGGTGACTGTGCAAGAGGTTTATCTCTCAATTCCCCTCGTTCCATTCACGCTTCTCTTATGGTGGCGCTAATCCATTCCGTACTAGGAACGTTCGGTTGGTGTGCCCAAAACCGACAACCGGACGAAGGCCCACTCCTCACCGAAAAAGGATACCCTGCCCCAAGGTGAGGGTGGTTCCCGAGATGAGGTGACTGCGGAACCAGTGGAGGCTGTTCCCACCACTTCGAGGCGATCTACCTCCACCGAGAAGAGAACCAAGGTCCAGATAAAGCCGATCTCGGAGCAGGTGGTCGCAATGAGCGTTGAACTGGAACGGGAAGATCCTGCATTTGAATCCACTAAAACTGAGCGGCTATCTGCGGTCGACTTGCGCGCCACAGATAACTCGCATTTTGCCGAAGCCAACCCTCCAATTGCGGCACCCGGCAACGTTGACCACGAGGTTGAAGTTGAGGTGGAGAGCGAGACGGTGGGTATCGTCACCCGAGTACGCCACGTCGAAAAAGACGCTATGCATCCCCATTGACCTGAAATTGTCACCCAGGATTCACACGAGATGGACCTCGAGCCCGACGGATTTGATCCCATCGTTACCAAACCACCCATAGAGGTCTATTCACATTTTCAAGTTTCAACCCTGATTCGCGCTGAAGAAGCTTTGCAGATTCGACCAGGCGAAATCGTAGAAACACCTCCACTGCTTGTTCGGAAGTTGGTCGAGCCCGAGGAACTTCGCCCACTAGAAATTAATCCCGACGACGGAGAGTCTCCCATGGGCGGAGGTTTCACGCTTCCGCAGCCTATTATGGATCGGATGCCGGTGGATATTCCTACCCCCATAGAAAGGTTACAGATTGGCACAAGGATGGCCGCGATTGCGCAATCGACTCCGACTGCGCTGCCTCGTGGACAGCAGCAATCGGTTCAGACGACATTCAGAAAACCAAAGGTCACATTTGCGACGACCCCGTTCGAGGAGAGAGAAACAGTGCGCCCTGCTCGGAACGATATGACGCCTAGAAGCGGTGCTCAGCGGAGGACTATCTTCGAGGACGATATGTTTGGAACGAACAACGCTTGGAAGCGGATGCCCGCAAAAGCGGACAAGCACTCTGCTCTGATTGGGGTAAGGGTCTTGGCTCCGATTTATCGAATTAAAGGACCCTCGGGGCGCTAATTGACCACGGAAGGTCTTGAACGAGATTCAGGATGTGATTGTGAAGCAGGTCACTCATCAATTTGAGGTTGCTGAGGAAGAGGCGCGATTTGCACGGAATGACGTTCATAACGAAGCGCTAACTGATTTTAAGAAGATGCATTCGCAAAGGTATGTGATCACGAAGGGCCACGAACCGAGGAAAGGTGGAACAAGGCTGATTCGGTGTTTTGTGATCTAGGGCGGTACAATTCAACGCGCTGGTGGACTTGGAAACGACTTATGCCACTCGAGAGAGGAAATTGGCGGCAGGGTATGAAGCCGCCCTTGCAATGAACGCTGAAATCCTAGGGCACACTCGGCAGATGATAAGGGAACATGATGAGAGGAATTTGGTGGGCCAGTTACCGAAAACGCTGAGGAGGACCCCAGTATCTGCATTGATGGCCAGCTATCTTAAGTGACTAAGGAGCAACTGGCCGGTTCATTGTACCATGTTTGGTGAGCGGGGGATAGACGCGACGGTTTACGATTGGACGTTCGTCCGTTATGGGATCTGGGAAAACAGGGAACGTCGGAAACTGGGGTGATTGATCAATGAAATCCTGGCTCTGGCTTACAGTATTAGAGGGATTGGGTCGGTTAGACCGGGACGTGTTAACCCTTGACAACCGATCCGAATAAAATACACCAGTCACGAAACACAGATAGGCCTCGAGGCAGGGGAAAAGGCATCAGAAAATAGTTTGAGCACATGTGCAATCGACTTGGACAGGTACGGGAAAGCTATCGGCGTGCTATACTTATAGCCTGCCTTCCCAAGCTACTCCGGCCGTAGCAGTCCCAGGCTAAAAAACCTCGCCTGCCATTCTTCCCGCCGGGTTCCTTCCCTTCCCCTCTCACCCCCTTGACCATCGTCAATCGCCTGCGCCTTGGTCTCCCAGTCCCTCGCCCACCGCAAGAAAGGCGTTTATGATATCACGAACTTGCCATTATTTGCGTCACTAAATTTAATAATACCCAGCCCACCTACTCGGACCACACGCCACAGCCGATCCAAGCTTGGACCCAGGCGATCTGTCACCCCCTTCCCTCCGGTCGTTACTGTCCCCCCTCCCCCCCTCTCTTCTCGGCTTACAGCGCGGATTATTCGGTTGAGGCTCCCTGCGACGAGACAAAAGGCGATATCACCCAAACGCTCGAACCTCATCTCATCCCGCCCTTTCCCTTGTTCGCTTAATTCTTCCCTGTCTGAACCATCCCGCTTGTTCTCCTCTTTTCTCTCCATTCTCACCATTTCCTCTTCTTGACTACCGTGTCTGGGGCCCTGTCTCACCTGTTTCCAGAGTTTTGAGCTTGAAGTTCAAGGCGGCTGTATAAAGAGAAGAACAAGAGGGAAATGAACCACCGATCACGCCCTGACATCCCGCTGCAATGGCGACCCTCACCTGTCGTACCCCTGCTCCAGGAGAAGAGTCAATCTTCCCTCCTTCCAGTTATCCCTGACCCACGGTTCTCCTTATCGTCACCGCCTGACTCTCCTCCGCCGACTTGTCCCTTCCCACCATTCACCGGCACCGGTAAGGGTCCGGCCAGGACCCGCCTCAGGCAACCTCCCTCCGACGAGCTTCAGGAAATCGGGGACGAAGAGTACGTGCAGAGGCCTTATAATCCTTACAACCTTCCTCCTGCCTCTGTCATTGCCGTCGAAGTCGGATCTCAGCCTCAATCCAACAACTCCCTCTCACGCGTATCCCCACGTGAAGATCACGATGGCCCGGTCATCCCTGAGGACGAAGATTCAGATGACGCAGAATCGCGGGCGATAACCATCTCGACTTTCTTCTCACCGGACCTCGATGCTCGACTTCCACGAACGCCTGATAGCGACGACAACGCGGGCAGACGTGGTCGCCCTGTTGTCCCGAAGCGTATCGCTAGTAGGGGCGCTGGAGGTGCTGTTAGGTCTGTTCCACGGACGACACGAGTCTCGCCCATGACTACGCCTACACAGTCGAGATTCAGCAGGGATGTTCGCGACAGGGACAGCCATGAGACAAGTTTTGCCTGCGTCGGTGCCAAGGCGGTGACAAGCAACTCTAAACGGAGAAACCTCGCTGCACTGTTGGGTATCAAGAGCAAGAGCGCGAACAAGAACGGGCCCAAGGCCGACGAGAATTTGATGGATCTAGACGCTGACTGCGCGCTGGATGCCCGGACTTGGGGAGACGCCATTAGTGATGTCGGGAGTTGGGACGAGGGTTTCTTCACTGCTGGTGGCGGACGGGAAGACCGCGGAAGTGGGGAAGGAGATAATAATCGTCAGTGGACGGAATATCTCCAAGCCATGGGGGATGCTATGACTGTCGTCTCGACGGATTTCGTTATGCCGCGGGCCGCACCAGTACCCCCGAACCCTTCACTTCCAACGATCCCCACTCTAACCTCCCTTTCCCCTCTCGGTCTCGATGACCCAGCTCAAACTACGTCAGTCGTCACCTCGACTCCAAGAACGAAAGAGAGAGCAAAGAAGAGTGCGAGACCAACTGGGAAAAGCATCCCAACTGGATTCCCTTCGCCCACGAAAATGCGCGCAGTTCCCACCACGACTTTTGGCCTCGGATTGGAAGGGCTGGAGACGGAATTGGCTCTGGCGTTGGATACGGATTTTATGGATGTCGATAACTGCCACGACGTCAACACCCTCGACGGTGACGGTGATGTAGATATGGACCGAATGTCGGACGTTACGCCCACCATGACCACGAAAACGACTCTCACGAACTGGAAGACCAAGGAAAAAGGTCAAGCTATGGATATGCAGAGACAACAACAGCCTACTCCCGCGGAATCGACTATTCGTTTGCCCCCTACTTCACTCACTCTTAAGACTCCTTTCGGCGGACCAAGTCGATCCGCCAATCCTACGGTTTCGAATAGCGGGATCCCGACATCCGCGAAACCCTTCCCCCTCCCTCATAACAAACAGCTCTTGTTAACCCGCTCTCTCACCCCACGCACTCCATTATCGGGTTCGAAGCCGCCAGCGCAAAAGTTGATGGGGAAAACGATGATCTCGTTGCCTTCTGTGTCCACTACGACTCTTGGCCCTCGGCCCGCGCAATGGAACGGACCCTCACCAGCGACACCCACACAACAGCAATTGTCACCTTTATCCCCTTCACCTACTCCTTCACCCGAACGGACCCCCTGTCCCCCGGAGAGGTTGAACCAAACTAAGAAACCTGCTCGACCGGTCTGCGTAGCAGGAAAGGCGCTTCCTGTGTCAAACGGTGTTAAGAAGGGTGGGGAAGGGATCGAAAAAGCTGCGCCGATGACTAGGGACATGCCGGTCAACAGGAAGAGGGCGGGCACTATGGATGAGGTGCAGGTGTGTGCCCAGATCGATGAATGTATTGCCATGGCAGATAGGATGGAGGAGGTGTGTTACCTTCTCTCCGGTCGTGGTTTCTATTCTAACTCCACCCATTGTAGACTCTGCGCTCTTGCAGTTATTTTGACTCGACACCATTCACCACTATCTGTGACTTGTTGAAGGGCGCATTAGTGGAGATGATGGCCACAATTGCGGGAGGAGCCGAGAGCAGTCTTGGCAGTGATGGATCAGCTTCTAGCTTGACTGTGACTGAGGATATCCTGCAGTGGAGGCAGAAGCACGAGTTGTTGGAGCAGTCTATTCAAAAGTACGTTCCGTGGTCCGTTCATCATGAACAGGTCAATTAACGCTTCAATATTCAATTTTTAGGAACGTGTACAAGTTTTACCAGCTTGCTGAACACACGTGCAGCAAGCCCCCGAGGATTAGTAAGATGGAGGAGAGGATGGATAAGCTCGTGGCTTATCTTCGAAAATTCAGGGATTTGAACATCCGGATCCTTGTACGCTTCTTCCTGTTATCTTTCTGGCCTTATGATCTAACTCCGAGTCGAAAGGCATCTTATGATAAGCTGCGTGTTCTTCTGTTGAGCGGGAGGCTGGCGTCTGCAGTCGCTCTCGCTCGTGCGAATTCCACCTCGAACTCTAAACGGAGGCACGAGGACATGTCTGTATCCATGTCGATGTCTACAAACCAACGGCCTAAACAGCGACAAAGGCCATCCGCGGCTGGTCCGGTCAAATCAACCAGAAGTGGTGATGGTGCCTCCGCTCGAAGGAGAGCGGATAGCCTTACCGCGACCAAGCCTACGAGGAACCAGAACGCACCATCTCAGACCGCAAGAAAGAACGCGAGCCAGATGATGGCCACGACGCGTTCGACTTCGCTTGGCCCAGAATCTACCGCCGAAATGTTCACCGCGAAGAGCCGATATACCCACACGTCGAAGGGCGTTCAGGCTCAGTTCCGCGATACCCGTGAAAATTCACGGGATACCATGATATCACCTCCACTTACTCGCTCGAACTCGCGTTCTCAGACTTATGGCGATATCCCTACCCACTCCCACTCTCACGTGCACACCGTTAACTCGAAGATGAAGGCGAGCTCTGTGCAGAAGTCCAAAGCTCTATCGCCGTTGGAGAATTTCGTATGAAACATGAATGCTAACGAACATTTCACGACGTTGCACCTTTCGTTCTTGGATTTGTTTCCCCTTCCTTTCGTTTGCGTCCGTTTTTGCTTTCTGGATGTTTGTCATACTAGTGTTGTTGAACACGCTCCTTACGCTGGCCAGTGGCCCACCCTTTCTTTGCGGTGTTTTTTCTTTACTTCTGTTTTTGATGTTTCAGGGTTGAGGATGGTTTCTGTTCATTATATGTTGTAACCGTATGAATACGTAATCGTTAGTTTCGGAGTGGCTTTTATTGCTACATATCAATAGGACAAGCTTAGACTTTCGGGCTCGAGCGGGTTGTGAAGGTGTGATAGAAGCTTGAGTCTTTCGCGGACCGTGACGCGTGGAGGCGAGCAAGTCGAGAGGTGGTTGTTTGGATCAGACGTCGTTGCCAAACAGAGCGGTCGCCCGCCGAGTGGAGCTTAAGCGGGGAAGCGACCTTGGTGTTGTTGACGTACCTTGCTGTCCGACTGACATCTGCCTCACCTTACTGCCCAGCGCCACCACGGTAGGGAACGCGGACTTTTGCTCTATGGCCTTCTTTCGTTCAGTCGCTTATCCAAGTCTCCACAATATAGGATCAATCCCACGAGGGATGCGTCCCCACCACATCCTGATGCAGACCACGGGTGTCTGCTTCGCATTCCTGCTCATTTTCACCCTCGGGGCGAATGGGCAAGAGACCAATTCATCGATACCCTCCTCGTCCTCCACCCGACCGCCCTCGTCGACCATATCCTCCAGCACTTCCGGCGTCAGCTTGGGCGTCACCGGAACTTCGACGGGCACTGCAGACTTCCCCACGTTGAGCGGGTACTCTGATTGCGGTACGGCTAATTCTTGGGCGTGTCCTCTCCTCTGGAGAAGTTCGAATGGCTAACGAAGGGTGTGTGTTGTTTGCCGATGCGTGCCACGCGTGTGTTTAGTCACGAACTGCTTCGCTCTCGCTGTTGCGTCGACTGATTGCTCAAGCCTCACCGCACCTCAATGCTATTGTAATAGCACCAACGTGTGAGTCTCATTGTTTTAATCGAGGCGGGATTTGGGGTGGTCATGTTTCATACGTACGCGGCCGTACACCCGACGACTGCTTATGGCGAGAGATGTCGATGATAACGCGGGATCTGTACGATGAACGTACACGCCCTTCCTTTCATTTCCGAGACCGTTATTGCTTTTACTCTTTTCTTGCTCATTGCCGTCCGTCCTCATGGGTTACTAACGGCATATTCGGGTCGTTTCGCGGTGTGATAGGGAGGGGTTCAAACAGAACATCATCTCGTGTTTGACAGACAATTGTCCGCAAGAGCTGTTGACGGGTGAACAGTTGGCGCAGAGGTTCTGTTATGTTGGACCTTCAGCGACGTCGATTTCGTTCCCTCCACCTCCTTCCTCGTTATCCTCGATGTTTTCGTCGTCATCTCCGCCGCTATCATCACCTTCTCCGTCCTCGACCCTAGCCACCCCGACTGCCACTCGGACTTCAACAAGCAATGGCGCATCAAGTTGGAGGCGGAGCACGTGGGAGAAGGATGGTTCTACGGTTGTGTTTGGGATCCTTATTGGACTCGGGTCGATCTTGGTTTGGACTGTTTCTGCAGCGTAGGGATCTTACGGACCATGTACCCTATTACTTCTCTTTGCCTTAAGGTTTGGAGGGTTTAGCGCCCTGTTTCGAAGCCACGTGGTGTTCCCATCATATCGGAGTTTTAAAAAGTTGAATCTCCGATTGAAACGCAGAGATGGACTTGACTTCTCCTGGGATTGTTCGCTGTGACAGATCAAAATCGTCGCCTGCGTATGAGTGTGACCGCTCGCGCAACGGAAGCGTACACGGCTCTGATGTCTACTCCTACCACACAGTACAAGGGAAAGTTATCAAACAGATCCTGGCAACAACTCCCTCCAGAGATCATCCGGTACGTGTCCTTCTCCTTTTCGTTTATCGCCACGCCCCATTCCCCTTCCCTTTCATGAACCCACCCACCCGTACACCAAACTTCCCGTCAATCTCGCTAGGCGAACACGGATCGGAAACGCTGACCTCTCCTCTCTTTCTCCTTTCATTTCAAACAGTTTGATTGCCACCAATTACCTCCTCGATATCACCTCACATGCATATTGTCCGCATACTTGGGACGCGCGGGATGCCTGGCCATCCAGGATGGTCTTTACTCTAATCCGGGACGCAGTCCAACTGGAGAGGCTCATGCAAATATGTCCACCGTGGTCCGCCGCTCGTGAGTGTCGCCCTATTTTTCTCTTCCTGTGGTTCTTTGGTGTGGTCCTCGTATGGGGAGTGGCTGAGAACTGTCGTCGGATCTGCGTTCTGACTCTCTCGATCATTCATTCGCAGTCGAACTTCATCCGTATTGGCAGCAAGGTTGCGTGACCTTGGACCCCCACGATTTCCTCTCCGACCATGCGGTCATTGCCCCTCCACAAAATGCCGGCTCGCAGCTCATCGTCGTCCAGCGCCTTACCCCCTACCGCCACTTTCGTCTCATCATCAACACCTCCTGCATCATCTGTCGCATAAATTACCCTTTCACGAACCACGGGCTGGGCGAGGGTCGTAAACCCGTCCGCACCGTTCCTCTCGGCGTGATGAAGATGTGCCGTGTTCACAAACGCGCCACTTCTGCTTTTTGTGGCGTTTGCTTACGCGACGCGCCGCCATTTGAAAACGAAGCAGGTGGATCGCTCGTGTCGTGCGTCGAGAACGACGATGTCGAGACTTGGCCTGGGGTCGAGGCGACTTGTCGGACGTGTCGAGAGGAGGCGTTACTGAGACGCGCTATGAGCAACCCTCGCGATCGTGAAGCCGTTGGAGGACCGCGGTGGGAGAGCCCCGATTGGGAGACGCGTCAGACGATCGACACTTTCATTGAGATGGGCGAGGGAACTATTACTGATGTCATCAATGTGGCCCTCGAGAAGCATTGGCTCCGATCTAATACCAAGCTCTCCAACTTACTTTCCCAAGCGCTGGCCGCCTCGAGATATGCCTCTCGAGAGGACGCTGCTGCCGGAGGTGGTGGATACGACAGCGAGGAGTTGAGCGATGATGATGAGGACCCAGAGTTGTTGTCCTTGACGGAGGACGCTGGTGGGGTCAGGGATCTGGCCATCAACGATTGGGCTCGAATCAGGATCCTTGACGGTCACTGGTACAGCCCTGCCGACCAGTACTACGGAAATCGCGTTCCAAACAGGCCTACTGTCGTTCCCGCCAATCATCCATGCCCTTGGACGATCGACGACGTTGCGATGCAGGAGATCCAGCACCCACAGCTGGAACTCGTCCGCTCTGAGGTTCCTAGCTCGTTCACCCTGTGTGATCAAGTTTATAGAGGCTACCAGAGGCAGATGCGGTTGATCCTCGGTCCAGCCATGCAGAACGTGGTGAGGAAGTTAGTGGTGGAGTGTACCATGGATGGCGCGGATCCGGCCTTGAAGGCCACCCGGATGACGGTCGAGGAGATCGGTCAGGAGCTGAGGAACGAGGGTGTATGGTTCAACGGTGTAGATTGGCTCGAGCGGAGGGCAAACCTCCGGCGGGAGGAAGCGGACAGGGAAAGGAGACGTGGGGGCGCAAGGCAGAAGGAGGAGGACGAGTCTTCAACGATCTCCTCTGTCAAATCTGACGCTTCCCACGAGACCAGTCCCGTGCTGTCGACCACGACTCTTCAGACAACTCCATCACCACCTCCCTCAAACGGTGCCGAGCTGAAAGATACCAAGGAATCCGTAGCTTCCGATCCGCCGGCTGTCGATACGGCACCTCCGCAGTGGCCGATCGCTATCGGACCGAATTTGAATCCACCTCAACTATTACATTCGATCCCGTTCATCCCGGAGACGTTGGAACATCTCCCTCAATACAGCAGGGAAACTTTCATATCGGTGAGAATTAAAAACATGAGTTTTTTTTACCTACAATGTATGCTGACCACCTTCTGACAGGTATGGAGGGAAGTCACGATACCATTATACCACTGCCGGTGTAGGATTTGTGAACGGGCGATACAGGTTGAGAACGTCGCTAACGGCATGGTTACTGCACCTGTCACCACGACCACTGAGAACACGAAGACCAACGTCGTTTCTCCCGCTGTCGTCGAGTCGCCTCCTGTCACCCGCCCTCAGCCGGTCGAGGTCCGCCATGGGCAGCCTCCTCAAATAGAGATCGAGGATAGTGCCGAACAGGAAGTCGAGGAAGAGGACTATTTGACGTCCGCCTCCGTCACAGAGTCGACAACCACAACCGACGCTGCGCCTGCACACGTGCGGAAACGGCCTTTGGAAGAGGTCGACGGCGACGAAGGCTTAGAGTACGCCGATGAAGCCTATGCTTCGGAAGATGCGGATGCGGCAAGTAGCGACGGGGCAGACGAGTATGAGGATGCGGTTTCCCCCCAGGACGCGACTCCGCTGTACGAGAAACACACGACCATTACCCCTCCAATTGCTAACGTCCAGCTTTCCGTCACCACCTCGGCACCAACTACAGCGGTCAACATGACCCCGAACAAGAAGCGGAGGACTTCTGGGACGTACTCACCCGCGGTCTCGCCTGCAAGAGTCAGGAAACGATCCTCGGAGGAGCTAGAGGCTGATGATCTCGAGTACGAGAGCCCGGGCGGGCAGCGTGAGGCAAGCACGGTGACGAAGAAGAGGGTGAGGAAGTCTCCTGAGCTTGTGAACGGGGAGAAGCCACCAGCGGTGATACTGAAGGTGCCGCCTCACCTCTCCTAATGCGGAACCCTTCCTCCCTACCCGCTTCGTCTCATCTTAATGGGTCACTTTATTTTGGGATCTATGGGGGGCCAAGTGCATACACGTGCACACGACCCGTAGAAGAAACGGGTTCGGTCATCAAGGTCCACGCTCCGCATGTGCTCGTCGCTCTTCCCTCCCGATACCCATCGGAAAGCGCCAGTGGGTATGTGGAATGAAGGTGCCACGCACTACCGCTTCTCTTTGCTTTCCCTTTCTCTTTTTTCTTTGTACAACCAACCAACAGACCAGTCGAAGATGCTATCGGGTTCCCTTTTCCTCCCCATACTCTCCATCTCCCCCTTGTCTTTGTATCATTACTCTTATACTTATATGTTGCCATTCATCTGCCCCACTCCCCTCCTATCAGGATCCTACTCTCAAAGGTTATCGTCAAATGCCCTTCTACTCAACCCCTGTGTGCCACGTTACCCCGGTCCCGCTTTTTGTCATTCCCCCTTCCAACTCTTCTTTTCTCTCTTCGCTCCCCAGCTCCCCTTTTCTTTTCGCAACCCACCCTTTTCCCACACCTAATGTTAAAGGAAGCAACACGGTAGAAACTTTTTTCCTGAAACCTCTAAGCACCAGAATCCTTTCGTGTAAAGCATATCTGTCCACTCTCCGGTCCGCCACAAATTATGCAAGCCTATCTGTTAACTCAGTTCCTCGGCCACTAAATTATGGCACTAATCATCCACTTTCTCCTTCCTTTGTCAAAATTTGAAGTATTCGCGTGGTGCTCTAGTTCTTTCTTAACCTTTTGACGTATAGTAGTAGGCTTTACCTCCAGCTGCTGTGTAGAGAACGAACGAATGTACTGTAACCATTGTATACCGTAAACCGGCCGAACCGCAAACCGGCGATTCCTCCGACCCTTTCGTGAGGGCCGTTATCTCTCGGCGCAACGGACGATCAGCACAGTGTCTCGGGCCTGGATGTACAAACTCGTGCGAGGGGGACCTGGAGCCCGGCTTAGGCGATTTCCCACTTGCGGTTTAACGCATGGGACGGAAATGAAAGTGCTGACGACCCGAAGCTATATACTCGTATTCTGTTGCCGCTTCCGCATATGAGCTCGCTGTTCATTAACATTTTCTATATACATCGATCGTGGGAACTTGGAGCCTGAAGCTTGAAATTATGTGTTTCGTGATCACGCTGGGGACGCCATGCCCGGTGGAATCGATATGAAGTCACGGCGAGTATCATTCCGTATCACCAAATTGTCCGTGATAAGTCCACACCTAGAGGATCGATGCAGATTTGTGAGTGGTGTACGGGATGCCGACGGATTTAATCAAAGTCACATACTTAAACGCCTCAAATATCACCGATCTGACTAAGGGGAGATCATTCACCGAACTTGCCTCGTCTCCTGGTTACGGATCTTAGGAGCATGGCCAGATTCGAACACAAAAGCAATCAGCACAAGAAGTGGCAGCGTCTCCAGGAGCGCTTAAAACTCACCATTAGGGTCTGGCCCATCAGAGAAAGGCGCCTTGCTCATGGCTGCCATGATCATGCTGAGAACTTGTCGACAGTCCCCAACGTCCTCCTCACGCCCAAGCTTCTGGAAAGTATCCGCAGCACGAGAAACTTCGGACGCCGCTTGTTCGAGCCTACCCTCGCAGTACCACACCTCCGCCTGTAACTCCATCAGTTGAGCCAGCCAGAGGACGTTGTTGACGGCACGCAGTTTGGCCCGTTCGAGGTGAGTGTTCGCCTCGTCGAACCTTTGTTCCTGGAAGAACACCGACGCCAGGGAGTGATGACTCCGAAACGCTTCCTCGTCCCAATCGTGAGAGGATGCGATTCCAAGAGCCACCTCGAAATGTTCTGTGGCCTTCTCCCAATTTCCCATGGTGAGATAAACGTTGCCAAGGCCGCGATGACATCTACAGGCCTCGAGTTGTTCGATGTTCTCCGGGAGCAGGGTTATCGCGCGGGATGCTGTCTCCTCTGCGGCATCTAGTTGGTCATTCCGACGCAAAAGCTCAGCAAGCTGGGCCAAACAACGGGCTTGGCCGACTGAATCCTTGAGATCTTTGAAGATCTTCAATGCTTCTTCTGCCCGTTGCACCTGTTCTTCAAGGGTCAACGAGCGGGTGACACAACCCGAGTTGAGCAATGTCACAGCAACCGAATGAAGATCCCCCCGATCCCTCCAGAGCTCGAGCGCGTGAGCGAGCAGCCGTTCGTTTCCCAAGCAATCCCCAACTAGCCTTGCTAACGTTGAGAGCCTGAACAAACATCCCGGCTTCGAGGGATGGTCATCGGGCAGCCGCTCGATCTTTGGTCCCAGGATGATATGTCGTGGTTTGTACCACTGGAGGAGATCCATGAAACTGGCACAGGTACCCCAGACATTGACTGTGTCTGGATCGATAGATGTGAGGACATCAAGTAGGTACTCGACGTTCACATCCTCCGACGCGATCCACCGGGCTTCTCCAAAGTCGGGCCCCTCGGGATCCAAAGGAATCGACAATCGGGTGAAGTAACAATCCTTCGTCATGCAGAGAAGTGGAGAGGACAGGGGATCCTTGGGAGAAAGATAATCGCGAAGTGGCGCGAGCATCTTGATGAATCCTTCGCTTCGATACGCCAGAGAGAGGATGCAGAATTTGTCAAATATGACATCCCTGTTCGAAATGGCCGGAAAAAACCAGTCGAGGTTCCTCTCATCGACGCCTTGAGGAAAGAAAGCAACGACCCCGAGAAGCTCTCGGGCGCCAAGGCCAAGCTCCTAGAACATCGGGGATGCAAGTGAAAGCTCGATCGTCGCCGCGAGGCTCTTGTTGTGCTCCGTCTGCAGTACGCCCGTCCGGCGATTCTCCCACTCTCTGGTCAGACGATCGATTCCCCGCTTGCTCTGATGTGCAACGGTAGCGAGCAACGTAATCGACAGTGGGTGGAAGTCGAGTGTTTCGAGGATGTTGTTAGCCGAATCTGACTGTTTCCCGTGGTCGTAGATGTGGTAGAAGGCGCTGCATGCAGCCTCCCTCGACAATGTTGGGACTTCGAGAGTCTTGCAGTTGGAAGGAATGATGGAGATCCGAGAGGTAATAAACAGCCAGATGTTACTGAACTCGCTGAGCTCCTCTATTGCAGAGTAAACCTCATCGGAGTGATGTCCCTGCGGATCAAGTATCGACTCGGCGTTGTCGAGGACTATCAGGATTTCTTTCGATGATAGGAACGGTCGGAGGGATACCAAGCCATGAGGATTTTCGACGGATGCACCAATGACCTCGGAGAGCCGGCGGAGGAAGTGGGTGAGAGAGGCAGGAAACTGGTCACAGCGAATGAATCTACGATCGTCGCCAAAGCGTTGTTTGATGCGGTCGTCGTGGAGGACTGTTAAAGCGATGGACGTCTTGCCGATTCCACCAGCACCAGTCAGGGCAACTGGCGTGAGGTGCTCTGCGAAGCCAACGATTTTCTCGATTAATTCGTGACGTCCAAAGAAGATCCTTGGCGGTCGAGGCGGAGATTCTCCAGATACGCTAGATGAGATCATGAGGTGACGAATACCTCGGAATCATACAACAGCTGCTAACCTGTTTTGAGTCTGGGGAGTGGTCACTGTTTGTTCGGAGATATTGAAGAGTTCTCATATCGCTTACTGCTAGATTTTGACCCCTATTATTTTAATGACTTTTTAGGGCACGGTGCATTTCCTCAATTTCGCCCTGAAGTCTGGAAACAGCGGTCCGGGTTTTCAGGACGTTGGAGTGGATATCCGGAATTGACCCAGATATTACTCTTGGTGGCGGAGCCGGTGATTCACCAGGTGCACTAGATGTAGATTATTAGACACCGAATCTTCGACGAGTGAGGTTGCTGACCTGGCGTAAGTCTTCTCATGACCGTTTAAGGTATTGTGGTAAATTGAGGTGCGGGCGTGATATCGCACCTCAGGAATGGCGGGGTGGGTACCTGCAGCGTTCTGGTGATCGGTAGAAATGGCCATATTCGTGCTCGAGGCATCATGGCGGGCTTCAGGAATGACGATGCCGGCATTCAAAACATCTTTGGGGACGGCGGGGTGGGTGTTCGAGACGCTGTGGTGAACGCCGGGGATGTTTACGTCGGTGTCTATTGCGAATTCGGTCTGGTGGTGGAAGGTCAGTAATCTTCAGACAGAAGCGAAGGTACGCGCCTCGAGATCACGGCGAAACCTTTCAAGGTCTGACCTCCAAGTGGAAATCGCCTTTTTATCGTCTTTTTTGTGGAGATGTTGAGAGATCGGATTCCGTTTACCCCACTCAACGATCTGCCTCTGGATTTCGGTCACGGTCCTGGGATTGGAAGTTCGGTGAGTAGAATGAACTTTGTATGCGTCGTAGGCCCAACTCACATCGACAGTTGGTTAATCCCTTTGAGGGCAGCTTGACTGGGCTGCCCCGCCTGGCTTTCACTCACCCTCCGGGCAAGGACTTGGTAGGCGTCGGCGCAGATCAGCCCTAGTTCGACGCAGTCCGGTTTGTTGATCATCGAGCCCTACATAGATCAGCCAACAATGAACGCGGGCAAGGAGGACACCCACTTTGATTGAAGTGAGAAGCACGATCGCTGGGCCGAACGCGTCCTTGGCTGGTTTTGAAGTGATTGCGTCCCTCGCAAGGTCCAGGGCGTCGATTGCAGCATTCAAGGAGGAGAGATGATCGTCGCGTCCCATCGTTGAGACGCAAGGCAGCCTCGGGCGAGGAGGGATGGTAAAGGTTGCGAATGCAGGGCCCAGGCCAAACCCCAGTTGGAAATGAGCGTCTATCTCTTCACCGCGCCCACACCCATTGGGCTCTTGAGCTGGCGGTGGCTAGTGTGAGTTGAGGGCGTGCTTGATCGTCTGTGAAGTTCTGGCCTCGAGAAATGTTCAAGTCGAGGCACCTGGGGTCCCCTACTACTAGGGTCTCCTGCTCTGAACTTGTGGCTGGGCTGGGTTCTCTGCCCGGTACTCCGACCCGCATATCGCCGGATTCCGTCCTAGGTTCTGACCTTGTCACCGGTTCCATGCAGCCTCGAAAGGGCGTCTTGTAAGGTCTTGTACCGCTATGAACACGGCCTTGCTGACATGGCACTTGAATGAAGTTCCTCTGAGCCTGGATCAGTTGACGGAATGTACGATGATCATCCTATCCAGATCGGTGTTATTCCGCCAGGCGGACTCAGGCTGAGCTCCAGCCTCAAGTTCAGAAGCGGGGAGATCATATTTTGGAAGGGGACAGTGCCCAGGGGCGACGTGCGAACCCAATGATGACGTCTGCAACAAGGAGGCAGATATTTCGGCTGCCACCTGCAGGGGAGGTCCGTCTCGGGGCTTGCAGCAATCTTCCATACTTCCGAGGGCGCAATTTACTAAAGATTCCTTACCAAGCGGTGTTAAAATGTGATCACATGGGGTATTATGAAAGTCACGAAGAGACAGGGTGTCCGAAGCGTGCCTACACTCAGGCAGCCAGGAGGAAAACAAAAGGAAATGGGTGCCATACGTCGAACGGTGGAAACAACCCCACAAAAGAAACAAAGCTCTCGAGGAGAAATGTTATCATAATCTGGAGTTGTAATGCCAACTTTGTGGAACGAATATGGGGGGGAGCAGCTCAGGAGGTATCTTCCCCGTGGGTAACGAGATTTACGAGAGGGTGTTTGTCACTGTTGGCGTCCGGTAAGCCTCGAGCGGGGGAATATCCTGTGGTCTGACTGCATGGGGTCTTCGGGTTCTTACAAAGAGGAAAAAAAGAAGGGTCAGCGACAGACGACTCTACGATGAGGTCCCATACAAACAAAACCCTTACCGCGAAGATTTTGCACGAGGCTGTACGCATAGGTTTGCTGGGGGGGAAGGATCCGCTTCTGCGCTGCGTTGAACGCTATTTACGTGGCGCTGGGGAGCGACGACATCTGAACGACGGAAGGCTGCGTACTGGTCCGGAGGGACCTTGCTCAGGGGGAACCCCTCCCAACCCCTCGCTCGCGCTATTTCTGCCAAATCCGGAAAGACTGCTTTCAAGTTCGTGGACGGCTGGAGCGTGAATGACTCTAGGTGCGGGAGCAGTATGCTTCCATTTGGGGATGGGTATAACGCCTTGCTAAGGATCGCGTTGTTGCATCGCTCCACGGCGAGAGATCGTAGCCCATCCATGGACTGAAGCAACCTCAAAACGGGGCATTGGTCCGATGGCTTCTCAGGACGATAGTTGCACAGGGTCAGTCCCTTGATGCTCGTGATCGACGTGGGTTCGAGGGAGTCAAGCCAGCGGGATTGGAAATCGTCTTTCTGCTGTCGGCTGCCCATTCGCGAAGCGTGGATGGAAACCACCCCAGCTGGGCCGCTGAGTTGGACGTTGCAGTGCGCGTCAGGGACGCTCAATTTCAAGTTGTCTGCTTTCAAAAGGTGAGGGAAGTTTGGATATCGGGCCGGTAAGAAGTCCAGCATGGTCCGTGTATCTTCTCCAGGAAGGCTGATGTCCAATTTGACTTCCTCCACAGATGGCATGAAGAGCAAGGACAGCAGGCGCTCCGGGAACCCTCCCGTCTCATTCGAAAAGCTCAGCTTTTTCATTTGCGGGAGCGAGACGACTCCTTGGCTCCCTGGAATGGGCATCGTCGGACCACAAAATTTGACGGAGACCTCCTCCAGCAACCTGGCCGATGTGAACACCCTGAAAAGCTCAGACATGTAAAAGACGTGTGAGTTTGTGACAAGGGTGAGGTGAGTCAGGGCGGGGAAGTTGAGCTCGGAGTTGATCCCAACTAGGTGTAACGATCTCAAAGCGGGTGCAAACCCGCCAAGGAACGTTGCTGGAATGGATGGGGGGAACGTCTGTCCGGCCCCGAGATGAATCTCGAGATGCTCCAGTGTGGGTGCGGGGGTAGTTATTTGGTGGAAAACCTGCAAGAGGTCCTGCGGTCTGAGTCGGAGTTTGAGGGACCCGAACCTGTCAGTCGCGGACTTGAGGGCGAGTACTGCCTTGGTATCTGAATATAAATCAGCGTCCACGTAGATTGGGACAAGTTTGGATCGTTCGAGGTATCGCAGGGTTCGAACCACGTTGTCACATCGAAATTTGGCCCAGAGTCGGGGAGAGGATAACAGAATATCTCGCCAGCGACGACAGACGCATGTGGCCGTGAGAAGGTCTTGTTCCGAGGCTCGCACTGCGAGGATTCGTTCGAGCACATCCCCCGGGAGGCGGCCAACGGGAGAGGTAAGGTTCCTTAACCCTTTCGCCAGCGAGAGGATATCTGATGCTTCCTTTTGCAGGGAAATCACCTGAAGGGGCACACCCTGTAAGTAATGGGCGATTCCCACCGCCAAGCCCACCTACCTCCGGAAGTTCGAGCCCCAAAGAGTTCCTGAACGTACCGCCGGTCAGCATCACTCGTCCTGAGGACAAGTGTCGTGACATACCCAAGGCAATTCGAAGAAATCCCGCACAGTTGTTGCTTGAGTTCCTGGAATGTTTCCAGGATGGATGAGGTATTAGACATGGAAGGAAAGGAAAATGTCGGACCCGAGAGACTTTCTTGGGGCGTTTTAAGGGGCTTATCATAAACACGCCTGTTCATGCTGTACGGGCGGCGTGCCCTCCTTCGGCGACATCATCTCGATTCGATCATAAGTTGGCGGGAGTGGGACTGAGGGCGTCATTTCTTCTCACGATTTTAACGCCATCCAAAAGACTGGTACCCCCCAAAACCCCGCTTGTTCAACAAGAGTGGTCATCGTCTTAATTCTGGACACCTTAAAGTAGATTTGACCTCCCTGTTCATGATTTTTTACCTGGCGCAGAAGCTGCACGATGCCATCGGACGGATCGCTTCGGATGAATGTGCTATTCTTTCACCGCCTCAGCGTTCTATGGCTCCCGTCCTCGCCCTTTCAATGCGGGACTTATGAGGGTCATGTACAACTCAATAGCCTCCAGGTTCATTAAATCACACAGCCGTGTACTTTCCGCATGGTGCTTGCGTGCCAATTAACCGACCCTGCAGCACGTCGTGATACTCATAGCCACTTATTACGTCCATGTCGCATTCTTCATGAATTGACTCGGTGTGTACACGTGAGCCCTGCTATTGCTTGGCAAAAATTCTGCAGTAGGAACCTAGTTCTTGTGAAAGCTGTGCGCGCTTAGGTTGGAATTCAGCCTCGAATTCAGAGGCGAGGAGGACGCGATTTGGAAGGGGACAGTGGCAACACCTAGGGAGACGATACGCACGCTGCCTGGTACTCTTGGGGCACAACTCGCCAGAATGCGACCCAAGCTCGAGCAAACTTTCGAGTCCAGTTCGTGATTTCAAAGGGTTTTACATCGTCGAACGAGTCCCCACCCGTCACACGGCCGTTTGTCTACCCATCATCTAGACATGCGCCCATGAGGTGTTAATAGTTCAAGCCAGTTGGCGGTGTTCCGCAACACCGATAGACTGCCATGGACTTACTGACTGTATTAATGTGTAACGGTTTGTAGGTTCAAGAGGACCCCGCCAATTGAAGGATGGATTGGCACAGACCGCACGGCAATGTCCGTCGTCCGTGAATTGGAAATTTGATTGGGGCCACGAACTAGTATTCGTGCTGTGAAATGGTGGGACTTCGCTCATGCCCAAGTTTGTTCTGGTCATAATACAATGGCTTGCCATGGGCCGTTGAGGGCATGGCCTATGTAAGCGCTCCAAGACGACACGCGCAGGCCTGGGCCCCTCCCTCGTACTTATGGAGTGCGTCTCTGATCTGTTTCGTCATTCCCCAGATCCTACGAAAGTCACTGTGTGAACCTTCAACAAGTGCGCGTGAACCATCGGAAGAGGGATTTCCAGAGACTTGGACGCCAATGTGCGATGATGCAGCGACGTTCGGCGAATCAGTCACTGCATCGCGCCTACAACCTTCAAGTGGCCGACCGCCCAACGTCAGATGGTCCCCCGCCGGTCACCCTCAGACATACCTAGCGGGTTTCCGCCAAGATCCACATCGGGATGAAAGCACTCGCTGTCGTTTGACAGGCGCAGGACGTCGCGACGCGAGCGGAAGAGAACAACAAGGCAGAAACGACCACGATGGGGGAAACGGTGAGCTACCGGTGGGACTTTTTAAAATCCCGTACAAAGTTCCGAACCTCCGAGCCCGAAGGTCCTCCTACCCTCGGTGCATTTGGGATATAGCCGGGAAAATGCGACCTAGGTCCGTTGAAAGTCCCAGACCGGTGGACCAGAAGTGATCAAGAGGAAGTTAGACTAAGATGAAAAACCACGTGGCGCCTTTCAGCGAAGTATTTTTCTTCTACATTAGAAGTTAGGAGCTGGGTTGGCTTCAGAACCCGAGCGTTATTTATAACTTGCCACCACGGGTTCCAGGCCTTCGAATGCTAATATGAAATTTGCCCCTTCTATCGGCAGGATAACAAGGGCCATTCACCGCGGGTGTTGTTGATTAGCCCCCTCCCCCCGAGCGGTTGTTGCAGCGATTATGGGCGCACCTGCACAGGTTCAGTGAGAAAAAACAGGTGTGTGGTCTGGTCGAGGAACCGCACAGAAAGCCGAGGTGGTTATGGTCCCGACCCACTTATTCATATGAACGGCGACATGTAACTTTTGCTCAGGACCTCGTTGAAGCAAAAGTGATACGATCATGCCACCTAACGCAAGCGTGCGTATTCCCGAAGAGGCGTCAGTCGGCTCTGCAAGGGATTTATAGCCGGCGAGTATGTCAATGATGCCCCAGCATATTAGGAACTTGAAGGTATACAATACAACACGGAGTCCTGCTAACCGTTCAAACTCTTGGCCCACATAGAAATACACCATCCAAGCCTAGTCGTTATCTGCCTTACACAGCTTATCATATCGGTGCTCTACGCTGCCAACCCACGGCCTCAGTCTCTCCTCCATCCCCACGGGCATAGTCTCCCCGCAAATTACCACGCGCTCGAAAGGTATCTCCCGCGCATGGTGTGACTTTGCGAGTCCCACAATCGCCGCCACACATTGCTGGTCGGATCGACACAGTGGATGAGAGACGGTGAGTTCCTTGATCGGCGGGAATACGACAGGTTCCTCTACGCAGCCCTCCGAAAGGCTCAAGAAGGAATGGAGGTACGGCCGTAGATCGCAGCGGTGGATGGTCAACTCATCCAGAGGGCCCACATGCTGAAAGAATCGCTCAGCGCTACCTGCTATGTGCGAGACGTTAGTAGGGCTGACGGAAGGGAAGCTATGGCAGATGTGAAGGCGTTTGACATTGGCCAGTTGTGGGTGACTTCGGATAGCCATAGTGGCCTGCTTAAAGACTTCATCGTGGATGTCGACAGGGGACCGGTCAAGAACTTCAAAACTCAATTCGACCACAGCCGCATCGAGGGATCGGAAGACGAGCTTGCATGTGATGGACGGTTTTATCTCGAGCCTGACTTCCTCAACCAGACTTCTCGTATACTGGCGGACGATCGCATTCCACGAGTCAGAAGCGGGGAAAATCTCCCCCGGTGTCACGGCCTCAACTTCACTCTTGTACACGAGCGATGTGTATCTCGAGGAAGGACACGAAAGATGAGCCGCAAGTCTGTAACCTGGCCTGCCATCGTTCACGATTAGGGTGAATTCTTCGACGTTGGGGAGGAGGACGACCCTTCCTTGAGGAATGCCTTTAAGCGATATGTGCGCAACAATATCCATGTGCACCCTTCGCAACATCGGCGAAGCTTGCAGGAAATCGAGTAGTTGCAAGGCGTGGAATTCGTCCCATGGCGCGGCGGATAGGTCGAATGAGACAAGGTTTGGAAAAAAGAACTGGCTGAAGGAAGGTGACCATTCTGACTTTGAACTGAAGCGGAAGGCTCTCAGGTTTACGGCATTGGTGAAAAGGGGAGTAGAGGGAGGAGCCATCATATTGGTGTCGCCCGGACTCTGTTCCTCGGTGGTGCTGATTGTGAGGGTATGCAGAAGCGGGAGCGGTCCTGAGAAGGCCTCGGAAAACCTCTGGATGTCCTCCCAGTCGTTGGGCAGGATATCAAGGCACTTGATTTGTTTCGTGTGGGAGGGGAGCAGTATTGCGGTACTGACGGGATCCATTCGATCGACGATCACATTGATCGCTGACGCTTTTGTGCGTTCGAGGAGGGTTTTCAAATATACCTCGCCCTTTGAGAGGGAAAACTGGGACCACAATTCAGCGCGTTGAAGTAAGCACCTGCGCCAGTGACGGCATACGAAACTGGCACGGAAACGGTCCTCTTGAGAAATGAGGTGGGTAGGTATGAGGGAGAGGATATCCCAGGGGACGCAGTTGATGGGAACGAAGGAGTTCCTCCATTCACGAATAGTCATCAACGCTGTCGAAGTATCTTGGTCAAGTTGAGAGACCTGATCGAAGGTGAAGCTACGGAAGAAGTCAGCAAACGCTCCACAGGACCGAGATCATCTTGGCGACATACTGCGGGGAATACGCTGTGCGTTTCAACTCCTCGTTTAGTGCAAAGACGAGCTGCGAAAGGGACAAGCCGCTTCCAGGATAAGGACGTGCGTCCATGGAGGGAATGAGGCTCGAAGGATGATATTGCCAGTGGGGAATCCAATGGTAAACACCCCGAGTAGCAGGACTATTTGGAAGTGTGCATTCATTCTCTATCCCCCAAGCTGCCTTATATACTTCTCGCTAGAGTAGGAACTACGGGACTCCGCGGTGAGCCAAAGAGTGACTTGCACGGTTGAGGTTTGAAGGTATACGATGAACGTTTATCCGGAATGGCAACATCGGAAAATGATGTGATAGACGTTGCAGCTGTTGTACCGCATCACAACCGTTGCGTCGCGTTTATAAGTACCAGCGATACAACGCAGTACAACGCCCTGACTAGTATTCCTATGAAGGGGCCACGCGGACTTCGGATACACATGGCGCTACGCTTCAAGCCATCCATCAGCTAAGCATAGAAAGTTTTGCAATTGACTGTGATCATGTGAGAAAACCCTAGTGGATCATAATAGGTTATAATTCATTGCATCACAATACGTACCCAGTCCTATGCGCCTCTCAGAAAATAGGCAACGAATTACACACACTAGCCAGGTCGTAATGGGGTTACAGGCCTTAGCGGTAAGTTACCAGCCAGGCCAGTGGAGAATCCTCGGGGTGTGGATTGCCGATATGTAATTCCACCCTGAAATCTAGAGGGCTTGTGCCTGGGCTAGACTGGGCCACAACACGAATGTCCGTATTGGGGGCTGGCCGTCTGTGTGCACGAGCGGCTCCATGGTGTGATTCTCAGTAGGGCATTCATAACGAAGGAGAGTTAGGAAAGCGGAAGACCGTTAAGGAGTGCATGTGATTCTCGAGAGAAGGATTGTGGACGGTCAAGCTTCTTGCCCGGTAGCGGTGGATTGCCACCGAACGGCTTGATGAAAGCAAACACGCGATCGAAATCTCTGTTGCACAACGCAAATGCTCGCAGCGAACGTGTTCAAAAGGGATTCCGTGGATTTGTTGCACGACTTGAGCGCAAAGGGATACATTATCAGAGGCCTCAATCTTCCTCTGCATTGTGCAGCTCGAAACAATACTCCGCACTGCCCACCCATTTCCTCAACTTCTCCATCTCTGCAGGCATTCTCTCCCCACGAAGTAGCACTCTCTCCCCACGAAGTAGCACTCTCTCCCCACGAATTAGCACACGTTCAAAAGGTATCCCCCGTTCGTGATGCGATTGTGCGAGTGCCACAATCGCTGAAAATTCGGGATCATCTAGGTTCACTGGATGCGATGTTACGAACTCCTTGATCGAGGGGAAGACAACCGATTCCTCGATTCTCTCGATAGAGCCCTCCGGAAGGACAAGGTAGGAATGAAGGTACCGTCGCAGATCGGAGTTGGAGATGGTGAATTTGTCCAAAGGTCCCAAGGACCTAAAGAGGCGTCCGATTTCCTTCACAGCGTGCGAGATCTGGAAAGGAGAAAACCCGTCGCGGATGTGAAGACATTTTAGGTCGACCAATTGTGGGTGGCTCCGGATGGTACGAATGGCCTGAGTGAGAACTTTGTTATACGTCTCATCGGAGAGCAAATCGTCCCTGTCATCGTCTTCCTCGCTTGCGAAGAGCAATTCAATGGCAGTCGCATCGTGGGACTGAAATGTAAGTCTAAATGTGCTGACTTCGCCGGCTTTTATCTCGAGTGTGGCTTCCTCAAGTGGGCTCCTTGTGTGCTGATGAACGATCGCCTTCCAATTGGCCGGGGTGGGAAATATCTCCTCTGAGAATATTTCGTCAGGGAGCCGTTTGTGCATGATGGATGTGGTTCTTGCAGAAGGACGTGATATGTGAGCCGCAATCTTGTAAGCAGGTCCACCGTTGGTAACGGTTACTTTGAGTTTTTCGGCATTGGGAAGGATGACAACCCTTCCTTGGGGGATGCCTTCAAACGATATTTCGATAAAAGTCGTTAATGACACTTCTTGCAGCATCGGTGAAGCTTCCAGGAAGTCGAGGAATCGAGAAACGCAGAACCTCGAGACCTCCTGCGGCGCCACAAACAAGTAAAGTGAAACGAGGTTTGGAAAGACAAAGTTGCTAGAGAATGGCGACCATTCTGAAGAGTAGATAAAGAGTTCCTTCAGATTTACGGCACTGCTGAGGAGGAGTGGCAAGGGAACCTTCTCGTCGAAAGGCCTGCCGTTCACCATGTCGTTGACGGTAAGGGTTTGCAAGAGTGGGAATGGTCCAGAAGTGACTTCTGAAAACTCCTGAACGTCTGCCCATCCGCTGAATACGCCGAGATGCTTGATTCGTCTGGTGTGTGAAGAAAGCAGCCTTGAGGCGCCAACAGGAACCTCGCCATGGATGGATACGTGCAACGGTGATCCTTTCGTGCGTTCGAGGAGGTTCTTTACATAGACCTCGCCTTGTGAGAGAGACAGCTCAGACCACAAATCGGCACATTGAAGGAAAGTTCTGCGCCAATGGCGGCACACGTAACTGGCCTGGAAACGGTCCTCCTGGGAGGGGAGGTGGGTGGGTATGAGGGAGAGGATATCCGATGGGATACGGTTTATAGGAACGAGCGAGTTCTTCCATTCCCGGATATCCGCCAAGACTGCCGAGGTATCCTGGTCGAGTTGAGATACTTCTTCGAAGGTGAGGCTACGGAGAAAGTCAACACATCGTTCATGGAGACGTCGATTGTATTTCGCAACGTACGGTGGGGAATGTATCGTGCGTTTCAATTCCTCGGTCAGAGCGAAGATGAGTTGCGGAATGGTCAAGCCCTTTCCGGGGTATGTTTTCGTATTCATCGTTAGGTGGCTCTGGACAAGCACAGTAGGCGCCTACTCGTTAAGTTACAAGCCCGCATCTGATGAGGCCTGAGGTAAGCTACGTGTGTTTCGGACGACTCCCTGGTACAGTGGTACTCGCCGACTTTCCCGACGCAGGGGAAATGGAAGGAGAAAAGGAATTAATCTACTTAGAAATGCAATCCATCGTCAGCTGGTTGCTAGATCTAACAAGAACGAACGATCAAATCCTGGAATGTAACGATTGTATGAAATGAGCAGAAGTACATAATGATAGTGAGTGTAGATAGCAGAGCATCGACGAGAAAGTCCATCTTGGAACTGAAAAATGGTGCAGATACGACATGCGGGGGGGGGTCATTATGATGCCGTAGCAACGACAACCCTCGAAGCCAAGTCCATCTTGCCCTTCTTCCCCCTCCCTGGCCCACCTCTCTTCTTCATTGGCACGGTCTGTGCTTCGCCTGTAGTACTAGTCTGCCCAGGTGCTCCAGTCTGGGTCATGGTCGACGCCTGCATCACGCCGATGGTCCCTCCAATACTTCCTGGTTGAGATCCTGCCACAGTCATTTGCTGAATACCTCCACCAGTCCCGACGTTCATGTTGATAACTCCGTTCATTCCGCCCCCGACCAACCCACTCACGACACCAGGGACGCCTCCCCCGCCGCCACCAGTTCCAGATGATGTGGGGTCTTTTTCCTTCTTCTGCTTCTTCTTCGCTGCGGCGTTGGTTGACTTCCCACCAGCGATCTGCCCAAGCGGACCCATCTTTGTTTGAGCGGGAGTTGGAACGTCATCTTGAAGGACGAGTACCGCCAGTAGTTGAGATTGTGAAGGCTGTTGCACGGTTGGGTGGGGTAGTGTTGGAAAGGAGAAGGATGATTGCAGTAACTGCCCTGGGATACCTGTCGTAGCTTGCGTTGTCGGAGGATTTTCGATCCCGATGGGGGGTTGGGGTTTTGAAGGGGTAGCTTGGGCTTGCGCAAGGGCTTCGAAACGAGACTTGTAGAATGGTCGTAAGAGTCCAATGATTTCGTCTTCCATCCGTGTAAATTCGAGCGGGACGAACAGGGGCGGCGGTGGGAAGGGTGGCGGAGGTTCCGTTGGTTTGCTTCTGCAAAGAAAACAGAGACGGCGTGGGTGAGAGTCAAGTAGGTGAAACGCAAGCACGTACGGTAAAGAACTTCCAGCGCCCATCCTCCCTCCTTTCGGACGTAGAAGCTTCTTTGGGACGGAAAGACTTGATATTCCGAGCTCGGAGGCGATGCCGCGAAGACCCAGAAAATCTTCCCCAACCATATCGGCAAACCCTCCCATGACGAAAGGGTTTTCATCACCCTCAATCTCGTCCCCGAAGAGCGCATCGTCATCGAGGAAACCCCCTTCGTTCGTCTGTTTGCCAAGCTGTGAGAGGAGGAACACGAGAGCCACGATTTGTTGGGCCTCACAATCTCTTGGTACGCATTGTCCAACTTTTTCCCTAGCTCGGACAACCTTCCGCCGTATCTCACGACATCATCTTGAATATACCGTTCCAAGTCACCCACTCTAGTGATGCCGCTCTCGAATAGCGTATGCAGGATGACTTCCTGGTTGGTGGAGTAGGCATGGTGCGATACAACGCCTGGTACATTGGACTCACCTCTGGGGACATCTTCTTTCCGTACTTTTCCGACAGAAATTGTATTGTCCGCCCGACGTTTGATAAATATTCCGAAGCAACGCCAGTAAGCACGTCTAAAGCTATCTTGGATGTGCCTGGAAAGAGTGTAAGCGTCAGCAAGAAGAGGGGGGGGTGGGACTTCGACCTTGGAAACCAGCATGCTCTAACACTTTCTCTCCCACCCAATGTAGGCAATTCTCAGCTTCACGCGGACTAAAGTCGCGGTCCTCGTCCAGCCGTCGCGACCATGGATTAATATTGCTCAAAGGCTCTAGGTTTGTCAAAATCGGACCCCCAGAAAAATCGAGAGGTTCTGGCGGTCCACCAAAGGCGGCGGAAGTACCGGGCAACGCAAGTCCACCTTCATCGTTTGCAGCTTCTTTGCTCTCTTTGAGACTGGAGAACTTGGAATGCGTAACACGGAGGTGCCGAACCGTAGTGATGTTCTTGTTGATTAGTCCGAGGAGTGTCTTATTGGCAGCATGCGAATCCTCCTTCGGTACTTTCTTCCGTCGCTTCCGCCGAGGATTTGAGGTTTGAAGAGTTTGTACATGCGCCTGTGCGGCGGTGGCGAATGGGGGCGGACCATCTGGGTTGGAGGAAGAGTATCGCAGAGCAGGGTAACCACTTCCCACAAACTGGTCGCATTGCATGACCTCCCACCATAAATCAACCCTCTGCTTCCCAGCCGAGGATGATGATCGTCGGGACCGTTTCCGCGGCCTTTCTGCACTCGTGCCGTTCCTGAGGATTTGGTATTAGCCAGTCTCGTGCACCACGTATAAACGCCGCCATACGTTTTCCGCTTGTCGCCGGTCAGAGCGGTCTCTTCCTCCGACTCTAGGTCCACAAACTCATCCGGGTCCTCGAGAGTGAATTCCCTCAGCCTGTTTTCGACATTCGACTCCTCATCATCCAGTTCCTCGTCGGCAGCCTTGAACAACCTCATCCCTTCCGCTGTGCGAATAATTGCAGGGCTTTCCGGAAAGGAGATGTCTTTCGATTTCTTCTTCTTCGAAAGCGTGCTAGGTGGGATACGGATCGTGGATTTCGGGGGAAAGAGCGAAGGCACTGGAGTGCCGGACTGGGATCTTGAATGTCCGTTGATTCCGTTGGGTTTGATCAGAATCGTCGATGGTGTCCGTCCAGGGAGGTCGCTGGGGATAGGTGGGTTCGAGCGGTCTTTACGATCCGTAATGTTCTTCAACAGTCGCTCAGCCTTGACCCGGAGGCGTTTCGCACATTGTCGCAGAGGGTGATCCTGTAGGTTCCGTGTGGAAACTTGAGCGATCAAGGGGATGCGCGTAACTGAGGCGACGAACCGGAAGGGCATTATATGTCATACAATTTGACCAGATGAGGTCAAGGTCATCTTCAAACTCCCGTTTGGACTTGTAGGTTCTTGTCTTAACTCGTTTAAGCATTGTCTGAAAGTCCATTGGCGTTGAAATGACTGCATACACGGATGTTAACTGTGGACAACAAACAACCGCCATAGCCGATCGTACTCACCCTCATAGTAATCTGGGACATCACTCTTCGAAACAGGCTTTAAGAACGCCTCCGCATCGTGGTTATCCTATTGAAAGGTGGGCGGTTTAGAATGCTGTTGCGCTGTGCCACTCCCAGCTGAATTTGGTTACCAAAGTTACAGTACGAAGGTCGTTCAAAAGACCTTCGAGTGATTCGTAAAATGCGTCTGAAAGTTTGGCATCCTGACTTTGGAGCTACGAGCCCGCATTAACTCTGCGCGATCAGGAGCAGGTTTGCGAGATGACATACCCTTCCGTCTTTGACGGTGGATAACAGAAGCTTGAGGTCTGTGTCGGCTAAAGAAGCCTTGACCTGACCCTCGGTCAGGGTACGTAACAAGTTCTGATACGCAATGAAGTCAAAAAATGGGGGAGAAACGGGATGAAAGGCGCGTACGTTCATGTGGCTTTATCCGTGGTGGTGGAAGCGGAACAACATCAAGCGTTACCATCGGCATTCGCCGAGACTCCAGAAACGCTCCAAGCGCATCGCCTGGACCTCGAATTTTCCCTGATTTTTTCGACATTCTCCCTCGGACTTGAATCGCGGCCCTGCCTTGCCTCGACGCAACAGGAAAATTATTCTCTTGGACAATTTTGTTCTACGTTTGAGCAGATTTTCGAGAGTGGAGTGCCAGGCGTTGTAAGCGTGAGAACCCCGTTCCTTCTTCAAGTCGATCTCGCACCGAAAACATGTGGTATTGCGTCCAGAAGTCTCTTTCTATGTGTCGGTGCTAAAAGGCATTAGCAAGCACATCTTGAATGCCCAGGTTTCCATCCGCGCGCCCTGCTGCAAGCAGTGGTTCGATTGTGCCGAGTGCCACGCAGAAACACAATCGCACAGGCTCGCGAAGGCGACGGAGATGACTTTCATTTGCAAGAAGTGCAAGAAAGCCTTCAGGAAAGACGTTACGGAATTCGAGGAGAGCGATGAGTACTGCCCCCACTGTGATAACCATTTCGTGATTGAAAAGCCCACCTCCGTCGTTTCTCCCACTCAACAAGATGTTGCAGGTTCTGGACGCTCTGACACCCAAGGCAGCATTAACTGTGGAAGGCGAGGACCCAAGAGTGGACGCAAGGTACGAAAGTTGCCGCGTTTCATCGTGTTCTGGATGCTGACTCCATGCTAGGATGCTCAAAGACGAACGCACAAAGATCGACCCAAGTCGCTCGATTTACGATCAAGACACATCAGATAGGCTGGGATGATTTAAACTATCTGAGTTGGAGTCATCCGCGCGGTGTACTACGGCCAAATCGGTTCTATTCTTCTCTGCTTCACGCGTATATCCACACGTAGCGGTCCGGATGTTCTCAACGAATGCACAATCATCATGCGATTACCCATATTTCATTTCCCGAATGCCGTCCAGGTAACGGTACACACGATTTACGATTGTTATACATATCGGGATATACCAAGAAAAGTATTGAATCCATAACCTCTCGAGGAGTTATCGAGAGGACCTAAGCAGGATCGTCGATTCCTTCATTCAAGAAAACTCCGAGGTCCCTGACGCTCGACACGGCGATGAGTAGTTCATGAGTTTCGCTGAAGCCCTTCAGCATCGTGGCGATCTCCTCCAAAGCATAATCTTCGACCTCCTCGGACCACATCAGCAGCTCCTTCTTGTCCTCGCTTCCCGGAGCCCTGGCCTCCTCCGAACGCTTCTTCCTCTTGTCGGCCATACTCTGAAGCTGACGCCTGGTTCCTTCCATGATACCTTCGTGGATTGGTTGAGGAAGGCCGACAGGTCCATCGATGACGCCCATACATCCCGTGAAACATTTATATAGGGACGAGAGAAAGTTGATGTCGCGTTCAGTCGCAATGCAATTGACAAGCTGGCTGAACGTCGCAGAAACCATCTCGTTCGTCAATGTGCCGCTGTTCTTTCCGCACAACAACAATCGCGGCATCAACCTGTCAAAGCCGGGTCAATGAGTCAGCGAACGCAAGGGTGTGAGGGGCGACCCACAGGGCAGCTGTCTCTTGGACCCCTACATGGAAATAGAACCGCAGCGCGGGCAACACAAGTTCAAAGCTCTGCGTGAGATAAGGCGCAAAGCTTCCACCGAGTGTGGATACATAGACGAGAAGCATCTCCAAGGCTTGGCACTTCTCTTCCAATACCGCGGATTTTATCCCCACGCTTTGACCCTCCAACTTGATCGTTGTCCAGGCGTCACTTTCAAATCGCTCGTCTTCCTCGTCTGGGAAGCAGTGAGTGCGCGGGTCTAAGAATGCATCAGGGTACGAACCAATTACAGATACATCTGCTTTTGCGCTCGCGGCACGTAAGAGAGGTGGCATCACAACAGGTAAGTATGGTTCGAACTCTGGTCCCAGAGCTTGGCATATCTTCGCCCAAGAAGCGACGAGGTATGAACTCAGGAGGGTATCATCATGTTCAACGGGGCTATCTATTATCAATGTGGTCACCCATTTTGTATTCTCAGCGAGAAAGGGTCCGACTCACTTTGAATTTGCATGAGGAGTTCGCATAATTTGCGAGAATCCTCTCGGAATGTATCTCGGCCGACAGCAATCGCTGGTTGGATATCAAGGGAAGGCACCGTAGACAAGATTAAACAGAACCCACCGACCAATCCGGCACATTCCATGGCTTTCAGTCTCAGTTTGTGGTATTCCGACCCCTTCGCATTTTGCAACACGCTCAAAAGCAAGGGCATGATCGCAGGATAGTGCTGACCAAATATCACTGAGCTGAACTCAAATGTACGAACTGTGGCGGTCGGCTCGCACCTTTGCAAACGCTTTCTCGCTAACATCCGCAACCATGGCCAAAGACGTAATAACCTGCTCCTGAACGTACCTCTTCGGCTGTTTTCCGCTGTTAGCTGGCGGGTTTAACAATTTCAGCAACCGTTCCACGATTGCATCCAGGTACAGTATTATGATGTTCGATCCCGATCCTTCACAGAAGTTGATCAACGCAGCCGCTGCGTGCGAGTGCACACTAATGTCAGAAAGGGATAGCCCGCCATGCGTCAATAAATAGGCGATTGATATGGAGATCGCAGTTTTACGTACCGAGCCTCTGGGGCTTCTAACGTGGGTATCAAAGCAGCGAAGATTTGTTGGTGGTACGCGGCCTGTATCACCTCCTGTGGTGCTTCGTTAGCATAACGCAAAACCTGGTGGGATGCAATCGGAGTTACTTCAAGATCTGTGCAGAGTTGACCACTGAGGTCGGAACTTGTGAGCGACGTTGGTGAAGTCTGTGAAATGATCGACCTTACATGCACTGGCAGGCTGCATGTCTTACACGCGGATGACTGTCCTTGAACTTTGGAGTGACAAGACTAATTTGGCAAGGGGTTAGTAGAAATCCCAAAAGAAAAGCATGGGAAAAACACACTCGACGACTATTCCGAGTTCACGTTGCATGACCTACACAAAGGTTTTTTTCCGACGAGAATACAGAGAGCGATTTGTACGAACCTGAGATGTTCCCTCAGCCATAGCTGCTACAGCCATAAGACCAGCGTGCCGCTGTCTCCAGTCGTGGCTCGCAAGCATTGCGGGTATCTGTTGGAAAGCGGAGGGTAGGACAGCCTCCCCCCCACATGCACAAGCTATCCGATCCAGCGCTTGTTCGTACTCTTGCGGATATGTGTCGTCCGTGGGATCGTCAGATGGCTGGGTATTGGCGCTTCAGTTGTGACCGGAGATCTGATATCTGATTGACTTACATCGGCTTCTAGCCAGAGCGGAGTGGAATCCTCTTCGAGCTCCCCCATTCCTTCCAAGCAACCTTTGATTATGACCGGTATCCACCCCTCCACCCGTTTAACCATCGAAGGCTTACTCTCGCTCAAGCTTACCATAAACTCGAGAGCAGCTTTCCGAATCTCCTCGCCCTCTTCATCTCGCGGCTCATCTTTTGCTTTTCCAGCGCTTGCCGGAGGAAAATCGAATGAAAATGTACCCTCAGTAGGGTATGGCTTTGAGATCGTCGGTGTTGGACCAGGATCGGCAGAAGGGAGTAAAAGGGTAGGCACAAAGGAAAGCAATGCGGGCAGGTGAGGTGCAAAGAGATCTGGGCACGTGGCCAAAGGGGTTAATGTTGAGAGGAACTTGGCAATTCGATTGTGAGGGACGGATGGAAGGGTGTTAAGAATCGGATACATCAGGGCTAGAGACTGTGCTTGCTGGTGCTCGTCGCAGTGAGAAAGGTATTCAACTGACGCCCCTAAGGCGGCTAATCGAACCTAAAAAGAATATAAATCTGGTGACCCGAATAGATACAAGGGTGACAAACTTCTATACTCTCCCCGTCTTCTAAACCACGCTGTAAGGTGCCCAGTACAGTTTCGACTTGGAGATCTAGGATTATGTTGGGACTGCTAGTGAAAACCCGATGGGCAATCTCTCGGCTCATGGGATCAGGACTCTGGACCAGCCTGAATATCTCTGTTTGGAGCGCATGCCACGGGCGACCATTTCGCATAGCGTGGTTCGTGACGTCGGAAACAGTGTCTGCAGCCTTCCGCCTGACCACTAGGACGGGTTCGTGGGTAAGCGATTGCAAGAGTAGTCGCTCCAAGGTCGACAGAGTTTGCGCTGAGAGATGATCATAGAGCGTTGTTGCGACGGAGGTGGATGAGTGTTGAGGGCCTGGACGGAATAATAGTCTACGCAGCAAGACAAGGGAGAATGATCTCATCTAAAATGGGGAAAAAATTAGACGTTGATCCGTCGGCGCAGATGGAAAAGATGTAGGAGATCATTCGGAGATTAGAGTATTACAGCTGTAACAAAGGGTCCTTCGTCGGAAAAGCAACATGCGAGGGACTCTCGCGTCGGTTGGGAACACGGGGGAGGGGTATGGGAGACACGCGCAGCGAGCGGCTAGATACAATCTCCTAGGATTATGGGCATACTCACCACCTCTGTGTCTGCGGTCGTAGCGAATTGTGCGAGCGCAAGGAGATAGAGCTCTGGCGTTTGGGCCAGTCTCTCGTTAACGGCATTTTCAGCACTGGTAGAATGGTCAAAAGCGGGTGCGGCGGAGTCTTGCGCGATGCATACTTTGAGCGGATCTGATTGTCTCCCAGCACGAGATTGGAGAGAATCTGGGTCAACTCAGCAGTGACCTCCTGCGGTACAACTGGGTCCATCGAGCTGAGTCGACTGTTTGAAGAGATGATGTCGAGTTTGGGTTCAAGGGCAAAGAGTGCAATGGAGGTGGAAGACGAAAAGCGTCTACACAAAAATCACTTCATCGGGAGAAATAAAAGCAAATTGTATCCTCCGACTAATCGGGCGCTTCTGCGGAATACTAGCGAGGGCTCAGGGTCATCCCGCTGAACCCTAGGTTGCCAGCCAAGACGTAACGACTGCCATGAGACAGCTGGGCACATGAGGGTCTTTCGTGGACCCAATCTTTCCGGATATACGGGCCCGAGAATATGCCGGTTGTTGGGCATTAAATCGATAACGAGAACAAATGCGAAGTTTTCGCCCTTCTCAGGCAGTCAGCCCGGGTTTCTCCCAACCGGGCCATGCAAGTACGACGTAGGCACCCATTGAATCTCCCCACGAAGAGCTTTACGAAGTTCGTGCAAACCCAAAGATCACCTCAGGCGCAAAGCCCCGAGATTTTGGGTTCCTGATCGGATGATCACTTGTACTCATCCATCACCTGTCCTGCCACATGAATAGTTCAGAGTCAGACAGCATCTGGCCCGCATTTCATGTAGTGTACCCATCGCTGTCTGGTGCAAACGATGGCTCATGGTGGTGGGGTCAGATACAAGCGTGTTCTGTCAGGCTTTAATCCGGACAACCGGAGCTGTTGAGTGATATGGGTGCGTAGACCAATGGTGATGGAAACGGCAACAATTCACCCATGGGTTAGACCCGGGATTCACCGCAGGACCCGGCGTCAATGCAGGTACGCACTGAATACTGATCCTAGGATTGGCCGCCGAAAGTTATGAGAATGACCGGAGGCCGGCAGGGTGTGTTGCCGATCCTCCTGCGATTGCAAACTCAGCCTCCACCATGAAACGTCATCTGTTTCCCACTGAGGAGAAACTCCAGCATGCATGGACAACCTGCTCGAAAGTTGACGATCCTGTGGTGGAGAAATTCCTGCTGGACGATCACACATTGGGGGCACATAAAGTCGCGTCTTCGACATCCCACCACCTTGCTTTTCCCCCCAGTGGCGTCGGACCAGCGGCTCCGAGCGCCGCCTGGGAGGCCTTCTACCCGAAAGGGAGCATAAATCCCAAGAATTCAATCCCTGGCGGCTTCGGATTTTACCTGTCTGGACCCCCAGAATTCCGGGCTGGCCTGAAAACTGCGAAGGAAGTTTTATTCAGTTATTCGGTGATGTTCGACAAGGAATGGGACTTCGTCAAAGGCGGTAAACTACCGGGAATCTGTGAGTGTGGATCATTTATTGCACCCATATTCTGACATCTGTCCTCGCCCTGGAGTCGGCGGGGAGGGTGACTCCGCATATGGGTGCTCAGGCGGGCGCAAAGACGACAGATGCCGATGTTTTTCTCTCCGGCTGATGTGGAGGTCTGTCGTTGTAATTTTCCAGGAATAAATACGTGGTTAAGCTATGTTATGAACAGGCAGGAGGGATCCGGCGAGGTTTATGCTTATCTGCCAGAGTTTGAAAAGAACACCGAGATCCTTCTCACCGTCCCGCCCAAATCCTACGGGAATCCCCAGTACGGGTTCTCTGTTGGCCGAGGCGCATTTGTATTTCCGCGGGGGCAATGGATCACGGTTGCCGAAAGGGTCAGGCTGAACGACCCGGGAGAGGAGAACGGTGACTAAATTCCTGTCTCGATGACGTGTTCCTCATCCGACGCTCAGGAGAACTTGAACTTTGGGTCGATGGAAAACTCGTTATTTCTGTGGGAGAATTAATACTTCGCGTGAACACCGCCTCCAGAGTCCAGGGTGCCCATTTCGAGACCTTCTTCGGTGGTAAGACCTCCGCTGCGCTCATTATAAACACTTCTGAGCGAATCGTAGGACATACTGAGGATTGGGCATCCCCCAAAGACCAGAGAGCGTGGTTTGCCAACGTGTCCGGTGCGATACTTGGCTGATGGGTCAGGTGACCTGGAGTTTACGATGTGTAGTAATCGTGTGAATAATTTCCGGAATTTGGGCACAGGAAAAGTTTGATGCCGATCGCATTCAAATCCCTCCCACCGCGCTTTCCGTGAGGTCCATTTATCTACTGCTCAAAATGTCCGAAGACCCAACGAACGATGAAGAAGAGCGCCCAGCAAAGAGGTTCAAGGTCTGCTAGCCAAAAATGTTGTGATACGGTTGATAGAACCCGTATTTCTCAGCATCTCTCGTACAAGCAAAGCCTGAAAGATGTCCATCTGCCCTCCGCTTTGGAGCAGTCACGTTTTGACGAAGATATTGCAGTAAGGATCATTTGGGATCCCAAGCCTCGTGCAATCTGACGGAGAATACAGGATAATGATTCGCATTTCCACCAAGCAATTGACCACTGGCGGCAACTGAACCTTGCTCCGAGCTTTATTAAATTTGCGAACAAGGCCGACGGTCTCTCTGCATCTATGCCGTTATTGCTTCATCACCACAGTCAGATTGTGGAGCTATGGATTGCTGCGCTGGATGCTGGGGACAGCGAGGCTTTGAAGCCCTTACTCGAGTAAGCCTCACCATCCCAACCCTAACTCTTCTACCCTGAACCATACCCAGCCTCCTCCAGAAGTTAGCGCACGACCTCCGAACAACGTTGACACCCAACTTTGAGAACCTGGTGTCGAAGCTTGTTCCCTTGCTACGTCGGGCGATACCCTCAGAGGCTCTCACCAGTCTTCTTGCGACCTTCTCCGCCCTCTTCAAGTATATCATGATCCCATCCGACGATTTCAATGTTATTCAAGAGGTCTGGGCATCGTTCCGGGAAGCCTTATTAAAGTCCAGTCCAGAAGTCCGCCAGGCAACTGCTGAGGTCTGGGGAGTACTCGTTCGGAAATTGAAGTTGCCGACTCGGAGCGAGCTTGTGACTTTGCTGGTTTCTGACTTGAACGGAGTTGAGGACTTTGTACCCTGGGTGATAGTGGATGCGTGCAAGGTGTGTTTTACTTAGCTGTGGACCTACCGGAGATGCTCAACCCTTCGGCTAGTCTGTTGCCCAGAGTATACACACTGCTGCACCCTCCATCATTTCACAGATGTTGCGTTGTTATATCGATACACGAGCGCCCACAGACGAGCTTTACCATGTTATCCGCCGCGTCTTGACAGCGTTGATTCACAATGTTGGTACTGCAGAACAATTTACGCCCGCCGCGACTGTGATTTTGGATATGTACAAAACTTCCGACCCCGAAAAGGTCACCAAGCTCCTCCCTGTTTTTGTTACGATTTGCTCTGTCCGGCACGGATCCCGCCTCAGCAGTATGTCATACAACTTGGTTCACATCTCCGTCAACTCACTCATTTCACATTGGTAGCGTCACAACTCAAAGAGGTGGCTGGTACTCTGAGCAGTATCTCGTTGACCGAGGAGAACCGCTCGCCGCTTCTCCAACTGTCCGTTTCACTGCTCATTGCAGGCGACAGTTCACTTTGGGCAACTGTTGGCAGAGAGATAATCGCCAGAAGCTGGGAAACGGACATCCCCTTTGCTATTGAGCTCTCGGCTTCCTTGTGTGAACTTGGTTGGGGTGGATGGAAATCGTTCGGCTTGCCGCCTATCCTGAAACATACACATCGTGCCCTCGAAATCACCCCCACCAGGATGTTGCGGCTGCTTGCTTGGGTGGTTGAAGAAAAAAAGTTGGCTACCGTAGATGCCGTTTGGAAGCAAAGGGTCGAAGGGTGGGTCGAGAAGAGGCTTCTAGCGGCCAATTGGCATGGTTCGGAAGATGATGTGAGTGACAATTGCTGGGAGGGCCTTCACAGAATCGAATAACTCTTTCCAATCAGGTCAGCCACCTACGTGACATCCTAACTCTTTCACCGCTGCTTCCCAACGTGAATAAGATGCTCGACGGAATTCTCCAGCAAGTTGTGAACACAGCTGAATCGTTGGAAGACTTTCAAAGAACCCCGTACAACGCGTCATTTGCGCTGGGAATGTGTTTGAAATCGTTCTCTAACCAAGCGAAGTCACCGAAGCTGAACACTCCCCCCTTTGACTTGGCCGATATGTGTCAACGATGGGGCTGGTCCGAGACAGTTACGGGTTCTTTGGTATCCTTGACCACTTCAAGGTTCGTTGCAACTCTGGCAAAAATTTCGGTCCCAAGAATGACGCCATTCTAGTCCTGGATACCTGAGGCCGGCGCCGTTGGAGAGTGTCTATGCAAGCCTGAAGCAGTCTTTGCTGTCGCACTCTCAGTCATTACGGCTAAGCGTTCTGCGTATCCTTTCTTCCTCCCTTGTAACAAAATCACCTGAAGAGAGAGAGGTGATTAAGAGGTGTTTGCAATGCGAGAACACCTCCATTGATGTTCAAGGCTCTCGGGAACGTGTGCTTTGGATTGGGAGGATACCTCAGATTGTTCCAGATGGCCGTTCTGTTGCCTCCGACATTGCCGTCAACTGGTTGGTTTGTAAGCAGCATTAGTTTCAATCTAGAGCCTGCACAAATCTCACGGCATCTCGTAGCCCAGCTAAAAGTAAACCTACGACCACTGTGGGCCCCGACCATGAAAGCCCTGTCAGAACTCTCGAAACGATGTGATCCCGTTGTCTGGTCTGCTATCCTTGAAGATTTGCGTCGGCTATCCGAGGGTCAAAGTCTCGAGTTATCTCCTGAGTGGGCGAAAGAACTCCCCGATGAAGTTGAAGACGTTATCCAAGAGGAGGAGCGTACATGGCAAGATCCTTCAGCTCACAAGATGCGCGTTACAGTTGCCAGCTGGACAAGTGACCGAGTTCCAAGGCGGAAAATTGCCAAGGTACGCTCGTCGTCACAAGCTCCAGTCGCGTATATTGAGACTGTCGACAGGTACAAATCTCCAATGACAGGTTTGATCCAACGTCTTACCACACGCAACTCCTTGGGACATTGGGCGAGTCTTCATCTCTCGCGGAAAAGCACAACCGCGATCTCATCCCATTGTTCCTATCAACCATTCCCGACCATGACTCCCCTGCAAAGAACGATCGACGCAAGTTGACATTATGGCTGACTTTGTTCTCCAAATTTCCCAACCCAAAGGCACTGTATGCGACAGGGGATCTCCGGTCACTTTACACCACGCTATTGTCACATCCAGACAGAACCCTCCAACGACTGGCGCTGAAGTGCATTTTGACTTATCGTTCCCCACATCTCACACCCCATCAAGATATCCTCACGGGGTTATTAGACGACACGCGGTGGAGAGACGAACTCACGAAGCTCAATCTGGACGAAATCGATGACAAGGACCGACCGGAATTTGTTGAGACCTTTATCCGACTGCTGTACGGGTTGATGCTGGAGAAGCGAGGAAACTCGAAGACAGGGGAGCGGCGGGGAGCAGTGATTCATTCATTTGCGGGATGTCGTGATGAAGAGCTTGGACTCCTCGTCGAACTGATGCTCGGTTCCCTTCGCAGGGAGAATCCTCTGGATGCAGAGGGGCAGTATACGAACGAGCCTGTGCCGGAGCCATTTTTGGAAGCGCAGCAGGTCGGGTACCTGAACTTGCTTGATGTTGTCCTGAAGAACCTGGGTTCCCGCCTCCTTCCCTTCTGGCCTGCTCTACTTGGCGGGACTTTGGACATACTTGCCCACGCGCAACAGCGAATCGAAACGGAGAAGCACGATGCCGAAGCACTGGAACCTGAGGAGGAACTGGAGGAAGATTCCAAAGTACCCACAAATACCACGAGGTCCCTCAAGGCCATCAGGCAGCTCTCGCTGAAACGATTTGCCCAATTCTGCAAATCCCCCGTGGAGTTCGACTTCTCGCCCTTCATCCGTACCGTGTTCCGAACCGCCATTTCCTCTCGTTTGTCTGTCCTTGCACAGGAGAACTCTCAAAGCCCTTCCGCACTCCTCGAACTCTTTTACGTTTGGACTGCGAAACCAGAGCAGGCGATTTTCTTGACCACCATCGACCACAGAACTCTTCCGAACATATACGACTGCATGGTTTCTGCGAACGTCAAGCCCACGGTAATATCCAAAGTTCTCGATATTGTCGAAGCGTTGCTGGCCATATCTTCTTCGGATGAAGAGGTGTCGAGGCTCGTACTAAAACCGTACATCCCGAAACTTCTCGAAAACTTGGCCACGGCTGTCGAAAGGAGTAAGGACGTAGCTGCCGCGTCCAATGTTCTCGGACATCGACAAATCTTTATCCTCTCCGAGTTAGCCCCCCACCTATCGGATGCAAAACAGGCCACGATTTTGCTCGCTTTGTTCTCTCCTCTACTGAAGAAGCCCCCGAAGGTAGTCCCCGAGACAGTCAAGGCAAACATGATCAACATTATCTCCAACCTCTTTCCCCTTATCACGGACCTCCAAGATCCTACAAGTCCATCCTTCCACAAGACTTTTATGCTGCTCTCACAGCTCATGCTAAGTCTTCGGACTCGACCCGCACGCTCGGCTCTGATATCTGCCAACCAAAAATTAGTGGAAGCGGACTCCTCACTATCGAACCTCTCGGGTTTGATAGATGACCTGAACGCCTACTCGACGAGGAGGGTGGATGAGCCCGATTTCGATCGCCGAATTTCTGCCTTCACGCGGCTCAACGGAGACCTTGGTCGGACTCTCTCCCTTACGCAGTGGATTCCGATACTCTACAACATGCTCCACTTTATTCAAGATGCAGAGGAGCTCGCTCTGCGAACGAACTCGGCTACGGTTCTTCGTATCTTCATCGACACGGTGTCTAAAACCTCGGACAGTGAATGGGAGGGTATCCTGGTCAAAAACGTGTATCCGGGGCTAAAAAACGGTCTGAGGTCGAAGTACGAGTTGGTGCGCGCGGAGATTTTGGCTGTTATTGCCCACGGGGTCACTGTTTGCCGGAATATCCCAGCCTTTCACGAGATGCAGATACTTCTTGCGGATGGTGACGAAGAAGTCAATTTCTTCAATAACGTCCACCACATTCAGATCCACCGTAGGATTCGAGCACTCCGTAGGTTCGGAGAGTGGTGTGGAGAGGGCCAACTCAGGAGCAGCACTCTGGCGGATGTCTTCTTACCACTCATCGGGAATTACATTGGCGCAACCGACACCATCGATCACCACTTGGTCACAGAGGCCATCAATACGACCGGATCTATCGCCCACTGCCTCGCATGGGGCGCATACAACAACCTCATTCATCAGTACCTTCGTCTGGTGAAACAGAAGGATTCGTCGGAACGTGTCTATGTACGGGCCATCGTCGCGATTTTGGACAATTTCCACTTCAATATGGATGAACCCGTGGCTGCTGAGGAGGACGGTGATGAGAATATTAACGTGGAGGAGCTGGATGCTGCGAAGCGAGCGAAAGAGATGACGCGGATTGCGGATTCGGTACATTCTCGGCTTCTTCCTGCCTTACTCAATCACCTCGAGCGTCGGGACGAGAACGAGGACACGATCCGGATCCCAATCGCTGTCGGAATCATCAATGTTGCCAAGCATCTTCCCGACCCCGCTCGCACGACACAGGTTACCAGGCTCTTGACCGTCCTTTCTCAAGCATTCCGAAGCAAATCCCAAGAAACCCGGGATCTCACTCGCGATACCCTCTGTCGCATCGCAGCCACCCTCGGCCCAGAATTTCTCCCACACATCATCCGGGAACTCCGGGCCGCGCTCCTCCGTGGACCTCACCTCCATGTTCTTGCCGTCGTGACACACGCGTTACTTGTCCACCTGACATCCCCGGAGAACTCCGGGCGGTTCAAGAATTTCGACGACTGCGTGGAAGATATTGCGTATGTTTCAGCTGAGGTCATATTTGGCGAGTCAGGGAAGGATACCCAGTCCGAAGGGTTCAAGACCAAGCTACGTGAAGTCCGTTCATCGTCATCCAAGGGCCTCGACTCTTTCTCCATCCTCGCGAAACACATTACATCAGGGAAGATCAGCGCCTTGCTCCATCCCATTCGCTCAATCATGCAAGAGACCGAAACGCTGAAGACTCTGCAGTTGATCGATGACGTACTGAAGAAGATCGCAGGTGGCATCAATTCGAACGAGCGCATATCACCTGCAGATCTCTTGTCTCTTTGTCAATCTTTCATCACTCAGAACGCGAAGTTCTTGCAAGTTGTCCCAGCGATCAAGAAGAACAGATCAAAGAGGGGTAGAGACTCGGCAATTGTACAACTGAAGCGTACCTCGCACGTCGACTCGAACCATTATGCGAACAACTCTTTCAGGTATGTAGGTACTTTTCCTGGGGTGAGCTACAGACTGGATAGTGTTTAGGTTCGTCGTGTTTGGGTTGGACTTATTCCATACGGCGCACAAGAGGAATCGTTTCGACTTTCAGGACCCTGACATCATTCGGCGCTTGGAACCTATGGTCACCGTCATCGGGAATACCCTGTACTCTCAAAGCGCGCCGGTCCTGATCCTTGGGATGAGGTGTGCGGCTGCTGTTCTACAGTGCCCTCTCAAGTCTGCGGAGAAGGCATCACTCGTGGTCGTCAACCAAATTATGGAGGTCATCAGAGCCACGGGAAGCACGGAATCCGATGTCGTTCAGACAGGTCTCCGATCCCTCTCAGCCATCCTCCGCCACCATGACGAAGTTCAAGTGAAGGAAAAGGATCTCTTGTTCCTCCTCGAGTTTGTTGCTCCGGATTTGGAAGAACCTACCCGCCAAGGGACGGTTTTCGCTCTCCTCCGTGCGATCATCTCCAGGAGATTCGTTGTTCCGGAGATGTACGATCTCATGGACAACGTCTCGGAGGTGATGGTCACCAACCAATCCCCCCAAGTACAAGAACACTGCCGGGGTATACTCTTGCAGTTCCTTCTGGAATACCCGCATGGAAAAAACCGGTTGAAGAACCAGATGACATCCTTGGCAAAAAACCTCTCCTACGTTTATGAGAGCGGGCGGAGTTCGGTGTTGGAGTTGTTGAATGCTCTCGTGAACAAGCTTGAAGTTGGCTTGGTTTACGAGTACAGTGACCTGCTCTTTGTGGCATTGGTCATGGTTATAGCCAACGACGACTCGACGAGGTGCAGGGAGATGGCGGCGGAACTGATCAAGAGCTTGTACCTTCGCTTGGATGAATCCCGTAAAGAGACACTCGTGTCGCATCTCCATACCTGGATCTCCCAAGCTACTCAGCAACCTTTGATCCGCGTTTCGTGTCTGGTCTACGGTTTCCTCCTCCCCATCGAAGACAGTACCTCATTCTCCGATACGCTGTTGGAAGATGTCAACTCTCTCTTGGAGCGAAGTTCCGAATTTGAGGAGATGGAGGAGGGAGACGGGGAAGATGAGACGTTGGGAAAGGACACGTGGCAAACCCCCTATCAGGCTTTGACGGTGCTGACCAAACTACTTGCGAAAAATCCGGAACTCGCCCAGGACCACTCTCGTATCAGTTGGTCACACGTTGTCCCGCTCTTGTTGTACCCCCATGCCTGGGTTCGCGCCGCGTCCTGTCGTTTGCTGGGAACTATGCTGGCGACTGTTCCTGCAACGGCGCCTCGGGGGAATGTCCCGTCAGAGGCTTCCGAATCGCCTCGACTTTTCACGAGGGAGTGGATGGAGCTGGTGACTCAGAAACTGTGTATGCAGTTGAAGAGCGAATATCTTGGAGAGGACCTTAGCCTTCACATCGTCAAGAACCTGTTTTACTTCGGCAGATGCTTCTCTCACATTCCGTTCCCGAGCACCGATGGCAGTGGCGCCAACGACGAGGGTTCCGATGAAGCACAGCAAGATCCGACGGAGGATAAAGGGGGACATCCGCTACGGTGGCTATTCTCGAGACTGTCGTTCCAGGCCCGTTCCGCGTATATCGCGCGCCGCAACAAGGCCTTTGTTTCCGTGGGTCCTCACCTCGTCTCGTCACGTTATGACATAAACTCACGGCCCTGCTCTAGCACGATTGGTCGCGCCAGCCTTCGGCAATTCTGAAGTGGTTTGCAGCGATGACAACGCATTTGAGCGCTGAGGTCGTCGAGACGTTCCTTGTTCATGTTCTCACACCTGTTTATCGGATCACAGAGGATGACAGCGTTCGTGATCCCCGAATGGGTGAGTATCTCACCACCCTCCAGATCTGGTCCCCGACTGATGATCGTACAGAGGAGTTGAAGCTTACAGCGATCGAGCTGCAGGACATGGTTCGTTCGAAAGTGGGAGGCAATAAATTCGCGGAGGTCTATAACTGCATACGGCAAGGAGTTATTGATGTACAGAGGGAGAGGAGGGTCGCTCGAACGCTGCAACATACCACGAACCCGGAAGCGGCGGCGAAACGGAAGATCCAGAGGAATGTGGCGAAGAAGGGGAGTCGGAAGAGGAAGGACGCCGTGTTTTTGTGAGTGAACGTCTCTGTTTGAAGAGATAAGATCGTGTGCTTATGGAGATCTTTTTTTTGTGAAGGGAGCGCAAGGGCCGTGTAAAACGGATGAGGGAGTTCTAAAAGTGAATGTCCTTATACGCTCTTTCAATGTAGCCGTAGATGTTGTAGCCTGTGCGATTTTTGTTTCATAAGGATACATGTCGTTCAATGCCCGCTGGGCTATGTTTGTAGTAATACTATCGAGCTCCGAGACCTGTGTCATGCACAACCTCTCTACAATCATGTATAGTCCCAGGCTCAGATCGTGAGGAACGACAAAACTCCTCCTTTAGACGTCCTTGATTGGCACATCGCCGTGCGAACCAAAGACAATTGAGCCTGGATGACAGAGCCGCGGTCTTGTGAATAGGAAACGCTGCTTATCACAGTGGTGGTGGCGAGCACAAGCTTCACGGAGATAGCCGCCCCGCCGCATGATCCCATGACATCCATCAACGCATCAACTTCTTCCGTCAACGTTAAACTTGGAGCCAAGCTTGAGCCAAGCCGTCCCAAAGTGCAACGGAAAGTTGAACTCGGGAGGAAGCTTGAACTCTGACGTCGACCATCTCTCATTCGCTCGTGCTCATCTTCTCGAGCCCCATCGCCCGCCACCTGGACTGGCTCCCACATCCGACTGACGGCCTTTCTTCGGTTGCCACCTCCTAATCCCCGCCTCGATTTGTGGCGCTATTCCGTCTCTTTTGTCACAAAGGGAAATCCTCGCGCCTAGCATACAACGTCAACTTTCACCTTTGGTACAATAACCGGTCGCTCTAGGTTCATTCTTCAAAAACAGGTGAGCTAGAACGTCCTTTTCCACAGTCGCGTTCTTCTCATCTCTCTTCCTCGTCGCCGCCGGCTGGTGCGAACTCATCCAGTCTCTACAACACCCTGGTTTCGGTGGCATAAATCTTTCCCCTCCATCACTACCTCCATTGCTAAAACACGCGTAACCAACAATCTATCATGTCCGCTACCGTGATTGCCCTTGCTACAATCCTGGTCATTGTGCTGGTCCTCGCGTCTGTTCTCATCGCCTTGTTGTATGTTCAACTCCGACAAAAGCGCTCGTACAACGGCGCCGTCGAAGCTTCTCCGCTCACCCCGGGATTTGGAATCTTCAACTTCATCCCGCCCTGGCATCCCGCTGCCCAAATCACTCCGTTTGGGTCGTCGCCACAGGCCCCAGTTTTCAGTGAGTTGCCATCGTAGGACGGGACTTTTCACGCGCTTACATAACCAACTTGTAGGCTTCGAGCCTGGAACGAACATGCGCATCGCTCACAGGAACTCTCAGGGAGGATGGGAATTCTTTGACAGTGGACTCTCTGAGAACGACAAGTTACCTCGCCCCCAGTCCGTACGGTCATCGATCTTTACTCGGTCGGCTCGTTCTTCTCCTTCGAGTCCAGGGTCCATCTCGTCCTCTCAGTGGACCACCGGGCCCGTCACAACTACCCCGAGAGAATCCTTGGCCACAGATTTCCGGACCACCGCTCCTCCACCGCCGGCATACTGCAAGGATGAAAACCGTTAAGCGCCTATATTCCGATTCGTTTGTGTGCGGGCACTCTTTGTACGCTTCTGTTCCGCTCCTGCTTTCTTGTTCCATATAGTTCCACCTGTGCATTTTCACTTGATTTGGTCACGCGTTACAATATCCGCCCCTTCCAGGGCGAATCCCATGCAGTTTTTTCCCCCTCTTTCATTCGTACTTTGTGTGCTTTCTTCACAATCGTTTGTCACGACACTCCTTATGCTCTACTCATAGTGTTTGTATATTCCAGCATAGTTTCGAACTACCTCTTCCGGTTTCCTCTTTCATGGTGTTAATAGTGTAAGCGATATATCTGATGGTTTACGTGGACAGTCACTCGTACACCGTGGCGATAGACTTTGAACTATCATTGTGTTCTCATGTCCAAACCGGCCGACGCCGCGATGTCGTGGACATGACCAGAAACTCAAGTAAATCTTTGGGCAGAGCTTTATCTGACCACAAAATTACGCCTCATCATGAGCCACATATCGTTCCAGCCCCCGCCCTGATCTAACGACGAGTTCGGCGTACTAGTGTTGTACTTCGGCGATCACCGCAATCGAGTTGGCCAAGGATTGTAGTGCTCTTCTAGTACGACCGCCCATTCTTCCAAGCTTTCATCTCACAGTTGAGGTACCTTGGATCTTGGAGGTCCTTGTGAAACGAACCATAATCATGCAGTGGGTACTAGTTAACCCAGCGGGATTGAAAAGCATCAAGAACGTGCAAACTTGTTTGACACAGTAGGTAAGAACGTTGATGTTTGAATAAGAGAACATGGCTAACCTACAAACCTTACTAAATGGATGTACTCGCGCGACGAATAAGATGCCAACCTAGACGCTCACTCCCAACGTAGATTGAGCCCCCGTGACCGACACTCGCCCCACCCTGCTTTCTCCTCGCTATCTCGACGATGGAAGCCAAGCTCCAACGACAGAAGGAGCGCGAAAGCGCCCTCTCCTCTTTGAACAAGGCCATTGGTGCCTTGGATCTCGCGGGGGACGACAAGGGCACGAAACCGGCCAAGGAAGCTTTTGACTCAGCTAGTTTACTTCTCGCTGCAATCAGAGTGAGTTCCTTTTTAATTCGTCCTGGTCCATTGTTGGCTGATGTGTGCAGGACTCGGTGATTGACAAGGCTGACTGTGTCGAACTGGGAATCATCTGTGCTGAGGCGTGTCAAGCCCTTGACCGGGGGTTAAGAGGAAGACGGGCGGATCAGCACAGTCCGTCCGTCCTCGATGCTATTTACCGATTGAATATGTGGGTTCACTCAGCGACGCATGCGCCGGAAGTTTGACTCACCAACCTATTGGCACCAGGACTATGGCCGAGATTAAGGGGCACGTCGTCAAGCGAGGTAAACGGAACGCGATTGCTCAACGGTTTCACGCAAAGAACGATAAAGAGGCGGTCGCCTCTTGGAAGTTGAGACTTGTAATGATTCGTGGTATCTTTGAAGTGTGTTGCTCCGCTTCTGTCTGACGACTGTTGACCTTCGGCCCCTAGGCCGAACTCGCAATCAGTGCCGATGTAGATGACAATCAATGTGGCGCTTCGGATACCCAGAATCTTCCCGACCCTGTCGACGTCAGCGCCAGTGCTTCAGCCATTCATCGCGACGTGGGGGAGAACTATGGGGACAAATACGCACGTCCCTCGGTAAGCGCTTGATCTCTATCAGTCACAGAATAAACACTTACCACTACTCAGACATACGCCAGGTCAGCGATATATACTATCCATCACCCACGTGTCTGACAATATCACCTAGCGCACCCGACGAGTCATTACCTCCACTGGCAAGAATCTCTCCTCGAGCCATTTCAACGGATGTCCGTCACGATGTTGTGAAAACCCGCACCATGGTTTCCCAGGTTCAGCGTGAAGTTGGGGATACCCATTCCATAGTCACCGAGATACATCAAAACCTCTTGAAAATCCGCGAGAATAACGGCCATCAAAGTAGAGCAGCCACTTCAGGAGTCAAATCGAGCAGCACTTATATGGCAATCAACAACTACCATACCATTACCCCACGAAGCAATATCTCCGCAGTCGTACACGGGCTAATTAGAGTCTTCTACCAAGCACTTGATGGCACCATCCTTCGGGGAGAGTGGTCAAATTGCCGATGGTCCCACTTTCGCCACCAGCACATCGACGCCGTCCCTTTGACCCCGCTGGCTTGTACCAGTTGGATGCAAGACAAAGAGGTGAGAAAATCTCCCCATTTCTTGTGCGCGGCCTAATTAATATAAGGGTAGATCCGCATGTACTACCTCGACCGCCAGTACATTCTTCAAGAGTATTGTTACTCTGAAGGTGTCGGTTGGTACGCCGGAGATGTCGGCAAGATGAATTGTAGAGCATCTACCGATACCCGGCTGAGTGCTGTTAACTTCTGTGATCCCGAGGGAGGCATCAATGTTCGAGTCTATTATCAGGGTGAGCATTACCTGTCCCCAGAGCGTTGCCCATCCATTGAAACAGCTAGAAGAGCCTGGGTCCCAGGCCATTGTAGAATTGCGCAACGACGGTTACTGGACCAAAGGAAATCGCTTGCTAGATGCGCTTGACGGTACAAGCATCGCTGCAGTGGCAATGAATTGGAACGGAGGAATCACAATACGCGTTTACTACCAAGCCGAAGATTTATCCCTTAAGGAATATTGTCATGACAGTGGCCGCGGGCAATACCCAGGTCAGTTCCTCGTTGCAATTAAGTCTCATCTTTGCCAGAGAAATTGAAATACTGTCAAAGGCGAATGGAACCATGGGAAGGCACCAAGTAGAAGTCCCATCAATGCTGCGGCCCACGAGATCGATGGAGAGTTATGCATTTGGGTGTGCTGGCGTAATCACCAAGAAGAGATCGTCATCAACAAGTACCACCGCTTCTGGGGTCCTGTTACCAGGGTTGTGAGAAGCGTCCCGTCTGACTCCCAGTTTGCCTTAGTGCAGTGGGTGGACGGGAAGTACACCCAACTCAGGCTCTACTACCAGAACGACGCGAATTTGGTGTGCGAACAATGTAGTGACGACGGCGGCGACAACTGGTGGTCAGGCTACAAGTGGGGTGCCACCCGAAAAGTCGTCCTCCAATTACCCCATTATGCCCGTTTCTTCAAAGACGAACAAAACCTCCCTCAGCATGAACTTTCCTTGCCCTCACCGGAAGGAAAGGATGGCCGTTATCTGTGGGTCTCGAACCAGCATAGTGGTACGCTCTCACAATTTAATATGCCCATTGTGAAGCTGATGGTGTGGCAACAGGTTTTGGATGGGGAAACATCTTTGGGCCTCTGTAAGTCTCGACTATAGGTGTCATCACAGGTAGCTAAACTCTGGGGCAGATGCATGATGTCCTTGGTTGCATACCTTTCAAATCGAGCGTGAGTTTTTTCCAAATCTTTTATCTGAATTTTTCCGATGAACACGGACTTGCAGCTTTGTGTTTGAACCTTATACATGGCATGTGGGCGACGAGCCATATGTAGAGCATAAGCATGAGAAACGGCTTATAGTCTCTCGTGTTCCCCTCACGGCATTGATCTCCGGTACACAGCTCCTTTCCTATTCCTCCTAGGTCTTCTCACTGACGCCCTCCTTGGACTCACCACAGGGCCGTTGGCTGGAGGGTCATTTCCCGCTGGGGATAACCATCCTCGTTCTGTCAACAAAGAATTTTACAAGCAAGTTTCCGAAGGAAGGGATGTTGCTCACTTGAGCATCAAAGAGCTCAACGAAGGGCTTGAGGGCAGACCCGCCATAGAAATTCTGGAGAAATATGTCCAGGCCCTGAAAGATGCTTCGGAAGATTGTGTAGAGCTTTTTGGCTCTAGGGAACACCCGTTCGACTACATGTGCGTTTGTTTGCTCCATGCTTGCACTGTTTATATTTGTGTGGTGCCTTATCTGATTTCCGCTCAATGTAGACAATTTGGGGATGCCGAAATTCAGACGGTCTATAAGCAACTCTCCGAGTCTCCTTTCATTACAGAATTCAACTGGTCTTCTCTGGTTCTCTCTGCCCTTGGTCATAATACCTCCATCATTTGTCCCCTCCTTCCCAAGTCAGGTCTTGATCTGTCGGACCCTGAACTCAAATTTGCTGATCCCGTAGAGATCGCCTCTGTGCTGCCACACTACATCCCAGACCTCCTCGTCCTTCACGTTCGTCGAGGAGACTATGAGAGGCACTGGCATTTTCTGTGCACATGCAACTCTCTCTTCTGCGGCTGGAACCGGGTTCCGGGAATGGGCGATGTTTTCAATCCCAAGGAAGAAGAGGGCACCAAGGAGGAGATTTACAAGAAGCATGCATACCCCTCTGATGAGCAGATTGTGAAGAAAGTTGGTGAAGTGCGTGAGAAATGGGAAACTGGGCAGCAGGGTGAAAGAAAGCTCTGTCGGCTGTACATTGCCACTAATGGAACACAGGAAGAAACCGCAAAACTGAAGAAAGCTTTGCGGCAGGCTGGAGCCTGGGATGTAATTGCATCGACGTACGACTTGGCACTTGACCATGAACAACAGTATGTTGCATATGCCATTGACTCTGCGATTGCGGAGCGGGCAGGTGTGTTCATTGGTACAGGGGTAAGTAGATGCTCTCTGATTGGTGGCTGTTTTTGAGTACTGACATCTGAGTGGTGGAATCCTTGTGTTCCCATAGTTCTCAAGCATGTCAGCAAACATTAACTTCATGCGTAGGGTGCATGGGCTTCCTCTTCAAAGTAGTCGATTCTGGTAAATTTTCATGATCCTTACATTGTAATTGTTATTTGTAACATGGTTTGAATGGCATCTATGACATACAATTCAATTAAGTTAATATGAGCAATCAGGCAATGCATTTGGCAGGTTCTGCTGGCCAGGTGGATCTCTTGTCTATAAAGATAAAGAGCAATCCTGGTTTTGAGCTGACAATTGAACCATCAAGAGGAGCAATGTAATCACTACAGATAGACAACAGGAAAGTGATGAAGAAGAAGAAGAAGAAATTGAAATTGAGAGAGAAAATAGCAATGCCAGCTCTGAGGACCAGAGAGATTTAGGATGGTCTTTGAGGAGTTTGCTTGACAGTTGCGCCTTAGGAGCAGAAGGGAGTTATGGAGTCAGTAAACAACTTGAAAGCAAGTACAAATTCACCCACTTGGCAGAACCCAAAAAATGCAGGAGTTCCTCAGACATGAGGATGTAGAACATTTTGGGTAGCTAATACTTCCCCATCCATTCATTCGTTCACCCAAATTACAATCAGTTGGAGCAATCAAAATTCACGTACACCACTCACAATAAATGTCATCTAGAAGAAAATAACCCCATACTGATGAATCTGACAACTTGCTGAATGACCAGCTATATGGTACTTAATGCAGGCTTTCTACACACCTTATTCTTCCGTATACTCCTCTTGACAGCAATCCACTATAGTGACCCATTGCCCCAACTCCTCCGCCATCCCATCTGGAAGACTCCACATGCGGACCATCACACACTCGAAGGGCACCCCCAGTGTGTACTGTGAAAAGGCAAGTTCCTTGATTGCATCCATACATTCCATCTCATCAACATCCATCACTGGGTGTAAGATTACAAGCTCCCTAATTGATGGGAACACAATGGGTTGCTCCATGTCATGAAACACTGGGTCGTCTAGGAAGGTGGCAAGGAATACATGTAAATCGCACCCACAGATGGTCAACTCGTCCAAGGGCCCCAATGAATGGAACAGGTCCCGAACTTTGTCCACCACAGCCAGCATACCAAATGTGTGTGGAGCGGCAGCTCTGTATTTGATGCGGAGACGTTTGATGTGCGATATTAGGGGGTGATCCCGGATGGTCGTGAGGGCTTGAGAGAAAATCTCCCAGCTCTTCTCAGCACGGGGAATTTTTATCACGTCCCTGTCTGCATCCGTCTCTGCAACATCAAAACCCAATCTAAAGGTCGTCGCATCGGAGGTCCGGAAGGTGAGGAGACTTCCAATGTTATCATCAGAGTCATCTATCTCAAGTGTGACTTCCTCAATCAGGTTGGTCATGTGCTGGTGAACGATTTTGTCCCACAAAACAGGGGTGGGAAACATCTCCAGGAAGAGACTCATGTCTCTGTCAACTATCTCGCATGTCAGCACCATTTGTTTAGCGCAAGGACACGAAATCTGGGCTCCAATATCGTATACCCGTGTCGTGGGGAGATCGAGCACACACAAGGAGAAGGTCTCGGCATTGGGAAGGACAACGACCATTTCCTGCGGGACGTCCTGCATCAAAATATCCGCAGAGATCTTCACTTTGACCAATTGCAACGTAGGCGAGGCTTTCAGAAAGTCGAGTAGGTATAAGGCACTGTATCCCCCTCCCGGTACTGAAAATAGCTCGAACGTGGTGAGATTTGGAAAGGAAAATTGGTTCAACAAGGAAAGCATCCAGGTATGGAAGACGAATTGTTCCAGATTGATGGAGCCACTGAAGAGGGTATACGAGGGAGGGGCGACACCGACGGGTTGACCGTCTGAATATTTATTGTCGGGGTGAATGATTTTGAGGGTGCGGAGGGGAGGATTGAATGCAGAGAATGTTACGATGTCTTGCCAGCGGTTGTATCTGAATTCAAGGTGCCTGATTTGCTGAGCGCGAGGGGAAATGAGAGTTATGGTGCCGACGGGATCATCGCGATGGGCAACGACATCTAGCGCAGACCCTTTCGCGCGTTCGAGGAGGGTTGACACGCACTCTTCGCCCTTTTTGAGGAACATCTGTGACCAAATTGCGCTCTGATTGAGGAGAACCCCACGCCAATGGCGGCACACAGAAGCGGCATGGAAATGATCCTTCTGGGAAGTGAGGTGGGTTGGGATAAGGGAAAGAATATCGATCGGGATGCAGTTGACGCGAACGAAGGAGTTCCTCCACTCGCGAATGGACGCTAACGCAGTTGAACCATCCCGGTCGAGTTGAGAGACGGCCTCCAAAGTGAAACTGCAGAGGTGATCAGCATGTCGTTCCCCAATTAGTTCGAAATTATGTTTTAGACATACAGCGGAGAATATGCCACCCGCTTCAACTCTTCGTTGAAAGCGAAGATGAGCTGCGAAACCGATAGGCCCCTTCCGGGGTAAGTATGTGTGTCCATCGGAGAGGCGGGGAGCCTGGAGACTTGACGGCGGAACCTTGGATGTAAGCGCGTGAGAAGGAACAGCCACACGTTTCTGCCCTTCGTACCCACACCTCTGACGCCCACGATCCTCTAACACCAAGGAATATTGCAAATCGACGAGTTGAAGCTCAACAACCTAGGCTTGAGTCTCAAAGCCCAAAACCTTGCTGGTGACGTTGAGGTCGTTTGCAAGGTCAGGCACCCATGCGAACCGAAAACAAACCGTTTTCGAGCGCAAAACCGCGGACCCAATCCTCTCGATCTAGGGTCGGGGGGATTACCTCTTCTTCTCTCCGCCCCCTTATCGAGCCCTTCAAACACTGCATTCTTGTGTCACTGGAGCGTCCTACTCTCATAGATTCGGAAATGCTATGAAGACTACAAGGACGCCAAGACTTCCTAGTATCACAGCCCTGACAGTGCTATTTCTCCCCCCCCCCCCCCCCCCCCTCTTCTCTGTATAAAACCAGCACCCCTGCCCGAAATGCGTATCTACGGAACTTCACTTCGCCACCCCAACTATGACTCGGAAGTCGCTTGTGAAAATACCTCGCCTGGAATGCCTCGCATTTGCTGTCACGATATTGCTTGCTGTTTCTGATGTTGGGGCTGAAGCTGGAAGCAACGGTCGTACTCCAGAAACCAGTGGCGTTGTAGGTGGTGTATCGAAGGCGAACTGCTACGACAACAGGTGAAACTCACCGTGATTATTTCTCCTCTGCAAACTAATACGAGTCGGCGGCATTTTTCCAGGAACAAGGGAGTCAAATGCACGAAAAAGAAGGCAATCATCGTTGGGTCGGTGATTAGCTCACTCTTTGGTACGCCTAGACATTGTGTATTCACCTCGTTTTACCTATTGATCTACTTCGCCAGTAATACTAGGGTTGCTTCTTTTGTACGCGACATTTTCGGAAAGACGGAAAAAGTGTAAAGTAACCTCGACCACGGAAGAGAGCGAGCCGTTAAGCAATGGGGCTGGAGCCAGTTCTGATTGCGAAAAGGGGACCACTAATGCAAGCATGAAAGATAATCACGAAGATAACGATGATTCCATGGTGAGTTTATCCAGCATACGGTTGTGCGAGGTGTTGCTAACCATACGCCGTATGAATTCCATCGTAACAGCACCTTGACAAACCAGATGAAGCACCGGTATCTAGAACAAGCTCAATCACGTCAAACCTCTCAAGTTACAACAGAACTCTGGATCTTACTTTAACCCACGAACCAGTCAAACCGTCGGACCCGGACCGCGCGCCCTTGGCTAGGCCTTGAATTCCACCTCCGTTCACCTCCACCAGCTGCGCGCGCTTCTCAAGGTCTTCTTTATCTTTGTAACGCCGGATTCCCTGATGAATGACATATTATTCGTATGGGGCCTTCCACACCCGCGCAGACATGGCAGCCTCCGTCCACGTAGTGGCGTGGTTTGCCTCATAAATCCGGGAGATTGTAGTCAATCTATAGGCCAAGCGGGCTAGGCCGCCCTGGTCTTGAATTGAGAGACATCTAGGAGGGACTTAGATCCCTTCTGGAGAGAGCGAGAGCGTTTTGTGTGCAAATTGGTTGGCGGAGCGTACAAGGAGGACGCCTGGTCTAGGTTGAATGGTAGGAGCTGGTTTGCGACAACAACGCCGGTCTCGCGTGGGGAGGGAGGATCTGTGAAAACTTGCTACTTTTAGGCGGACGAGAGATTGCATATTTCAGTGTCATTCATCGAGCTCACGTTCACACTCCGGCCCACCCTCGAAACCGACCGAAAATGAATTTCGCATGGGCACACGCGGTTCCCCGGTGCCCCACAGAACTTGATGTACTGTCGAGGTGCGGAACCTGGGTAGTGCGTATTGTATGAAAACTTGAGGCAGAACTCCTGCAAGGTTCAAGCAAGTTTCGCGCCAACGTGCCGATGGGCGCTGGCGCTTTCGACTGTGGCCCCAGGGTGGCCCCGCTCGATCAATCCACATTGGTTGTTCCACGACTTGCTCCTCTACTCCAGCAGCTCAGACAACTGATTCTCGTACATCTCTTCATCCTTACCTTTAAACCTTGAGAACGCAATGCCTATCTGGAGCAGACGAAAGGCAGTCGTTCCCCCGCCGTATCGACGTATGTCACCCCCTTACGGGTGGAGTCGATGACTAACGGTTCTCTATGTCAGGTACCTCGATAATAAGCGGGATAACGCAAGATGAGCAAGACGCAATTTGGAGAGAAACCCGGGATGCTCTGCGGGATATCTACATCTCATACAATGCTCGGTCGGGGCAGTGGACTAAAGTCGCGAAGAAGATGTGCGAAATACTCTACCTCATGGATGTGACGGAAACCCTTTTGGCGGGGCACCCAGGGAGGACGGCGGAGGAGGGTAGCCGGGAGCGATTGTATGACATCTCATCGATCTCCCTATGATCATAGTGTTGATTCTCCCTTTCAGCAGTTTCTTGGTTCGTTCATGAGCATGGCACCGCCTCGATGCTAATGAGGATCTCAGACAGATCAAATGTCGAAGTACTTGGAGATCAACATCCTGGTGACGGAAATGAAGGTGAGTGCTCTCATTGCGGGTCCAAACAAAAGAAGTAACCTCTCCACAGCTCGAAGGTCAGAATATATCTCGCTTTTGGAGACAGGGGATCTGATGCGAGACCTTGGTAGCTGAAATGACCGCCCTCGGTTGTATATGGGAGGCCCTGCATCAGCCCGGCGATAGTAGGGTTTGCGGCGAGGGGACCCGCGATGGAGTTATTCTCGGGATCAAGCTCTGGGCGCAGGACCCCAATGGGCCTTCCATCTGCTGGTTGACAGGAATCGGTCGGACGGGGAAGAGCACCATCGCGCGGACAATTGCAGAACACATGTCGGAGGATAGACTGCTCGGGGCGTCCTTCTTCTGCTCTCGTTACTCCAAAGACCGAAGCAACCTCCTTTCCATATTCCCTACAGTCGCCTACCAGCTCGCACGCAAGTACCCCAAGTTTCGGGCGGCCATGGTAATTCGCAAGAAATATACGACCTTCCAAGACCTGGTAGACGATCTGATCGTTCAACCCCTGACGAAGTCCGCCATCTCAACCGTGATTATCATCGATGCTCTAGACGAGTGCAAAGGCGGGGAAAGCCTCATCCCTATCCTTGGGCAAATTGTATCCGAGTCTCCTGGAGTCAAGTTCTTGATCACCAGTCGCCGAGAGCAGGGGATTCGAAGCGGGTTCAACCGTATAGGCGGATCGAGGGTTCACGAGTTTGACCTCGACCGCGAGACGGGTACTTCTTAGACACTACTCGACGTTATCACCTTCTCACCGCGCGAGATGTACATGTTAGCTGTTGTAATAGACGTCTTTCACCGACCAAAAAAATCAAGATGGGAGCCTGCGATGGCAAAACCGACCTGGTAACGACGATGCAGTTGCATTCAGATTTAGGACTGGCTAGGCACTCATCTCTCCCCCCCCCTCTCAAGTATGCTCACAAGCGCGTAGCTGTGTCGCCCCGAGACATGTGCATGAGAGTCGAGGCGATGTGAGCGACGACTCGGTTCATTTCGTGTGGGACGGAATCTGGGGGAGCCATTTCTGCTGCCTTCCCTTTGACTTTTAGTCTACTACACCACAAACACAACGACTATATGCAACACTTTCCTGTAGGTATACAATAGAAGGATTATGGATACAGTCGCAGGTGTTACAAACGCCAGGGCTCGAGCAATACTCAGGATACGACTTGGTCCCAGTCCCCCCACTCCCCTCCAACCTTTCTGACCTTGACCTTTTCGCCCATGGACCCGAAGTAAGCGGCCTTGAACCAGGAAGTCAGCTCCTCCTCGCCGAAAGGTCCGAAAGTCTGGCCGTCCGTCGCCCCAATCCATTTGTATTCGTATTTGACGTCTGCGGACGGCGGTTCCCAGTCTGGTTCGACGTCACCGGAAGAACGAACGGAACGAACGACTTGTTCGTAGGTTTTGGAGTATATCTCGGTGTCGCCCAGAGACATGAGAGTTGAGGCGAGGTGGGTGACGAGGTTTATCTCGTCTGAGACTGGGTCTGGGGGTGCCTTTTCTGCTACCTTTCCCCTGCCCTTTGATCTACACGTAGTGAGGTTGAAAACGTCTGCATGGAGTATGACAACTCTCACCCTTTGTTCTTCTTCACACCTAACCGCTGCAGCGCCTCCAGCACCGTTTCGCCCTTCCTGAGCTTCGCCAATAGCTGCACCTCGATGGAAAGCTTCCCACCCATATCCTGCAGTTCCTTCTCCTCCGCCTCCTGCTTCTCCCTTTCCATCTTCTCCCTTTGTTTGAGCACTCTCCTCGCCTTCTTCATCTCTTTCTCGTCCGTATCCTCCAGCCACCGATCATGAACGGCGTGAGGGTCGAATGTCCGGATGTAGGACCCGTCCGCGGAGAACTTTCCTTCCTCCATCTCCTCCCTCATGTTGAACGAAGACAGTTCGTAGCCCATCCCGGCTTTCTTCCGCCTCTCCGCGTCGTCTTCGTCCTCCGGCTCGTCCGATTCCGAAGAGTCCGACCCATCGCCCAAGCCGAACTCCTGGCCCTCGATATCCCCAAGTCTGAGAAACTTGTCCTTCTCCTTCTTGGCGTTTTCCACCGGTTTCTTCTCCTCGGGGACGGTCGAAGCGAACATATCGTCGTCGTCGCCTTCGGCGTCGTTCGCTGGTTTTCGGCTGTTCACCACGCCTTCACCGTCGTCGCTAGAATCGGATTCGTAGCCTTCGGTACGGACGCGTCCCTTGCGACGGGTACGAGGGTCATCCTCGAGATTAGATTCAATCTGTTCGGAGAAATTTGCGGGATCTTCTTCGGGGTCGAGAAATCGCGTTTTCTTGGAAGTTGAAGCGAAAGTCTCGGAGGCAGGTCGTTTGGCAGATGGTCGAGGTGCCATCGTTTGAGTGAGAGATACGGGGGATGATCCGTGATCGATCGTGATCGATGAACAAGAGAGGGGGCGCGTTGTTTGTGTATAGTTGACCGAAGGCTTTGTCAAATCTTGCATGCGAGCATCCCCCGTCTCAACCGTGCTTTACCGCCAAGCACAGGTGACCAGCCTAAGATATGCGACCAGCTGGACGTTGCGTGAGTTGTGCATACTGGTCTGGCGAGGAAGTCGGATGATGGCCGAAGTCCCGACCTCCCGAACAAGTCCACACGAAGACAACTGTCGGCACTCTTCCACGGGTCATCGCCCGAAGCGAAAGCAAGCTGCGAAAAGTGAGAGCTTCTTGCTTGGGCAAACACACCTTCTCAGAGGAAGGCTGATTGTGGTGGCCTTTCTGGCCTCAAGTTGAAAACTTTCCACCAACACTCAAGGGCCGGCGCGACTGATGTGCTCACTGATTCGGCTGCATAACACAAATGCCGTCAATAGGTATAGACAAGGGCTCCAAGAGTTGGCTAAAGAGGGGCGCAAAGATCTACGCTATCTCGGGCCCCACTCCTCAGGTTCTCCACGCAGCTGCTCACAACGATATTCCACACCACCGACCCATGGCTTCAGTTCCTCCTCCAGCTCCTCAAGCATCTCAACACTCCGAATCACTATACGCTCAAAAGGCATTCCCCGCGCGTGCTGTAATTTTGCGAGCACCACGACCTCCGTCTCGTACTCAGACAAGTTGATCGGGTGCGAGAGTGTGAGCTTCTTGGTCGATGGGAATAAAACTAATCTCTCGTTTACGCCTCTTCGGAAGAGAGGGAGGTACGGTTGTAGGTCGCAATGGTAGATCGTCACTTCATCCAGGGGACCCAGGGAGTTCAATAGTCGCCCGACTTCAATGGCAAACCTTGAGTCATCGATGAACGTAGGGCGGAAAGTATGGCAGATGTGGAGGCGTTTGACGTTGGCTAGCTGTGGGTAATTGAGGATAGTTCGGGTGGCCTGAGCAAAGATTTCTGGAATCCACCATCCTATGCCGTCCCCGCCAAGTTCGTCCAAGCTGATGGGAACTTCTCTGAAACCGAAGCTAATGGTGGTCGAATCGGGGGACCCGAAGGTGATATTACATGTAAGGGAGGCACGGCCGGGCCTTATCTCCAGTGTGGCTTCCTCTGCCGGAATTCTCGTGTACTGGTGAACGATTGCGTTGCAAAAAACCGAAGGGGGAAATATTTCTCCCGGGACCATGTTGATCCTGGACTTGAGCACGATCGATGTGACTCTCGCGGAAGGACATTGTATGTGGGCCGCCATCTCGTGGCCGGGTACAATATTGCCCACGACCAGCGTGAACCTCTCCACATTGGGAAGGGAAATGACCCTTTCTTGAGGTATTTCTTCCAGCGATGATATGTACGCGAGGACCTCCATATTTACTATTTGCAGCATCGGTGAACCTTCCAAGAAATCGAGTAGCCGCGGAGCACAGAAGATGCCATGTACCATCGATATATCGAACGAGACGAGGTTCGGAACAACGAGGTGGAGTACGAACGGTGACTGAAACGAGGTTGAATTGAAGCGGAGCACCTTCAGATTTATGGCGTTGTTGAAGAGCATACTCTCGAAATCGTCCATATCGTCTTCCTCCGGGATATCTTCCACGTGATCGATTGTGAGGGTGTGCAAGAGCGGGAATGGTCCAGGAGTCGCTTCTGAAAACTTCTGGATGTCCAGCCATCCACTGCGCAAAAAAACAAGAGTTCTGATTTGTTTGGTGAGGGAAGAAAGTGGGATCATCGTTCTGACGGGAACTTCGCGGTCGACGATGATATCCAGTGCGGAGCCTTTCGCGCGTTCGAGGAAAATCTTGACGTAAGCCTCGCCCTTCGAAAGGGATAACTCGGACCATAACTCGGCACATTGAATGGAGGTTCTGCGCCAATGACGGCATACGAATCCAGCACGGTGACGCTCCTTTTGAGAGGGTAGATAGGCGAAGATGAGGGAAAGTATTTCAAGCGGGATACTACTGTTTATGGGAATGAACGAGTTCCTCCATTCGCGTATGGTCGCCAACGTGGCCGAGGTATCGAGGTCCAGTTGAGACACCTGATCAAATGTGAACCTGCGGATGAGAGTCGGCGTGTCGTTCTTCAAACTATCAATGATCTTATACATACGACGAAGAATATGCTGTGTACTTCAGCTCCTCGCTGAGAGCAGAGACGAGCTGTGAAAGGGACAAGCCCTTTCCGTGATAAGTTTGTGGGCTCATCGAGAGGATGAGGGGTGTTGGAGATGCGGTCGAGTCTGGGTGGTGACCAAGGTGGTGACAGATGTGTAATGGAATCGATCAAACGGAGGTCGCCCCGTTAGGGTGCGATCGAAGAATTGGGAAAACTAATCTTCACGTACATAACTCACGACGAGTGGCGGCTACAAGAGAGTCACCCTGTATCGAGGGCTCTAACAACACGCTGAGCGACCAGTTATATGGTCCCCAACGCAGACAGTCTACTCGTCGTCCTTATACAACTCACGGCAGTCCACAGCGTCGACCCACCGCCCCAACTCCTCCATCATCCCTGAGGGAAGACCCCACATACGGACTTTCACGCGTTCCAAGGGTATCCCCAGCGCGTGCTGCAATTTTTCGAGCTCCACAATCGCATCCACACCTTCCATCTCGGCATCTTCCATCAACAGATGCAAGAGAGTGAGTTCGTTGATCTGTGGGAAGGTAAATGGTGGTTCCAAGTCGCGAAGCTTCGTTGGATCTTCAAGGAAGTTGACAAAGAACACGTGTAAATCGCAGCCGCGGATGGTCAACTCGTCCAGGGGCTTCAATGAACCGAATATTTTCTGGACCTCGTCCGCAACACGTAGCATCTGGTAAGGTGGTTGACCCAGCATCCCTATATTCGCTGTGGAGCCGTTTGATGTGGGACGGTGGAAGGTGGTCGTCCCTGATGGTCGCGAGAGCTCCAGAGAAGATCTCCCAAGCCATCTTTCCAAGGCGCATGTTTAAATCGTCCTTGTTAACGTCTGTTTCACCAATATTGAGACCCAATCTAAGGACGGCCACATCGGAAGACTGGAAGGCGAGAAAATGTTCGATGTTCTCCTACTCAAAGCCTCTTATCCCGAGCGTGACTTCCTCGATTGGGGTTGTTGTGTGCTGGCGACCAATCGTGTTCCACGAAACAGGGATGGGGAGTATCTTCAGATTGCAACCCATGCTGTTATTATCCATCTCGTGCAACAGGGACGTGTCCCTGGGCACAAGGTCATGATATGTGGGTTGCAGAACCTCAGACCTGTGACGTGATTATTCTTGTTACATCCCGTTGTTACTGCGCCCACTTACCTTGACCCCATGTTCTGGCTGGAACAGCTGTGACCAGCACCGGTGATTTTCCCCAACTCCAAGTATTCGAACTATTGATGAATTGGTTCGGCGACGCTCAATGCCTCCTCTCTTCGGTATCATCGGTTGCAATGTCTTTACACAGGGAATGGAGGCGTGGGCTCCGTTGGACGAACAGCTCTGTAAGCTCGTTGCTTGGCTAGGTAGGACCGGATATCGTCATACGCTGGAGGTGGGACTTCGACCTATCGAGATTAGAGAAGATAATCGCGAGACCGATTTGACCAGGGTTTTGCCGGGGTTCAGAAAAAAAAATGTTCGTGGCCATCGCGGACCCATCCATGACGACCAGGGTTGATGTCTTTCTCCCTAGCCACCGCTCTCGTCTGGCCTCTCCGACCCGAGGATCCTGCAAGCCACTGTGACCGAATCTCCAGAGATGGCAAACATCAAGGTAAGGCGAACTAAGGGCATAGGAGCATCTGGACACGTTCACCAGAGATCACCCGTTTGGGCCAGGTGCATAACCCCAGACAGTGGGGACCCATCCCGGCAGCGAAACATCCCCACAATTACCGGCGAGATCGGGTATGGTTTCGGAGCGTGACATGCCTTCCCGCCGTCGACTGGAAGCGGTTCGGGAGGGGGGCCAGACCAAAGAGACAAACAACAAAAAGTCGGTGCGGGTATCCCGCCGTATCCGAAATTCACTTGTCAGATCATCATCAAGAACATGGCAGTAATACCACAGGCTCGAGAGCACTCGGAAACTCCGGGTCATTTCTGGCGTAATTGCCGACAGAAGCGGGATAAGGACCAGACCGAGTTGTGGGAAACACGAGAATTACGGTGGAACCATCCCAGGAAGATCCCTTTGGGTGAATGGACTCCCAGAAATCTGCAAAATCCCGTTGGGCGTGACGCGTGATTCAGCGAGGCATTCAACGGGAGCAAACACGAAAAGGGGCGATAATTTCATATCGTCTCAGTGGGAAAATCAGCGGGGGAAACGAGGAGACTGAGCCAGAACAATGAGAAAGGGGGACATTAGGAAAGGAGGCGCCGAGGGTTCGCCAGGTTCAGGTCACAGAGGAAACAACGCCACAGGCGCGATCGCGGGACAACCTTCCAGGCACGACAGAAACCCCTTCGGCATAGCGGGAAGGGGGTGCGATTTCCGCTGAGAGAATCGGGCAGTAATGCAGGGGCTTACGCAGATGCAAGCCATTCCCGCTGGGAAAGCTTTCCACGGTGGGTGGGAGATAACTCAGTCGTGTAAAGTCAAACGACCCAGGGCTATCACCAGTGTGGGCAAAAATGAACGAGAAAGGCATCCCACAACCCCACAGTAACAGCGTGAAATGAGCGCGAATTTCATCAATGGCGTCTGATAAATTGCACACATACATTTTGCCCTCTGTGAAGGAACAGCTCGCGCGAGGCAAGTGTAAGAAAAAACAGGACAGGTGAGTTAGAGTCGTGCCCCTAAACTCCGACCTAGTTGGCAATAAAGTTGCGAGGGGGATTTTCAGGGTCAGGTACAGAACGGAGGCGCTCTTAGGGCGGCCAGACACGCCTTGAAGCTATATCGTGAACTGGAGGGAGTGGGTCGCCCTTTATTCAGTGTTTAGGGACTTTCGGCCCACTATTCTTCCCATAACTGCCTTTGAAGTACCGGCGGAACAGGTAAGAGTACGTACACATTGAGGTACGTGTACGATCCACTTACGGAAGCGAGAGAGCGACTTGTCAAAGCCTTCGCACCACCATAATGCGCCCGAGAGACTTGGACAAGGTTCAGTCTAAGACCAATCGAAACCGGGACCCCTGTTTCAAACGGAACCAATACGAAATCGATGGTTGGCGCATGAGTATAGAAAATTCACAAAACACACACCTTCCGGTAAAATCTTGAGGTGGGGGTTTCGAAATCGCACACCAAACCATCATGAATTTACCAAACCCCGGCAGACCGGACCTAGACTATTCCCCAATGTTTGCTGGCCTAAGGGCAAGCATAAGTACCATTGTATGTGGCGGTGATATGAAGTTCCAACCCGCATTGCGAAATCGGTGAGGAAAGTGATGTTCACAGCCATAGAGTTCTGTTCACAAAGGCTGCTGGGCCACATCCTATACTCATCCATCAACACTTCTCAAATCTCACAAAGATTTTCCACCACGTTCGAGTCCATTCCATTCATTGGACTGAATCATAGAACTTGGTATTTCCGCATAGATCTTCTTCGACGAGATAGGACTTTGCGACCTAGCCACCTGAATGGCCCGCCGCGAGGTTGTCGCGTGTCCTTTGTGGTGCGGTGCTGTGCCGGTCACGATTTTGCTTGATGTAGCCCAGTACGGTAAGTCGCTAGCTTGTCGAAACCTCCTCCGATCCTCGCATGAGAGCAAGCGCTGACGAACAATGCTGGCACTGTCGAATCGGCGGGAGTGCTTGACTGACAGTGTGAAGACGGTCATCGATCGACGGGTACCCATGGTAATGCTTTCAAGTTTCTCCGATGAGACATGGATTCACGTCAAACAGAGCTGAGGATTTACCTGCCGGCGTTGATCAACGCTGTGTCGCGTGAAGAGACCACTTCATCAGCCGAAACGCACTCCCCGACTGCGCAGCCTCTTGTGCGAGTTGGCGTTCGCCTGATCCGACGATGTACATCCTGTGGTCGCACGGTAGGTAGAAAGAAGGGGTAGCATGTCAGGCTCCTGTTGCACGAAGACCTGGGAACAAGCAACATCATTACCGTTGACTTTGTGTGAGTCGGTATTCGCCTGATCCGACGGTGTAGATCCTCTAGCCGCGCGGGAGAATGAATGGTAGCAAGTCAGGCTGCTATCGCACGAAGGCCTGGGAACAGTTACCATCGTGTTGGCTCGGTCCCTACAACCGGCCCAAGCACAAATCCAGGACCCCATTGGTTAGGGGTAGCGTGTAAATCGAGAGGCATGAATGGCTGAGGTGCGTCATGATGGTGGCGGCAATGCCTGAATTCAATCCATTTTGGCAAGCATACCTGATGATTTGGGGGCTTTGGTGCTAGAGATCCATTATAGAGATCCGAGCGATGTTTTTATGGCTCAAATCTGATTAACGAGGCTCGGTTTGTGGAAAGGAAAGGAACAGATGAAGCGACGGGAGATTTGAGAGGTGCCATCTGGCTCGGTTTGCTGGCTTGCGAGGATTCCAGGGCTGGAGACCGCCAATGAAGTGGGCGCGGGTCGGCCATACGGTGAGAAGGCAAAGCAAGAGTCGCTCGTTGTACCCCCAGAGCGCGACAGTGGCTTGGCATCGGATGATTCGGAGTTACCCGTAAAAGCTGACAGCGCTGACCGCCCAGCCGGATTGAGCGCTGCATCGTGGCTTCTGGCCAGACCGTTCTACATCCGTCACCTCGACGACCCACCCTCGCTCATTTTTCTCGCCAGTCCACCTCCTGCTCGTCGTGCCAGCTCCCCCTCTACTCAGGATTCGAAATGGAGCACACAGCAGGTTCCGAATCCCCGATAAACCCTTCCAGATCGGAAACCCCAGATCAACCCGTTTTCAACGAACCACTTCTTCCTCCTGCAGCCCCATTTCTTGCTCCCTCTGAAGGCTCACCCACCCCACGTGACTCGTACCTCACGACCAATTCTGCCACTCCCTCTGCTCCCCTGCTTCCCGACGACGGCGAGAAGGACCTTCCTGGTCAAGGCGACTCCACAGCAGCCAACAGGTCCCAGCCTCTCCACAAGAGACCACTTATCTGGGCTCTTGCTGTTGCCGCTGTCGCGTTGATTGCTGTGGCGGTCATTGTGCCAGTGTACTTCGTTGTGATCAAGCCCAAGAACAACAACGTTACCGGTGGAAATAGCAACGGTACGAACGGTAACGGGAACCCCAACAGCCCCACCCACCAGCCCCCTTCAAATGGTATTAGTGGTGGAAACGGCTCGACTATCATCACTGCCAACGGTACTCAGTTCACGTATATAAACCCGTTCGGTGGTATCTGTCAGTGTGCCCAAAATTTCTCAACAGGCGCCACTTCTGACATCATTTCCACAGGGGTATCTGACCCTAATGATCCCTTCAACAACGATGCATACCCAAATTCATGGACGCCGCCTTTGAACACCTCTTGGGTTTGGGGTCAAGACAAACTCTACGGGTACGCACCCGTTGGGCTCGTATATTCCTCACTAACACCGCAAATTCTTTCAGCGTCAACCTCGGTGGTTGGTTTGTCCTGGAGCCATTCATTACCCCAACGCTTTTCCAAAAGTACCAACCCGCCGCCGTCGATGAATGGACTATCAGCACCGCCATGGCCGCGGATACCGCCAGTGGTGGTATTTCTCAGCTTGAAAACCACTATAAGACCTTCATCGTGAGCGCTCTTCCATCCCAGTTGTGCATATACTCACACCAAACAACGTCTTGTAGACTGAGCAGGATTTTGCTGAGATTGCCGGTGCCGGTCTGAACTGGGTCCGTATCCCGATTCCATTCTGGGCGATCGAGGTGTGGGGCAACGAACCGTTCCTGGCCCGTACCAGCTGGCAGTATATCCTCACAGCTCTCGGATGGGCTCGTAAATATGGCTTGCGTGTTAACATCGATCTGCATACTATCCCCGGATCTCAAAATGGTGAGTACGCCTTTGCTTGAAATCCACACCGGAAACGGGACGCAACCTACCCGGACCCCTCCTCATCTATATCTTGTCCGCTGATTCATGTCCCTCCTCGTTGGCACTCCATAGGGTACAACCATTCCGGCAAGTCAGGAGACCCGAATTTCCTCAACGGTGTTATGGGTATTGCCAACGCCCAAAGGGCTCTCTATTACATTCGTGTCTTTGGAGAGTTCTTCGCCCAGCAAGAGTATTCTAACCTTGTTGGCATTTTCGGCATCATGAACGAGCCGCTCCAGCCTGTGATTGGAAAGGATGCGTTGGTTGCATTGTGCGTTCTTCGTTTCACTACACAAACATAGTTATGATCGCAACTCACATGGCTTGTTGACCCACTGTGTAGCTACATTCAGGCTCACAACGTCCTCCGAGAGATTACTGGTATTGGCAAGGGTTACTACATCTCCATCGGAGACGGGTTCGCCGGGGTTGACACCTGGGCTGGCTTCCTCCCAAACTCGGATCGGATCATCCTCGACTCTCACCCGTACTTTGCGTTTAACGGAGAGGCCAACGATTCCCCGATTTCAACCCTCGGGCCCGACGGAAATTATGGAGGCGTTTGGCCACAACAGGCGTGCTCTTCTTGGGCTGACCAAATGGTCACCAGGTATGGCTAATTCAACCCTATGGCAAGGGCCTTCGCTGATGCCCGTCATCTTTACAGTCAAAGCGCGTTCGGCGTAAACATCGCCGGAGAGTACAGTAATGGGTTCAACGACTGCGGCTTCTGGCTTCGTGGGACAGAGCAGCCCACTCCCTTGAATCCTGACTGCTCCCTCTGGAACGACTATACATCATGGAATGACACCGTCAAGCAGGGCCTCAAGAACTATGCCTTGGCTAGCATGGATGCCCTCATATACCCGTTCTTCTGGACTTGGAAGGTGAGCTGTGTTCTCAGATATTGCCCCGGGGGTACACGAGGTTCCATTGTTTCTTGTTTTATCTGGTTGACTATCGGCGTTACCGCCTTGAAGTTGGTACCAGCACCTGTGTCAGCGTACTTTTTCTGCGCCGTATCACTGATCTCGAAAATCACTCCTATCTTTTTTCTCTCCTCTTTGTCACCTGGTTTCATTTTCCGTCATCGTCACGTCCTATTGGCTCCTCGTTGTTGGGCGAGGTGTTCGGGTCTTCCCCAGGTGACAGCGTTCCATGCATCACCTTGCAGGTGGCCGGGTTGTTTTTCCCCAATTCATTGGAACCTTGGGCTTCCAATCGATCCGAGATCGCGCAAACGTGGGGTGTTTCGAGGTCCTTCCCATTTTCTCGCCGTGTCGGTTTTTTTTTGTTATTTTTCATGACCTTCGTCCCGAAATGACGAATACCTACCTCTTCTTCTGCATCTATTATTCCTCTATGATATTTGACACCCGGAACTACTTTCGGTCATCCGACCATTACATTGGATCGTCTTGTGACCACCCATTTATCGTATCCCCATGTCACCGAACCAAGCTGGCATTCTGACATATCTGTTCTTTCCCCCTTCTCGCTAGATTGGACCAACTGCCTCTGGCGACATTGAAGCGCCCCTCTGGTCTTACCAGCTTGGCCTCCAGGGCGGTTGGATGCCGACAGACCCCCGAGATTCTGTTGGAAAGTGCAAATCCCTGGGTGTGGACAACAGCGGGTTCAACGGCCAATACTTGAACTATGCCATCGGTACAGGAGGAGACCTTATCCCTTCGAGTGTCATCGCTGCTTCGCCTTTCCCACCGTTGACGATTTCCAACGCTCCCTCTCCAGTGTACGCGCTTCCTTTCTATACCCCCACCGGAACGGTGGTGACATTGCCGCCACCGACGAACACTGGCAAAGACTCGAGTCTCAACGGATGGGCGGACAATCAAGATACGGCGCCAGCTCCTACGCCGATCTCAGGATGCAATTATCCTAACGCCTATACAACGAGTGGGGTCGTTCCGCTCAGTGGATGCTCTACAGCTGGAGGGGGTGTTCCGCCAACCAATCTTCCTGTTGCGACTTCGCTCACGTCGACTCGCACGCTGACCACTACCACTACTACACCCGCGGTTGTACTCCCTACCACTACTACTACACCTGTGGTTGTACTCCCTACCACTACCACTACCGCTTGAGCGGGGAGAAACAGGTACCGGACATTGCGGCTTTATTCTTACGACTCTTGTACTCTTTTCCCCCTACCCTCACCTTTTTTCCAACCATCACGGATTCTTTAATTTTACTGTTCCGAACGCCTCATTATGCGATATTACCGACACCGCACCTTCAGAGGCCCGTCCACAGACACGACCGCACCCCCTAACCTTAAGCTGCTCTGAAACTATCATATGGTTTAAATTTAAACTTGGCTGCGCCCAGCGCACTTGGATCGAGATTTGATTATAGAGCTCGTACGAGCCATGAGCAACTGCAATGGCGTGTTGGCTAGTGGGGGGATGGAAACGGTGAGCGTTCCGAGAAGTAGGGGGGATGACGATTGGAGCATTTTCAGACAGAGGTGGTTTTGCGTACTACTTAGGTGGCCACGGAGGGAGTCTGGAACATGACTCGCAGGCGCGTTCTGCCCTGTCCGCAGTTTCCTCATCCCCCAGCAAAGCTGAGATGATAAGTACACCGATCGTGAACTTCCCCTAGGAGCGAGCGGGAGGCTACCCGTGATGTGCTTCGTCCGTCGTATTGTCCGGAAAGTATACCATCCAGTCCTCTCTCCATGTCCGGCCCTCGTCGGAAAGACCTTCCTCGTTTACGCCAACTTATTTGAACATGGATGACATGGGTTCAACCTCGAGGGCTCGGATCACAACATAAAAGCTGCCTCTTGCCCACCTGGGTAGATAGCCAGCTTAAGTGGACATCCGCAAAATTGGAGAGACCCTTGAGCGATTTCGTTGAATGCAAAGAAAAGCTCTTTTCTGGTCTTGCTCGGAAGGACTCGGCGGGATGAGGCCCGATCGAAACAAAGAAAGTACATGTTGTCTTTGCTCCGCAGGAGACGATCTGGCCCGCCGCGTTCCTCCTTCGAGGAAACTTCCATCACCTCGCTCTGCGGTCGTCCTTCTGCCCTCCACAATTTCCGCCCCTGAAGTTGCCCTCCTGTCACGAGGCCATTTTCAAAGCTCGCTGGCAGAAACCAGCTTGGCCGTAGAGAGGCAGTTCTGAGCCGGTTCGTGGGACCCACTCGCCCACACAGTTTCCCCCTCCTCTCTCAGCCTGAAAGTTCTCCGTGCTTTCGCCTAGCACTCATCTCCCTTGCTACAAGATCTCACATGCACCCAGCTCACTTTTTTCTAGTCTCAAATGTCATTTTTCACTACATAGCTCCGGACGATCGAGAGCGAACGCAGAGGAGAGGTTCGATCATCGATCGAAACGGCCGGAGGCCGCCTCGAGGAGGGGAACCGGGGCTTGGAACGAGCCTACGCATACTCCGTCCGAAAGCGTTCACGCTCACATGGCGACGGCGGCTTTCGATCAAGATCACTTCGCCTCGGGCCATTCCCGTAGTCAAGCCTGTCCATGACGTCTGCATCGCGGCCACGATGACGGATACGACGCTATCTACGACGACTGCGGTGCCACGCGCTATGGGTTTGTTGCCAACGATTTCTCTTCATTCACAGCAAGTTCGATTAACGATCGCCCAAAGGATCTAATCCGTCCGCCGGAACCGAAAGCGTGCAAGACGCTTCCTCCAGAAATTATGGACGATGTGCTCGAGTACATACCCCTGGATAGAGAAGGCAGAAAAGTGCTGATCGCATGCGTTTCGGTGGCTACTTGGTGGGCAAGACCCAGTCAAAGACGCCTCTTCTCTTCAGTCTCGCTCGATGACGAAAACTACCTGCAATGGATGGAGGGTGTCGCTCTCCCGATCCTCAAGACTCACCTCCTTCGATATGTCCGTTCGATCCTGCTTGGCCTTTATGGGAAGGCAGACTACTCAACGCAAGATATCTCAAGAGACTCTGGAGGATACCTTTCCGCACTACACAATCTCCGTTCCCTCACATTGTGCAATGTCGCCCTGTTATCCAACGGGCAGGAAGAGATTCACACCTGTTTCTCGGCATTCCGCGAAACCCTTCGCATAGAAATTTTTACGTGCGATTATTTTGAAAGCCCGGTGCCGCCGTTATCTCAGCCACTTCGGGGGCAGATATACATTCGGTTCACTGAAACTTATCGATGGAAGTTCATCGATCAATCTGCCATGTTGAACCAAACATAAGACAGATTGGTTCTCGACTTCGGCTCTATCGTGGTGGATGCAGAGGCCCTGGAGAGTTTCCTCCAATCAATTGCAAGCAGTGTCAAGTATTTAAAGTTGGAGGCTACATTACGACGTGAGTACTATCCTTGTTGCACCCTATTGTTATGATGCTCTCTTACCTTGACCCATATTCTAGGTGGAACAGCTTTGACCGGCATCGGTAATTTTCGACAACTCCGAGAATTCGAACTGCTGGTGAATTGGTTCGGCAACGTCTAAGGCCTCATTGCGCGAATCTCCTCCACCAAACTCCGCAAGCTTGTGATTTCGGGCAGTCCAGTGCTCAATCGCGATATTTCACTCAAGGAACAGAGGCGTGGGGTCCGCTGGACAAAGAGCTCTGTCAGCTGGTTACCCGGTTGGGGAGGGCGGGGTATCGACGTTCGTTAGAGGTGGAACTTCGACCCAGCAAGATCAGGGATGGCGATTTTTCTCCGCGCGAGATCGACTTCACCAGGGTTTTGCCAAAGTTCAGGGAAAGGGGGTTCGTGACCATCGCGTACCGCAACGCTTGCGACTCCGATCATTGATTTTCTGCCCCGCCGTATTTTAAATTTGGCAATACTTTTTGCGTTCGTGGTATTCCCACCGTATTGAAGAGTAGTACGCACATCCTGTAGTCTGAGAGCTGGCCGAATTCACCGCGCGTGGCTTCTCGAAACAGTAGCGCTATTTTTGCAAGGTACGAAGGGGAGAAGTGGAGCGGACGAAAACCGTGGAAGCCGTTTGCCACCCCCACTTAAGTTGCATCGCAAGCGTCACTACTTTCAAACCCACAAGCATACCCCGCGACGTTTGGAGATAGGATGGCGGGAAGTAACTACAACTTGAAACCCTTTTGTGGTGCTGCCAGACAAACCGTAAACCGTGAAGGCGTTTGCTACCACCGTCTGCACCATTAGTGTCACCTCTCGTAAACGAACATGTCCACCCAGCTCCGTGCTCCGTGCAGAGGTGTAACGGCGGGAAGTAACCCCCTGATAGTGCTCCGACTCCGCGATGTGTGATTGTATTGCGCGAACGTCAAGGTTCCGAGGTTAGTCCACTCTGCGTCTCGTCGTTTCAGAAAAGGCTGCAACGTACCGCAGCAAGCAAGCAAAGAAGTTGTACCCCAAGGCAAGGGCTATCACACCGTTCGATTCCACGGAAACGATTCGCATCCTCCTGGATGAGGTCGTTGTTGCCTCCACTAATCTCCGCTCAACGACACCGCCCAACGCCAGTTCTACTCGCGATGAACCCCTGGAGTGACACCTGATAGGGATTTGGGATTCGTGAGTCAGTTTGAGGCGACCTTCAAGGCCCGAAGATCTTTGCACTTGACCGTCTTTGGCAGCCGTGGTATAATGACCGCCAATCTTTGCTGGACCAAGAAGGACCGCCGCCATTTGCGATGATCTTTTTTCAGTCAGCTTCGTTGTTTTCACTGGAAAAATAATCAGTGTATTCAAGTGATGCATCTAGCGTGTGACCTCTCCTACCTGATTATCCTGCAAGCCACTGTGATCAACTCCAGAGATGAAAACATCAAGATAAGACGAACCAAAAGCATATGAGCATCTGGACAGGTTCACAGGAGACCACCCGTTTGGGCCAGGTGCATAACCCTAGACAGTAAAGACCTATCCCGGCAGCGAAACATCCCCACAATTACCGGCGGGCCGAGTCTAGTAATACCAGTTTCGGGGCTTGACATGTCTTCCCAATGTTGGTTGGAATCAGTTCGGAAAGAAAACAACGAAAAGTCGGTACGGGTATCCCGTCGTATCCGAATTTCATTCTCAGATCATCATCAAGAGCATCGCAATGAAACCAAAGGCTCGAGAGCACTCGGAAACTACGGGTCATTTCTAGCGTAATTCCCGATAGAAGCGGGATGAGGACCAGGCCGAGTTGTGGGAAACACGACGGGGATATCCCAGCGAAGATTCCTTTTGGAATGCTTCACTCCCGGAAACCAGCAAAATACCGTAGGGCGTGACGCGTGATTCAGCAAGGCATTCAACGGAAGCAAACGCGAAAAAGGGGGAGAATTTCATATCGCCCCAGTGGGAAAAACAGCGGGAGAAACGAGGAGACTGAGCCACAACAAGGAGAAAGGGGGATATCAGGAAAGGAAGCGCCGAGGATTCGCCAAGTTCGGGTCACCAGAGGAAACAACGCCACAGGCGCAATCGCGGGAAATCCGTCCAGGTACGACCAAAACCCATTCGGCACATCGGGATAGGGTTGGCGAACCCTGCTGTGAGAATCGGGCGGTAATGTAGGCGCTTACGCAGATGCAAGCCGCTCCCGCTGGGAAAGCTTTCCACGGTGGGTGGGAGATAACTCAATCGTGTAAAGTCAAACGACCCAGGGCCATCAGCAGGCTGGGAAAGGATGAACAAGAAAGGCATCCCAGAATCCCACAGTAACAGCGTGAGATGAGCGCGAATACAGCCGCGCGCGTCATCAATGGCGTCTGAAAATTTTCACATACATTTTGCCCTCTGTGAAGGAACAGCCCGCGCGAGGCAAGTGTGAGAAAAAACAGGACAGGTGAGTTAGAGTCGTGCCCCTTAACTCCGACCCAGTTGGCAATAAAGTTGCGAGGGGGATCTTCAGGGTCAGGTACAGAACGGAGGCGCTCTTAGGGCGGCCAGACACGCCTTGAAGCTATATCGTAAACTGGAGGGAGTGAAGACCAATCGAAACCGGGACCCCTGTTTCAAACGGAACCAATGTGGAATCAATGGCTGGCGCATGAACATAGAAATTTCACAAAACACACACCTTCCGATATAATCTTGAGGTGGGGTTTTCGAAATCGTATACCAAACCATCATGAAGTTTCCAAAACCCCGGCAGACCGGAATAAGCCTACACCGGGTTGTTTCCCCAATGTTTGCTAGCCAAAGGGTGAGTACAGGTACCATTGTATGTGGCGGTGATATGAGGTTAACCCGCATTGCGAAATCGGTGAGGAAAGTGACGTTCCCAGCCATAGAGTTCTGTTCACCAAGGCTGGGCCACATCCTATACTCATTCATTAACACCCCTAGAATCTCACAGAGATTCTCTACTACGCTTGAATCCACTTCATTCATTGGACTGAATCATAAACCTTGGCATTTCCGCATTGATCGTCTTCAACGAAATGCGACTTTGCGAACTAGCAACCTGAATGGCCTGTTTGGGATCCAACCGCGAGGTTGTCGCGTGTTCTTTGTGCTGCGGTGTCGTGCTAGTCACGATGTTGCTTGATGTCCCAGTACGGTAAGTTGCTAGCTTTCCGAAGTCTCCGATCCTCGCATGAGGGCAAGCGCTGACAAGCGACGCTGCCGCCGTCGGATAGACAGGGGTGCTCGACTGACAGTTTAGAGACGATCATCAATCGACGGGTGCCCATGGTGATGCCTTAAGGTTTCTCCGGTGAGGCATGGATGCACGTCAAACTGATTTGGAGATTTACCTACCGGCGTTCAAGAACGCTGTGTCGCGTGAAGAGTTCGGTTCATCAGCCGAGACGCACTCCCGACTGCGCAGCCACTTGTGTGAGTTGGTGTTTGTCTGATCCGACGGTGTAGATCCTGTAGCCGCGCGGGAGAAAGAAGGGCAGCAGGTCAGGCTGCTATCGCACGAAGACCTGGGAACAATTACCATCGTGTTGGCCCGGTTCCTACAACCTGCCTGGGCACAAATCCAGGACCCCGTTGGAAAGGGATAGCATGACAATCGAAAGGCACGGCTGGCTGAAGCGCGTCATGACGGTGGTGGCAATGCGTGAGTTCAATCCATTCTAGCAACTTTGGTGCCAGAAATCCATTGCTGAGGTCCGAACGATGTTTTTGTGGCCCAACTCTGATTGACGAGGCTCTGTTGGTGGAGAGGAAAGGGACAAATAAAGCGACGGGAGATTTGAGAGGTACAATCTGGCTCGGTTTGCTGAGGGTTCCAGGGCTGGAGACCGCCAATGAAGCGGGCACAGGTCGGCCATACGATGCGAAGGAAAAAACAAGAGTTGTCGCAGAGACCCAAGCCGATGCCACGATGAGGCAGAACTTTGGCTCTCTGCGCTTTCATGGTGAAGCCTCGAACGGAGGCTTTTCACTCGTCGTACCAAGAGCGCGGCGGTGGCTTGGCTCGGAGTTACCCGTGAAAGCTGACCGCCCAGCCAGATTGAGCGCTGCATCGTGGCTTCTGGCGAGACCGTTCTACATCCGTCTCCTCGACGACTCGCCCTCGCTCACTTTTCTCGCCAGACCACCCCCTGCTCGTCGTGCCAGTCCCCCCTCGACTCAGGATTCGAAATGGAGCACACGGCAGGTTCCGAATCCCCGATAAACCCTTCCAGATCGGAAACCCCAGATCAACCCGTTTTCAACGAACCGCTTCTTCCTCCTGCAGCCCCATTTCTTGCTCCCTCTGAAGGCTCGCCCACCCCACGCGACTCGTACCTTACGACCAATTCTGTAACTCCCTCTGCCACTCCCTCTGCCGCTCTGCTTCCCGACGACGGCGAGAAGGACCTTCCTGATCAAGGCGACTCCACAGCAGCCAACAGGTCCCAGCCTCTCCACAAGAGACCACTTATCTGGGCTCTTGCTGTTGCCGCTGTCGCGTTGATTGCTGTGGCGGTCATTGTGCCAGTGTACTTCGTTGTGATCAAGCCCAAGAACAACAACGTTACCGGTGGAAATAGCAACGGTACGAACGGTAACGGGAACCCCAACAGCCCCACCCACCAGCCCCCTTCAAATGGTATTACCGGTGGCAACGGTTCGACTATCATCACTGCAGACGGCACTCAGTTCACGTATATAAACCCGTTCGGTGGTATCTGTCAGTGTGCCCAAAATTTCTCAACAGGCGCCACTTCTGACATCATTTCCACAGGGGTATCTGACCCTAATGATCCCTTCAACAACGATGCATATTGCAATTCATGGACGCCGCCTTTGAACACCTCTTGGGTTTGGGGTCAAGACAAACTCTACGGGTACGCAGGCCCCCTCGCCCGTTGGGTTTGTATATTCCTCACTAACAATGCAAATTCTTCCAGCGTTAACCTCGGTGGTTGGTTTGTCCTGGAGCCATTCATTACCCCAACGCTTTTCCAAAAGTACCAACCTGATGCCGTCGATGAATGGACTATCAGCATCGCCATGGCCGCGGATACCGCCAGTGGTGGTATTTCTCAGCTTGAAAACCACTATAAGACCTTCATCGTGAGCGCTCTTCCATCCCAGTTGCGCATATACTCACACCAAACAACGTCTTGTAGACTGAGCAGGATTTTGCGGAGATTGCCGGTGCTGGCCTGAACTGGGTCCGTATCCCGATTCCATTCTGGGCGATCGAGGTGTGGGGCAACGAACCGTTCCTGGCCCGTACCAGCTGGCAGTATATCCTCACATCTCTCGAATGGGCTCGTAAATATGGCTTGCGTGTTAAAATTGATCTGCACACTATCCCCGGATCTCAAAATGGTGAGTACACCTTCGTATGAAATTTACACCGGAGACGGGACGCAACCTACCCGGACCCCTCCTCATCTATATCTTGTCCGCTGATTCATGTCCCTCCTTGTTGGCGTTTCATAGGGTACAACCATTCCGGCAAGTTAGGAGACCCGAATTTCCTCAACGGTGTTATGGGTATTGCCAACGCCCAAAGGGCTCTCTCTTACATTCGTGTCTTTGGAGAGTTCTTCGCCCAGCAAGAGTATTCTAACCTTGTTGGCATTTTTGGCATCATGAACGAGCCGGCCCAGCCCCTGTTTGGAAAGGATGCATTGGTTGCATTGTGCGTTCTTCGTTTCACTACACAGACGTAGTTATGATCGCGGCTCACATGGCTTGTTGACCCACTGTGCAGCTACATTCAGGCTCACAACGTCCTCCGAGAGATCACCGGTATTGGCAAGGGTTACTACATCTCCATCGGAAACGGTTTCGCCGCAATTAACAGCTGGGATGGCTTCCTCCCCAACTCGGATAGGATCATCCTCGACTCTCACCCGTACTTTGCGTTTAACGGAGAGGCTAACGATTCTCCAATCTCAACCACCGGGCCTGACGGAAATTACGGAGGTGTTTGGCCACAACAGGCGTGTTCTTCTTGGGCTAACCAAATGGTCTCCAGGTAGGGCTAAATTGACCTTATGGCGAGGGCCTTCGCTGATGCCCGTCATCCTTACAGTCAAAGCGCGTTCGGCGTAAGCATCGCCGGAGAGTACAGCAATGGGTTCAACGACTGCGGGTTCTGGCTTCGTGGGACAACGCAGCCCACTCCCATGAATCCTGACTGCTCCCTCTGGAATGATTATGCATCATGGAATGACACCGTCAAGCAAGGCCTCAAGAACTATGCCTTGGCTAGCATGGATGCCCTCGTATACCCGTTCTTCTGGACTTGGAAGGTGAGCTGTGTTTCCAGTTATTGTCTCGGGGGTACACGGGGTTCCATTGTTTCTTGTTTTATCTGGTTGACTATCGGCGTTACCGTCTTGAAGTTGGTACCAGCACCTGTGCCAGCGTACCTTTTCTGCGCCGTATCACTGATCTCGAAAATCACTCCTATCTTTTTTCTCTCCCCTTTGTCACCTGGTTTCATTTTCCGTTATCGTCACTTCCTATTGGCCCCTCGTAGTCGGGCGTGGTGCTCGGTTCTTTGCCCAGGTGACAGCGTTCCATGCATCACCTTGCAGGTGGCCGGGTTATTTTTCCCACAATTCATTGGAATCTTAGGCTTCCAATCGATCCGAGATCGCGCAAACGTGGGGGTGTCGAGGTCCTTCCATTTTTCTCGCCGTGTCGGTTTTTTTTTGTTATTTTTCGTGTCCTTCGTCCCGAAACGAGGAATATGCATATCTGTGCACCTCTTCTTCTGCATCTATTATTCCTCTATGATCTTTGACACCCGGAACTACTTTCGGTCATCCAACCGTTCCATTGGATCGTCTTGTGACCACCCATTTATCGTATCCCCATGTCACGGAATCAAGCTGGCATTCTGACATCTGTTCTTTCCCCTTCTCGCTAGATTGGACCAACTGCCTCCGGCGACATTGAAGCACCCCTCTGGTCTTACCAGCTTGGCCTCCAGGGCGGTTGGATGCCGACAGACCCTCGAGATTCGGTTGGAAAGTGCAAATCCCTTGGTGTGGACAACAGCGGGTTCAACGGCCAATACTTGAACTATGCCACCGGTACAGGAGGAGACCTTATCCCTTCGAGTGTCATCGCTGCTTCGCCTTTCCCACCGTTGACGATTTCCAACGCGCCCTCCCCAGTGTACGCGCTTCCTTTCTATACCCCTACTGGAACGGTGGTGACATTGCCGCCACCGACGAACACTGGCAAAGACTCGAGTCTCAACGGATGGGCAGACAATCAAGATACGGCGCCAGCTCCTACGCCAATCTCAGGATGCAACTATCCTAACGCTTATACGACGAATGGGGTCGTTCCGCTCAGTGGATGCTCTACAGCTGGAGGGGGTGTTCCGCCGACGAATCTTCCTGTTGCGACTTCGCTCACGTCGACGCTGACCACTACCACCACCACACCTGCGGTTGTACTCCCTACCACTACCACCACCGTTCCTCCTTGAGCGGGAGCATACCAGTACTCGAACGGGGAGAAACAGGTTTCGAACGTTACGGCTTTATTTTTACGACTCTTGAACTCTTGAACTCTTGGATTCTTTCCCCTCTACCTTCACCTTTTTTTCAATCATCGCGGATTTTTTATCTCCTGTTCTTTCTTGGGGCGTCAGCTGTCGGGCCCGCTGCGAAGAGTGCCATCCCACGCAGACTGTGCCTACACGACGATTTAGTGCCAGTCTCATTTCTACCCTGACCTTGAAGTTAACGAGCGGTCGCACCAGCCCTTACCTAGCTCGCGGTTACCGCCACTCCTCGTCTGGCTAATCTTGATCTTTGCCCACTGATTTTTTAACGTTCATCGTGCTCCCCCCATCCCTTTACCTCACTCTTAGAGACCTACGCTTGCCAACGAACTTTGCCAACGAACTTTCTTGACGTTTCTTTTGCATATATGATATTAATTTCAGTCGTATGAACTTTTTATCCCTCTGCTGTGACCCTCACTCGCTGACAATTTGATGAATCGTGCCCCTCCGTCAGTCATCTTGTCCACTGATTCCATCAGACGTTGAGCGTCGGTGGTATATATTACTCCGCCCTCTCTGTTAACGAAAGCAGGACGTTGGAGGGCAACGACCCCTATCTTGGCCTTGGTCGGCCGCCATTATTGCGGGGTTATTGTGGGATGATGGGAGTGATACAGTGGTTGGTGCTTGATACGGGGGCCCGGTAGCATTGTGGCCCTCTGGCACGCCTTGTCTGATTTGCGTGGGTTTCCGTATTGGTTTGAGTTTGAGTTGGACGTGTGGAATAGGTGTTATAGAGGGGGTTGCGGCTGTTGCGGCAAGTGACCGCATGAAACGAATGGGTTTGGACGATTGGACCCGGGGTTTGAAGTTGGTTGATGATCTCCCGGTCGCAGTAAGGCGTGGCATCCGGCGGCGAATAAGTATAAGTATTTGAATACACTTTACTGGAGATGGGGACGAAGAGGTACGTTCGCCCGACGGGTGCAGTTTACAACACCCTATAGAAAAACCCAACCGGCGGGAACATCTCAAAGAACATGATGAAATCATATAATCAACTTATTTTTCCCCCCGGCGGTTTCTGACCGAAGTCATTAGTGGGAACCAGCTTCTTGAAGCACACTGTACCCGTGTGGTGCGTACTATATGGTGCGAAAGACTTCGTGTGGCCTGTGGGGTCGGACTCCTTCTCTCTTTCAGTAGGAATCGCCACGAAGGCGAAGTTGTGGAGCAACTGGGCTCCACCGAACCTTCCGTTTCCCACACCCCGATGACGGACGACGACGCTCACCGGATTCCTTCACTCGTTTAATAGCTCACGAGAGGTCTCGAATTTTCTTTGTGGGTTTATGACAGTACCGCCGGCTCAGTTTAGTCAACCCACGGCAGTTTTTGCATCATTACCTCCCCGCCGCTGGTCCTTTCCCGTTTTCGGAGTGCCGTGTTTTCCCTTATGTACGCTGTGTGGCCGTATGGGGATATAACTTTGAAACTCTGTCCGGAAGAATATCCAATTTTCTTTGTGGTATGCGGGGTGTGTATAAGCGTGGGTGATGTGGGGGGTTTTTTTTTTTTTTTTTTTTTTGGAGAGGACTTGTGTACGTGTGTTTCGGATATTGCATCCAACCCTAACCCTCCCAAAAAGAATGATTTCGTAAACCCTGTTTCTTTGCGATGCAAGGTTTGGTGTCGCCTTGTAGTAGGAGTATCATGAGACGTTCCGTTGTTCGTTTCCGATCGGCGTTTTACACCGTCGTAGGAGGCCTTAGGGTGAAGCGAAAAAGAAAAAGGGCTGATATTGGAGGAATCGGTTTGTTACTCGAGAGGATGTTCAGTTTTCAGTAGTTCGCCTTTGTTCGAAGGGGTTGCTTCGGTTTACAGCACAGTGATCGTGATCGAAAAGAGGCGGGTGTCCGTAATTGGACCGTCCCCCGCCCCGACCGTTCGTGTGGGCAAGGTCCAAAACTTCACTGTTGCTCGTTCTCAGGCTTCGATATACAGTCGTTCTCCACACCCCCCGAGAAAGTACCCACTGCTGGGAGGCGAAGACGAAGGAGTGGGGCCGGTGAAGTGTTATTTGCGAAAGGTTGTCTCGGCCAGGTGGGAAAAACGAAGAACAGCATGAGAAATAACAGCGTTTGCGGAGGTTAGCAGGAAAACGAAGGACTTGTATGTGTGCGAAAGTACCTTCAGTCGCGGTCGGGAGCGGTTTTGGCGGACAGAGGGTAACGCGCGCGAATTATTTCCTTTTTAGGCGTTGAAGCGGGTTGAACCATGATCGGGATCATCCAGTTCCCGCACCGATGCCGCGAGCTGGCTGATTCATTGCGTCCGCTCCCACAAAGATACCGTTTGGCCCTTGGGAAAAAACCGTGGACTGAATGGGTAGAGCAGACGAAGAGAGCTTGGGTGGTAAGGGTTCGAGAATGCGGTGCGTCAGCAGCTTGGAGTGGGGGTCCTACCGGTTCGGGTAGAGCTCACTCCGAATCGAGGCGATGTTCCCTCCTTTTCATCTTGGGTAAAGGGGAATGGACCAACCGGTGATCTTCAGAGTGTTCTACATAGCATGAGAACGGATGGGGATAGCCGTAGTTCGATGGAAAGGGTGAACATAACGAGCCGCAATTGATTCTGCAATTCGCGCGACAAAACTGGTTTCTTTTCATCTTGGCTCCATCACTGTAACTCACACCCTCTCCGTATTTGATATACATCGTGGCGTGTATGGCCTAAATGGACCGCCGGGAACGTACCCGCAGGAATGCTGTCACGGCTCCCATCCCCCCGGGGCGATCAGAAACCCTACTATCCTTTCAAGCTCATCCACAACACGAGGTTTGCCGCTTCTGGTGTCAAACGTACAAAAGACTGAATTGCGATTACGGCCATATACCGAACGCACACGTGTGCATATCTGACATAGTGATCCATTTCGAACCACCGGGATGAGTTTATACTGGCAGCTCGCGGGCGTCATGAACATGAGAAAAAGTAAGCTCACCCATATAACCTTCTTAGGTACTCTTTACACCATAACGCAACTCACTCACTTTACGACCGGCGGGAAGGTGGCCACGGGCCAGTACGATTTATTGAAATATCTTTTATGGCCCCGCGGCAGCATTTGGGTTGTTCGAAACCTTGCCGTCAGTGATCGCGCGTTGACCATTGGCTACCTGTCGCGAAAAACGCAGGCTACCGATTTTGGCCCACTTGTTTTGCCACACAATCTCGGGTCGGCCTGCCGACGGTGAAAAAAATACCTTTCACATCCTTCTCGCCCCCCTTCTCATCTTTTCATCTTTTTCATCTCGCAGCCTCGATCGCTGTCCCGAAAACACGGGTGAATCGATGTGAGTGGTGGAGGGAGCGGGTGCAATCGACGATCGATGTCGTGTGTGTGTTTGTGTTTTTTTGTGGGACGATCGAGGAAAGAATTGTTCATTGGGCCCGAAATAGACGACTCGCTCTCGGCGACTTTGTTGTAAGCCACAAACTCGCGACGGTGTTTTTTTTTTCTTCCTTGTTCTCCTCCGCAGACTGAAGGAGAGAATCTCTACGCCGTTCAACGACCGTTAGAAGCCTCAAATTATCTCTGATTCCACCACGCCTTTTTCCTTTCCCTGCGTGATGATGAGGGTGTGGGGTGTCTGCAGATACCCCCTCCCAATCGGCCTGGGCCCCTTCGAACGTGTATCACATCACCCAAACTATCAAACAAGGCGTCTTGGACGACGCTGACGATTGGGGTGACCGTCCATCTTGCATCATGTAAACCACGGATGATCCCTGCCATCACGTCAAATGTAATGAATCACACCCGCGGAGGGGGAAGATCGAAGCCCCTCAAATCATGTCCTCCATCGGTCACCTAACTTTGGGACGGCCCCCGGCGAGCGCGCAGAGAGAACCCGTGAGCTGTCGGTCTTACTTGTGTCGTTGATCCTTTCTGAACCGAACATCGGCAGACCAAAAAAAAAGTAATACAAACGCAAGGTCGTGGGCAGGCGGCCGTCATCTGGGGCCCATCATCTGTCTTGATGCACCGTCGGCAACAGATAATGGACGGGTTTGACGTTGTCTTGTGGCAAAAAAGAAAAAAAAACTTGCCGGCGGCTCGCTTGAATGGGTTTGACACCAAACCCATTTACCATGTTTTTTCCCGAGCCTTCAATCACCCCTTCGCGCGAACAAACACTTCCGCGTGCGCTCGGTCCTCATCCACTGCACCACCTTCCCTTCTCTCGTTCCCTTTCCCTTCCTCCCTGTCCACGGCGCGCTCTCTCCCTCTTCCTCGCCTTCTCGGGGTGGTGCTTGTTCTTCTCTTCGCTGTCCAACACTAACACCACCCTTCTTTCGGCTAGCCTTGAGGTAAAAAAACGAGATAAAATTTACTCCCGAACAAACTCGTAACCCATATCTGGCACTGTACTTGTTTATGTGGGCGATCTTCGGCCGAGGGGACGGTCCACCCTCCAGATCACAGATACGACGCGCGCCACAAAAATGGGGCACTGTGACCAGAAATCCTCTCTTGTTCGTTCCGAATCCTCGTGCGGGATACGAATAACGGTGGGTGGGTATACGTAGTTTTACAGAAAACACCCTGATAGGGAGCTCTTCCTGCACACGTTGAAACCAACCAGAAACCCTTGTCGTTCGTAAGGTCTTTTTACCCAATCTTTTGGTTATCACGCCCTCTGACCCCCCCAGATCTTTTTTAGTTCGTTAGTCATCGGGTCGTTTCTTCTCTCTCCCCCGTTTCATAATAGAAATCACCGCTGTTCAAAACCCCACCAAATGGAGATGTGCGTGAAGGGGGGTGGTGGTTCTGCACCCCGACTACACCAGAACGAGCGAGAGAATCTCAGAGTTCCTCTTTCTCTTCTTTCTCCACACTCGCTCCAAAGTAACTCTCTGTCCGATATTCGATTGGAACCACCGCACCGAAGGGGGAGGGAGAGACTAGAAGTCCCGAGGCGGGAGAAAAGTCCGGGTTCGGCGTTTTTTTTTTCTTTGGGTTGTTTCTCCCAGATGGCGATGTTACGATTTTATTGTGAGGTGTGTCACGCGGTTGGGCCGGGAAGAAGAAGAAGAAGAAGAAGAAGAAGGGGGGTGCTGAGCTCATTGTCGACCAAGCGAGCCGGCGGCCCCGCTGAATTATAACACCGGTGACGAGACCCACACCCCCCCTGTCCTGCGTGGCTATACTCGAAGCGATAGGAGGTGCGAATTGTAAAACGCTGCGAGTCGGACGGCCGCCCTCGTTTTTTCACGTTGATCTCCCGTGAAGGGGTGGTGGTTTCTCCTCATCGATCTGGGACGTAACGTGCGTACGTGCTGCTGTTGTGTCTCCCACTCAATACCGGGAGTTTTCCTTTTTGTTTGACCCATTCCCGTTGCGGTCAGGGCTTAGGAATTGAAGTGATAAGGACGATGGGGGTCGAGAGATCACATTGTATAGATATAAAACCGGTCACGTTCCTTCAATCTGCGCAAACCCTGCTAAGTAACGTTGGTGCTATTCAGATAGCACGATTGAAACACCCCAGATATGCATCTCGACACCGCATGCAACACAACCGCTTCAGAGTCCAGGGCCGGGGAACCGCTGCGGACAGACCACAAGTGTTCCCGTTCGCCTGCACGCTCCGGTAATGAAAGGCCCGGGCCCACAATCTTCCCCCTCAAAGTGACCGGTAGGACAGCTGAGCAGTGTCGCATGACACCGCCTGAATATAGATGACTTTTGGAGGGGCGCGATCAGCTGCGGGAGAGTGGATCTCCCGTCTTGGCCCCGGTTGGAATGGATTCGTGTTCGCTCGATGGAGGGATCTCGATGGGGGGCACGATTCACCATCGATTATCGTCGATCGTACTCTGCACGGGTATAGGATTTTATAGGCCGATCCTCACCACCTGGGTATCCTCTGCCTCGCAGAACCTCTTGGCGAAATGGAGGGTGAGCGAGGAAGGGAGAAGGGCGGGAGAGGGAGGGCGGTGGCAGTGGGGCTGGATTGTGGCACTAATCACCCGGAAGTGCTCAATTGGTTCCAAAATAGTGGAACCGACGGCACGGCTGCGGTGATGTAAGGATGACCATTGTATCCGGCCGGCGGCAAGTTAGCTACACGAGGCCCACGACTTTGATCGGATTGGGTGGAGAGAGAAAATAGGTTTGCCGTCTGATGAGGCGATGGGGAGACTGCACCCCCGTAGACACACGGCTTACCTACGCACCTGTCTTGCATCGGTCGCTGTTCGTTCGTGAGGGGACCAATCAAAGGCAGAAAACGGCGATACCGTACGTGAACGGATGATTTTCCAACGACACCGCACTGTGACCGCGCCCAAGTTTTGAATACTGGCAGTGCCGCCGGCTATGATGCCCACGTTCTGCACCCGTGCCATGTGTCCGTTTGATTTCTGACGCGCCCAACCACGCCTTTTTGGTCCCGCCGGCATATGGGGCGTCAATGCGGTGGTAGACAGCCTCCCCCTCCCACGTTTCGATGTCACGAAACGTTCCATGGCTTTTTCGAAGGATAACCGGTAGAAATACCGGAATTCGTTGTTGCTCTCCCCCCCTCCCCCCCGTTCTGACGACTGTGACCGATCAAAAGATTACCGCTAGACGTCCCAACGAAGTCCTTCCCCCGCCCCGAAGGAAACGAATCTGGGATCGTGTCGTGGGACGGGTTGTACAAAGGCGATGTGAGATTGTCGAAAGGGAAAACAAGGAATTCTTTGGGACGCGAAACCGGGGATAGTGCGCCGTTTACGGTCGCGTCATCGAAAACCGAGCTTCTTTTGAGCCGAGAGAACAAGCAGATGTGCGAGAATGGTAAGTAAGGGAGGAGGGGAAGACGACGTGGGTGCGGGCGCGGGTGGTGGAATGGATTCGCGCAGGTCGTTTGTCGTGCATTGTGTCGGATTAAAGTCATCGTTACGTGTGGGTCGGAGTGGGGAGTTGGGATATGAGCGCATGGGGTCCGTTCAGTAGGGGAAGAAGAAGAACGCTCGAGCCAACGCGGAGGGAATTGCCCACAAAGGAATCCGCAGAAATCGAACCGCCGGAGGTTGGAGAAGGGGTGAGATTTCCACGCGAAGGCGAATTGAGACCCTGGATGGTACATAAGGGTCCCGTGCCATAGGAGGTTATAGTGTGCAGAGGCGAGGCGAGGCATTCCTCCATCAATACCCTACTATGAGATTTTGAGATGCATTCATAACATATGGCCTCTAGAACCGCGGCAACTGTTATCTTCATTACGTGCGGGAAGTCGCACACCCTCCCCTCCCCCCATTGTAAAAGAGTTTTGTTCCCGGCGGATTGCATAAAGATAGTATAGCGCAGAAGTCTGATGGTCATCATTGCCTACGCGGAATGCATTCCCAACCGTTGGGTTCACGCCACGGCATCTTTCACTTTCCTTTCTATACGTTGACCAATGGGTTTAGCATAAAGAAATGTGTTGTGTATTAGGTGTACTAAGGGGGTGGAGAAGGAACTCAGAGATCCGGATATTGAGATGCGTTCTAGCCAAAAGTTCAGGGTGGGGAGTGTCTCTCTCTCGTTCTTTGGAGCCCTCTCTCGAACAACCATTTGCGGGACAAGCGGGCTCCAGTGGGCAGTCCGTCTGAATGAGCGTGGTGGCGACCGCGGATGTTGTTGGGCGGGAGCTGGTCCCGTAGCATTGGCGATTTATCAAAATGCGACTTGCCGACGGCTTGGATCGGTCTTCCAAATCGAAAAAAAGGAGGGAGGGGAGTAAGACCGAACGAGAAGTAGAGAGAAGCCCGGACGAGGGTTCGGTATTGCATCTGCGGCAACCCCCGATCGGCATCCCCGCCAAATTGCCGGAATTCTCTTTTATTTTTCCTCGGAAAGAAAATGAGCGTGGGAGAGAGAGAGAACAGCAGCGGCTTTTCCGAAATCTCGATTTGTCTTTGATGTGACACTGTTCGGTGTGACTGCGGATCACGCTGTGACGGAAGGTCATTTGTTTAATTGCTTTCGCGTTGGCAATAACCCAGACCGGACGTTGGGGGGAGGTTGAGTGGGAGGAGAGAGGTGAGTATTTTATTTCGGCCTAGAACGATTGAGAAAGGATTTGCGAGCGGGAATTGAGCAGAATTTGGAATAGAAGTGTGGATGCACCCGGGACGGGTTTGAGAAGCCGGAGGGATGGAGGACGCGGATGATATTCGTTTGTGCATCACCATTACTTTGAACCCAATCTTCTCGCTGCCGTTACCCAAACATAAAAGCATCGAGTCCTATGTGCTCGATCCCCCCACTCTCGAGCAGATATATAACCCTCCCCGTCCCTCCTCCCCCTTCCACTCCACAATTCCTCCTCCCTCCCCTCCATCCCCACCAATGGCAGACATCAAAACCGCCCAACACGTCCTCTCCCCCGGTGACAAGAGCTACCCCCACTGTCACTCTGTGATTACCGGCCGTAAAAGCTGGAAGACCCTCAAAGGTAAAACCGAGGCAGTTTGGCCTCCCTATCTCGAGGTAGCTCTCTTCGAAGGTCCGTCCTCCATCTCCCTCGTTATCTCCACCATCATCTTACCCTTCCCGCCCAAGGTCTCTCCCGTTATCAACCCTCCAACCCTCGCGCGACGAAATCCCTCGGCCGATTCCCAAACAGAAACCGCTTCATCTCTGAATATATCTCCAAAAAGACCGGCAAACATAGGACCCCCAAACAAGTTGGCAGCCGCCTCCAACAATTACGCGACACCCACCAGGGAAAGCAACGTACGTCCGCTCGTCCTCTCGCATTTTTTGTCGATTTTTTCTGATTTATTTCGTCTATAGTTCTTCAGAACCTCTCTAACGGCAATTTCAATATTGAAGACGCTGGGGCCAGCAGTTCGAGCCCTCCCGCGTCGTCCGAGCCCGCCCCCCAGTACGATTATCAGGAAACCCAAAGGACTGTGGTCTCGATTGAAATCCTGCCTGAGGGTATCAACAATTACTCGCCTCATGCCTCCCCTTCCACCACACCCACCTCCTCTCCGCTGTCCTCCACGTTCCCAGGTTCGACCTTCCGTCACTCTCAGCCCCGGCCCATCTCTGTCATCGACCCCACCGTCACGTTCACCGCTCGCTCGACTATCGTAGCTCACTCGTCCTTCACTGTCATGCGTGATGGCCAGCCCATCCACAGTGAAACGGCTGATGTCAACTTGCTTAGTACTTCAGTCGCCGCCGGGGTCTCTGACATTGATTGCATCTTTTATTACACCGCGCCGTTGGTGCCCGCTTACTGGAGCACTATCTGTGACGATCCCGGTAAGTTTTTCTTGTCGTACGGGCTAGGCGGGTTCGCCGGTCCCCTTCTTTTCTCGTCCTTTGTGCCGACCGGTCTTTATCCTACAGATCCCACCAAGTTTACAATTATTCACGACATTTATCAACACTCTGGGTCGGCAGTGGAGTCATCCAACCTCTCAGAACAGGGATATTTGATCCTCTCCGTCGAGTATCGGCTTTCGTATCCAGAATCGCCCTATCCCTCACCCCAGCTGTCTCCTATCGGGTCGTCGAGCAGCGCCAACAGCTCGTTGCCATCTCCCACATCTTTCAACGGCGTGAGTCCCTCCCGTCTGCCACGTCGTTAGTGCGCCTTGCTGACATGCGTCCAGTACGATTATCCCACCGATTACTCACCTGTGCCACGCCACGAACGAGACTATTCCTCACAGTCCAACGTGATGGGAATGTGCTACCCTGACACTCATCCGATGTCTGGCCCATACGATCAACCTCAAATGTACGACGGATCCCCGTTTCTGTCCGCTATCGATAGCACCAAGAATTTTGCCACGGAAGCATCACAGCCGTCGCAATTGACAATGCCGCCGGGATATTATGTGAGTGTCTCCATTCCTAGTTCCGTTCTCGATTTCGACCTCGAGGTTGCCATGGGAGTGGTCATATAACTCATCCTTTGCATCAACAGGTGTCTCCATGAGCCTATTCATTCTCTGCTTGTATGAACTACCGTCGTGATGCATTCAGCATTCCAACTCCCGTCAATATGTTTCTATGTTACCCCCCTCCACATCCGACGTCTGTTGCTGTCGAGCGGCGTCCCCCTATCATCACTCCCCGGTCGAAGGTGTGAGTGCCTGTCACCGTCGTCAAGGAGCTCGATCAATGTTATCTTTTTGCTATGATATGTTGGACTATCCCCTCTTTATCCTGTGCATCCATATTTACCTTGTCTTTTTTCGCATTGTGTTGCTACACCCCTTCCCATGTCTTCCCTTTATATCTACTCCGTTTCATACCCCCTCTTTGCATCATTTTTGCTAGCTTTGGCCATTGTTTTCTTTACCACATCGCATTCCGTCGTTTGTCTTTTTTTTCCTCTCTTCTGTTCGCATCGAAGTAGAATTGTTATCAGGTATCAAGTAGTCTACATGCTCCTCTCTCGATTGGGATAGGGACGCTGGTATATATTGTACCGAAAAATTGTATCTTCATTTGTCTGTAACTTCTTGCAACGAGCCGTCCAGCGCGCGCGTGTTGTGTGTGTCGTAACCTCTCTTGTGCTGTAGATGGCATTTCCTTACGCTGGGGCAAAAGATCGATATGTATCATGCGGCTGTCGCCATCGGAATCGGTCGACGTCTTTGTCTGTCGCGCTGTCGACGTTTGCGCAGCCCTTTTGCTCGTCATCTGTGTCGTAAGCGAAAGACGGTGTTTGGAAAGTGGTGGGCTGACTTCCTTTTCGTAGGCTTTCACCCACTCGCCTCACCTCCCGCACCCTCCAATCTATCCTTCCAGGGCGAGTCGGCCGTGCTTCGGGAAGTCCTCACCTTCTCTCTTCATCTCGACTGGCTTGTGGCTCTGATTCTGATACGGGAGACTGTCGTCATTCATTTGTCGTTAAATAAGCTCAAGTGGTGTGGACCCTTCCTTCTCAACGTGGTACACTACTTCACTTATGAGGCGTGTGGGGCGGTTTGCCCTCCCTCGCTCTCTTTTTCTTCTCCGGGCCGTTGTCTATGTGGACGCTCGGGATTTCCGTGTCAAGATTCGAAGCCGAGAGAGAGATTTGGAGATCGTCGTGTAGTAGCCCCCCACCCTCTTACAGCCCTTAGATTGCAACGTTTCGCGCGCGTCAGGGTGTCGATCCCCTGCCTGCATACAGCCTGGACCGGGGTCTCTAGATCCTCAACGTCAACCCTAATTTCAATCCCGAGGGGTAGGCGTACTTCCTCTTTCTCTCTCCGTCTCTACGCCCAACGCCTGGCCCCTCTTTCCGATTTGGCGCACGGCTTTCCAATTCAATCTACACTGTACGGTGCGGAGGCTCTTGGGAAAAGCTGATCAAGACCCCCCTCTTATTTCCCACGCGTGCTAATGACCCTACATACTGTATTCAAACCTTTCCGACGGGGTTCACGCCGCACCGGCCGCAATCCTCACACACACGCCTTCTCTTCTCTTCTCGCCCTTCGCTCCCGGGTTAATTTGCGAGAGATGTGTATGGGGTATATCGTGAGTGGGCCTCGAGGTTTCGCTTCGGATATATATACCAATATTACAAGAAATGAACGCGGGAAGATCGTGCGGTCCATCTCCCCCCCTCTTTCTATTCTCGGCACTCTCTCTCAGTTTGCCGTCGGTGTGTAGAATTCGTACATCGTATCTATAGGCCCGTCGTGCCTCACGTACCTAGTACGAGATGCGTATGTATAATGAAATATCGTTCGACTTTGAGAATAAAAAAACATAGAGTCCGCGCCTTTCTCAAAGGTTGCGGATTACATACACCCGTTTATCGATTTCATTCCACTCTTCCTCCCTCGAGATCTCCCTTTGGTCTACCCCTTCTCCTCGAGGCTTGAGAAAGAGAGACAGGGTGAGGGTATATACTCTTATCCCAATTAACGGCATATTGGGCGGTGGTGGCCCCGTACCTGACCGTCAGCCTTTTTGCCGCCCGCAGATATATATGGTTTTTCCTCCGCCCTCTCTCCCTTGAAAATAATCGACCCTGTGCTATATGTTCTTGGGTGCGTGCCTGGCGGAGTAACCTTATCCCGAGATCGCCGTTGAGAAAATCGGGGGTGCTGTGGTTGTACATTTTTCTGTATCGCGATGCGCATCTGGGGCGATCTTTACGATTTCCACCGCGGAACTTGAAGGGGGTTGAGAATCAGATGCGTTGTCACTGCTTGATGAGCGCATACTGTAAATGGGATCGGATTTCGCTTCCTACCACCACTACCACTCTCCACCATCCCGCGCCCACTGCGGAGGTACACAACGTATGGTTGTACTACGGTTATGTCAGACGGTCTCCTGCATCACGATATGTGGTGTGCGTGTTTTGTAGTTTTTTACATCCAATTCTTGTCGTTTTTTTTTTTTTGGGACGCTTTGGGACACTACATCATCACCTGAGGATCTGATCTTGATTTTGTGCGGTGGTGAGTTATAAGCGTTATGCGTTATGCGTTTAAGTGTGTGGGGAACGTGGGGGGGGGGGGAGGGACTCGCCTTCATGGCACCACTCATGCACACACCTTCTCAGACTGATAAGGCCTGTGTGGCGTTTTGAAAGGTGTCAATCACGAGATGGGAGGCGAGTTCCAAATGCGCGACGGGCGTAAGGGATATCAGTTTAGGGTAATCCAAACACCGCTAAAAAAGAAAGTGTCTCTGGGCCGGTTTGCCGCGCGCGCGCGCGCCCACAACCCTACCCATCGCGGGATCTAGATAAATTCGCAGCAAATGGGCGATATATCGATAAGTGCTATAGGATACTGGGATACCAGGTTTTTTTTTTACCTTACGCGTTTCGAAATCAGGAGAGATCCGCGTAGACTCGAGAGAGACAGCAAAACTTGGTGTATCGGGCGCACGATGGCGTCAGGGACCCCTCGGATTTGAGGCGAAAAGTATAAAAAGAAACGATCCCGGACAGGAAGAAGGGAGGGAGAAAACGGGACACTTGAGCGGTGTATTAGGTTCGCGGCATGATATTGTATGCTATGATGGCCGGGCCACACGAGGGTGGCCATACCCCCCATCTCCATCAACCTCAAGTCTACTCTTCGCCTGTTCCGATGATCAACTTTCACAATCAAGCCCGTCTGGTCTTCAGGCCCCAGGGGGAGCGCAATACATAGATACAGAGCCTTTTTGTTCCTTGCATTCTCCGGTGTTTTGACGAGTAGACCGGGTTCGTATACGCTGGTGGTTCTCACGCGTCATGCATCCCACCCTGCAATGAATGGAGAGAGCGGTAGGGATGGTCCGGTCGTGTAAGTTGCCTATCGTGCGATCAATTGCTAGCGGTTTCCGTTTGTTTGGGCTGCGGATAAATGGAGAGGTGGAAAGCCGGAGGATCCTCTCGAAGAGGAAAGCTGAACCGCGGGGGGTGAAGCTAGGAACCACGTCTTCCCGTTGCGCGGGGGAGGGTGTGCGTGATAGTACATTGGGCTTCAAGTCAGCGGAGTTGCGGGGATCATGGGCTGTACACTAAACTATGTATCAGTTTGCATCGACCCGGCTTTTCGATGCGATTGAAAGCCGCGGGTCATGAGGGAGGATGGGGACGACGTCTGCTCAATACTGAACGGGTGTTTGTACATGATCCATTTGAGAGGAGCTCCTCGCACGCCGCCGGTTTGAGGTGAAACTTCGACAGGAGTTTCGTCGTCCGGCGGCTGCGCATGGGAATATCCGTTTACCCCCCTCCCTCCCTAGGGGATCGAATTCAAACAAAAAACCACCAGCCCCGGCTAACATGTTGTGTGAGTATACCGAGTTACATGTATACATGTATATATGCACGAGGCGTGCCTTGTTCCTTACGCCACATATACAGTACCACCCCTACCCCATTGCGCCGGACTGGATAAAGACGTACTAGCACGGGTTGCGATTGCTAGAGGGCTAGGACGGTTTCATAGACCCGCAACAGGCTTCTCTCGTTGAATTCATTTCATTCTGCGATTTTCGGCGGCTATTTGTACGAGGGGGGTCATCTGATCGGATGTTGAGGGTGGGTGTATTGTAGTGGGGTTCATTAACGTTCTCTCAGACTTCCAACACACACCCCCGCCCCAACTCATAAGGGATTTATGAATGCATGAACGTTTAGCGTGTAAGAGTACGCCGGCACCGCCCATGTAACCTACGAACCGAAGCCACATGAGATATATATGTGAGGGCGCGAGTAGGAAGCGTGGTGTGGTGCGCCTGGTGGTCTTGTTGGTAATACGGGAGTTGGGGTTCACCGTGTGGCTGTGTGTTCCTCGTACGTACAGAGAAAGGGGTGGGTATCAGGAGAGGCGTTGCGTTGTGTTGCAGATCGGGACCCTTGGAGATGCGTCTAACCTTTGCTTCGAGCCCGAATGCCGGGGTGGTGCGAAGTTGGATTATCCATGTCATTTCAGACCACAGGAACGTTTGATCCAAGGCCCCAGACTTTGTCTCACGGAACAAGGCGAGGATGAGGACGTGATTTCAAGCTTACGATCATCGTATACAGCTCCAATCTCCGGGCTGACACAAATCCGAACATACCGGGCTCGGCTGACAGGGCTTGCCTCGAGGTTATGTGGGGTGCAGGGGGTGAGCTATATCATCTGGGCGGATGATCAAGGGAACCTAGAGCCCTAGAGATCTCCTGAGGACGTAATCGGACCGCGATCTTCTTCGTTCTGTTTTCCGCAGTTTGCTGTGATTTTGGCTTGTCAGACGAGATCCGACGATGATATCGGGGTGCGGTGCGGCCAGTATGCACAAAAGGTGCATCCTTAGGTGTGAGTTGGGGATGGAGATCGTACAGGAGTTTGAGGCTGTTTTGGAGAAGCGCGCACGGGTGTGGGGTTGTCCGAGCGATATCGGTGATTGCGTAACCCGTGCTCCGGGCCCGGTCCGCCGTATACCCTTCAACGCGATCACACACAATCTAGAGAGGGCGAAAAAGGTGAAAGTAAATCGATACTAAAGCGGGCAAGGGTACACACGAAAGTCTCTCCCGCTCGGGAAAGGGTCCAATCGATGGTTAGGGTTTACACCAAAAAGTGTCACGCAGTCACGCTGAATTACCATATCCGGAAGGTCTTAATTTTTTTCTTTTTTGTACTGGGCCTTCGGGGAATTCTTGATCTTCTTTCTCCTCGGATTATCGGTTAACGTGGAGAAAGAAGACGAGAAGGAGGAGCCCTTTGAAATCTCAAATTGAGAAGAGTCATAGGGAGGAAGTTTGAAATGAGATTAGGGTTATGTAATATGATCGAATGCAGCCTCTCTCGCTCGCTCTCCTCCTTTGGCCGTGCTCTCTTCGTTCTCGGGTTTGGGTGGGCTGTTCTTCTGGGCCCATCAGGGAATCTAAACTCCGTCGGTCGGAACAAGGAGCGAAGCCCAAGAACTGCACGCAGGAAGGAAAGGGAACGCGTTTCGTCTCTTGTCACCCCCATGACTGTTTTTTTTTCACGCATCCACATCATGAAAACTTCCCGTGGTTCCGTTTCATTTCGTGGGGGTCGATCATCTTGACATTGGGAGAGAGAGAGGGCGATGGGTCGGGTATTCCGATGTGGCCGGTGATCTGTGGAGCGACGCCAAGATCTCTCTCACTCTCGTGATGCGAGCGAATTTGGGTTTTCGGAGCTATTCAATTGTTCTTGTCAAAAGAGCTGACGCACAGCTTGTCGCCAACTGACTAGGACTCTTCGCATCTTGCCATCTCCGAAGAACCTACTATTCCTTGACACACACACACGACTCCGCTCACATGCGTGATCTCCCGAACACAAGCCACTTATTCATCACGTTTGAGGTGTGTGCGGAGAGAGAAGAAACAGGGTGATCTACTCAAGATGCGCTAGAAGGCCATCTGGGTTCTTGCTCCCGTCAACCATTAGAACGGGGCGCACAATGGGCAGGGAGAGGACCGAATGCCGATCTCCACACCCGCACAGCTTCTCGTGTTCTTACAGTAGCCGCCCTTCCGTCTGTCGGGGGGCAGAAGATGTCATCGTCCGTGGGCTCGACTTCCCGCTGTGTCTTCCAAGTAAACTCGGACGTGTACCGCTGATCGACGGTCCGGACTCACGCGGTGCAATCTTCGACTTGGCGAATCGTCATAGCATGTCACAAACACTCCTCGGGGTTTTATGGAGGCCGGTCCTTGTGGTAAATCTGTTCAATTTGCAAAACGGATCGTACCGAAATGGTCTAGTCTGGCCAAGGTGTAACCTCAAACCTATCTTTTTCTTTTTGACCACTCGCGTTCTTACGGAGTGGCCGATATGAAACGGGATCCCTGAGAGGAGCCGCGCTTACTCCTTCGACACCCGTGTCTCATCATGGATACCTGGTATTAGTCTTGTCACCACGGAGAGATCTTAGATTTGTTTTTTCTTCTTGAATAGCTCTCTGCCGCTGTTAGGGCTAGTAGACGACAAAGGGGAGAAGCAGCTCATCGCATCTAGCGCTCATCTAGCGCTTAATCATCCACAGCGGATCTTCCCTACAGCGATCAAACTTCTCTTGCACCGTTTCGAAGCTTCTCCCTGTCTCTTTCCCTCCCGATCCATGGACAAGGCAGAAGAGAACCCTCGGGATTGCGCGGACCCGATTTGCGCCTCTTTACTCGGAGTAGTCGGTGTGCGAGCCTCTTATGGGGCGACGATTCCAATCGTTGTTTTGGTCTTCGATCGTGCAAATAATGATGGAATCTGTGAGAAGAAGAGAGGATGATGCTTCCGTCGTTCGAAATCCCTGAGTTATCATGAGCTCCCACGTGCGACCCTCACAATCGCCGGGTTCTCGAGTTCTCAAAAAGAACATATGACTAGTATCAGGAGATCGCCCGCGTGAGGGGGGAGGGTATGCTTATAGAGAGCACACATGAGATCTTGTGATCTTGAGGGAGTGTCTTCTACCTCGGGCGCTTTTCTCTCGCCGCGTCGTATTTACCGCTTTTGGATCCGGTGGCTGGTTCTCTCGTTCTGCTGTTCGTGGGGGAAGGTTAATGCGGTTTCCTCGAAGCTGCGGCGTGCGCGTGTGTCATGCGGGCTGCAGTACGTACGTACAACGGTCGAATGGCTATCTTGCTTCTTCGCGCCCGCAAAAAGGAGGATTCTTTTTCTTTTATCAAGGTCATTGTGTCTCTATGCGAGAAGCAAGAAGAAGGGGTGGTGGGGTACTGAGGAAGTCGAGAACCCGGATATAGACATATGTGCGCGCACGGAAAAGGGCGCGAGGGCTTCTTAATTCTGTGAACCCCGATTGTTCGCACCGAAGCCGCGGCATACACAAAAAACCAGCCCCCTCTTTTTTTGTTAACGTTTGATCCCACTGTCATCGTTTGCGGCGGGAGTCTCGTCATCGCACCACCGCCACTGCCACAAAATTCACTTTAACAGAAGGAGAGAAAAAAAACATCCCAAGAAAGACCGACAAACAAAACGAGGGGACCCTTCTGCCACATTCAATCGAGTGGATCCTCTTTATTTCGTCCGCGCTTCTCCCATCAGCATCGATTCTCCGCGGCATCTGCGGCATGTTTACGGAACCTGCCGGCCGGTCGCGAGTGGCCTGAAGTGGGGTTCATAAGCCCACTCTCCTTTTTTTCTTTCGGAGCTACATAAACTGTACGTGAGCGTGTGCGTGTTGTGGAAAGATGAGTTTCAATAGCATTCTGCCCAAATTGAGTGTTTCCTGATCTACGGTAATGATCCCGAAATGGGTGAGGAGGAGGTAGAGAGCGGGAGGGGGTGGTTCATCCTACTCCTCCTCGTGTTTGGATGGTAAGGTATGTAAGATGAGGGGGAGGGGAGGAGATCAACAGGCCTCCTCGGGGCGGGACGGGACGAAGGGAAGAAGGGAGGGGGAACAGCAGGGACGGGAGGGAAATGACCAAAAAGGACTCGTGTGATGGAACCAGCACACGGGACCACGGTTAGACCGCATTCGTAACACGATACGATAAGAAAATGAGGCGTTACCTGAACCCACCCACCTGCCTACGGCAAGGGGGAAAATCAATGAACTACACGACTGAATGTGAGAGAGAGAGAGAGAACACGAGAGCACACCTCCCCTTCGCATCCTTTTACCCCTTCATATCTTGGGTTCATCGTGATAAGAGAGGGGGAGGGGGGGCGTGTCCCACGAGGTGATCTGCATTACTTTCAATGACCATTCGCTTACCCTTGCCGTATACGCCGGGAGAGAGAGATGGTCTCTCGTGCCGCCGGCCGATGTCGTCTTCTTCGTTCGAACGTTCGTGAATTCCCTCATACATACACATACACACACTGGGTACACATGCACGTATCACGGAGTTCCGTTGATCTATCGTCTGCACAGAGAGCGGTCGATTTTCCCGTCATCCCGCACCATGACAAAAAAAGGATGCGAGCGAGACCCTGAAACGAGAGAGAGAAAAGCGATCACACGTCAGCGACGTCCAGTGTTGAGTACGGAAAACATACCCTGGAAAAACAAACAAACGTCCCAAAGCACGTCCAATCTCACCCATCAATGCCAGGGGAATACAGGGGCAACAAAAGAAAACGTCCGGAGAGCGTTGATAGATCGGTGCAACGGGCGGATCCGCCAACGGGCTCGTCCCCTACCCGAATCCCGCCCCCCGACGACGCGCCACCTCCTATAGTCGCTTAGCGCCCCCCTCACCCGTAAGATCTCGAGATAGAGAGAGAATTTGGGAAGAAACGCCAAGTGTCATCGTGCCTCCCACATCCCGATCTTGTGAGCGATGGAGGGGGAAGAAATCGGGGGAGAACATGGCCTTGAGGATGCAGGCAACCTTCCTCTCCCCAAACAATGAATTTCATCACCCGTCCGTGCTGGCTCCGAAGCGGAATTGTTCGTGGTGCGGGATAGGGGGTGCTCAAAGAACATTCAATACAGCGGGGATAACGATGCGCGCTGGGGGGGGGGTGGTCGATGGCGCCTTCTCCCGCTCCTTCACCCATCCATCGACTTCAAGCCACGCGATGGCCGAAGGGACTGAGAGAGAACGGTGGATCCGTAGGTAGATACCTGGACCTGCTGCGCAATCGCCAGAGTTCAGTACAATGAATCGATGATGTGAACGAGCGCAAACTCACCATGACGAGGAAGGTGATGAGATTAGACCCCACGATGGAGAAAAAAGGAAGAAAGAAGACGAAGAGAGAGAGAGAGGGAAGGGGAGAAAGAGGGGGGGGAGGAAGAGACAGAGATCAGACTGCGATCTTGACAGTTGGCTCGAAGGGAGAAGGTCGATACGCCAGACGTCAACTGGATTTGCTTCCTTTCCCGACACTCCTTCGCCTTCGGTCTCCCGTCGTGGAGGGGGGTTCGATGAACGAGCGTGCAAACGACACAGAGATCGGTGGGATTCTAAGCAAGTGCGCGGGAGATGAGCCGTCGGTGCTTCGGTTCCGCACGTTCCAACTGGGTCGCCGATGCTTTGATCTCCCTAGCGGCGAAAGGCAAGAGGAGGCAGTGATAATGTGGAGGATGTGGAGGATGACCGGACGCGGCCAATGGAGAAGTCGATGGATGGATGGATGGATGGTGGAGGTCTCTGTCATCGGTACACGTGGCCGGAATCAAGCTCCAGCCTGCGGGGTGGTCATCGACATCGGCAAGGGTTCCATAACAGTCATGACAGGAGAGTGCCGAGATCCCCTCGGTCGGGTGCGCTCGCTTCGATAACCCACCGATCCTCCCACGTCTTCATCGACCAGTCGATATCTGGTCTCGTTCCTCACACGAGACGAGATTAGGGACTCTGGAATTTAGGGAGGGAGGTCAATAACCAAAAGGAAAAAAGAGGGAGCGACCGGCGCGCCATACCTCAATATCAAACCGCTCTTCATCAATAGCACATCCCCCTCCCACAGCAGGAAAGCCCACGACCGCACGCAATCGGCAGAGGGTATCTGCTGACCCTTTAGGTCATATTAATATCTGGGGGTGCGAAAAGGGTGACCCAAAAACGTTAACACAAAAAGAAACAAAAAAACGAAAACCCGTGGGGAAAAAACATACCGAAAGGTAGACGAGAGAGAGTGACTTCAATTCCCTGTGACACCCGGCCGGAAAACTAAGTCAACCTTTACAGAACGGGCAAGGATGATTTCTTTTCCCATTACCTTTTTTTGTTTCCTTGAGTACGTCACGCATTGGGTTGTGCAGAACGGCATCATGATTCCGCGTGCACGTCGGCTGTGTGGGTGCCAGGTAAAGAGGGCGCAGGTTGTCCTTCGCCTCTCTGCTGCTGGTTAACCGGTCTCTCTCTCTCACCCGCTCATCGGCTACCTGTAAAAACACTGGGGCTCAGCAAGAACACCCCCAAGAAACCGTCTATCGCAAAAGCGCCACCCACCCTCGTGTTCCAGTCTGGATCCAACGGGACCAACGTGCCAATTGATAGCACCAGCCACATGGTAACTCCACCCGCACACCAACCGCACACTCCCGATACATTCTTCGATCACGATTGGAAAAAGATCCAAATCGCCAGATAGAACCCGTGGATGGAACGAGGGATGGAGAACGAGTGAAATGGCAGCGTTTCTATTATTCAATCAGAGATCTAGTCCTTTTTTCGAAACCGTCACTGAATGAGGGGTCATGAGGCCAGATATCCTCCCCCAAAGGCGGCCGGTAGACTTACGTTCATGAGAACAATCGTCCCAAATAGCAGGTGACGGGCGAGGTTGAGGATTATAAACCCCATTGAAACCACCAGGATCCAGCGCTTGGTCAACGATGGCCGAGATTAAAACGGACGCGACACGTTGCGAATCATCAAGATCCAGGTCGAGGGTCTGCGACCGAAACTCTGTATAACGAGCGGAAAGGGTATCCCGAGATACCGACAGGATCCTTGGCGACTTGCTTCGTCTGTGCGGTTTGTAATTAGCACAACCGTAATGCCATACAAACCCCTCTTTGGCACAAGGGAGATAAGTAATTTGTACATACTAGAATTGCGCCACCTGCCCGAGGGTTTCCCAATCACAGGGATCCCAGGGTTGAGGGGGTAATGCCAGGGGTCTTGGGACCATCAGCCAGGACCCTGGGGACTTCACCGAGGCCGAAACCAAGAGCTTGGGGCTAACCCATATCGAGCGCACACACCGACGCCTCTCCAATTCGAATCGAAACCACCAACACGCAAGTGAAATCAAATATCCCGCTCCCTCCCTGGAGCCCAGCTCTCGCTGTCCAGAACGTAGCGCCGTTCAATACCATCCCCTGCTAGCCACGGGGGAGGTGGGATGCGACTCGGACCAACAGGAAAAGGTATCCGAAGAAAACCTGCATCTCATTCAAAGAAAGTTTACTTACATACAGGCACTAGAGAAAAGGGAACACAGGCAACAACACGCGATCTTCGTAGGCTGTCGGCAGTGATTTCAGTCCTCGGTATGTCAGCTGATGTGAAAAGAGACCTACCAGCACAAAAAAAATAGATGGCAGCAGCGAGAAGGAAAAGGATGTTAGTGATCTAATACTCGACTGCGTCGTCCTCGTCCGCTTGCATGGGATCCGAGGTATCTTTCTTCTCCAGATCGGCGAGCTGACTCGGCGTCGTTAAAGGGGTCGACTCGCCCTGCTTATCGGCCGGGGTGGCGGTGGCAACAGGCTCATCGATTTCCATCTTTGCGTCCTCCCTTCCCGCCTCAGTTATGGAACCCGACTTCTCCTCGGGCCCAGACGGTGGGGCCTTGGTATCTTCCTCGGTGGATGCTGACTTTTTGCGGGCCTCTTCCTCCTGGACATGCTTGCGCAGCCCCCCGATTTCCTCGATGCCGACGGTTCGCTCCTGCCGGAACGATTCCCACTCGTTTTCAACGGCACCCTTGACCTACAGAACATATATCAGCGCCGTTGCTTCCTAGAGGACGCGAGGGTGTTACATACCTCCTCTTTCCGCTTGGCTAGGAAGGCTTCCTGTTCGGGAGTGAGGATAGCGGGGAGATAATACAAGGGGGCGACACGAGTCCTCGGTGGAGGAGCTAACGGGTTAGCAGTGACGTCGGGGGAGGTATCGCTGTCTGTGGAGATGATATCCGAGGTGAGAAGGAAGTTTGAAAGCAGTGGAAGTCTTGTCCTTCGCAATTTATGCTAGTTCACCCACCATCCGTCAGCATCAGCACACTCCAGATCAAAGGCGAGGCACATACGATAGAATCCTTGAGCTGTAACTCCTCTTCTTTCCTGTTTGCAATCTGTTTCTCCTTTTTAGCTTCTTCTGCCCTGCGGACAGAGTCAGTTTCTTTCTTTAGCTTATCCTGGAGCCGTTGCTCGATCATCTGCCTCTTCTTTGCCTGGACATTAATTGCAACTCCAGATGAGCAATCCGAAGAATCAAGACAGACAGACTGCAGAGAAGAAGGAACGTACAGCATCCGTCGCGTTTCTCTGTTTGTCCTCTGTTCTCGCTTTGTTTAAGGTTCCGACCAAAAGTCCGAACATCGTTTTCCCCCTCTTCCGTTCGCGTGGTTCAGAAGTCAAGTCGAGCCTTGGGCGTTTTCGCGTCGCTGCAGCAGCGGTTGGGGCGAGTGCGGTGGGTTCCGTCGTGGTTTCCATCTGGACGTCGTTCGTCGTGTCTCCCGAGGGCTTGGACTCTACAACCATCTCCTGAGTTTTCCTGTAGAAAAACGCGCACGTTAGGAAGCAATTGGACACTAGAGCGAGCGTTAACTCACTCATCCGTCGACATGCTTGAATCTAGTCTGCCGAACTTGGGAGTGACGCAGGTGAACCGTAAGGGGAGTGATCGTGAGAAAATGTTCCCGTTTCTGTCATCGCCTCGTGTGTTTGAGGAATGCACAAGATCGGGGCCTCCTCTCACTCTTTTATCGTCGTTGAGGTGAGAGAGACGGCCTGAAGATATTTCGAGTCGTACGACCTGGAATCTTGCAAAGCTGACACCGCAGTCGGAATGTTTCGGGAACCTGAACATTCCACAATCATGATGCACCTCCTTTTCTTGACATGTGAGAGGCAACGAGCTGGGAACCATGGCGGAGGCCGACTCTTCGGAGCAACAGTGTCATCCAAGGCGTCGACAGCGGCCTGTAACAGACCGTGTACGTATCCCACAGTCTTTGTTCCATTCAGTGTTACCTCGGCGTTCAATGGGGAACGGGACGTCCAAACAACAAACCGCTTGATTTCCTTGGGAGAAAGCATTCTGCATGAAGGGTGGTTCTTTCGGCCGCCGTCTGAAGATCTGCGACTTATCTGCTATAGATGGCTAAAGTGTACGTCGATTTATTTTATTATTTTTGCACGCTCATGAGCCGGCGGTACGCTCTATGTATTCAACGGTTGGACGTTTGAACAGGTGGTGGACAGTTCTGACGGGATTTGATTCATTTGATCTTGATGCGGGAGCCGTAGGGATTTCCCGTTCAATGCCCTTCCCCTTTCTACCTGTCGGGACGAGGGATGCGCCCCGTCTCTACCGCAGACCTTCTGATCTTGGCGGAAGCTATTTCTGCGGTGATATGTTTGCCGGCGGTAGGTGATGACAGGCGTTTGCACCCGGTCAGGCGCCCGCTTTGGTCCACTGTTCGTCTGCTGTCTTCACCCTTTTTTAGGACGTGTCATAATTCCAACTTGACGTCCGTTCCAGGACAATCCCACCTTGGTCGCCTCTCCTCGTGGAGCGACATACGCGAGGCGGCCCATGCATCTCCGCATGAATGAACGTCCAAGGTCTTGGAAAGCGATGGAACCACAACCGCTCCGTCGGGACCTGGGCAGTGCAAATTACCCCGGTCATCGAAACCCTTCCAGAGCAGAAAGATCTCTTTCTATTTCCTATCCCCAGTTATCCAAGGCATCCAATGCGTGAGGCCAGGCAACAGTCCTTGAATAAACCGCATCACGTAGTGATGTTACATCACTCATCAAAGATACCGGCGGCAGGAGTTTTCTAGGCCTGTTTTCTCCCATTGTCCCAGCTACCAATTCCACTTTTCCTAACGGAGATAAGTTAAGTTCCATACAACGGAGCATATCTTGCACGTGTCCTCATCCTTCCGTCGGAGCAGGAAGCCGCGAAAAAAATGCGAGGTTCAGGTCCCCCAATGACCGCAAGGGCGGACCCAAAAACACGGGGTGCCCCCTGGGGTTGTGCAGGACGTTTGACATCGCTTGGGTTGCACGTCCTCACTGTCAGACTAAGGGACGGACAGCGAGCGCTAGGTGTATGACACTAAGAATGTAAACCCACAGGCCGCCGGCCTAAGGTGCCAAAATCCGAAATCGACGCCGCGGATTGGCAGGCCAAACAGCTCTGAACTGCTTGCGACAGCTTAATCCCACTCAAGGTACGCTGCGTGGCTCGTTTAGGCATCGTGGAGGATTGGAGGGGTTCTGATGCAGCCAAAGACTTTGTATCTTGTTGTTCGCAGGACGCACCGTGGAAATTGTATTCACAGTAACGCCCGGAAGCCCCCAACAAGGCTGTAGCTTCTATAACCAACCGCGAGGGCTTGCACACCGAGCGTGTGTGTGAGAGAGGGACGCGAAGGGCGATGTAGATTTCCTTGTTCATGTTTCATTGGTCTCGGAGCCTAGCAGCCCCGACGTCGCTACGTCAGCCGGTTCGCACGTTCACCTCCAGCGGGTTACATGTTCATCTGCTCCGCCCGATTTCAGGGTTGCAAAAGACCTATGGTTGGCGCCGGAGGAATGTGCTGTATTTGTCCCGCCCCACGATGGGTTTGTTTGTGGGGTTGGTCGTGTCGTCGTCAGCAGTGCGCATGTCCTCCACTCATCCAGATCGCTGGTTACTGATGACGACGTTTTAGCCCCGCTCGTATCGTGACCCCTGTTCGATGACGGCCAGAAGCTCCCCACCGGCCTGATTCTAGACTACTCAGACCCCCACTGGCGCCTCCGCTTCAGGGGTCAGACGGGGTGTTTTGTCACACTCCAGATTCATTCTTTGATCACGATTGAAAAAATCAAATAGCCACGTAGAGCTCGTGGATGGAGCGAGAGATGAAGAATGGGGAGTAAGATGGTTGCGTTGGTTTGGTCGAAGGGGTCTAGACGGTCCATTCCGTTTTTTAGGCCATCACTGAACGAGGGATCATGAGGCCAGATATCCTCCCCAAAATCGACGGTAGAATTACGTTCATGAGAACAATTGACGTAGGCAGTGGGTTATGGGCAAGCGAGAGAGGTCAAGGATGATAACCCCATTGAAACCGTCAGGATCCAGCCCTTGGTCAATGATGGCAGAGATCAAAACGGACGCAACACGTTGCGAATCATCAAGATCCAGGTCAAGGGTCTGCGACCAAAACTGGCGGAAAGAATCTCACAAGATACCGACAGGACCTCTGACATCTTTTTTCATCTATGCGGTTTGAAATCAGCACAACTGTGATGCCATACACACCCCGCTCCGGCACAAGGGAGATGAGTAATTTGTACATACTAAAATTGCGCTACCTGCTGGAGGTTTTCCCAATCACATAAATCCAAGGGTTGAGGGGGCAATGCCAGGGGTCTTGGGGCCATCATTCAGGACCCTGGGGACTTCACCGAGGCCGAGAACCAAGAGCTTGGGGCTAACCCACATCGAGCACACACATATCGACCACACACCGACGCCGCTTCACCCCGGCGAATGAAACCACGAGTACGCAAGGAGAATCAAATACTCCTATCCCTCCCTAGGGAATAGCTCTCGCTGTCCAGAAGGTAGCGCCGCTCAATACAACCTCGATAATCGCTTGCTAGCCACGGAAGAGGCGGGATGCGACTCGAACTTGACCGGGGAAAGGATCCGGAGGAGACTGTATTTCATTCAACAAAAGTTTACTTACATACAGGCACTAGAGAAAAGGAGACATATGCGCCAAACTGCAATCTTCGTAAGCTGTCGGCTGCGATTTTAGTTCTCGTCATGTCAGCTGACGTGCAAGGAGACCCACCAGTACACAAAAAATGGTGGCAGCGAGAAGGAAAAGGACGTTAGTGATCTAATACTCGTCCGCGTCGTCCTCGTCCGCTTGCATGGGATCCGAGGTATCTTTCTTCTCCAACGGGACTCATGGATTTCCGTCTCCTTTCTTCCCGCATCAGTTATTGGTTTCGACTTCTCTTCAGGCCCAGGCGGTAGGGCCTTGGTATCTTCCTCGGCATATGCTGACATTTTGCGGGCCTGTTCCTCTTGGACAAGCTTGCGCAGTCCTTGGTTCCCTCCTCAATTCCGACCATTTGCTCTTGTCGGAAAGATTCCGACTCGTTCTCAACGGCGCCTTGGTCTGGAGAGCCGATATCAGCGACATCGGTTCTAGAAGGAACATGAGGGTATCATTTACCTCCTCTTTCCCTTTTGACTAGAAGATCTTCCTGTTCCTGAGTGAGGATAGCGGGGATGCCTCGGTGGGGGAACAGAGGTGTTTCCCCTTTCAAACTTCGGCACTTCAAACAGAGTCAGTTTTTTTCTTTAGCGTATCCTGGAGCCTTTGCTCGATCAGCTGCCTCTTCTTTCCTTGAACACTGATTACAACTCCAGATCAGCAATCCGAAGAATCGAGACAGACGAAAAACAGAGAAGAATGAACGTACAACAGCCGTCGCGCACTTCTCTTTGTCTTCCGTCCTCGCTTTGTCCAACTTTTCGACCAAAAGTCCAAGCATTATTGTCCCTCTTCTTTTCTCCTGGCTCGGAAGTGAAGTCAAGCTTGGGCGTTTTCGCATCGTTGCAGCAGTCGGAGCGGATGCTGTGGGTTCCGTCGAGAGTGAGTCGCCGAGGAGACGGATGTAAGAAACTGCCCGGCGAAGCATCGGTGGCCAGGTTTTGCGGGTAACTCCGAGTCATCCGATGCCAAGCCACCGTCACACCCTGGGTGCAACGCGGGAGGAAAAGCCTCCGTTCGAGGCTTTCAAGATGAACGTGGCAGAGAACCACAGTTTTTCCTCATCAGGACATCTGCTTGGTTCTCTGCGGCCACTCTTATTTTTGCCTTGTCACCGTACCGCCAACCTGTGTGCCCCTCGTCATAGCGGTCTCCATCGGGGCCTGATAGATAAAATACCGTGAACCCCATCCGGCCCTGGAACCCTCTCAAGCCTGCAAACCGAGCCATATTGTACCCTCGATGCTCACGTCTCTTTGACTGTCCCTTTCCTCTTCACCAATGGAGCCTCGTCGATCAGAGTCGAGCCATAAAAACGTCTTTAGGGACTCAGTATGGGTTTCATTCACAATCATCGGGTATGCTTGCTAAAATATGCTTGCTAAAATGGTCTGTATTCCAGGCAGGACGCACCTCAGTCAGTCATGCCTCTCGATTGTCGTGCCATCACCTGCTAAAGGGGTTGACTTTGTGCTCAGGCCGGTTGTAGGGACCAGCACGATGGTATGTAGTAATGTTGCTTGCTCCCAGGTCTTTGTGCGATAGGAGTCGGACCTGTTACTGTCTTTTTCCCGCACGGCTACAGGATCTACACCGTTGGATCAGGCGAACACCAGCTCACACAAGGGGCTGCGCAGTCGGGAGTGCGTTTCGGCTGATGAATTGAACCCTCCACGCGACACAGCGTTCATGAACGCCGGTAAGTAGAACTGTAAATCCCCAGCTATGTTTGACGTGCATCCATGCCTCACCGGAGAAACCTTAAGGCATCACCATGGGCACCCTTTGATCGATGATTGTCTCCACACTGTCAGTCAAGCACCCCCACATATCCGACAGCGACGGCGTTTCTTGTCGGCGCTTGCTCTCATGCGGGGGAGACTTTGAAAAGTTGGCAACTTACAGTACTGGCTCACATCAAGCAACCCGCCGGTCCCATCGTGACTGGCACGACACCGCAGCAGAAAGAACACGCGACAACCTCGCGGATGGATCCCGCATGGGTCACTCAGGTGGCTAGGTTGCAAAGTCATACTTCGTTGAGGACGATCCATGCGAAAATGCCAAGGTTTTATGATTCAATCCAACGGATGGAATGAATTCAAATGCAGCAGGAAATCTTTGTGAGATTCGAGGGGTGTTAATGAGTGAGTGCAGAATGTGACCTAGCCTTTGTGAACAGAACTCTATGGCCGTGAACGTCAATTTCCTCACCGATTTCGCAATGCAGGTTAGAACATCATATCACCGCCACATACAATCATACCTGTACTCACCCATAGGCTAGCAAACGTTGGGTAAACAACCCGGTATAGGCTGGGTCCGGTCTGCCGGGGCTTTGGGAAATTCATGATGGTTTGGTGTGTAATTCCGAAACCCCCACCTCAAGATTCTACCGGAAGGTGTGTGTTTTGTGAATTTTCTATACTCATGCGCCAACCATTGATTTCAGTTCATATTGGTTGCGTCTGAAACAGGGGTCCCGGCTTCGATTGGTCTTAGACTGAACCTCGACCAAGTTTCTCGGGCGCATTTTGGCGGTGCGAAGACTTTGACAAGTTGCTCTCGCTTCCGTAAGTGGATTGTACATTTATCTCAATGTGTACGTACTCTCACCTATTCCGCCGGTGCTTCAAAGGCAGTTATGGGAAGAATAGTGGGCCGAAAACCTCTAAACACTGAATACAGTGCGACCCGCTCCCTCCGGTTTACGGGATAGCTTCAAGGCGTGCCTGGCCGCCCTAAGAGCGCCTCCGTTCTCTACCTGACCCTGAAAATCCCCCTCGCAACCTTATTGCCAACTAGGCCGGAGTTTAGGGGCACGACTTTAACTTACCTGTCCTGTTTTTTCTCACACTTGCCTCGTGCGAGCTGTTCCTTCACAGAGGGCAAAATGTATGTGTGCAATTTATCAGACGCCATTGATGAAATTCGCGCTCATTTCACGCTGTTACTGTGGGATTGTGGAATGCCTTTCTCGTCCATCCTTTCCCAACCTACTGATGGCCCTGGGTCGTTTGACTTTACACGTGGAAAGCTTTCCCAGCGGGAGCGGCTTGCATCTGCGTTAGCGCCAATTTTCCGCCCGATCCTCATAGCAGGGCTCGCCAACCCTATCCCGATGTGCCGAATAGGTTTTGGTCGTACCTGGACGGTTTTCCCGCGATCGCACCTGCGGCCTTGTTTCCTCTGTGACCCGAACTTGACGAACCCTCGGTGCTTCTTTTCCTGATTTCCCCCTTTCTCCTTTCTGTGGCTCAGTCTCCTCCTTTCTCCCGCTGTTTTTCCCACCCAGGCGATATGAAATTATCCCCCTTTTTCGCGTTTGCTCCCGTTGAATGCCTGGCTGAATCACGCGTCACGCCCTAGGGGATTTTGCTGGTTTCCGGGAGTCAATCATCGCAACGAAACCTTTCCTGGGATGGCCCCACCGTGATTCTCGTGTCTCCCACAACTCGGTCCGGTCCTTATCCCGCTTCTGTCGGGAATTACGCTAGAAATGACCAAGAGTTTCCGAGCGCTCTCGAGCCTTTGGTATCATTGCGATCCTCTTAATGATGATCTGAAAATGAATTTCGGATACGACGGGATACCCGTAGGTACCGACTTTTCGTTGTTTCTCTTTCTGAACTGATTCCAACCGACAGTGGGAAGACATGCCAAGCCCCGAAACTGGTCTTACTAGACCCGGGCCCGCCGGCAATTGTGGGGATGTTTCGCTGCCGGGATAGGTCTTTAATGTCTATTGTTATTATGCACCTGGCCCAAACGGGTGGTCTCCGGCGAACCTGTCCAGATGCTCCTATGCTTTTAGTTCGTCTTATCTTGATGTTTTTCATCTCTGGAGTTGATCACAGTGGCTTGCAGGATAATCAGGTATGAGAGGCCACGCTAGATGCATGACTTGCAGACGCTGATTATTGTCTCAGTGAAAACAACGAAGCTGCCTGAGAAAAGATCATCGCGAATGGCGGCGGCCCTTCTTGGTCCAGCAAACATTAGCGGTCATTATATCACGGCTGCCAAGAATTATCAAGTGGAAAGATCTTCGGGCCTTGAAGGTCGCCTCAAACTGACTCACGAATCCCAAATACCTAACAGGTGTCACTCCAGGGGCTCATCGCGAGGAAAACTGGCGTTCAGCGGTGTCGTTGAGCGGAGATTAGCGGAGGAAACAACGACCTCATCCAGGAGGATGCGAATCGTTTCCGTGGAATCGAACGCTGTGATAGTCCTTGCCTATGGGCACAGCTTCTTTTACTTGCTTGCTGCGGTACGTTGCAGACTTTTCTGGAACGACGAGACGCAGAGTGAACTAACCTCGGAACCTTGACGTTCACGCAACACAATCACACATCGCGGAGTCGGAGCACTATCAGGGGGTTACTTCCCGCCATTACACCTCCGCACGGAGCTGGGTAGACATGTCCGTTTATGAGAGGTGACACTTATGGTGCAGGTGGTAGCAAACGTCTTCACGGTTTCTGGCTTGTCTGGCAGCACCATCAGTTTGTAGTCACTTCCTGTCATCCTATCTCCAAATGTTGCGGGGTAGGCTTGCCAGTTCGCAAGCACTGACGCTTGCGATGCATCTTGAGTCGGGGCGGCAAACGGCTTCCACGGTTTTCGTCCGTCCACCTCTTCCCCCCGTACTTTGCAAAAATACTACCGTTTCAAGGAGCCGCGCGTGGTGAATTATGCTAGTCTCTTAGGCCACAGAATGTGCGCAATACTCTTCAATATAGTTGGAATACACCGAACGCAGAAAGTAGTGCCAAATTAAAAACACGGCGGGGCAGAAAATCAATGATTGGAGTCGCAAGCGTTGCGGTACGCGATGGTCACGAACCCCCTTTCCCTGAACTTTGGCAAAACCCTGGTGAAGTCGATCTTGCGCGGACGAAAATCGCCATCCCTGATCTTGCTGGGTCGAAGTTCCACCTCTAACGAACGCCGATACCCCGCCCTCCCCAACCGGGTAACCAGCTGACAGAGCTCTTTGTCCAGCGGACCCCACGCCTCTGTTCCTTGAGTGAAAATATCGCGATTGAGCACTGAACTGCCCGAAATCACAAGCTTGCGGAGTTTGGTGGAGGAGATCGGAGCAATGAGGCCTTCGACGTTGCCGAACCAATTCACCAGCGGTTCGAATTCTCGGAGTTGTCGAAAATTAGCGATGCTAGTCAAAGCTGTTCCACCTAGAATATTGGTCGGGGTAAGAGAGCGTCATAACAATAGGGTGCAACAAGGATACTCACGTCGTGGTGTAGCCTCCAACTGCAAATACTTGACGCTGCTTGCACTTGATTGAAGGAGACTCTCCAGGTTCTTTGCATCCACCACGATAGAGCCGAAGTCGAGAACCAATCTGTCGTATTTCTGGTTCAACATGGTAAATTGATCGATGAATTTCCACCAATAAATTTCAGTGAACCGAATGTATATCTCCCCCCGAAGTGGCTGAGATAACGGCGGCACCGGACTTTCATAATAATCCCACGCAAAAAATTCTACGCGAAGGGTGGTGATGTTGGGAAAGTAGCCGACTAGACTCACGAAAGAGCTGAATGACGCGCTGATGCGCTCGAGGGAGAGTTCGGTAAGGGTTTCGCGGAACGCCGAGAAACAGGCGAGAATTTCTTCCTGTCCATTGGGTAGGAGGGTGATATTACACAATGTGAGGGAACGGAGATTGTGTAGTGCGGAAAGGTATCCTCCAGAGTCTCTTGAGACATCTTGCGTTGAGTAGTGCGACACCCTCCATCCGTTGCAGGTAGTTTTCGTCATCGAGCGAGACTGAAGAGAAAAGGCGTCTTTGACTGGGCCTTGCCCACCAAGTAGCCACCGAAGCGCATGCGATCAGCAATTTTCTGCCTTCTCTATCCAGGGGTATGTACCCGAGCACATCGTCCATAATTTCTGGAGGAAGCGTCTTGCACGCTTTCTGTCCTGGCGGATTAGATCCTTGGGGCGATCGTTAATCGAACTTGCTGTGAATGAAGAGAAATCGCTGACAACCAACCCATAGTGCGCGGCACCGCAGTCGTCGTATCCGTCATCGTGGCCGCGATGCAGACGTTCTGGACAGGCGTGACCACGGAAATGGCCCGAGGCGAAGTGATCTTGATCGGAAGCCGCCGTCGCCATGTGAGCGTGAACGCTTTCGGACGGAGTATGCGTCGTTTCTCGTTCTTTGCGTTTGCTCTCGAACCTCCGGAGCTATGTAGTGAAAGATGGCATTTGAGACTGGACAAAAGTGAGCTAGGAGCATGTGAGATCTTGTGGCGAGGGAGGTGAGTGCTGGAAGAAAGCACGGAGGGCTTTCAGGCTGGCAGAGGAGAGATTTGGGGATTGAGGGCAGCTGTGTGGGCGAGTGGGTCCCACGACCCGGCTCAGAACTGCCTCTACGGCCAAGCTGGTTTCTGCCAACGAGTCTCGAAAGTAGCCTCGTGACAGGAGGGAAACTTGAAAGGCAGAGATTGTGGAGGGCGGAAGGACGACCGCAGAGCGAGCAGATCATCTCCCGCGGCGCAACTTGGACTTCAAGTTTGCTTCGATCGATCGAGCCTCATTCCGCCAAGACTTCCAAACGTCCTTCCGAGTAATATCCTTTGGGAAAGAGCTTTTCGTCGCATGTAACGAAATCGCTAAAGGTCTCTCCAATCTTGCGGATGTCCACCTGGGTTGGCTATCTACTCAGGTGGGCAGGAGGCAGCTTTCATGTTGTGATTCGAGCTCGCGGTTGAACCCACGTCATCCGTGTTCAAAGGACCTAGCGTAAACGAGGAAGGTCTTTCCGACGAATGCTGGACATGGGGAGAAGGCTGGATGGTATATACCTTCCGGACAATACGGCTCTCTTCTAGGGGAAGTTCACGACTGGTGTACTTATCATCTCAGCTTTTCTGGGGAGGTCTCACCTGGGGTGTCAATTCCTTTGCCACAATCTAGAAAACTGGCGGATGTACAGAGTAGAACGCGCCTGCTTATGTTCCCGATTCCCCACGCCTAAGTGGTACGAAAAACCACCTCTGTATTACAATGCTCCAGCCTCCATCCCCCCCACCTCTCGGAACGCTCACCGCTCTCATCCCCCGCTTATCACCATGCCATTTCAGTTGCTCGTGTCTCGTACGAGCTCTCTAATGCAATCTCGATCCAAGTGCGCTGATTGCAGTGAAGTTTAAATTTAAACCATATCTAACCTCCGTCGCAACCGTTGTCGTAATCGACGCATCTCCTTCCCAGGGTCTGTCATATGCCAGTATATGATAGTTTCAGAGCAGCTTGAGGTTGGGGAATGCGGTCTTGACCGTGGACGGGCCCCTGAGGGTGCGGTGTCGGTAACATCACATGATGAGGTGTTCGTGCCTAATCGTTTGGATTTGTGTAGCTTTTGCAACTGACATAAGGCTACGGAAAAACTCACTTTTGTTTTTTGTGTTCCCGTTCATTGTACAAAGGTGAACGTGTCTATCTTGCACATCACGAACGGCGAGGCCAGGTTTGGTATGGCTGTTGGAGTTTCGCTGGTAAGGTTTGGATCAGTGTCGCGAGGGGCCAACGAACTGTCGGCTCGCGTCGGTGAAAACCGAGCCCTTTGTCATTCCCATCTGGCTCGCATCCTTCCTTATCTTGCTTCTCCCATCCGGGTGGGCCGTTTTGGTGGTATGTGTCGAACAAACGACAGTTCAACCTCAGTGGTTTGTAGAAGTGAGCCTATCGATCGGAAACATCACAGGTATCATCGAAAGAGCGAGCGGATTCATCCGTCCTGTGGCGCTGGACAACGGAAACGAAGCAGGGACCCACTCACTGACATCCGGGTTTATTTCCACGAGGTAAAGAGGACCCGGTGTTTGTCTCCTCGGTTATACCAAACGACCCACAAACTTCCCACTGTTCCGGAGCAAAGAAATATGACCCGTTAGCGGTGAGGAATTCAAAGCTCTCTCCTCCCCTCCGAACCCAGTCCAGAGTCAGGCGATGTTGGAGCCAACACGGCGGAGCCCCCGATCCCGGAAGCAAATCCCTCAACACAAACCGGACTAGTGTATGTAAGATTTCGTTCCATCACGATCGGGGCATTTCACATGTGGTGCTTGTATGCCCCTGGAATGCGAGATCTCCATTTCTTCTGTGACAATCTATCGTTAGTCCGGATCGGTGTGAGTGGAGATATGCATCAAAAAGGGCGAACATACGCTGGCAATAGTAAGTTTGGAATATGTTTCGTATCATGCACGTTGAACAAGATAATAATGCATTGTTAAACGCTGGAAGGTCGTGCTGTGCGATCCAAGGGACCATATCTCCCCACACCCGATAAGATATGAATCGGGAGGGGGTGGAACACCAAGCTCGGGCTTGTGGCTGTAGGATCCGGTGGTCGAGTATGAATTCCTTTGATTGTGCATTCAGCGCATGGTGGCTGGGAGGGCCCCGGCTGTGCCGGGATCAAATCAAAATAACGGCGGAAGGGCAACAAGCGCGGAGGGATAAGTGTTCTGCGTTTATCTGGCTCGCGACTGCGTCGACGTTCCTAATCCTGTCTATTGTGTCATCAAATAGTCCTCGGGTCCCCGATCGAGCCGCACAGCACCATTGTTGTTCGGAGCGTGGGTTATGTCGTTGTGCATCATAGCCATTAGGGTGGTCGAGCGGTTTCCACCGAGGACGTTCATCTGGCCATCGAGGCTGGGTCCGGGTCCGTGGGTGAAAACGCTTGCTTTTGTATATACCGAGGATATTCTCCCGCGATAGCCCGGCAGTGAACCCCTTCCACATGCAAACGGGGTATCGTTGGAAAGCTTAGCTAACGGATGAAACGGCTTCGACCGGGACGACCGTCTTCGGCTCCTCGGAGTGTTTGATACTTGCTGCGCATTCCCAAAAATGAGTTAAGCGGGGACTTTCGTTGCTTATGCAGAAGCCAGTTAACTAATAAGCTTACTTGTAGTCTCAGCCTGCGCTCGAGATCTGGCTCGGCCCATAGAAGATCCCGTTCCGGCTGTCACCGCTGACCAGTCCCCCCTCGAGGCTCGTGCGCTCCCTGGATGCTGATTCATTAAAATTGATATCCCATTTATTCGCACTTGGCGGTCAGCCGCCTGGGCCCGATCGATAAGAGCACATGTATAGATTTGGGCGGTGGTCGGATTATCCAGCGTTAAGCTTCTGTTTTCAGGGTAGCTTGACGAGACCTGGATCGATAGAAGCGTAATCGGCGTTCTGATAATCAGCTGTTTTTTGTACACAGCCATGAGTTCCTCCTCTGGCCTGACAGGGAAATATTTGAGCGTCAAGGGTGCGGGTTTGAGTGGGTGGTACGCTCGAAACCCCTTCCCCGGTCCCCTTTCGAGGGTGTCAGGCTTTGGAGCTCGCGCCATCTATGATCGCGGGCGACTTTCCGCGTTGGGCTATGCGACAACTTCCGAGTTCTAGCAAGGTTTAGGAGCCATAAATTAGCTTCCACGGTCAGGCCACATGTCCAGATCGTAGGATATCCGGATCCTGTGTGTTCAATGTAATGTATTGAAGTTTGTTTCAAGGAAGCGGTCTCGTGTGATCCTACGTACCCGGAACATTCTAAGGATTGGGAGCGATCGTGACTGTCCCATTCTGCCGCAGCATGGGAGCAGTGTTGCTGAGTATCTTGTCTGTGGGCCGTTGCCACACCTATTTGAATCGGTGCTGGAACCAGGATCGGGCTAGTAGACCCGAATAACCCGAGCTTATTAACAACGATGAGTGAAACGGCGGCCAGCAAGCAGTTATGAGTCAGTACCTACTGCGTGATGGAAGGCGGCGCGTTGTGCCACCGAATCGATCTCCTCTTATGACTTCGGGCGATGTAGGGAGCTATTTTGCCACGTAGTCCGTACGTCAGCAAAAGAGGATATCTGGGTAGTAGGATTTTTATTTTCGTCTCGAAGAGGTGTAGGTTGTCCAGGATCCTGCCTGGAGATATGTTGACCAGTGTCCGCAAAAATGATGAATCCAGTACTCACCCAGAAGTAGTTCTCGGGTTGTCTATGACTGATAGATAATCGGCGTTCTTCCTGTTACGTGGCTGCTGACAACTTCATAGCTCGCTGCCTGCTTGCTGACACACGACCTTTCTGCGCAGTTTCGAGCCTGCTGAATTCCATCTGCTTGCGTGGCCTCTGCTGCCAGCGTAACTGTCTGGAAACCTTTTATCGAGGCTCAGGGCCCTTTTTTCGCCGTAGTTTACGCCCTTGAACCTCGTATGATTCCCCGGGGTCGCGGGCCGTCTATGGCTTGTTCAGCCAAGGTAGGGAACCTGGTTCGCAGTGCCATGGGAAGCCAAAACTTCCAGGAAAGGCTAGTGTGAGAAAAGTTATCCCGGGTAGGCAAGAGCCCTCTAGAATAGAAGAGATGAATCGCTGTGGTAGATTCATCAGCCGTGTCATCTTGACAAATGTGAACGGCCATCCTTGGCTCAGTTCCAGGATTCTCGCTCATCGTCGGACTTTAGAGGAAGACGTTGCTGTGAGCGACTGGAGAGATACTCCTACCCTTTGCCACGCCTGTGCTAGGTACGAGTGGATCCATTTGGGCGCGAGGCGGCGTTGACAATGGGGGGGCAATGACGATCGGGGCGATGAGCGCGGGGAGCACAGCCGCCGTTCGAGCGGAGAGCCTCGTTTCTACCCACGGATGCTTCTTTCCCGCCAATCTGCCTCTTTTGGCGAGGCTGCGCCGCATCACAGCAAATCCATCTGTGGGATTTGCGTAAGTATATAAGGGGAGGGTATGGGGCTCTGGGACCCTCTCCTTACCTACCTCCTCACATCCTAACTCTTCTTCTCCATCTTTTCTACACGAGTTCCAGCGACGAGCCTCTCCATGCCCCAAGAGAGACGCGTTCACTTCATCGACCCTGAAACCGACAACGTCTTCTACCCAGATATGCTGCACCCACCCGTCATACCCCCAACTCCCTCTCCAACCTTCTCTGGCGCTTCTCTTCCATCTCCTCCGTTCCCATCCACCCCAAGCTCGTCGCGTTCCTATCAGATCCCGTTGCCACCTGCTGGACCGTACGGTATAGTCCAACAAGTTCATCCCGCGATATCGTACAGCAGCAGGATCGCGCCGTTGCACGTTGATGTCACCGTTTCCCCTTCCCAGTTGGCGGGTCCCATTTCCCCAACACGCAGCCGAGGAAGGTGGTCTTCGATGGGTTCCCGGCCCTCAGCGCAACAATCTCCGCTGACGGGACGCTCGCCCTCTCCAGTCCGTTTCGAGCTGTCGCTCCTGGATGAGCCGGTGACATACCCCCACATGACGTCTGTCGTCCTGTTCTCGGACCTGCTTCCGTGGTCCACCCGCGTAGAGGCTCAAACGCCTGGCGGTGTGGTCACGATCTTCGACGTGTTGGAAACCTTGCACACTGCCCTCCGAACTCCCATTTCCAAGTCCGAGTGGAATAGCCTGTCCTCGCACACCCAAAACTCGGTGTCCGGTGCCTTTTACCACAGGCTCGGCGGGATTCGGGATCATTTGTTGAGGGAGAAACAGCTCAGGAAGGGTGTCAGGCGGTTGGATTTCTTGCTTGGGAATACCAAGTTACTGGGGATCTCCGCTGTCGCTGACAAGCCCGGTGTCTTCACTCTTTACTGGGGGAGTGCCAATTGAGCGTTTCGATGAACTGACGAGATGGTCACGACTGTAGCTGATTATACCCTTCTGATTTTTTAGCTCACTCTTTTCTTTACGAGTAAGGGACGATTCACGACCTTCTGTTTTTTTAAGCAGCGCGAGCCTCCGGACTTGCTCCGGACTGTATTTTTTATTTATTTCCGTTTCTTTTTTGCTTCGCGGCAATACGGATTCATGCCTCAGTTACGCTCCCCACCCCTCTTACGACCTAGCATTTATTTATTTATTCCCCATGCCATGTAGCTATAGATGTAATTCTATCTGTTTTTTTTTGTTATGAGCGTCTTGCAGGCAGGCGCGCCCACGCCCATCCTGAATTGCAACCTGAGCGCTAGTCACCGTGTCCCTCATTTACCTAATCTGCGACTTGCGGAATATCCTCGCGTGGAGCAAGTTTCCAGATGCCCTCCCATCTGTTTCAGGTTGACGACGTCTTCCGGCCCATTGTCGAGGAGCTGGTTGTGCTCAGCGCGGGAAGCACGCTTTCACTCGCCTTGTGTTGCAAGTCCCTCACAGACCTGTCGCTCAGTGTCTTGTGGGAACGGCAAAAAAGGCTGAGCACTCTTATCAAAGTTCTACCACCCGATGCTTGGACATATGAGGAGACGGACAGTCCCGCGGGAGAGTTGGTCAGCCACTTTCGTTTCCGGAATCATCCCATGCTCAGCGCTCAGTCCTCCGTCTGTAGACGATCGTACGGGATCTTTCGCCGGAAGAGTGGAAGAAGTTGAGGAAATACGCCTCGTGGATGCGGGAACTTGAATTCCTCGAGGATGAAGACGAGATCTCTCAAGACGTTTTCGATGTGTTGTTCCGCTGCCCGCACCCGGAACCGATCTGTCCGAGACTCGTCAAACTAACGTGGGTCGCAGACTCGGTGTTTGGGGGCGATTTCGTGCACTTCTTCTCTCCTCAACTGCGGGAAGTTCGTTTGTCGTCGCGTCCGGGGACCGTGTTTTCCTTCGCTCAGTCCATCTCTACGCTTCCCATATTATCCCTCAAAACCCTTAGCCTATCGGTCGCTGGAGATCATACGGTCAGAGGGGCCATTTTGTCTTTGCTCAAAACGTGCCCCAAAAACTTGAGGACGCTAGAAGTGACCCGCATGAACCAGCTTTGCGATGGATCGTGGTGTCGCATCCTTATTCTCCTCTATCGCCTCCGCACCTTGGAAACGGACCAGTTTCCACCGACCTGTACCCTCCCTGCCACAGCGTATTTCCCCTCCCTCCAACAAGTCACCTTCCGCGGCCCTGTAGCGCCCAGATGGATCCAGTTTTTGTCGGAGAGTAGCGGACAAAAAGTTCCTTCCGCGACCGGGATCAGACCACGGATCGTGGCACCGCACCTCCGCAAGCTGTACCTCGAGTACGAGTTCGAACTCGACAGCACATTCACCTTCCCCCTCCGAATGTTTCGGAATCTATCCGCGCTTCAGCTTAAGAGCGCTTGTTCCCACGACGTGTGCGCCTTCCGTCTGACGGACGAGGATGTCAGTCAACTCGCGACGCAATTGCCAGAGCTACGACAACTCTCCCTTGGGACCCCTTGCCCACACAATGACTGTATGACGACAGTAGACTCTTTATTGTCGTTGTCTACGCACTGCAAGGAGCTTCGTGAGTTACGACTACACTTCAACACGCGGAACTTCGCACGAGACATGAAGAACTCCATCCACAACGCTCTTCGTCACACTCCACACCCTCCTTCAAGATGTCCATTGACTATATTGGATGTCTGGCAAACCCCTCTGACTCCGGACGCGTTAGGAGCGGACTTATTCCCCACCCTAATAGGGTTGGTGGACATTTTCCCCCGACTACAGAGAATAATGCACCGCTCACGCTCCCCTCTTGATGCTTGGGGCTGGCAAAGGTTGGACGCACAGATAGCCAGCTTCCAAGAAATGCGAACGTCGCTTCCGTCAATGTTCGCCTAGACGACCAGCACCTGGACTTTGTTTCCCTGGTCTGGAGTTCAGGGTTCCACGAAGTCAGCAACCGAGTAAATTTTCTCTCCGTCCTTGGTCCCTGTACATATGTATGCGTGTAATGAAGGATGTCAATAGAATCGTTCTCGCTTGCTAAGGTTGCGATCTCCGCTCCATTAAAATGGGTCTACGCGACTCCGATGAGACAGGACACGCCCTCTATTCATTTAACCCCACTGCGGAGTCGAGTGAGAAGGGCCAGAGGGTTGGTGCCACGACGCACTTGACGATCACGTCAGGAGGTCAACGGGGATGCATATGTTGCACAACAATCACAAATTCACAATCGCAATCATTCTTCCATCTCGTCTTCATCATCTGTAGGTCGTTTCTGCCTTCCCGCTATCTTCGCTCCTACAAAACAGTTATTCGAGCGTTGTGAGTGAAGATATCAGGACGGACCTCCACTTTCGGCAAGAGGCTTAGCGTTCTCCTTGAGCCATTCTTCGGATTCCCAAACTGGCCGAAGTAGATCAGGACAGAACCGCCGAAGATCACACGAACTTGGACGAACCAGCTCTGTTACCGAGACCTTGAATGGGGGCCTTGGTATGACGCGCGAGATTGACCTTCAGAACCTTCCCCTGCAGCTCGTTCAGGTCCATGTTGTCAATCGCGTCCTGGGCATCTTCCGGCGAGCCGAACGTGACAAACGCGAACCCACGGTGTTTAGCATCTGGAGGGCAGCATGGTCAGCGTCGTGGATGAAGGAGATGGCTAGCGGCCGGGCGTACTCGTTTGTTGTGAAGGATTTGTCGGTGCGGTGGGGAGCTGGACATCGATTATGTCCCCTGCGGAGATCGCGTGTCAGCCAGGAGTGGAACGCGCGGATAATGACCGGTACCAAATGTCGAGAAAGCGTCCATGAGCGCAACCTCGTCTACATCGTCTCCGACACCGCCAACGAAGACGGTCCGTTTCGTTTTCGTGCCCTCTTCCATGTGGGCGAAAGAATGTATGGGGTCGTGAGAACTATTCTACTTTTCTGGATTACTTATCTCTTCATCGACAACGACGATGGGCCCAAAGACCACAGCAGCGGCGCCCAGCAAGCAGAGCAAACGATCCAAACCGAAGTCTCCCCCCAAGCCCCCGTTGTCCGTTCCAGACCAGCTGAAGCGACTCTTCACCTCGTTGTGTGCCCAGATTGATGGAGGTCATTTCAAGAACGCCATCAGAACATGCGACAAAAGTGCGCTCCATCCCGGCCGTCACTTTTCTTTTCATTTTTTACTCATTGCAATCGCAAGTTCTGAGGCTAGAACCTTCCGATAAGGATGCGTTGCAAACGAAGCTTTTTCTGCTTTTACAAACGGAACAATACTCAACCGCTTTGACCCTCGCTGATTCGACCGAACATGCGTTCGAATTCGGGAGGGCGTACGCTCTTTATCGTTTGCATCGAGAACATGAGGCTGCTGCCGTGTTGGATGAGATCAAGTCAGGTGGTCTGAACCGGGGAGTGAACCATCTGGAAGCACAATTGGTGCGTACCAGTATAGTACCTCCCCTCTTCCACATTTTATTTATCTCCGAGCTTCATTTGCAGAACTATAGACAAGGCTCCTATCAGGCAGCGTTCGACCTGTATAATGACCTCCTCGACTCGGCTGAAACAGTGCGCCTCGGCATCTTCCATTCACTCCTTTCGTTTGAGATTCACCCAAAGAATGATCACAGCAATCCGAAGAACAGGCAGACATTCTCACAAACCTTGAAGCAGCACAAAAACACCTGGAATTTGTCAATACCGGTTATCTACACGCTCTGGACGCCCTTCCAGCATCGCTGATCAATGGTTTGGAGAACAACCCTCCTCCGGCGTTGCCCACGGCCGGTTCGATTAATGTTCCCGTAATGGTCACAAAGGAGGGGGAGGCCGGTTTGAAGCCACCTGTCGCATCTGTACGAAAGAAGCGCGTTCCAAAGGGAGTTATCCCCGGTGTCACCCCGTCACCGGATCCCGAACGATGGTTAAAGAAGAGCGAGCGCACAAATGCGTTTAATCAATCTGGAAAGAAGCGAAAGGCTGGTGGGGGCGGCGCCACTCAGGGCATTGTAGATTCCACGAGTCCTCCAACCCAATCAACAAAGACGGGGGGTGGTAAAGGAAGAAAGAAGTAGTTTCAGGTGTGAGTGTGCGCGCACCGTGATTTCATTCGTGGAATCAATTCAGTATGTCCGAAAACGCGTCTGACATCTTCGTGCCAGATTGAAAGAATTTTCTTTGACTTGTACGCGACCGAATAGAATACGAATACCCGAGGCCTCGTGGGCCGTTAACAACGCAGGCCGAGTCCAGGAACGAGGTCTGGCTCGCGTATTTTTATGACACATAATTTCGTCAATCACCACGAGTCCTCTCATCGTGTTCAGGACTGACCCTACATGGTCATCTCGGCCGACAGGGATCCTTTCAGCCACCCCACGTCCTGACCTGGTGTAGGACCGGTTTCCGTCCTCGTGTGCCCCTCCTGATCCACATTGATGGCGAGATGATTCAATAGCGCTGGCCGTCTTCCAGGGAATTTCCTTTCATCGTGACAGTTCATCTCACCACGCGTGAAATCACGGCAGACCAGGCTTTACGTGCCCCCCTTTCATCTCGCGCACGTGCCGGCCTCCTGGTTTCACACCCGTTTTGCTTTAAATGAACGCCGTCTCCCCCAAGTTTGCCAGTACTTAAGCTGCTCTCATCCACCATGGAACCAGTCATCACTACCACTACCTCCCCCAACGCTTCTAACGACCTTCTCGACGACCCATCTACTACTCAGAAAATGTCTATCAAAGGTGTTGTCGTCCTCGCCAGGAACGGCGACCACATGGGATGTTACCAAGACCCCAAGACCTACAAGTACGGTCCCACTGAGAGCACCCCGTTCGGAGAGGTTTGTTCACCTTCCCTGAAACTCTTTTTCGCCGCCCGTCCTGACGTCACCTTTTAGTACCAATCCCACGCTTTGGGGGCTCTCCTTCGGGATACCTATCTCACCGGGAGCGGTGACACTAAGATCCCCAAGATCTCCACCGAACTTGCTAACCTCAAGCAGGTTCACGTCCGCGTGAAGATCGGCAGTGAGGGTACTGCTGTGTTCGATTCTGCTACCGCTTTGCTTCAGGGTCTCTTCCCCCCGACCAGCAAAAACCGCGAGCAACTCGCTGACGGTACCGTCATTGTCGCTCCCTTGGGTGGTTACCAGTACATCCCTGGTATGTGCTGATCAACGGTGCCTTATTTATTGCGATTGCTCACTTTTTTCTTTTCCCTCACAGTTGAGACCGTTGAGCCTTACAATGACCTCTCCTTGGAGAGCTGGACCAACTGCCCCGTGAGTAGGCGCCGCTGATCGGGAATCGGATCACCGCTTGACGCTAAATCGGAACCTATAGGCTTTCGAGAAGCACATCCAAAAGGTGTACGAATCGGATGAGTTCAAGAAGAAGGCCCAGGAGGCTGGCCGCTTCTTGTCTAAACTCAAGGACTTCACCTTCGGTCGCCCCACCACTTTGGAAAACATCGTGAGTCTTCCCTCCTTCACCGACGCACCGGGATTCGTTTTCTGATCACGATCTTTCGAACAGTGGAACGTCTACGACTACGTCAACACCCAGTTGACCCACAACAAAACCTTCGCCTACCGTCTCCCTCCTACGTACATCAACCAGGTTCGAGACTTGGTCAACTTCCATGAGGACAGAGTCTTCTCTGACAGCGACATGGCCGGGATCGGTAACAGTAAGCATCCGAGGTTGAAGTCTTCTTGGCGGGGTCCTGATTCACTTCTTAGTTGCTGGTCGTACCACCACGAACTCCATCCTCACCGCTTTGGAGCGCATCTCCTTCGACGGCGACCCCCTCCAGGTCTTGCTCATCGAGACTTCCTACCAGCCCTTCATCTCGTTCTTCCACATGACCGAGATCGCGAAGCACTACCCTGAGCTTGCCGGTTTGCCCGACTACGCTTCTGCCCTCGCCATTGAGATCCGTGCTGGTCCCGCTCCCGACCAGAGGGACTTCGTCCGCGTCAAGTTCAGAAACGGCACCCACAGCGATGACTTCGAGACTCTGAGCGTGTTCGGCCACCGCGGCGATATCCCCCTCACTGAGTTCATCTACCGCCTTGAGGTTTGTTTCTGGTTCTTTACCCCTAAGAGCGTAATTAATTACTCGTTTTCAGAACTCCGTCATTGGCTCTGCCCGCGAATGGGGCAAGGTCTGTGGTACCAACAAGTATGCTACCTTTGACTCTGTTACCCTCCCCGAGGTGGACATCAAGACCATCGGCGAAGAGTTGGCTCACCCCAGCCTCAACCTCCTCTACGGTTTCATTCTCGCTATCTTCATGCTCTTCTCCATCTACACCATCGGCTCCTTCATCAAGACCAAGTTCCAAGCCCGCAAGCGCATTCAGCTCCCGGTCACTGCCCAAGAGGTACAGGAGGGTTCGAACCTGTTACCTACCCAACCTCACAGGATCGTCGTGGCTGATTATAAATCTGTTGCAGGCAGGAGATATTGAAGTCGTCATGACCAGCAAGGGCCCTCAGCGTGTTCGCATCGCGAGGTACTCCGACGATAAAGTCGGGTACATGTAAGGTGCAAACGGTGGGGTGTTCTTATGATCTCCTTCCACTCTCGCTCTTCAAGTCCGCATCTGTATAAATATTCAAATCATCGCACGAGTTTCCATGACCCCCGCCTTTTTTTTTCAAAGCCTGTTTCTGCATTGCTCTTGTAGTGTCCGTATTAATTTACAAAAATACAAGCATCTGCATACACGTGTTATACTATCCCCGATAGTTTGCTCTTTTACCTCTCGCATCCTTCGTGATCTTCCAACCTACTACGAAGAACTGGGTCCCGTGGTAACGACCGAAAAATAACTTGAGTTGGCAACCCGCCCGTTAAGGCTCCTTTAGTACTCGAGTCCGGCAAAATTTCCCGAGTGTATGAGCACGAAGCATCCCTTCCGCGTCCCCCTCAGCCCTGGCAGTTCGAGGCAGTTACAGGTCCTGATTCTCAACCACGTCAATATAAACTGTCGGCACAAGCCACTCAATCAAGAAACTACCTGATGCGGAGAACATCTGTTCATCGCCTCCTTCATAGACTCGACTTCGACAAATTGACGCACCTTGACCCATTGTGGAAACCATATTGTTTCTCTTTCTGATGATGTCGATTCCAGTACACCGGGGGTGGCATATATACGGGTAGATCTGTGTGTCTGAGGACCACATCCGTACGACATATTGTATCACTAGGCACAGGGGCACGAAGCGTGGTAGTAGATGCTCTGCGTAGTCAGTACACTGCGAATTTGTCATTGACGTCCTTAGGGGTGCCCCAAACCAATGCGAAACGAACAAGGGTAAAAATCATTGGGAGGGAAAGGGGATTGTTCCAAAGAACACTCGAAAGGCTGATGTATTTGTGGTAACGAGGCCCAGGGGAAGGTGAGGGGCAGATCCAGAATGAAGCTTACATGAAATTCCCGCTTCAGGTATGCGTGCAATAAGACCATTCAGATCCGGACAAAGGACGACGACCAAAGAGGGTTGTGCCACGACTGTGGACCTCGACGGACCATCTAGGCTCAGTGGTAGAAAGTCAAGTCCCACGGGTCCTGAGTACAAACATGGATGTGAACGTTGGCTCCATGACCACTGAAATCGACCAATTTGGACACGGTCATCTCACCCTGAACATTATGACCCTTTCCCAGCGAGGGCGGTTCAAACCCGAAGACAGCATTCACTTGCAAGTGGTTATTTAGGAATCGACCTGGGGATGCGCACCAAACATACGCCACCCACGCCTACCCGACTCAAGTACGGCGCAGTAGGACTCTGTAGTCACGTCCGCCTTTGCGTTCTGAAGTTGAGACAGTGGCGACAGCGGTTCGAACTCAGAAAAACTTGAGAGTTTTCGCTTTATACCTGGCAGAAACGGTGTTTAACTCTCGTAGCTGAGAAAGCGCGCTCGTACTCACAAACATCCGGATCGAACCCGGGTTTATCCAGCAGCTTGTTGTTCAGCGACCCTAGCGACCTGCTGCTACTTCTCACGTTTAACGATCAAGCTCCCCTGAATTTCCAAACGCGAAAGAGTGGGTTAAAAATTCCGCGGGGCTACGAGGCGAAGCAGGAATGTGTTCCGTGGATCGGGGAGCACAGATGTCGGCATAACTCATTGACATCCCGTGGTTCGATCTCATCGTCCGCTCGATATTTACGCCCACCGGTATCCTTTGGCTTGACGTTTCGAGTAGGGGGCTGTTTCTGGAGTTTTGCCCCTGTGGACTCGCCTGTCCGCATGGGGCCCTGGGGTAGGTTGCGAGAGGCCGTAGTCGCGTTTCCCACGAGTGCTCATCCGCGCTGTGTTTCTCCTGAACGTCGATCGGCACGACGGGGGTCCTCGTTTGTACGCTAGACTTACCGTCAACCCGTGTCTCATACCGCCATGGTGCATCCCTCATCACCGGGTTTTGCTGCTCTGGCATAACGTGTGGTACAAATGAAGTCAGAAAGCACAATATTCCGAGAACTTAGGGGCCTGCCCCCTACGACGACCACCCAGAGAATATTTCTAATAATAACCGCTCTTCGTTCACCCCTACGTCATTTCTCTCAGAACGCACGAAGAAATTATGTCATAATCGACCAAGAAAACCCCCTCTATGCGCAGAGAAACCGACCTGAAGCCACATAAAAGGCCGGGTTGCTCGCCCTCTCTCGTTTTCCCCAGTTCTCTTCCTCCCCCGGTTAGCGGGACGGTTTTTCTCCAGGCTGACGGCCGGCCATTCCCTGCTAGCTCGACTGCATTCCCCAGCGAGTTAGCGGGAGGCTCTCCCCTTCACTGATCGAAGCGGGTTTCGCCAACGGCACACCTTCTCACGGGGGTCGGTTCGTCTCGGCCTGTCACAGAATGAGATACCCCTGCCACGCCCTCCCGGGAGCGGTGCGAATGGGGGAGGTCGAGCGAAACATAGTAATGTAGTCTAGAATATGCTAGAACATACGCAGTGAAGGTGGCATCGCCTGGATCAATGGGGAGTTATGACGATCTCGCGGGGAACCGCAGATCGTATACCCTTTGGTCCGGGGTTTAGAACCATTGATCCTCCCACTCTCGCTGGCGAGTTGTGGGCGGGGCGATGCCAACCAAAGGACTAGCCGTGGCGGCAAACTATCTTGGGCCTCGCTATGTTTTACCCTAGCAGGTTGCACCCGCTGAACCCATTCGAGTCGGTTCAAGGGTGTTACGAGATGGGATGCCCCGCGGCTCTCTTTTTTTTTTTTTTTTTTGGCACCTGGAAAAAATTAAGCTCAAGCTTAAAGTTCTTGATCGTCCCCGCCTTGCGCCGACAGGTTTGGTCTCACGGCAACTGTCAGAGTGATTAGTGCAGTGCAGGTCCTGCGCACGCTATAGTTCACGTTATATCCCTGACCGCTCCTCCTGCCTTAACCCTCCAATTTCATAGACCCAGTCTACGACCGACCTCTAAGCCTGGGCGAGTGTAGTGTCCATCGGAGAGTTCCAGAAGAACGGGACCTCCTGCACAATTCCCGTGTACCCAGCTCCCCAGGCTCTCCGTCGTCTTAACAGGTGATAGCTAGAGTCGTGATTTCGCCGTGCCCTTTGGGCGACCCCCTACCTTTCGGTCGGTGGACGAACCTCGGGTAGCTCACATGAGCGAGGAGATGTCAACCCGACCGAAGATCGGTTTGGCTTTTTTCACTTAAATATCGGCGCGGGGTCTGGACGTAGGATCGGCGATTTCGGATCCTATGTTTTTTGTGCTACCTTCATTGCAAGCACCTCGTAGGGCGGTATCTACAAGAGAGTCAACCTGCATCGAGAACTCTAAATACATGCTGAGCAATAAGTTACGTGGGACAAGATATGGACATTCTACACATATTCTTCTTCTTCCTCATCACAATCCACTACATTGACCCATTGCTCCAACTCCTCCGCCATCCCTGCGGGAAGATTCCACATCCGGACTTTCACCAATTCGAAGGGTATCCCCCGCGAATGCTGTAACCTCGCAAGTCCCACAATTGCCTTCGTGCATTCCGTCTCATCAATTTCCATTAACGGGTGTAAGACCACGAGCTTCTTGACCTGTGGGAATACAACGGGTTTCGAGTTGCAAAGCCTCGGATTCTCCAGGAAGGCGTCAAAGAATATATGTAAATCGCAGCCGCGGATCCTCAACTTGTCCAAGGGTCCCAGCGAATCAAACAGCACCGGAACCTTCGCCGCTATGCACAGCATCTCATAGGTATTCGACACGACGGCTCTATGTTCGATATGGAGACGTTTGACGTGGGACAGTAGGGGGCGGTGCTGGATGGTCGTAAGAGCTTGGGAGAAAAACCTCCAACCCATCTCTGTACGGGGGACGTTTAACTCGGCCTCGTCCAGACCCGTGTTGGTGACTTTGAAGCTCAACTCGACGACAGTCGCGTTGGAGGACCGGAAGGTGAGCGAACAGTCGGTGTCCTTGTCGCCCTCAGAGGGTTTTATCTTGAGCTCGATTTCCTCAATCGGGCTTTCCGTATACCGGTGAATGATTGTATTCAACAAATCGGGGGTGGGGAATGCCTCCAGCTCGTCATTCGTGTAGCTTTCATACACGTCGTGCGACAGGGACGTGTACTTAGCACAAGGGCACGATATGTGGGCTGCAATGTCGTAGACGTTCGCTGCGGAGCGACCGGCTATGTGCAGGGAGAAGGTCTCGACATTCGGAAGGGCAACGACCATTTCCTGCGGAACACTCGTCAGCACGAGTCTCGCAGAGATAGTCATTTCGATCGTTTGCAATGTGGGGGAAGCTTCCAGGAAGTTGAGCAGGCACGATGCACTACACTCCTCTGCGGGCCTTGACAATAATTTGAATGTGGTGAGGTTCGGAAAGACGAAATGGCTCAAGAAGGAAAGCCTCCAGGAATGGAAGGTAAAACTTTCCAAATTGATAGACCCTCTGAAGAAGGGGAGAGAGGGAGCAACCACAACGTTGCGTCCGCCGCGCGAAGTGTAAGTCTCGGAGGAAATGATCTCGAGGGTGCGGAGGAGCGGAAGGTTCCCACGATTGAGATCAGAGAACGCTATAATGTCCTTCCATTGGCTCCATATCAGTTCGAGATACATGATTTGCTGAGCGCGAGGAGAAATTAACGCGAGAGTGCCGACAGGAGCCTCACGTTCGAGAATGACGTCCAAGGCAGACCCTTTCGCGCGTTCGAGGAGGGTTGACACGCATTCCTCGCCTTTGTTGAGGAATAACTGTGACCATAGTGCGCCATATCTAAGGAGGGCTCCGCGCCAATGGCGGCACACAGAAGCTGCATGGAAACGGCCCTTCTGGGTGGGGAGGTGGGTAGGGATAATAACGGCGTGCGCAAGATAAGATGGGTAAAAACAGATAGTTCATTCGAGATAAATAGCTAGCTTTATATACAGTTGGGTGGTGTACGCGTAAGCTACATATATCAAAGAAGTGAAAGTGACAAAGAGAACTGGATGCAAGATGAAAGACAGTGAAACATATCAAAGCGCCACATACAACCTCAAAGAGTGGGGCCGATCCTCACGGCTCATAGCCGGGCCTTTGGCACGGGATCTGCGTTTTCCAACACTCCCCCTCAAACCTTCCGAAGGCCTAGGGCCGACGCGAAGTGTTTGGCCTTGGCGCTTGGCAGAGCTTTCGTGAGGGTATCGGCGACCATATCTTCGGTAGGGCAGTAGTCGATAACAATCTTGCCGGCTTCTATTACATAACGGATAAAGTGAAATCTGATGTCGATGTGTTTCGTGCGTGCGTGAAATTGCTCATTGCGAGCCAGAGCGATGGCGGATTGGGAATCGGAATGGAGAGGCATCGGGCCTTGGGGTTGGTAGACTTCAGAGATAAATTCTCTGAGCCAGATGGCTTCCTTGGCGGCGTGGGTGGCGGCAACGTATTCAGCTTCGGCGGTCGAGAGGGTGACAAGCGATTGGCGTTTCGAGCTCCAGGACACGGCGCCTCCATCAATAAGGAAGGCGAATCCAGAGATGGCGTGTCGGTCCTCGTTGGACATTCCGTCAGCGTCGGTATAGCCAGAGATCGAAGGGCCTTGCTCTCCGTAGACGAGCCAATGGTCACGTGTTCCTTTGAGATAACAGAAGATTCGTTTTACGGCCTCCCAGTGTGGTTGTCCGGGGTTGTCTGAGAAACGCGCGACTTGTCCAACAGCGAAGGAAATGTCGGGACGGGTTCCGACAGCGGCATACATCAGAGATCCGACGGCTTCTCGATAAGGGCGTCCGGCCATCTTGCCGATGTCAGCGGTGGTCGTTGGACAGTCGTTTCGAGATAAGGTGGAGTTGGCGACGATGGGGATGGATAAAGGCTTGGCGTCTTCGAAACCGTAGCGAGTAATGATAGAATCGATGTAGGAGCGTTGGGATAGGGAGATGGTGCGGAGTTCACGATTCCTCTTGATCTCGAGTCCGAGCATCCAGTGAATCTCACCCATATCATGGATCTCGAGGTGTTTTCGAAGTCCGTCTTTCGTCGCTTTGATGAGGGCAGAATCCGCAGCGGTGATGGTGAAGTCGTCGACGTGGGCAAGTAGGATGGTGGTGAGGGTTCCGTTTTCGCGGCGGAAAAACACTGCGTGGTCGTGTTCAGATCGGGTTAGACCGATATCTCCAAGGACTTTCCGGAGGACTTGGTACCATCGGCGTCCACTCTGTTTGAGTCCGTAGAGCGCCTTCAGGAGTCGAAGGACGTAGCCGTCTTTGCAGATCTTGATCTCGCCAGGAGGGGGTTTCATGTAGATGACTTCATCGTCGTTGAGTTCGCCGTAAAGGTAGGCAGACTTGACATCCACTTGATGGATCTCCCAATCTAATCTAGCCGCGAGTGCTAGAACCGTCCGGATCGAGACCATCCGCGCGATCGGGGCAAAGGTGTCATCGAAGTCGACTCCGTGGACTTGCGTGAATCCTTGGGCAACCAGTCTCGCTCGGTGAGATGTGACGTTCCCATTGGCATCCTTCTTGAGTCGGAAAACCCACTTGGATCCGACGATATTGGCTCCTTCGGGTTTTGGAATGATTTTCCAAGTATTCCTCCTAATCAGCTTCTCGAGCTCCTCCTTCATCGCCTCCTCCCATTGCGATCTATCCGGCCTTCCGTAGACTTCCTGAATAGTCCTGGGTTCCATTCCTTCGTGGAAGGAGATCGCAGCGACCATTGCGAGTTCCTCTTGTCCGGACTCCCCCTGAGGTTCTTGATCTTTAGAAGGGGTGCTTGTCTTGTCTCTGGATCGGAGTCGGGACTCGAGAACGTTGGACTGATCGTGGTAAGCTTGATACCAGGGTCGTCTTGCGGGTGCCTTTACGGCTGGAGGATTTCCGGCAGGTTCGGGATTAGGAACAGGCTCCTCGAGGGACTTAGATTGCTCGGCAGGTTCGTCGTTCGAGGTTTGACGTTCGTCAAGGTTTGACGTCTTGACAGCTTCCTGATCGCTCTGATCGACAGGTTCTTGATGGACTTCGACGGGTTTGGCGGTGACTTTAGAAGGTTCTTGAGGGTCGTCGAAATCATCAAAATCGAAATCGGTATTCTCTATCTCCCCCTCGAGCAGCGGCGGGTCAGGAGCGGGCATAAAATTGACGTCGTATTCCACAGAAATGGTTCTCCTGGTGGGCCAGTAGATCCTGTGCCCTTTGCTCGAGTCGTCGAAACCAATCCATCGGCCTTCCTCGGCGCGTTCGCGGATCTTGGACGTCTTCTTCGTCACCCAGCAGAGGCTCCCCCACTCTCTCGTTCCCTTCAAGCTCGGCTTTTCTCCATACAGAGCCTCATAAGGCGTCATTCCATCGAGGGCTTTTGCGGGCGATCGGTTTCGGATCCAGACCGTGTGCTTAAGCGCTTCTCCCCAGAGCGATGCCGGTAGTCCGCTTGCGGATAGAAGGGCTCGAACGCCATCGAGCAGGGTGTAGTGTGCTCGCTCTGGGACACCGTTCTGGCTGTGAACGTCGTGGACCGAGAAGCGATGAACCGTTCCTTTCGACTTGGTGTGTTGCAGAAAGTCACTGGAAGTATATTCTCCTCCCTTGTCGGACTGAAAGGTTTTGATGTCCACACCGAACTGGGTCCTCAGCCACGCTTCGTAATTCTGGTAGTTGGCGAGGACTTCTGACTTCTTACGCATCAGATCAATCGAGATCCAACGCTTCGCGTCGTCAACGAAGATGACGTAGTACTCGGCGTGCCCAACGGTTCGCGTAGTGGCAGGTCCCCAGACGTCACTATAGATGAGCTCTCCGAGCTTCTCGGATCGCTTCCCGGTGCGGGAACTCGGGATCGGCTTCCTCTTCGCTTTCGCAAGTAGGCAGGGTTTGCAGGGGGTAGGAGGTTCTTCTTTCAGCCTGATTCCAGCGATAAGACCTTCGCTGACCATCTTCTTTAGAGTCGAGTGGGCAACGTGCCCATGGCGTCGGTGAAGTTCATCGAGGGTGAGTGTCTCAGCACTCAGGGCGTAAAGGGGGTTTTCTTCAACTCGATAGAGTCCACGGGATCTCGGGATCTGGGCGACAACTTGGCTTTTTGGGTTCCGGATGACGCACTTTCCATCCTGGAAGGCCACGGAATAGCCGGCCTGATCAATTTGGCTGATGGAGATGAGGGTGCAGCCCATGTTCGGGGCGTAGAGGACGTTGCGGAGACGGATTTTCGTGGGCGTTGAGCCGTTCGGTGCGTAGACAATCATATCTCCTTCACCAATCGCTGAGAACGACTCTTGATTTGCGGCGCCAATAGATTTCGGTGCGATTGACCGATAATTGATTAGGCGGTGTCGATCAGGTGTCATATGTCGAGTACACCCGGAGTCGTAGATTTCCGTGGAAGGTGAGTTGCTTGTCCGTCGTCCATTCGATGGCATCGCGAGGGCCTGTTCTAAGGTCGTTTCGGTGGGAACAGGGATCTCTTCAGGATAGGAGGGGGTTTCTGGCTCCAATGCCACTTCGTCAGCAAACACGCTGGTACCTTGGGCCATAGCCATCCAGGCTTCCTCAAATTCGTCCTCCGCTATCGCAGCGGTTTCCCGCTCTCTCCTTTCCCCATTTCCGTTCCTCTCGTCTCGCTTCTCTCCTCGGGGCTTCCTGGGGCTCGGGCAATCGGTGGCCTTGTGCCCTTTGCCTCCGCAGTTGAAACAGGTGAATCTTGACTGGTCTCTGTCGCCGGTTCCTCGGTCTCCTCCTCCGCCTCCTCCGCCTCCTCCTCTGGAGTTTCCTCTTCCTCTGGGACCTCCTCGTCCTCGTCCTCGGCCTCTCCCGCGTCCTCTCGCGTCGGCGTGCAAGGCGATCTCGTTCGATCGAGCTCTTCCTCCTCGGGGCTGCATGCTTTGTCGGGCCTCGTATTCTTTGCGAGCGATGTCCTTAATCTCGGCTGGCAAGGTAGGTAGCTTCATTTTTCGATTTATGTTGACCGTTGACGATATTATGTTGGAGTACGACTGAGGTAGGGAGCGGATGATCGCGTCGACGTAATCCTCGTCGGGAATGAGGATGCTGCGGCTGGCAAGTTGCTGGTAGATGGATTCCATATCTTCGAGGTGGGCGATGACGTTGTCCTTCTCGTTGCAGACCATCTGGTAGAGGCGACCCTTCAGATTTGACTTTTGGTGCTCGGTGAGTGCCTCGAATCTCGTTTCGAGGGCTTTCCACATGCCGCAGAAGTGCTTATCCTTTGATATGTCGATGTAGACAGAGGTGGGGAGTACCTTTGCTAAAGCAGCTATCGCTTTCGCGTTGTCCTTTCTGCAGGACTTCATTTCTTCCTTCCACCGGCTCTCTCCTTCCTCCCAAACGTCCATACGCTTCTGGAGGTCACTCTCGTCTTCTCCATCCTTCTTGGATGGCTTCGGTTCGACGTCTTCGTACGTCTCAGCAGGGTAGTTCTCGGGTTTGTAAAGTCGTTCAAGGACATGGCCATCCATGAAATTCGCGAACAGGATCTTGAACAGATGCCAGTTGGTGCCGTCGGGGTCAAGTTTGGGGACAGTGGAGAGGATAGAAAAGTTAGAATTCGAGTCTGACATGGTAAGTGCACTCCTCGAGTGTCGGAAAGGGGTAGGTGGTGCAGAGGGGTCGTCTAGCAATAACGAGGGTCGTTGGGGTCGGCGAAAGTAGGTCGTCTAGGTCGTTTGACTCGATGAGCAAGAGAGTTACAACGCCGGGCTCATAACCTAACGGCGTGCGCAAGATAAGATGGGTAAAAACAGATAGTTCATTCGAGATAAATAGCTAGCTTTATATACAGTTGGGTGGTGTACGCGTAAGCTACATATATCAAAGAAGTGAAAGTGACAAAGAGAACTGGATGCAAGATGAAAGACAGTGAAACATATCAAAGCGCCACATACAACCTCAAAGAGTCGGGCCGATCCTCACGGCTCATAGCCGGGCCTTTGGCACGGGATCTGCGTTTTCCAACAGATAAGTGAAAGGATGTCCGTCGGGATGCGGTTGACGTGGGCGAAGGAGTTCCTCCATTCGCGAATGGTTGCCAATGCGATTGAAGCATCCCGGTCGAGTTGGGAGACCGCTTCCAAGGTGTACCTGCGGATGTGTACAGTTAGTATGCCGTTCTTCGATGAATCAAAGATGACTTTTTGCAACGTACAGAGGAGAATGTGCCAGACGCTTCAACTCTTTGTTGAGAGCAAATATGAGCTGCGAAAGCGATAAGCCCCTTCCGGGGTAAGTATGAGCGTCCATGGAGAGATGAAGAACGTGAAAGATCAAGTTCACCCTTGGGCGTACTAGCGCGCAAGCACGTGCTCCGGAGTCAACTTGAGTCGATGATCACCATGTCAATCAAGGCAACACACTTCTAAGTTATGTACCTGCAACCCGTTCGGCAGTGCAACTTCCGACACCCACGGGCACTAAAGAACGATGCCCGTCACGATTTGAAGCTCGAGGCCGGACTTAAAACGTTCAACTTGGGCTCGACCGCTTCAGCCACCGGCGCGGCAGTAAAATCTGCCGTGGGAGCCCCGGTTTCATCGTGGGGCGTTCTTGCAAAGGTCATTAACCGAAGCGCTAGCCTCTGTTGGTCAGGGCTGTGTCCTTGCGTTCGCGCCTACACGCATCTTAGTGTTTCCTGGCACGGAGTAAGAGATAGACTGAGGCTCACGGCAACTTCTCATTTTGCTGTTATTCTCAAGGCTGATGCACGACGTTGCAATTCCCATTTGCACCGGCGCCCTGGCTGCGAACAGCGGTTATCGTTCCTTTTCTTTCACGCCAACATCTGCTAGTGCAGTGCCGGACCTGCGCACGCCAGAGCTTATGTTATCTCTCATTGCTTGCCTGACTCGCCCCTCCTACCTCAACTTTCCCACTCTGCAAACCCAGTTTACGACTGATCTCGAAGCCTGAGTGTGTGCCACAGTGTTCATCGGAGAGTTCCAAAAAGATGGGACCTCCTGCACGATTTCCATGGACCCAGCTCCCCAGGCTCTCCGTCGCCTCGCCAGGTGGCAGCCAGAGTCGTGATTCCCCCGTACCCATTAGGCAACCCTCTACCTCTCGGTTGGTAGACGAGCACCAGGTAGCTAACATGAGCGGGGGGATGTCAACCGAAGCGAAGCTCCGTTTGGCTTTTTTTACGTGGGGATCACGGTTTTCCGTGCTGTGGACTCGCGAATCAGCATCTCCCAATTTTTCAGCACGAGTTATCAAACCCTAGGGTTTTTTTGTGCAACCTTCACTACAAGCGCATCGTAGAGCGGTACAGAGAGTCAATCTGTATCGAGAACTTTCCTGAGCAACATCGAAGTTACCTGGTACACAACGTGGTCATTCTACACATCGTCTTCCTGATCGCAATCCACTGCATTGACCCACCGACCCAACTCCCCCGCCATCCCCGCAGGAAATAACGTCCACAAGCGGACTTTAACGCACCTGAAGGGTATTCCCAGTGAATGCTGCAACTTTGCGAGTTCCACAATAGCCTCCAGGCATTCCGTCTCATCGATGTCGATCAATGGGTATAAGATCACGAGCGTCTCGATATGCGGGAATACGATGGGTTTCGAGTTGCGAAGCCTCGGACAGTCCAGGAAGGCGTCGATGAACATATGTAAATCGCAGCCACTGATTGTTAACTTGTCCAAGGGCCCCAATAAGGAAAACAATATCGGAAGCTGTTCCGCCGCACGTAGCATCTCGTCGGCATCTGACATGGCGGCTCTATTTTCGATGTGGAGTTGTTTGACGTGGGACAGTAGGGGGTGGTACTGGATGGTCTTGAGGGCTTGAGCGAAAATCATCCACCTCATCTCTGCACGAGGCATGTGTAACTCGGCCTCGTCTAGACCCAAGCTGGGAACTTCGAAGTTCAAATCAACGACGGTCGCGTCGGAGGAGCGGAAGGTGAGATGACAGTAGATGTCCTTGTCCTCGCAGTAATTCATCTCGAGGTTGACTCTCTCGATTGGGCTCGCCGTATACTGGTGGAGGATTGTATTCCACAAAACAGGGGTGGTGAATACCTCCAGGTCTGCACTCACGTAGTATTCATACGTATGGTGCGTCAGTGACGTGTACTTGGCGAAAGGGCATGATATGCGAGCTGCAACGTCGTAGATGCGTGTCCCAAGGCTATCGGCTACGCGCAGTGAGAAGGTCTTGACATTGGGAAGGACGACAATCGTTTCCTGCGCAACGCTCATCAGCTCGACTGTGACAGGGATCTCCACATCGACCGTTTGTAACGTGGGTGATGCTTTCAGAAAGTCGAGTAGGTATGAAGCAGTAAGCTCGTGTTCCGGGCCTGACGATAGTTCGAACGTGGTGAGGTTCGGAAAGAGGAAACAGCTCAGTAAGGAAAGCCTCCCCGAACGGATAACAAATTCTTCCAGATCGATGGAACTTCTGAAGATGGGAGGTGAGGGAGCGGTCACGATGTCTAGTTCGTTTCGTAGATGGTAGAGATTGGGATCAATGATCTTGAGGGTGCGGAGGAGCGGGAGTTGCCCCGAGTTGGCTCCAGAAAACATGACGACGTCCTGCCAGCTGTTTTCGATGAATTCAAGGTGTTTGATTTGCTGAACGTGAGGAAGAATCAGTGTTGTAGTGCCAAGAGGAGCATCGTGGTGGGTGATGATGTCTAGCAAGGACCCTTTTGCGCGTCCGAGGAGGGTTGACGCGTACTCCTCGCCCTTTATGAGGAACAGCTGTGACCATAGCGTGCCACGATTGAGAAGGACTCCACGCCAACGACGAGAAACGGAAGCGGCATGGAAACGGTCCGCCTGGGAGGAGAGGTTGGTGGCGATGAGGGAAAGGATATCCGCCGGGATGCGGTTGAAGCGAACGAAAGAGTTCCTCCACTCGCGAATAGTTGCCAACGCGATTGAAGCATCTCGGTCGAGTTGGGAGGCCGCGTCCAAAGTGGAGCTGCAGGGGTAATCAGGATATTGACCTCCGATGTGATTTTTCAACATACATCGGTGAATATGCAACGCGCTTCAGCTCTTCGTGTTGGAAAACGCAGATCCCGTGCCAAAGGCCCGGCTATGAGCCGTGAGGATCGGCCCGACTCTTTGAGGTTGTATGTGGCGCTTTGATATGTTTCACTGTCTTTCATCTTGCATCCAGTTCTCTTTGTCACTTTCACTTCTTTGATATATGTAGCTTACGCGTACACCACCCAACTGTATATAAAGCTAGCTATTTATCTCGAATGAACTATCTGTTTTTACCCATCTTATCTTGCGCACGCCGTTAGGTTATGAGCCCGGCGTTGTAACTCTCTTGCTCATCGAGTCAAACGACCTAGACGACCTACTTTCGCCGACCCCAACGACCCTCGTTATTGCTAGACGACCCCTCTGCACCACCTACCCCTTTCCGACACTCGAGGAGTGCACTTACCATGTCAGACTCGAATTCTAACTTTTCTATCCTCTCCACTGTCCCCAAACTTGACCCCGACGGCACCAACTGGCATCTGTTCAAGATCCTGTTCGCGAATTTCATGGATGGCCATGTCCTTGAACGACTTTACAAACCCGAGAACTACCCTGCTGAGACGTACGAAGACGTCGAACCGAAGCCATCCAAGAAGGATGGAGAAGACGAGAGTGACCTCCAGAAGCGTATGGACGTTTGGGAGGAAGGAGAGAGCCGGTGGAAGGAAGAAATGAAGTCCTGCAGAAAGGACAACGCGAAAGCGATAGCTGCTTTAGCAAAGGTACTCCCCACCTCTGTCTACATCGACATATCAAAGGATAAGCACTTCTGCGGCATGTGGAAAGCCCTCGAAACGAGATTCGAGGCACTCACCGAGCACCAAAAGTCAAATCTGAAGGGTCGCCTCTACCAGATGGTCTGCAACGAGAAGGACAACGTCATCGCCCACCTCGAAGATATGGAATCCATCTACCAGCAACTTGCCAGCCGCAGCATCCTCATTCCCGACGAGGATTACGTCGACGCGATCATCCGCTCCCTACCTCAGTCGTACTCCAACATAATATCGTCGACGGTCAACATAAATCGAAAAATGAAGCTACCTACCTTGCCAGCCGAGATTAAGGACATCGCTCGCAAAGAATACGAGGCCCGACAAAGCATGCAGCCCCGAGGAGGAAGAGCTCGATCGAACGAGATCGCCTTGCACGCCGACGCGAGAGGACGCGGGAGAGGCCGAGGACGAGGACGAGGAGGTCCCAGAGGAAGAGGAAACTCCAGAGGAGGAGGCGGAGGAGGCGGAGGAGGAGACCGAGGAACCGGCGACAGAGACCAGTCAAGATTCACCTGTTTCAACTGCGGAGGCAAAGGGCACAAGGCCACCGATTGCCCGAGCCCCAGGAAGCCCCGAGGAGAGAAGCGAGACGAGAGGAACGGAAATGGGGAAAGGAGAGAGCGGGAAACCGCTGCGATAGCGGAGGACGAATTTGAGGAAGCCTGGATGGCTATGGCCCAAGGTACCAGCGTGTTTGCTGACGAAGTGGCATTGGAGCCAGAAACCCCCTCCTATCCTGAAGAGATCCCTGTTCCCACCGAAACGACCTTAGAACAGGCCCTCGCGATGCCATCGAATGGACGACGGACAAGCAACTCACCTTCCACGGAAATCTACGACTCCGGGTGTACTCGACATATGACACCTGATCGACACCGCCTAATCAATTATCGGTCAATCGCACCGAAATCTATTGGCGCCGCAAATCAAGAGTCGTTCTCAGCGATTGGTGAAGGAGATATGATTGTCTACGCACCGAACGGCTCAACGCCCACGAAAATCCGTCTCCGCAACGTCCTCTACGCCCCGAACATGGGCTGCACCCTCATCTCCATCAGCCAAATTGATCAGGCCGGCTATTCCGTGGCCTTCCAGGATGGAAAGTGCGTCATCCGGAACCCAAAAAGCCAAGTTGTCGCCCAGATCCCGAGATCCCGTGGACTCTATCGAGTTGAAGAAAACCCCCTTTACGCCCTGAGTGCTGAGACACTCACCCTCGATGAACTTCACCGACGCCATGGGCACGTTGCCCACTCGACTCTAAAGAAGATGGTCAGCGAAGGTCTTATCGCTGGAATCAGGCTGAAAGAAGAACCTCCTACCCCCTGCAAACCCTGCCTACTTGCGAAAGCGAAGAGGAAGCCGATCCCGAGTTCCCGCACCGGGAAGCGATCCGAGAAGCTCGGAGAGCTCATCTATAGTGACGTCTGGGGACCTGCCACTACGCGAACCGTTGGGCACGCCGAGTACTACGTCATCTTCGTTGACGACGCGAAGCGTTGGATCTCGATTGATCTGATGCGTAAGAAGTCAGAAGTCCTCGCCAACTACCAGAATTACGAAGCGTGGCTGAGGACCCAGTTCGGTGTGGACATCAAAACCTTTCAGTCCGACAAGGGAGGAGAATATACTTCCAGTGACTTTCTGCAACACACCAAGTCGAAAGGAACGGTTCATCGCTTCTCGGTCCACGACGTTCACAGCCAGAACGGTGTCCCAGAGCGAGCACACTACACCCTGCTCGATGGCGTTCGAGCCCTTCTATCCGCAAGCGGACTACCGGCATCGCTCTGGGGAGAAGCGCTTAAGCACACGGTCTGGATCCGAAACCGATCGCCCGCAAAAGCCCTCGATGGAATGACGCCTTATGAGGCTCTGTATGGAGAAAAGCCGAGCTTGAAGGGAACGAGAGAGTGGGGGAGCCTCTGCTGGGTGACGAAGAAGACGTCCAAGATCCGCGAACGCGCCGAGGAAGGCCGATGGATTGGTTTCGACGACTCGAGCAAAGGGCACAGGATCTACTGGCCCACCAGGAGAACCATTTCTGTGGAATACGACGTCAATTTTATGCCCGCTCCTGACCCGCCGCTGCTCGAGGGGGAGATAGAGAATACCGATTTCGATTTTGATGATTTCGACGACCCTCAAGAACCTTCTAAAGTCACCGCCAAACCCGTCGAAGTCCATCAAGAACCTGTCGATCAGAGCGATCAGGAAGCTGTCAAGACGTCAAACCTTGACGAACGTCAAACCTCGAACGACGAACCTGCCGAGCAATCTAAGTCCCTCGAGGAGCCTGTTCCTAATCCCGAACCTGCCGGAAATCCTCCAGCCGTAAAGGCACCCGCAAGACGACCCTGGTATCAAGCTTACCACGATCAGTCCAACGTTCTCGAGTCCCGACTCCGATCCAGAGACAAGACAAGCACCCCTTCTAAAGATCAAGAACCTCAGGGGGAGTCCGGACAAGAGGAACTCGCAATGGTCGCTGCGATCTCCTTCCACGAAGGAATGGAACCCAGGACTATTCAGGAAGTCTACGGAAGGCCGGATAGATCGCAATGGGAGGAGGCGATGAAGGAGGAGCTCGAGAAGCTGATTAGGAGGAATACTTGGAAAATCATTCCAAAACCCGAAGGAGCCAATATCGTCGGATCCAAGTGGGTTTTCCGACTCAAGAAGGATGCCAATGGGAACGTCACATCTCACCGAGCGAGACTGGTTGCCCAAGGATTCACGCAAGTCCACGGAGTCGACTTCGATGACACCTTTGCCCCGATCGCGCGGATGGTCTCGATCCGGACGGTTCTAGCACTCGCGGCTAGATTAGATTGGGAGATCCATCAAGTGGATGTCAAGTCTGCCTACCTTTACGGCGAACTCAACGACGATGAAGTCATCTACATGAAACCCCCTCCTGGCGAGATCAAGATCTGCAAAGACGGCTACGTCCTTCGACTCCTGAAGGCGCTCTACGGACTCAAACAGAGTGGACGCCGATGGTACCAAGTCCTCCGGAAAGTCCTTGGAGATATCGGTCTAACCCGATCTGAACACGACCACGCAGTGTTTTTCCGCCGCGAAAACGGAACCCTCACCACCATCCTACTTGCCCACGTCGACGACTTCACCATCACCGCTGCGGATTCTGCCCTCATCAAAGCGACGAAAGACGGACTTCGAAAACACCTCGAGATCCATGATATGGGTGAGATTCACTGGATGCTCGGACTCGAGATCAAGAGGAATCGTGAACTCCGCACCATCTCCCTATCCCAACGCTCCTACATCGATTCTATCATTACTCGCTACGGTTTCGAAGACGCCAAGCCTTTATCCATCCCCATCGTCGCCAACTCCACCTTATCTCGAAACGACTGTCCAACGACCACCGCTGACATCGGCAAGATGGCCGGACGCCCTTATCGAGAAGCCGTCGGATCTCTGATGTATGCCGCTGTCGGAACCCGTCCCGACATTTCCTTCGCTGTTGGACAAGTCGCGCGTTTCTCAGACAACCCCGGACAACCACACTGGGAGGCCGTAAAACGAATCTTCTGTTATCTCAAAGGAACACGTGACCATTGGCTCGTCTACGGAGAGCAAGGCCCTTCGATCTCTGGCTATACCGACGCTGACGGAATGTCCAACGAGGACCGACACGCCATCTCTGGATTCGCCTTCCTTATTGATGGAGGCGCCGTGTCCTGGAGCTCGAAACGCCAATCGCTTGTCACCCTCTCGACCGCCGAAGCTGAATACGTTGCCGCCACCCACGCCGCCAAGGAAGCCATCTGGCTCAGAGAATTTATCTCTGAAGTCTACCAACCCCAAGGCCCGATGCCTCTCCATTCCGATTCCCAATCCGCCATCGCTCTGGCTCGCAATGAGCAATTTCACGCACGCACGAAACACATCGACATCAGATTTCACTTTATCCGTTATGTAATAGAAGCCGGCAAGATTGTTATCGACTACTGCCCTACCGAAGATATGGTCGCCGATACCCTCACGAAAGCTCTGCCAAGCGCCAAGGCCAAACACTTCGCGTCGGCCCTAGGCCTTCGGAAGGTTTGAGGGGGAGTGTTGGAAAACGCAGATCCCGTGCCAAAGGCCCGGCTATGAGCCGTGAGGATCGGCCCGACTCTTTGAGGTTGTATGTGGCGCTTTGATATGTTTCACTGTCTTTCATCTTGCATCCAGTTCTCTTTGTCACTTTCACTTCTTTGATATATGTAGCTTACGCGTACACCACCCAACTGTATATAAAGCTAGCTATTTATCTCGAATGAACTATCTGTTTTTACCCATCTTATCTTGCGCACGCCGTTACTTCGTTGAGGGCGAAGATGAGCTGCGAGAGCGACAGGCCTCTTCCGGGGTAATCGTGTGTGTCCATAGAGAGACTTGCGAGTGACTGGATAACGAAGGCGCCCATCGATCGTGCTTCTTGGTCAGACAATCTACTTGCCGATGCTCGCCTTCTTCAACCTCCATCACCTTCTCAGACCTTACTTTGCGACGTCACCATCTCCTCGAGTACAGCATGTCGAACTCCCAGTCCACGAAGACCAGAGTCAAGTATCGTCATCGATGTAAGCCAACGCGCTTGACACGTTGAGCGGTGCTGACACCACATCGCACCCAGTATGGGCCGAGAGATAAACATCGAGTCGATAAGAGCCTTGGAGAGGCAAATAGAAGAGGGAAATGGAGACGCGCTCAAGCTCAAACGCGCTCGAAACTCGCTGTTGAACATATCCACGCTCGTTCCCCCAGAAATTATGGGAGTCATCTTTTCCTGGACCCTCACCAGGGGGAACCCGCCTTCAAGCTTTAGCGGGTTCTCCGGGGGTTCTTATAACTTCCTCCTCGTCTGTCATTATTGGTTTGAGGTCGCATCAAGCACTCCGGAGCTTTGGGGCTTTTGGGGAAATACCTTGCGACAGTGGAAGAAACGGCATCATCATCATCATCCCAATCCTACACCCCTAGACCTAGTGTTAAATGGCAACATGGGGGGTACAGATGCCTCAATCGACGATACCCTCAGGGACGCGCTCAGAGATCGCGCCTCTCGAGATACAATCCGACAACTCCATCTCCTTTGGCACCGTCAAGGCCTTTTGTCCTCCATCATTTCCTTATTGACCCCCGACGGCGATGAACCTCAATGCAGGTCAATCGAATCGATTGATTTGCGGAGCTTGGGAGCCTCCGTTTTGGTCGTCTCAAATTTCTTCTCCCGGGCCTACTTCCCAAAGTTGCGAAGTCTCCTCCTCCATGGTTCGTTCATACTGCCACCGTGGGACCACATTGCACAACGGACCACGCTTCTGACAATTCTGTCGCTCGATGTCAGTAAATCCTCGCCTTCACCTTCTCCAACTACTCGACAGTTGTTTTCAATCCTTGCTTCAAACCCGGGCCTCCAATTACTTTCGCTCAGTGGCCCTGCGCTCCCCGAAGACGGCAGTAACGGATTTATACCCTCAGTGGCACTGCGACATCTGAAAAGACTCTTCCTGACGGGAGAACTTCGTCGTGTCTTCAGTGTATTAGACCGACTGTCTTTCCCATGTCCGTTGAGTTGCATCGAAGTCGTCGCACTGAACTCCACGGTGGCAGGCATCACACACACCTTCGGCCCGTACCTACAGCAATACTTCCAGCAAGATTGCGAGCTTCAGGATGCACTAGCCATCAGAACATTTTCCTCCCGCACCCGCCTCTCGATCCGTGTCAAAACCGAAGGCAGGCCTCATACCTCTGGCCCGTTCTCGGCGGGGTTCCAGGCTACGCTAGCTCATAGGGTTCGTCACGAGGTCCTGGAAAAGCTTTGCCATGACTTCGTTGCGTTTACCCCTCAGGAACGTGCCTCTAATTTTCACACAAGCCTTCCCACAACCCGGTTGGAAGACCTACTTGTCGCGATGCCAAACATTGAAACATTGTCGCTTATCGGCACGGTAATTTCCGAGGGTTTGTTTCAGCCGAATTCAGGCGGGCCGCATGTCAAAGCGAAGCTCCTTCCCTCGCTTCGGTTCCTTTCCCTGGAAAACGTCACCCTGGCCGATGGAAATTGGCGACCCCTGACGGAATACCTGGCTCGCCAGGCCTCTGATGGCCGGGCGATTACTCTCAGGGTCCAGGGTAAATGCTCTCATATGTGCCCGGATGTGGCAAAGAAGATAGAGGGTTTGGTTTTGAGGTTCGATTGTCATATACTCCCGTCGATGCGTTGTCTGGGTTGCTGCTACAGTGACCCAGTATCAGGATAGTCCAGCGGTACCTCGTGGTGGAGTGGTCGGTATATCCGTAGTGACAATTTGTAGCAATCTGTGGAGATCTTGCATTTTAGGGGTTTCTTGGAGAGAACTCGCCCCAACCTCACGCTTCTATTACCTTGCGAGCCCTTGCAAGGCAGCATCGTTATTGGCACAACGCGATGACTGTGTCACAACAAACATCAACGTCGGGCGTCTCTGCTGTACAGGTGAAACGTTGAAGAGCTGGATAGGAAGTGTGAGTGGATGCATCACGGTGCTTGCAGTCAACTGCGTCAAGAACGGCACGACAATTCAGACCATTCCCCCCGCATCCCCCCCCCATGCTCTGAATTTGAGGCTGGGTTCCAGCCTAGGCACGACTCGGAGATGGCTGGGAACGAGGGATGCCACTGCGACTAAAGAATTGAGCTGGCCGGTGGGTTTGGGCTGAAAACACAACTTCTGGGAGAGCTCAGAACTGCCTCTGGGCTCGTGCAGTGTGATATCCATTGTTGTTCCACGGAACGTTCCCTAGAGTACCACGTTTCTGCGCACAGACCGTGAGGCGTGTTACAGGATTTTCTGGGCGATCGCAGTTTTTGTGTGGCTTGAGCTTCCAGTTTCGACTCGGATGTCCGGTCACGGAATGTTGAAGGGAAGGAGTCCAACTTCGGGTTCGCTGCAGTAGATCACATCTGGCGCTATGAGTCTCCGACCGACGCAGTAGACGAGCACCAAGTAGCTAATGGCATGAGCGAGGGGATGTTAACCGAAGCGAAGATCACTGGTTTGGCTTTGTTCACTTGGGGGGTCTGCACCTGTGGTCGGCGATGTAAGCGGTGATCACGGTTTTCCGTGCTGTGGACTTGCGATTCAGCATCTCCCAACGTGTTATCGAACCTTAGGGGTTTTTGCGCAACCTTCATTACAAGCGCATCGTAAGGCGGTACGGAGAGTACATCTGTATCGAGAACTCTAAATCATCGCTGAGCAACATCGAAGTTACCTGGTACACAATTTGGCCATTCTACACATCGTCTTCCTCACCGCAATCCACTGCATTGACCCACCGACCCAACTCCCCTGCCATCCCTGCAGGAAATAACGTCCACAAGCGAATTTTAACACACCCAAAGGGTATCCCCAGTGAATGCTGCAACTTTGCGAGTTCCACAATAGCCTCCAGGCATTCCGTCTCATCGATTTCGATCAATGGGTATAAGATCACGAGCGTCTCGATATGCGGGAATACGATGGGTTTCGAGTTGCGAAGCCTCGGACAGTCCATGAAGGCGTCGATGAACATATGTAAATCGCAGCCACTGATGGTTAACTCGTCCAAGGGCCCTAATAAGGAAAACAGTATCGGAACCTGTTCCGCCGCACATAGCATCTCGTCGGCACCCCACAGGGCGGCTCTATTTTCAATGTGGAGTCGTTTGACGTGGGACAGTAGGGGGCGATACTGGATGGTCTTGAGGGCTTGACCGAAAACCATCCACCACATCTCCGTACGAGTCATGTGTAAATCGGCCTCGTCTAGACGCGTGCTGGCAACTTCGAAGTCCAAATCAACGACGGTCGTGTCGGAGGAGCGGAAGGCGAGATAACAGTAGATGGCCTTGTCTTCGCTGTAATTCATCTCGAGTTTGACTCCCTCAATTGGGCTCGCCGTATACTGGTGAAGGATTGTGTTCCACAAAACAGGTGTGGTGAGTACCTCCATGCGTGGACTCATGTGGTATTCATACGTATCGTGCGTCAGCGACGTGGACTTAGCGACAGGGCACGATATGCAAGCTGCAACGTCGTAGATGCGCTTCACATAGCTATCGGCTACGTGCAGTGAGAAGGTCTTGACATTAGGAAGGACGACAATTGTTTCCTGCGGAACGCTCCTCGGCTCGATTGCGATAAGGATCTTCACATCGACCGTTTGCAACGTGGGTGATCCTTTCAAAAAGTCGAGTAGGTGTGAAGCAGAACACCGGTTTTCTTGGCCTGACGAGATTTCGAACGTGGTGAGGTTCGGAAAGAGGAAACAGCTCAATGAGGAAAACCTCCCCGAACGGATAACAAATTCTTCCAGATCGACAGAACCTCTGAAGAGGGGAGGTGAGGCAGCGGTCACGATGTCTTGGGGAAATCGTGAGCGGTAGAGATCGGGATCTATGATCTTGAGGGTGCGGAGGAGCGGGAGTTGCCCTGAGTTGGCTTCAGAGAACGTTACCACGTCCTGCCAGGGGTTTCCGATGAATTCGAGGTACCTGATTTGCTGAGCGTGAGGAAGAATCAGGCTTGTAGTGCCAAGAGGTGCATCCTGGTGGGTGATGATGTCTAGCAAGGACCCTTTTGCGCGTCCGAGGAGGGTTGACGCGTACTCCTCGCCCTTTATGAGAAACAGCTGTGACCATAGCGTGCCACGATTGAGAAGGACTCCACGCCAACGACGAGAAACGGAAGCGGCATGGAAACGGTCCGCCTGGGAGGAGAGGTTGGTGGCGATGAGGGAAAGGATATCCGCCGGGATGCGGTTGAAGCGAACGAAAGAGTTCCTCCACTCGCGAATAGTTGCCAACGCGATTGAAGCATCCCGGTCGAGTTGGGAGACCGCGTCCAAAGTGGAGCTGCAGGGTGTAATCAGTATACTGTCCTTCGATGTCATTGTTTCAACATACATCGGTGAATATGCAACGCGCTTCAGCTCTTCATTGAGGGCGAAGATGAGCTGCGAGAGCGACAGGCCTCTTCCGGGGTAAGCATGTGTGTCCATTGGAGAGACGTGAACTTTCCTCGGGATTTCCCGACGAGGCGCTTGGGGTCACTTTGAGATGCGCGCCTCCAGTTCTGTCTCCGCTGAATGATTCTGAGGATTCCACTAAAGAACGTCCTATCTATCAACCTAGCTTGGTATGGGTATGGGTTGCACGTGTGCGCCTCCGAGTCGAGCCTCCGGCCGGGGGGAAACCCCGCTTTCGTCCCGAACATCCCGGCAGGACCCCTCATCCTGCTGTCGAGGTCACCACTTTGACTGTGATACACACAAATGGGGTGGGTTCTCAGCTGAAACGGACGAGGCCTTGGCTGCGCTTCTCATCTTTGTGTAGACGTTCGCTCGTCCAAGGTCTTCAGGCATGATTCGCTCTCCCGGACGAGGCCACCTTTTGTGGTGGTCGCCGTGAATGAAGGAACCAATACAGCTGGGGAACGAGCTTTGATTGTTACTAGCCTGTCCGGTTTTTGATTGGTATCTAGGCCAAAGCCCTAGGGGTGGAACCCCGCGCCGGGAATGCGTCGAATCTATTGCGACCCTGACTCCCGGCCACGCTATCCCAATCACGAGCGCTATCATCGAACCCCTGCACCCTTGATGCATGTTCGCGACGTTTAAATACCATGGCACATCGGCTACCCTTGGTTTTTTTTCTTCCCTTGGAGGCCCGGCCACTTCGCGCCTTTCAACCCACTAGTCACATCCCCCCCAACTCCCTTGTCGATACCGTTTCCGCCTTTCCCTCTTCGGAATCATGCTCGTCATCAATCCTGAGTCGAGTTGTGACATTTGCCTCGAACATTTCTCTGTAGACGGGGACCAGAGAGCTCCCCATGCTCCCCGATGTGGGCACGTGTTTTGTTTGAGGTAAGATAACGCTGACCGCCCGATTGTTCTGATTCTCCCTCCTTGTATGGATCTCAATTTTTACCAGGTGTCTCAAGTCGTTGACTCGAAGGGTCTGCCCTATGTGCCGGACTCCATTCCAGCGCAGCGAAGTCACAAAGATCCACCTCGAACAACAAGCACGGTCTTCAGATTCCAGCACCAAACTCGCCCGCGAGTTACACAATCGCATAAATTCGTTCGTTCAGACAGGAGCTAGCACTTCTGTCGCTCACTCTTTGGCCGAAGACTGCAAGAAATTCTTCCAGGAGAACTCTTCTACCGATGTGCGTATCAATTCCTTGGCAGAGGACTCGGGTGCTAACGGTGACATTAAGCATCATGATTCTTACGTCACGTACCAACTCCTCAAGCGAAGGTCACGGGCTCATATGCGGGATCGTATGACCTCTAGATCTTCAACCGGCGATGCCGAACTCGGTGACGAGAACGAACGGAGGAGGTCCCGGGCTCGTCAAAACCCGCAAGGTAACGCTACCGACGATGACCTTCGCGAGGCAATCGAGGAGAGTAGGAGAACTGCGGAGGACCGGGACCTCCAGGAAGCGCTTCGACTGAGCCGAGAGGAGGAGGAAAAACGCAAGGCAGCTCAAAACTCGATCGAGTCGGCCCCTTTCGATAACAACAATCGACTGTGCGTCGCAAAGCCTAACCTCTTTCTATTCCGCTTAGTGTCTTGGACAGACCTGTTCCCAACAACGGTTTCCCGCTGTTCGACGCGTCATCCCAACCTCAGTTCACCGGAATTCAACCTCAATTCACCGCCGTCCAACCACAATTTACTGCTTTCAACCCATGGCAACAACAAGCTGAGCAACAGGCCATGCAGGCCCAATGGGCTCAACAACAGAATGAGTGGTTGCGCCAACAACAAGAATTACAGGCACAACAAGAGTTACGAGCACAACAGCAGGCTCAGTTCCAACTGGCTCAACAGCAAGAGGAATGGCTGCGCCAGCAAAACCAACAGCAACAGCACCGGCAGCTGCTCCTCCAGCAACAACAGCAGCAGCAGCAGCAGCAACAGATGTTCTTACAACCCCAGGGGAACCCCTTGATCGCCCAGCCGACCGGGTTTGGGTCAAACAATCCATTTGCACCCACTCAACCGGCTTCCTCCCCTTCCCCTACCTCTTTCTCTCCACCACCACAGAATTTGATCCCCACATTCAATCTACCTGGGACATTCAAAAACAGGTACAGCACCGCCTTGACTACTGGAACAAATCCCTTCTCGAAGCCACAGCAGCCACAGAACCCCAAACAACCTTTCTTCTCTATATGACAGCCGTATCTCGCGGAGGGGCCATCTAGTATGTGTTGTGTTGTTGAATGTGGTATGAAAAACGGATCGGATTGACCATTTTACGCTCGACAGTTCCTAATACCTCCTTCCCGTCCCTTTATGTACTTAGCATTTTATCAACTAGCCTTAACCCGCAAGTCGGGCGCTCAGATGCTCTGATCGTACCAGACGACGTCCACCACGTCCCGGGCGCCTGTGTCGCGACTTCGAACGATCTCTGGAGTACCTATGGCTTCGCTGATGCCTGCCACCCTCCCCGAGACCAACCATATACCGCTCGAGGTTTTGTACCGTCGATATGGATATTTCTCAATCGATATCGGTCCCGCCGCTACCCAATCTAACCATCATTCCCCTCTCGGCGCAATCCTCGTATCGCACCGTTGGTTTGGAACCAGAAGATTCCGGAGAAGATTTAACCTCAATCCCCGAGACATTTCTAGCACTCTCTCCGGACAGATTCCCAACGACCACTACGACCTCAGCAAAACCCCACCGCCCGAAAAGACGTTCCAACAGAGCTGCAAACAGTCGATCCGCAACACCGTGGTCTTCTCGGAATTCCCCGAACTTTCTGAAGACGTGCTATTCACATTCACTAGCACTGACAGCAACTCCCGGATGCTGGTGGTCCACGATCCTTTGACCATCCTTGAGATTGCACGAGCTGGGACCGCACTGAAGCTCGAGGCCCAATTGAATTACCTCTTGCTCAGCGGGTCTCGGTTCACGCTCTTATACCCAAGGACCTGGCCTTTGGTCCCACCGAGCTCCAACATTCCCGCAATTCCCTTTCGAGACGCAGCCTGGGAGCAGAACCAAGAAGACTTCCGGGCCTACATCTCGAGGGTCAAGAGGTTGTTCCCTCGTTGGGAGGTACTACAAGATACCGACCGGTTGGTGAATTCTCTTCTCACGAACCGTACTTCGCCCATCCCACCACAGGCAAGGGCGACCAGAAGAGGGACATGTCGTGGTGGCCCAAGGTTTCGATCTGGGAAGCAAGTAACCTCAATGTTGGGTGTTGGACCCCGCTCTGTGAACGGTGGTTCCAGAAACGTCTTCAGGGTATTAAGGACGGCACGGCCCGACCTCATCCTGCCCCGGTTTGGAGTAAAAACCTGAGGTACGAGAAACACTCAAAGGACTTCTTCAGGAACTGGAAGAACATCGGACGGGGCTACCTGATAAATGAGTGTTCAATTGAAAAGATGTAACCTTTCTCGTAGTCTCTGGGACACCGCTGACTCGCCCATGTGCTTCTCTCGTTTCGTTGAAATCTGTGACATCTCAACCCCATCCATTTCAAACAAACTTTTGGTCTACATTGTTCGCATTGCCTTGCCGTTTGACCTAGCCACAGCGTCCTGCGTTCCTCGCCAACCGATGAAGCTCCCACCATCCGACAACTGACTTCATCGTAGGCATATTGCCGCATTGTATGATCACATCTCAACTCGAGCTCGACTGCTGGGGTAAGGAGGTGGAGTACCACGACTTAGAACTGTTGTGCTTGTGTATTGCGAAGGTTTTTGTAAGGATTGATACACCAAATAAAAACGGCTTAGACGATACACACCACCCGGGTGCACCGCATAAGGTCGTGCCAGCCAAAGGGAACCACGGCTCCAGATCTCAATGTGCTCCGGCCCGCGGTTTCCTCCTGTTCAGCAAGGGAGCAAGCTTCCCCTCCATCTGGCAACGCCATACGAATTCCTTGATGAATGGTTCGTAGTCGAACGTCCGCTTGATATTCTCCGTCTAACAACCATCGTGAACGATAACGCCAAGGGCCGTCAGAAGGCACTTACATTTGCCAACCGAGGCTTTTCGAGCTCGTCTTCGACCGTGGTCTTGACCGAAAGCGCGTTTTCGATACACCGATTCCATGCGCTGAGCAGCTCCTCCGGCGACATGTTCATGATCTGGAGGTCTCTCGCCATCCTCTGCGCGCCAAAGTCTGGTGCGAAAACCGGAGGGGTGGGGTTCTGAAACGAAGCTGAGGTCGCGAAAACCTCCTTTGAACTGTTCAGCAACGTAGAGTCGATCTGGTGTCAAATATTACGCATTAACAGTGTTTCCCGACGGAGGTAAACGAGAAATAACCAGCCTTATCTCCCCACCCACCCGGGTAAGCACTGTTGAGCCGGGTCTCCAGCTTGTCTCGTTCCCTCTTGAGGAGCTCAAGTTGATCAGATGCCCTGCAAAACTGGTCCTCGACAATCGCGAGCAGGTTGAATCTGATGCTCCCGGTCTCTTCGTCACCCCCACCATATTTGCGCATCTTCATCCTCAACACGGGGCGGACAATGTCCATCCAACTTGAGTGAACAGTCGAACCAGATCCTGAAGGTGAAGGGGACGAATGCAACTCCCCAACCTCGACAGGTCCGGACTTCAACCCGTCCAATTCCCAGACCTTACCTCGGAATGGTATGTAACCGATGAAGTGGTAGGCCTCTTCTTGGTTCGCATCGGTTGCTTCGGGGTTCATGGGTTTCTTCCTTTTGGCCGCGAGCTTTCGCCGTTTTGCAGGAGGAGCGTTCATTGAGCGTTCAGCTTTCGCGGCATCCTCCAGCGTTTTGATCGCCAGTACGTTCGTTGCTCCCCGTATATCAGCGGGTCTGTGATAGATTTAGGACATTAGACAGACAGGGACTGGGGTGCGGTGTTGGCGTACCGAGCAAGGTCGTTATGCGCTTGTCTGATGAAATGGGCATTTGAAACAGCCAGACCCTTCATCTACAGCTGAGAGATTTAGGTAGGCCGTTAGCGAAGGAATGAGCGCACGGACGTACGGGGGACGACATCCTTTCCGTCTCGTTCCTGAACACCCTTAACCTCTCCCCGATGTCGACCTCTTCGACGTTCAGAAGGACGTTCAGGATCGCCATCGATGCACAAGCGTCGTCGCTCAACTGATTCGCGAACCACAGCTTGGCCGAATCATCTTCTCCGTCCTCCAGACCGCATGATTCCTTCTTCGGCAGCCCATCGCTATCTTTCTTCCACAAGAAACAAAAGACTAAGCCGTGGATCGGATGGAGGTGGTCGGATGCCCATGGTTCTATGTCGTAGAGTTCGACAACTTGGAGACTCTGCACGCCGAGACTACGGACGAGAGTGGTGAACACGCCGGGGTCAGATTCGATGACGGCGAACGGCCCGCCGATGAGATCGTGTTCGTCCCTGTCGTTAGAAGTGGCGTTGGGACCCGCAAGGTTGGGAGGGGCGTCGACAGTCGCGTCCATGGCAAAACACGCGTCGCACTGTGATCATTGAGGATCATCGACAGTGATGGTGAGTCGATCGCCTTCCAGACATAGGTGCCGGAAAGATAGGGAAAACGATCCTGGTTCGGATTGGGTACTGTACAAAACTACAACAACAAGCAAGAGCATCGAGGAGAAACCCGTCATATGGTACTGTACATATATGGACCTTCTTCGGACCTTCTACATATCATCTTCTTCCACGTACTCCTCCTCACGGCAATCCACTGTACCAACCCACCGCTTCAACTCCTCCTCTATCTGTACAGGAAGCCACCCCATGCGGACCGTCAACCGTTCAAAGGGAATCGCCAGCGCATGCTGTAACTTCGCGAGTCCCATGACGGCACTCACGCATTCCACCTCATTATCTTCCATCGGCGGGTGCAAAATCGTGAGCTCCTTGGTGTGCAGGAACACGATCGGCTTCTCCAAGTCGTTAAGCCATGGACCGTCAAAGAAGTGGGGAAGGAAAACGCATAGATCGCAGCCGCTGATGGTCAACCCGTCCAAGGGCCCCAATGAACTGAAAAGTTTTCGAATCGTTTGCGCGGTACGCATCTCGTAGTAGGTGTTCGGTACAGCGGCTTCGAATTCAATGCGGAGTCGTTTGACGTGGGATAGTAGGGGATGATTCTGGATGGTTGTGAGCGCTTGACAGAGAACCTCCCAGCCCATTTCGACGCGGGGCATGGTCAACTCGTCCGCGGTCGCATCCGTTTCGATAATGTTTAAACCCAGTCTATAGATAGTTGCGTCGGGGGACTGGAAGGTGAGGAAACTTTCGAGGTCATCCATTGAAGATCGTTTGATCTCGAGCGTGACTTCTTCGATTGGACTTGCCATGGACCGGGGAACAATAGTACTCCAAAAAGCAGGGGTGGGGAATAGCACCAGGCCGTTATTCATGTCGTCCTCGAACATCTGGTACGTGAGCAGCGTGGACCTCGCGCGAGGACACGATATGTGGGCCGCAATATTGTATACCTGTGCTGCGGGGTCATTGGTTACGCGCAGGGAGAAGGTCTCGGCATTTGGAAGGACGACAACCATTTCCTCGGGGACATTCCACGGCGTGAGAGGCGCAGATATCTTCACATCGACGGTTTGCAACATTGGCGAAGCTTCCAGAAAGTCGAGTAGGTATGAGGCACTATACTCCACTGCCAGCGGCTCTGACGATAGTTCAAACGTGGTGATGTTCGGGAAGACAAAATGGCCCAACAAGGAAGGTCTGTCGTGGCAATGGAAGACAAATGCTTCCAGGTCGACAGAACTCTTGAAGAAGGTAGACGAAGGAGGGGTCACAACGCCGGGTTGACCGTGCGATCTGGCGATCAGGGGGGAAATGATTTGGAGGGTGCGGAGGGAGAGATCGAATTCAGAAAACGTTATAATGTCCTGCCAGGGGCAGTATTTGAGCTTGAGATTCCTGATTTGCTGAGCGCGAGGGGAAATCAGTGCAATCGTGCTGCTGGGAATATCGCGATAGGAAATGATATCCAACGCGGATCCTTTCGCCCGTTCGAGGAGGGTTGATACATACTCCTCGCCCTTTCCAAGGAATAACTGTGACCATAACGCGCCGTGCTTGAGGAAGACCCTGCGCCAATGACGGCACACCGACGCGACACGGAAATGGACCTTCTGGCAAGGCAGGTGGGTGGGGATGAGGGAAAGGATATCGATCGGGATGCGGTTGACCGGAATGAAAGAGTTCCTCCACTCGCGAATTGTTGCCAACGCATGCGAGGCGCCTTGGTCGAGTTGAGAGACCTCCTCCAAAGTCGAGCTGCAGAGGCAATCAGCGTGTCGCTCTTCGATGGATCTAAAATGGCCTTTTGCAACGTACAGTGGAGAATACGCCACGCGCTTCAACTCTTCGTTGAGAGCGAAGATGAGCTGCGAAAGAGATAGGCCCCTTCCGGGGTAAGTATGAGCGTTCATTGGAGAGATGGAGAGCGTGCAAGATCAAGGTGGCCCTTGTACATGAGACTTGTAAGCTGGCCGTGAAAGAACCGGGCCATTCGGGAAACTCCACCAGGGTGGCTCCTTTACTGTAGTGTGACACCCATTCAGCACAGCCACCTCCGCCGGCACTCACGGGTGCCTGCGCGCTCGATCAATTTCTTACTCTCCCTGTGAGCTTCAACGACCAGAATCGACTGCATTTTCAACACCCCCCATCCTCTCGATGAGTGCACGGAATTCTCCTGGAAACTACTTGTCCCTTTCACAGCTCCACTTCGATCTCAGCGAGGGGGGGCCGAAGCGCACTGCGTATTCTCCGTCGTGTGTTGACTACCCCCGTAGGTCAACCTCTGATCAGGTTTCCCAACCTGACCCGCATGCCACTGCCACGTTTGCGACTATATGCGAATGGAGCAACTCCTTCCTTCCCATACGCCGTATCCCGCTAGAGATCCTTTCCCTCATCGCCGCCCTTCAATCCCCCAAAAAGCAGCGCCACTGCGCTAGCTTTGCATGCCGCTACTGGCGCAGGACGTTCCATCGATGCGACGGGTTATGGTCCGAGTTGTCGCTCTCGAAGTGGGAGGTTATGTGAAGACTTTGCTCGAACGCGCGAAAGGGCCACGCTAGATATCGTGGTCGATCTCGGGATTCCCGCCAGAAAGATGGCCTTACTTTCTTCTCCCACCATACAAATCCTCGTGCCATGATTCTGTCGGGACGCAGAAATTGGAAAAATGAAGCGGCAGCGTTCCCTATTGTACTTAATATGTCGCCTCGCAGATCATCCAAGGCTAGGCCATAGTTCACTCACATGGTCATGGTGTACCGATGATCCGCTGCACGTAGGCACCTGGATCATTTGTAGGTGAGTTGGATTTCCCATCGTGCATACACCAGAGGCATCTTCCCCAATTGATTGGTCACCCCCAGGATAAAAATTCTGAAAGTTTGAGAGAGTGACATTCACGTACACAACTCACAACAAATGGCTTCCACAGCGGAATCAATAGCTTGGTGGGTAACCAGTCATATGGTGCTATATATGGGCATTGTACATATCATCTTACGAGGGAAAATACGGTAGCGCTCACTTGCAGCAGCACTAGCATCGGCCCACAACGGCGCGCCCTGTTTTAGAAGAACAGGGCCGGGACCTGCGGCCCTGGCCCCAGTGAAGCCGTTTAAACGGACTTCCTGGGAAAAAATCTTTATTTTCGTGATCTGGTCGGTAGACACGAACGCAACTTCATAACTTAAATGCTACAGGATGATGGGAATGCTTGTTGTATTACCACTTAGAAAACAGTGCGACAGAACCAACACTCGTTTATGCTGCCTGGATAGCTTGCCAGCGAAGGAGTCAGATCCAAAGGTGATGCACGTTAACCGGGAACTCGCTTACCTCAGTCAAGCCTTCCGGGTATACCACGTTGGTTGTTCGAGCATCCTCTTGGTCTTCAGGCAGGAGGATCTTCACGTTCTCACTGCTTGTTGCCCGGGAGAGTGCCACATAGAGTTGCCCGTTGTCGGACCCCTGGATTAATCATGATTTATTTACTATTTTTCGCACAATTAATAGTGTACTTACAGCCCAAGCAGGAATATTTTATGGATAATTGTTTATTCATTTGATAAGATAAGGACAATAGATAAGATAAGAGATAAGATAAGCCTGGAAAAATCATGGAAAATCATGGAATTCCTTGGAGCCTACTGGAGAACACCGGAACGTATTAGAAGGTAATGGAACATTCTAGAAGGTGACGGAATGTCACAGATGTGACCACTGGTCACCCAAAGGAACAAGACAGAATGCCATGGAACATGATGGAATGTTATGGAATAATGTGGAGTGCGTTGGAATGTTCTGGGACATTCTCCTGTAAATTAGTATATATAGACCTCAACCACACTTCTAAGGGACAATCAGTTCACCCCACAAGGACAGCAGCTCACCCACTACTCAGGGAGAATCACCAACAGCTCAGTCTTCACCTAGACTGAGGCTCTCTTTGCTAGTTTTCCCCCACAACTTTTCATCTACCCCCTACCCCTTAGGACTGATTGGTTGAGTGATTTTGAGTAATCACATACCACTTCCAGCCTCATCCTCTGTGTGAAGAAGCACTAAGTCAGAAGTACTGATCAAGCCTAGCACACTTGTGACGTTGGAGTTTTTGGTGTCTGTATTGCTGAAGTCTGATACTTTAGGCAGATAGCCCTCCACTTCAGAAGAGTGTTTGTCTAGGTAACAGCCAGATTTAGCAGGTACCACAAAGGTCTCCGACATATTCTACGACATATCATTTTATCCCAAGTTTATTTGAAGTTATATTTGTTTGACGCACTAGACGTCATCTGTAGCAAGTTTAAGGTATCTGACATACCTCTATAAGCTCTACGACATATCTTGTCACTTTTACGACATATCAAGCACAGCCTCAGGTGTAAGCGTACACCTTCCTTATTTGGTTTAGCTTCACGACACAGCCTCGACACAGCTTTAGGTACAGCCTAAGGACAGGACTATTACACAGCATCAAGCACAGCCTCAAGGCCCATCCTTGAGTCAGGAACCCCATTCCTATCAGAACATAGATTCCCACGGTGAAGTTAGGTGTCTAATCAGAGTGTACAGAGCCCCTGAGTGATAACATTACTGATTCCCTAGAATAATTACTGAGGGACACACTACTAGTAGATCCCCAGCGAACTCATCAGGACCAAGAGCCGGAAAGAGGAACCCCGCTCTACCCTGTGGAGTTGTTAGTCGAGTTCATTGACTAATCAACCAGCCTGCTTGGTTTCTATACTCTAGTCTCTAAGCAAACCAAAGGGTGTTAGTTATCTTCTGTATAGGAAATAACACTACACTCCCCACGAACCCGACAACTGGAGCCCACGGCGAGGGATTCCAGTAAACAAACCCACATCACCCAGGACATCTCATTCACCATTAGACCCTCTTCTACCCTTAATCCCCACCCCACTCACAGTATGACTCGTCTATCAGAGTCAGAAAACGAACACTCCCCCATCTTCAGGAATGAAGATCGACACTACTCTGGTTCCTATTTGGAACTGCCCTCCCCCAACAGATCAAGAGCACCCCGAACCTTTGATGGGGAGCCCCACAGCCTGGAACCTTTCCTGGAGACATATGAGCACCTCTGTGAGCGTTACAGAGTGACCTCATCCAGAGAAAAGTACCAAGGGCTTATTAGATATTGCAGTGATAAGGTAGCTCGGAAGCTCCGGAGTTTGCCTTCCCATGCTGAGAGAGATTACCACGATCTCTTGAAGGATTTGGAGTACTACTTTGGAGTCAAAGAAGTATGTCTGAACATGGGAAAAATCGATGGATTCACAGCCAAATGGAGACAACGCAAGATGCGTACCTTGGATGAGTTTAAGAAATATCAGCTAGAATTCTGGAAGCTGGTTGGCCTAGCCAAAGAAAGGAAGAGGATCTCCAACCGAGAGGTTCGCAGATATTTCTGGGAAGGACTGAATTCCTCGTTCAGAAGACAGGCAGAATCTCATATGAGGATGGTGAACCCTGAGTTGGATGTTACCATCCCATTTGAAATATCTGACATAGAGAAGGCGGCTAACTCAGTCCTCAACCCCAACAGGTTTGACCAGCATCTCACTACAAGGACTAGGTACGATTCCTCGGACTCTGAATCTGACTCAGATGAGGATGATGATGAGAAGGAGAAGAAGCACGGATACAGTTCTGGAGATGAGTCAGACCATGACGTAAAACCCCTTACACAACGGAAGTCACCCATCACCCCACCCAAGACACCTCCCAGGACCAAGAAGGGCAAAGGGAAAGATGACAAGGAACTTAACAAGCTAGTTGAGAGCATGAGTGGGCTGAAACTCAACGAACCAGACTACCTAGTAAAGTACGTCAATCTTGTCAGGAACTACCCAGAGCTCAAAGGCATAATAGAGGCCCCAGTTCAACAAGGCCCAAGCAGATCCTCTTGGCAAGGTGGAACATTCCAGAGAGACCCTCCTCCCCATCAGAGATTCAACAACCCTCCCCGTCAACAGTTCAATTCCCCTTCCCAACAACGAACCAACCCCAATCCTCAGCAACCAAGTAAACCCCCTCAGAAGAGTTTTGCTCTGGGAACAGGAGCCAGTGCAATTGGGATTAGTATTACCTGCTATGGTTGTGGACAGCCAGGGCACCATATCAGGTATTGTGAGGAAGTGAACAAGCTAATCCAGCAAGGGAAAGTTGTGAGAGAACCAAACAGTGGAAGACTCCAACGACCTGACGGCTCACGAATAATCCGGGCTCAAGAAGAAACTTGGGTGCAGGCAATCCAGCGTGAGGTAGCAGAAGTTCATTTCACACGAATTGGGACATATGAACATGATGAAGACGACGCAGCATGTAATTACATGGAAGTAGAATACGAGGAAGAAGACGCTGGGACAGATGCACAAGAGGAACTAGGATGGGCCTCTGGGCAGGTAGGAAATTACCAAGCTTATAGTGCAATAAGGACAGAACAGGTCAGCAAAGCTCATAGGAAAAACATAGCCCAGGGAAACTTACCTAGCAGTGCCCAAGGGGTGAAGAAACTCCCCAGGGGTGGCAAAGCAAATGGTCTGGGTAGGAAAGAAGCCCCCATCAAGGTAAGCGTCAATCCTAATGGCCACCAAGGAAGGAACCCCAAAGGAATGGGAACCATGAACATCAACAAGGGCATAGCTGAGGAGACAGCTGACATACAGGCGGTGCCAATGGACGTCGACAAGACAATCCCCATAAAACCCATAAAGAGCACGAGGAAGGAGCCTACGCATCAACCTAAACCCAACATCATCAAAGTCGCTAATACTGGGCCTGTGGGAAGAGACAGTTCAGAAATAACCAAGGAAATTCTGAGCACCCCAGTTACCCTAACAGTACAGGAGATTGTGAGTAATGCGCCTTCCTTGCGACGAAACCTAGTGAGCGCCATGAGACCACAGCGTGAGGCTTTGGCCCCAGCTCAGGACAAAACAGGTTTTGTTGGGATTTACGAGGACGATCACTCAGACCCATCTGATGCAGAAATGTCAGAGGAAGAAGAGGGAGAGGAGGAGGAAGAAGAAGCTTACCTCAGTGAACAGGTAAAAGAACCCCAGATAACGACGGAGAAGGGAGACTTGTTGAAAGTACCGGTGAGGATAGGAAAAGCACGGATGACTGGAATATTTGACAGTGGATCCCAGCTCAACGTCATCAGTCAGAACTTGGCAGAAAAGGCAGGAATACCTTGGTTAGACGCTGAACCGCACCAAATTCAATTATTGTCAGTTGATGGTAACCTAACCAGATGTGCAGGAATGGTGCCAATGGCTGAAATAACGATTGAAACTGATGATGGACCAATCTTAACCAGGGGAAACTTGTATGTCAATCCTCGAGTCGGATTTCAGCTACTCTTGGGAAGACCCTGGGGACGTAGGAATCGGGCTCATCTCATTGAAGACAATGAGGGAACAAGAATAGCATTCCGGACCAAGAACGGGTGGCACAACATAACCCCTATCTCTAACCTAAAAAGGCAAGGGACCAATACACCACAGACAGAACGGAAGCAAAGTCCGGCCGAAGTCTATGCCATTAGGGAAGCACAGGAAGTACCAGAAACGGATGAAGAAGAAGAGGATGACGACATAGGAAGCAACGTAGCTCATATTGGAGCCCAGGGCCTAGAAGATAGAGGGAGAGATTTTCCCTACTCACCTGTGGCAATTGGAGAAATGGATCCACCGGAACCAGGACAGAGACGAGAGGTAGAAGAGTCTGACAAGGAAGAAGAACAAGGAATGGACGAGTATGAAGTTGGAGCAGCAGAAGAAGAAGAAGCCCAGGGACAGGAACACCCAGGAAATCAGGCAGAGTTAAATACTCAAATTGAGGAGTCTACCGTTCGGTCGGTTCTACATGAAACACTGATACAAAAGGTGCTAAGGGGAGTGACAGATCAAGACTGGGAGGAGTTTCAGCAAATGATGCAACAAGAGAAGCAGAATGATGAAGCGCGATGGAGAAGGCTATGCGATGACAACACCTTGGAAGAAGCAGAGGAGTTTGACATTGATGACTACAGGGAAGAGCCTAATTTAGAAGACGAGCGAGACAGCGGAGAAGCGGAGCCCTCGCAAACGCTGGACATACTGGACGACGAACCCGAACAAGAATTACCGAACAATGTACCTACTAGCCGAAGGCGGAAAGGACCCGGAGGCATGAAAAGAAGAACTCGGACGACTAAGCTACGACGGACGAGCCGGACTAGTTACCAGACAGAGAAAGCTCAAGGAGAAGAATATCTAAGGTATATAGGAAGGTACCGCCACAAGGAACGGCAGACGCGTGAAACGACAAGGACGCGTAACAAGGAAAGGCCTGCGGCAGCGTACTCATGCCGAATACCGGAACCGGACCTGTCGAACGAATGGGATGACGGAAGCGAGGGCGACGATGAAGACGATGAAGCGATGGATGACGTGACACCGAAGCTGTTGGCGGAACGTCGGAAGGCTAATGAAATTGATGGCGACGACGTCATTAGTTTACAAAGGCTTGGACTTCCCGATAAGGAAGGACTAACCTTCCGAGATGCCCGAAGGCGTGCCGTGAGTCTTGAAGTGGAAGAGGAAGACGGATTTGGCCTAGTAACCGGCAGAAATAGTCTTGAAGGATCAATGCCCAATGAAACGGATGGCTATGAATCCGCGATAAGCGGTATTAGTACGGAGAACAACCAAGAAGGATCTGAGCTTACCATGAAAAGCGTGTCCCACGAAACAGGCACACCAGATAAGCCGGTGTCGACCCAAGAGGGTAAAGGCGAAGACCCTGAGGTGGTTGATAAAGGAGATATTCAGGGAAAGGAGGAATTAGCTCGAAACCTATGGAATGGTGAGACACGAGGAAATGAGCCTAAAAGAAACCCTGAAGAACTTAGCTCGTTTCGAATCCGTGAGAAGGACGTAGATGGATCTAATAAGGAAAAGGTCAGGGTCGAATACAAGAGAAGGATGCCGTACGACGTACCTGAAGACGTCGACGAAGAGTTGTCGGCGGCGGAAGAATCCACAAACGATAGCGTCGTACGACGCCATTGCGTAACAAGGCTGTACGACCGACGACAGGATCAAACCCTGAGGACAGATAAACCCGGAACAGAGTTGATAAGAGAGAGAGAAACTTACCAAGATGAGTCTGGTTCGGAAGACGACGAACTCATTTCGCGAAGTGGAGCAGGGATAGGAACGGCACCCAAGGAGAGAAAAAACGGAACAGTGTCAATCCGGGATGAAATTGAACGCGTAACCACGCTAGGAACAAGGAACCAGGAACGGAGCAAGGGGAGTCGCGGACGAAGGGAAGATAGCGAGGACGACCCCGCTTCTGACCGTACCGAAGACGGAAGCATAGGGGAAGGAGCAATCTACAACGAAGAGGATGGTCCCCTGCAAAATCGGATCAGTACGCCAAGACAACGAGTAACACTAAGGTACTTACCGGAACCGGGATATCGTCCGCAAGGACTGTTGGCGTCGAAGGAGATGGTGATTTTTGCACAAGACGAAGATCTCGGTCAGCGACACCTACACGCGTCTGACGTGACGTTAGTGATAGAGGGCCCCGCAGGGAACAGGACCGTGTATCATGGAGACGTGACGTTAAGGCTTGATGAACCGGAACCGGGTGACGTGATTTACGTGCCTGTCAGGAATAAGGTTAGGCGAGCACATGAGTACGTGTTCCGTAGAGGCGTGCGCCTTGGAGGTGGCGCGACCGTGCTCTCGACGGAGACCACAACCAAAACTAAAGGAGGAAACGAAATAAAATGGAACGCCGTACGAAAGGAAGAACTCGAGGGGGTAATTGACGACATGAACCGACACCCCATGATCAAGGACGAAAAGGTCCGGACGTACATGGTCGATAAGCTAGAAGACGGAAAAATCAGGGTATGCACCGGGCTTTACCACGAAAGGACTAAGCCACGGACCAAGAAAGCTTACGACAGCATGTCAGATGAGTCTGACTCCGGCGACGAACGAGACGATAGGTACCGGCATCAAGACGAGAAGCGCCGGGGTCTTCCCAAATACGGAAGAGACCCACAGACCTCCGCTGGAACGACTAGCGCCCGAGCACAAAGTTGGAATAATTTTGCAAACGATAAGGGCCGCAGCCACCTTATCGATTCAAAACCTGTGGGAACTTGTGAAAAGGGTTCAGACCACCCTGAGGATGAAGTCAGAAAGAAAATAACACTGGGGGCGAACCCCCACTTACTGACCGAGTACTTTGTAAAGACTTTGTGGTTCCATGTCCAAAGTGCTCACACTGTGCTGGGTGAGTTTAATGTGAGTAAGTTTTAAATGTACTGTCAAATGTGTCTATACACCCCTGATACAGCATGTTGTAGCTTTAGCATAGATCCTTTCAGTAACTCTCTTTCACAATCTTCTCCTCAAACCAAGAGAGAATTTTCTGAATGTCTCTAATATTCTCCATATGAGTACTTTGTGATTAATTTCCTTTGGTTCGTTTAGAATATTCCCACTCATTAAATTTAAAAAGTATTTAGCTGCATCCTGGGCCAGAAAATCATGTATACATCTAAAATGTCCCCAATGATATACTCATGATTTACCCAAAGAGCTCAAGCTAAGTACACGTAGGTTCCTTTCAGAAAGTTGACAAATTTTCCTTCGAATGACCCGGGCAGTATTTTCAGATTGTACTGATCATGTGATCATGTCGCCGATCACAAAGTACCGAGCGCGGTAAAAGTTGATTACAATCAGAACATACCGATCGGTTGTGCTCACCATGTCGTCACCCAGTATTACCTTAGTAAATACAGAACGTACTTTTTGATGTACCGCGTCAGTTTTAGTTTCAGTTCTTTCAGAAAATTCGAGATCAGTTCTTTCTTAGTTTTTTCTATGGTTCTTTTAGGTTTCCCCAAAAAAGCACTCGCCGAGGACAAGCTAAGTACTTTGCGACGCGATTCCAACGCGCGAAGTGGGTGTCCGTCGGGTTTCGTGTTTGTTGTTATGTTCATGGTTTTATTCGGTTCGCGGTTGATTTCGGGTTTGTGTTAGATGTTCTGTCGGTGTTGAGTTGATTCTGTCGGGATATCGGACAGACGTTACGTCGAAATGGGTTGATTCTGTCGGGACATCGGGCGGACGTTATGTCGAAACCGACATATGTTATGTCGAAATGAGTTTATTCTGTCGGGACATCGGGCGGATTTTATGTCGAAGGTAACACAGATTATATCTAAACTGATGTATGTTATGTTGTACTACAGCCATCTTGTAGAAACTAACATATGGTGTGCCAAAACTACTATAGGGTGTGGCGAAACTAATGATCGAGGGGTACAGGGACTACAGTACTAGATACGTGGTGGGAAGGCGACAGGGTGACGGGTCGAGCTAATCATACCAGAAAAGACGGACTAGGCAATCGCGGAGCGTGGGGCGCGCGCCGTGTGAGGGTCGGAAGACGGGAGGTAATGATGTGCAGGAAGGGATTTGGGAATCGAGGAAGGAGATGACCGGACGTAACGAACGTTGAGACCATCGGAATGATCAGCAACGAGGAAAGATAATCAGGCTGAAGAACTTACAAGATCATCCTGAAACTACGCAGACGATGGCCTGTCGCAAGACCGATGTGCCGTTCGTCTGTTCGGGGAGGTGGTGGACGTTGGCAGGTAGGAATCGCGGCAGTGATGACGTGCAGGAAGGGATTTGGGGATCGAGGGAGAAGACCGGACGTAACGAACGTTAGACCGATGTGCCGTTCGTTTAGGTGGTGGGCGAAGGAGCGGAGTTGGTGAGTTGAAAACGCAGCGGTGATGACGTGCAGGAAGGAATTTGGGTGTCGAGGAAGGAGATGACCGGACGCAACGAACGTTGAGACCATCGGAATGATCAGCCCCGGGGAGAGATAATCAGGCTAAAGAACTTACAAAATCATCGTGAGACTACGCAGGTGATGGCCTGTCGCAAGACCGATGTGCCGTTTGTCTGTTCAGAAAGTCGGTGGGCATTGGTGGGTTGGAATCGCAGCGGTGATGACGTGCAGGGAGGGATTTGGATATCGAGGAAGGAGAAGACCGGACGTAACGAACGTTGAGACCTGGGAGGGTCGGATTGATCAGCCCCGAGGACCCAAGATGATAATCGGACGAAAGAACTTACAGAATTGTCTTGAGACTACGCAGCCTATCGTAAGACCGAGGCGCCGTTCATCTGTTGGCGAGGTGTCTGCTGAACGGGATAAATAGAACGGTTGGGGTTGAGGTATGATCCATCGCAAGGCCGGTGAGGGATGGGTGTGACCGGAGAGTCTCGGATGGTTGGAGAGAGACTGAAAATTGACGTTGAGCCTGAAGGGGGAAAAGCAATGGGTCGAGCCCTTGAGAAAAAAACATACCGTGAGACTACATGGACAGCGAAAGATGTTGGGTGACCAGCACCGATGGCAAGACGATGAAGATGCGGTGTCTGGATGAAGTTGGAGGAGAAGATTCCCACGTTATCGCCTGGACATCGCGTGTCTAATAATGACTTTTTTGCTATTTGCTACAATTAAAGTAAACAACTATATAAACGAGGGCGTGGATATAAAAGATAGGTGTTTCGAGGACAATCCACAAAGTATATTACTACGTCTGGGCAGCGAACCGACAAGAGAGACCGAAACCAACGCTGATTGCGGGACGGACACCGCGGAAGAAGAGTTCAGCCTCCGAGAAGATCCGTCCGTCCGTGGAGGAAAAGAAACATTTGACGGTGAGCGACGCCTGTTTTGACAAGTCGTCATGGATGATCAAGCTGGAGGTACGAGGGATAGTTGGATTCGATCATTCGACTGGGCGCACCGTCGTGGAACGTGAAACGTGGACGCACCAATCTCTGTGAAGACCCTCACAACACCTTCGCCAGTCTTCGCGCTGATCTCGAAGAACAGTGGACCAGCTTCCTTTGCGTATGCCTCCGCTTCGTCCCGGGAGACCTGCCTGACGTTCTCGGTATCCAGGGCGGGTGATCCGCCAGCCTCACCAGGGGTAGCAGTGGCATCGTCAGGTTCACCCTCACCTTCTGACTCGGAGGTCGACGAAGAACCTGTCGTCGTTTTTTTGATTAGATCTATCTTGTTTCCGGCGAATGTCTTGGCCTTTTCGAGGCTGGTGACTTTCGTGGCGTCGTATACAACAATTGCGGCCTGAGCGTAGCGGTAATGCATAGGCTGATCACCAGAACCTACAGAAAGGAGGGCGTGAGTCGACACTTTTGTGCAAGTAAAGATGTAGAGATTGGCGGGGGACGTACGGCTAGAAAATGGAAACGTTTCTGACCCGCAGTGTCCCGGGTCTCATAACGCGGCACTCTATCCTTCAATCTGCACTTCTGTGTTGAAAAAGCTGCGCCAAATGTAGGCTCCTTGCTCAGCTGGAACTCATTTGAGACCTGGAACAACGAGGTGGAACAGGTGAGCCAGCGATACGGAAATGTTACAAGACGAGCAGCCACACGCACAAAACGCAGTACGGTGGATGATTTGCCGGACGTCGAAGCATAGTATGTCACACAGTGGTTTCGCCTCGAGCGTCTGCACGAGCTGTGTGATTGTTCTGTGATGGAGGCGATTAATCATTGTCACACCACACCCAACACGATTGACAGCGCGGTGACGGGCATAACTTACCACGGAGAAGTACGAGTGAACTCGGACTCGCAACGTTGGGCGCGGTGCAGAGCAAACGATGCGGCGGACTCAATGAGGACGATGTCGGATGCGAACAGCAACGTAGGAGTGTGTGATGGCGGCAAGCGGGTGATGGGCATTGAAGGGAGATATGGAGGAGTGTGAGAGGAGGGGGAGGGGCGACAATGAGGTTATGGGCAGAGAGATGTGTTTCGGATGGTGATGGTTCGAAGAGGTGCAAGGATGTTGACGAAAAAGGAGCAGGCTGTAGCAGACCGTAAAGAAAAAGAGGACCGGACGCGGAGAGGAGGGCGTACTCTCAACGGGATGCGACTTGAAGAGACGGAACTTGGGGCTGTGAAAGAAATGATGAGGTCCAATGCGCTAAGAGTCGTCAGAAGAGATCAGAACGTACGGGAACATAAACCTGTTGCCCTCCCGCTGTTATATCCGGCTCACGATGGAGAAGGGGCAACTGAGGAGAAGGGGCGACGAGGGACGGGATGGGAGGGGAAGGGAGAGGTAGACTGACAATTGGGGTCGCGCGTAGTCCAACCCAACAGCGAGTTCGGTTCGACGAGGCAGCGCTCATCGGACTAGTAGAGTTGGAATCTGGGATCTGAACATTCGGATCTTGCTGTTTGGCTTTAGACGACCGATTCCATGAAACGGGTCGTCGTTTTCCCTCGTGGTGTTCTTCTCCTGGAGAATCTTGGCATCCGCCTTGCCAGACTGCTTTGTGAAATACAAAATAATAAGCGGGAGTTTGAAGGATTGGAACGGATAGATGGGATGTCGAGGAAGTGGGGCGGAACCTTGGTGCCGTACGGCCAGTCGCAGTAGTGTCCCCTGGGACCGAGGTGAGCTTCTACCAGACGGATGGATCAACGCCGCCTGGTGTCGCAATTAGACGCGGCCCTGGGGAAGGAGGTGTGGATGTGAAGGTAGTCGAAGTTGGATGGTCGGGAGATCTAGAGGAGGACGGGTATAATGAGCGCTGAAACCTGGTGGAGTACGCTTTATCAACCATTGGACAGGAACAGGGAAACGTGAGCGGAATGTACCTCACATTACCAACCGGCCGTCAGAGACAGCCTCCGCCCGCGTAGAAGTCGATCCGCAAAGCGATTTTGCCGTAGGGAGTCGCAAACGAAGGGGGATGGAAGCGAGCGAGAGGAAAACTTCAATCGTGTGGACTTGCGCGGATGAAGCCGTAATAAAAGGTTCCGGCAGATGTTTTACACTGAGCTGAGGGATGGAAGTTAGGATACGAGCCTGAAAACGGATCGATGAGCAAGTCGGTCTATGGGCAGACGACAATCCAACCCCTGAAAACGGATCGGATCGCTGAGCAAGTCGGTCTATAGGCAGACGACAATCCAACCTACCTGTTCACACTTCAAACCTCCCAGAGCACCTGATGGGAAGATCGCCGTTCCGCGGCGTGTGTCGCACCCCATCCCTGTATTTGTGTGGGGGACTGGCACCGATGGTGGAGATGAGACGAAGAAAATTACAGATTCCCACGACCGTACTTGAGGATCGAATGTCGGAGTCCGACGAAAGAAGGAATTAAAATAAAGCACAACATCCGACAGCCAGATCTGGTGGAGCCCAGGGGCTGGCGTAGGAGTTGGGAGTAGCAAACGAGTCCGGTGATATTTGGACGTCTGAACGAAGGTAGACGGCCGACAGCCTGCTCCGACAAGTCATCGTCGATAATTCAGGCTGGGAGCAATGAGTATGCTTAATTAGATTGTTGTGGATTGGATGCCGTACTCCGATCCAGCGGTTCAGGCCTCAGGGGCGAGTGGTTCCGCGATAACGAAAAGCACGGTGTGTTGAATCGAATACTGGTCTGTGTGACAGTGTCTAGGGAAGCCCGGGTGCGCGTCGCTTTTTAGAACGGAGGCAAAAACTTGGGGACCAATAAATTGTCACAACGTCTTTCGCTATATACTTCTATCATAGCGGACACGAATAGATGAAGCTATGTCGATATTTTGAAAGTTCCAGCGCCCATGATCCTCAAAGCCCTGTCATGCCGACGAACGATCAGCAATTGATATTTAATACCGTAACGATAATCGAATGGAAAATGGAAAAACACACCAGAGTAACAACGGAAACATAGCGACAATATACCAGATCTGAAAGTAGGAGAAAACTCGTGTTAGTGGATATCGGAAGCCAAATAACCATTCGCACCATAGCGATCCAGCGGCCCAGACATAGCATGACCATCATTGGTGTCCTGTCCGATGGATTTCTTCTCCATACATGCACCATCGTCCCCCCCTCTGAGAACGGAGACGTGCATGCCTGACATACATTCAATCATCAACAAGCCACACGGATTTGCATTTCGACTTACCAGCACTTGGACCGAATCAGAAGCTGAGATTGGAATATTCAATGCTGACGAGAATGGGGTGAGTACAGAGGTAGAGCGCACTTTCTAGCTCGAGGGTTTGTACGACTGCAGCAGGCGAGCGAGCCGCGGTATGGAGCGACCCATTGCTTCCACCGAAGGCAAAGTATCCGCGACTGTCGCACACAATCGACGTCGTCACATTGTCTAAGATTTCAACCTTCGCCGAACCACTGGGCTGTATATTTGCGCTTGGGGTGTGACCTCTCATTACTGGATAGAAGTCAACTCCATCAAGGAGGTTCGTCACCGCGAGGGTCATTTGATCAGCTGATATCGACGACGCTCCACTAAAACTGGTCAAATTCGTAAGAGGGCTTGTTTCATGACATACATTTGACAGCCTCTCGGTACAATCTGCCACATCATATCCATCGAGCATGTGCTCCAGCAACTAACGATCTGTTGAGATTGTCCCGACGATGAGTGGGCGCGGCACCTACACAATTCCGTGTTCCATGTAGGATACAATGACGAAGTCTTCACATTGCAAAAAATGAATTGACCTTGGTAACGGCTTTGAGAGTGAACCACGCAGACGAAGAAACACAGGGGGGTCTGGAAGAACTGTGGTATCGATCCAGCTGGTGGAAGACCCCCTCCGCTCTTTGTGTGTCGCGAGTATGACGTTGGTTCCACACCCAACAGCGAGAAGATCTCGCTTAGGATGATGTTCTAAACAGTGTATCGGGGCCTCATTGATATCCGTCCAAACCCGATTACACTTTCGCACCTGGTTGTGACTCAGCGATAAACGGGCCTACCCTGCAAAAGACTTACGACGTGATCTTGAAACTCCACTGTATGAACATCTCCACTTCTGAAGCTACAAAACAATTTTCCATGTGTGGAGGGATGCCATACCACAGTAGACACAGGAGATGCATCGACGAACCTTTCGACCAGTTTCCAACGAGCGGTGGAGAACACCGACAAGACACCATTTTCTCCACCACTGGCAAGATACGACCCATCGGGGGAAAATTGCAAGGTTGTTATTGCGCCTCCGCAGACGAGAAAACTCGTCTCAGTTTCATATCGGGAGGACATGGGAGAGAAGTGAAAGATCGATTGCCTCGTGCTCGATGATAGCTCCCGCGAGAACGATCACAAAAACGGCCGTATCTTTACTAAGGCTAAGGATTGGATAACGCAACGATAAAAAAAGATTCCTCAAGCAGCCTTCCTCAACTTCCTCTTCTTGGAGGGGCTAGGGCCGTCTGTGGACTCCTTGCAAACAAGAACCTGCTCACTCGTCGAGGCTGGCGTGGTGGTTTTGGGTTGCTTGGAGCGGCTAGGGCCGGCTGTGGACTCCTTGCCAACAAGAGCCTGCTTACTCTTCGAGGCTGGCGTGGTGGTTTTGGGTTGCGACTGCAGCCTAGAACTGTGCGCCTTGTAGCCGTGAATTATCTATGCAAGATCAACGCAGAACGGATCAACTTAATTAATCACGTACATCTCCCAAAGTGACAATATGAGAGAGTGGGCCCTGGGCAGGGTTAGGAGACGGACAGGGAGGGAGGATGTGAAACTCACTTCGGCGCCCATGAGAATGGGAGAGCGGCCCTGGGGCTTCAGTGTCAGAGAAGAACTTGTCAAAGGGATGCAGTTTAGACGAACCGCCAGGGAACCATCGAAGAGGGGCACTGTGCTGAATCTGATGTAATCAAACTGGAGGAGGGCATCGGCAACAGTCAGGGCACGGAGCCGGTTGCTCAAAGTATTGGTATCCTGGACGAGAGTATTGAAGAGGAATGGGTTGAGACCATTTTTCGTGGTCGCGACCCGTTTCAACAGAGATTCGTGTTCTGCGGCCAAAAGGTCACCAATGAGTCTCATCTTGAGGTGGTCATGCCATTCCTCATCGGGTTCGAGTACTACCCTTCCAGTACGAGAGACAAAATCGTGGATCCTTGTTTCATTGTGTTCTCGGAGGCGGCGATTATCCTCGGAAAGCCGCTGAATTAGAGTACGCATCTCAGAGATCTTGGCAGAGAGAGAGGCAGGGCCCTGGGGGGTGACAGTGGACGAACTGCATAAGGAGAGTCAGCAAGCGTCAAGGAGAGGCCCCGGTGGTTGACTAACGGGATTGCATTCACCACATTGATTGATGCGAGGCGCGAACCGATGGGTTCCGTGGTCTTCAACGCGGAAGTCATGTTCTCGACAGAATCTGTGTTCGCGGCAACGTCAAGCATAGATCTGATAGATAGATCACGATATCGGGGCAATTTTGAAAGAAAGCGACATCTTACACGTCGCTTGCGATAGACATTCGTGTATCTCTGAAAATGCTAGGTGAACGAGTGACGGAAGCGACGTTATCAGGCATAGTGCTATCGGTCCATTAGTCTTTGGACACATCGCGAGGGGGAAAAAAATACATGTCACCGTCATCGTCGCCGGGGCTACCCTCAGTGTGCCTAAAAAAATAAGATCAGTCGAGTGGAGATCGTTGCGCAATTAAACCAACGCACACCCTCTTCTTTCCAGCTCTGGCATATTCTTTGCGAGGCGGCGACGACATGGCGGCGAAAGGGGGACTGACGTGGAACGGGATTGAAAGAGAGTCACGCGATAAGAATTACAGATCGGTGTGTGGCATATACACCAAGCGGCAGAACCTAGGGCCAAGGGTTGCTTGGGGTTTGACATCGGCGTCTTCCGTCGGTACAATGACCTTGGAATATATCGAGGGGACATGCAAGTTGTATTGAAGATACGGATGAGAAAACTAAATGATACATTGGAAGCACTGGCGAAGTCGCAGATAGTGTAACATTTAGCGCCGTCAAAATAGAAGAAAGTTTTGGGAACGACTATTCATAGTGGGGCCTTTTGTGTGAGCCGCTGGGGGTAGCTAAGGAAGAGGAACCGGAGCTCTTGGGAGCAGACGCAATGGAAGAAAGATAGGAAGAGGTTCCACTGAGAACCGGGCCAGGAGGAGTGCCTCCAATCGGGAGGGAGCTAGCGTCGTTGATGATTGCTCGTCAGCAGTGAACGTTCCGGTCATTCCAGTCAATTGGGACTTGGCGAAGAAGGCCAAGGCGGGGTGCTGAGGTGAGGTCGGATCCTTGAGGGAGATGGACTTGATTCTGATAAAATATTGGTCAGAGTTGAGTCCAATGGTAGGGTCAGGAGTAAATTGAAGTGAGCTGACGTTGGAAGCATCGGTAGAGGGAGAGATCAGTTGGAGAGAGGTCTGTTGCTGGGAGTTTCCAACGTGAATGGAGATCTTGCAGGGACCGTAGTCCTTCAAGGAAGGCGCAGGGCTGTTGGTCTTCTCAATCCATTGTATAGTCTGCGGCTGACTGGCTTGCCAAGAGGTCGTGGCAACGGGGGAGGTCGTGTAAGGGGACGTGAACGCCGAGATGGCGGCGGTCAAGGCCAACAAGAGGGTGGTGGCACGCATTATGAACAGGGGTAAGGAGAGTGTGAGTGAGAAGGAACGGGTGGGGGCTGTAGCGACAGCCGGCAAGTAAGAGACGTAGACCGAGATTGTCGGGAGGAGATTGTCGTGGGGGAATAAGGACGGATGGGCAACGGGTAAGGGAGCTCATTGGCGACGGGTGAATATTGAATGGTGGCGGTCGAGGAGTAGAAGGCAAGTTCCGGCGTTCGCAGGCCATCGGCTTGGACGATGTTTTTACCCGACTCCAGTGATGTCCTTTTAGCGCACGCCTACACACACACAAACATTTTCCAAAGGGATTCTTATCTTCTCGACGACTTTGACACGCTGTCTGAGCAAAACCGTCACATTTATGTCGAAACAAAATACTACTCGACGTCTAAGCACACATCGGCAATGTATATGAATCCATCATCTACGTAGGCGTTAGCATCCGCACTTTCAATCAGCCCAAGCATAGGGAGTTTACCTTGTTCAGCGGTAAAACGTGGATGAATGCCTGGTTCGGTGGTTTGAGTGTTGTCTTTGCGAAATGGGAAATGATGCAATCAGTTGAGACGACGAAGGATTTGCTTGACCTTGCACTGTAGCAGATAAATCCTCCCGCGAAACCGAATTGAGTGTAGGTTTTCTGGAGTTCCTGATCCACAGCCAAGTCGTACTGGTCGAGATGCGCGTATGTAGCGTTCGTTGCGGAGCCATTGGGGAGGGCGTACGAAGCCCTGAATATGGATGTGATCTTCCCGGCTCTGAGAGTAGTTCCTCCTTCCCGTCGGAAGATTACGTTGCTGTCCCTCGGAAGGGATTTATCCGTGGCATAAATCACCCCTCGGACAGATAATTTATCCAGTCCTAGAACGCAATGAGGGACAAACAAGCAACTCCCATTGACGCCTGTGTAAAGCGTCGTGTTGAGAATTTTATTGAGCGTTTGGAGTAGGAGTTGATAAACGCCTGGGCTGAGGTCGAAAGGGGTTGGCGGTTTAGTGGTGGGGTGGTGGGTTTCGTCGGCGAGTCTGGTCCCCCGGTGGTCTTCATTCAAGACCGTCCTGTATGCATCTTGAAGGTGACACGATTCGAGAGGGAGATCGTCTCGTTCGAGTAACGCTTGCAGATTTGAGCTTTGACAGACAGACGACATGAACGTTGCTTCGAGTTCCCCTAAATGGACATAAAGCGGTGATATATTGATGGGTTTGGAACGACAAACCTGACTTATTGTTTACGTTTTGCAAGCCAAGCACCTCAAGGAATCTCTCACCACCGAACGCGCGGACAGAATGGGTGGGACCAAAGAGACGAAGGAAGTCTCCGGCATGGAGTGCAACGTGGTGGATAGGTTGGATTTTCGAATCTTTGAATAAAGCCTTCATTGTCATTAGGTAGCGTGTCATAAGCATCTCAGAGTCCGCGATGATTTGGTTGTTGATGGTCCTCTGGTCAGCAAGCTGGACTGAGGATGTGAGGTCCATGAAGTTGCAAAGGAGGGAAAATCGACGGTCGGCCAAGTTCCCCCAGATCCTTATCAAAGTAATCGGGAGATGGACAGTGCAAATGACCATCCACTGATCCGCAGTAAGCTTTCCTCGGGCCGCAGTGCCCCAGTTTCGCGGCGCGGGGCTCATCCAAGACGGTAGTTCAGTCCGCTCCATGTCGTCCCATACGGCTTGCATGACGTCTTTCCTGAGGACATCCCGAGAGGTGGGATTCCGTTGCTGGGTCTCGCTTCTTGAAATGTGTGCATCACGCTGGAGTGGACGGTAAGTTGTGAACCAGTTGAAGCCAGTGATGTCTTCGAAACTCACCCATAGGGAGAGTCGCTCCCACATCTCATTCTTCGTCCCAGAATCGTCTAAGTTATACCGTTGGCACATTCCTTGCAAGGTCTCGCGGTTGAACCGACGCAGAAATGGAGGTCCCTCTACAAAATTGAAAAACACACGCTCCGCTATGGTAAGGATCTCGTGTAGGTGGCTGTTGGCGGTCGGACCGCTAGATCCTACCGAAGTCGGGTTGTCCACTTGCATCATGTCGGGGGCGTCAGGAAGGAGAATGTCATTTGCTTGAGCCTGTGCTCTCTACAAACAGTTTTTAGATGTAAACCTCAAGCATTCGCCTGACTCACCCATGCAACGATCGCTTTCGCAAGAGCAAGCTTCCCGCCCGCACGCCGTAATCCATTGTCTGCGCATATGTGCCACAGAAGGTTCTTGGAGGTATTCTCCGCACTAAGCTTTTCCAGGAGGTCGTTCGGATTTTCCCGGATCGTCTGGAGACATGCGCAGAAGGCGTGATCAGATGGACGCGGGATCGGCTTCTTGACCCGAAAGGCGCTTCCGTCCCCACCCTCAATAGAGATATCTATGCCCCAAACCTTCCTACAGTGTGTCTGGAATAGGCCGAGGAACGCTGCGTGCATCGAGTCGACAACCGAGAAAAGGATCGGGTTCCAATAGGGAAGGTCTAGAAGCACTGACCACCGGATACCATGGAGTTTGAAATGGCGCTCACGATCTCGTTCACTATCAAGATCTCGCCATTCGCGTGCCCATTGGATGTGATCGTGGAACGTGCGTTCTGGCCATGTAGCTTTGTCAAGGTTCTCGATATCCTGGATGATGAGAAGGCAGAATGTACAAAAGAATGTGGAGTTAACGCTCCCGAACCCTGCCATCTGACGGGCCGCCAACATATCGCAGACCAGGGGGATCATGGCACCCCTACAAAATCTTCCGTGGAGAAATCTTGCAGTTGCTGTGAGAAATATCCCCCTCCAGAGCTCGAGAAGCTCTTTCGTCAGCAAGGAAACCGCGTGGTTTATTTGTTCGAGGGACGGCTTCCCAGGCCCGGGAATAACCCCCGCCAGGTACATATTCCGGTACTTGAAGCGCTCGTTTGGAGGGAAGTTTTTGAGGACCATGTAAATTGCAGTGGCGGACATCGTTTGCTTCGCCTCGAGCGAGCCAAGGGGATGGAAACTGTCCGCGCCAAGGCTAAAAAGGAGTCGTGCTTCGTCACCGTGTTTTGCAAAGAAGGGAGTCTCATCCCCATCTTTCACTGGGGGCAAGGGGTCACTTACCCAGCAGATACATTGTGGTTACATTGTGATTTTTTAGACAATGTGTCCAGCCTGTGGCCAGGAGGTACATGCTGAGTCCTTTTACAAAGTACCCATCAATGCGACCACAATGTGGCCAGTGGGTCCATCTTGATCACTTTTACAAAGTGCCCATCAATTCGATCACAATGTGCCCTGTGGGTCCATGCAGGATACATTGTAAAAGTATCCATCAAAGTGGCCACTGGGCACTTTGTGAAAGAAACCCCTGGTTTCTTTCACAATTTTGTTCACAATGTATCCTACTGGGTGCCTGAGCCACTCATTGAGAGTTCTTTCAGAAAGTATCCAGCAATGTGTCCACAAAGTATTTAACCAGATACTCTATTTTTTCTTTGAGAGTTTGTTGTGAAATCCAACCACATTGAGAGTTCATTGTGAAAACATTAAGAAGACCCCCCTGGGGACATTTTGGTCGCATTGCTAGGTACTTTTTGAAAGAACTCTCAATGAGTGGCTCAGGCACCCAGTAGGATACATTGTAAACAAAATTGTGAAAGAAACCAGGGGTTTCTTTCACAAAGTGCCCAGTGGCCACTTTGATGGATACTTTTACAATGTATCCTGCATGGACCCACAGGGCACATTGTGATCGAATTGATGGGCACTTTGTAAAAGTGATCAAGATGGACCCACTGGCCACATTGTGGTCGCATTGATGGGTACTTTGTAAAAGGACTCAGCATGTACCTCCTGGCCACAGGCTGGACACATTGTCTAAAAAATCACAATGTAACCACAATGTATCTGCTGGGTAAGTGACCCCTTGCCCCCAGTGTTTGAAGCTTCGGATGACCGGAGAATCCCAGATGTCGGCCATGCGATCGGAGATGGGACGGTCGTACGCTGTGTCTAGAATTTCCTCAACCCCCGGGCGAGCCAATGTCCTTGCTACCCACTCTTTGAGGCTTTGGTGTACGTATTTTCGACGAGGAACCGTGATTGTCCCACCCCCGATCCGTCGCTCGGTAAAGAGTGGTACCCCGCAAGGCTGGCTCTCTGGGGTTGCCCGGTGGGTGCATTCCCTTGTCTCCAAGGTATCGACATTGACTATCACTGGGGGCAAGGGGTCAAATACCCAGTGGGTACATGCTGAATACATTGTAATCACAGTCAAAAAGTGATCACAATGTGCCCAGTGGGGAAAATTTGAATACATTCAAAATGTACCTGGCCATGTGAACCCAATGTGCCCAGTGGGCACATTTTGATTGCGATCACAATGTACCCATCAATGTGATCTCAATATGCCCACTGGGGACATTTTGATTGCAATCACAATGTACACATCAATGTGATCTCAATGTGCCTGCTGTGCACATTTTAATTTCTTTCACAATGTTCCCATCAATGTGTTCTCAATGTACCCAGCTCATTACATAATAGTTTCTTTCACAATGTTGTCCACAATGTGTCCAGCATGTGGCTGAGCCACTCATTCAAAATTCTTTCACAAAGTATCCAGTGATGTGTCCATAATGTGTACAGCCATACACATAGTGATTTCTTTGAAAGTTCATGATGAAATTGAACAATATTGTGATTACACTATGATTACTCCAAAAAGAACCCCCTGGGGACATTATGGACACATCACTGGATAATCTTTGAAAGAATTTTGAATGAGTGGCTCAGCCACATGCTGGACACATTGTGGACAACATTGTGAAAGAAACTATTATGTAATGAGCTGGGTACATTGAGAACACATTGATGGGAACATTGTGAAAGAAATTAAAATGTGCACAGCAGGCACATTGAGATCACATTGATGTGTACATTGTGATTGCAATCAAAATGTCCCCAGTGGGCATATTGAGATCACATTGATGGGTACATTGTGATCGCAATCAAAATGTGCCCACTGGGCACATTGGGTTCACATGGCCAGGTACATTTTGAATGTATTCAAATTTTCCCCACTGGGCACATTGTGATCACTTTTTGACTGTGATCACAATGTATCCAGCATGTACCCACCGGGTATTTGACCCCTTGCCCCCAGTGTATCCCTGTGCCAGGATAGGGGTAAAGCGCATAACAGGCGGGGCATTGGATGTAGGACGTCGTGCGTGGTTCGAGGTCAAACTGGTCGAGAACAGTTCGAGGATCCTTCGGGATACGATCGATCGTCTCTTGTGGGACTCGTGATGCTTGCAAAATAGACCTGATTCCAGCGATTAGAACCCTCGTTGCTCTCCGGGTTATTCGAAAGAAGAGACAAAGGATAAGCGTCGTGAGGAGCGCCGTTGAGATGACTGGGTCAATGGGGAGGGGAGACTGTAGGTAGGGGCCTAGATTTGTATGAGACGCAGTGGATCAATTATGGGTCCGGTGCGGACTTACTTGAGTCGACGACAACGTACCCGTGCCGCAAAACGATGGAATGACGTCTCCGGCGGTTCCATTCCAGTTCCTTGTGGCGGCGCATGCGACGCAGGCCTTCGTACACCTTATCCTCCACTCCAGTCGCTTCGTCGCTCTTTGGAGTTAACGCCTTCAGGTGAGAGAGGATCTCGCAGAGCCTACTCTCGTTTTCAAGGTACAGATAATTTGATCGCTCGGCTGGGTCCAGAGCGTGAACTCCATGATTTGCGAGATGGACTTCAGACAAACTTGGATACTAATATTCGATCTCTGGGCACGGATCGATAGTGAAAAAGAGTGCTTGATCAAAGGGTGTCCATGCCATCCGAAGGGTAACTTCGGCCTCAAGTACGAAAATTCCGTCTTGTGATTTTGTGGGTAGATGCGGGTCAGGGAGTTTGGGAAGGTTGTGATTGAGGACAAGGGAAGCCACATTTCCGGAGAAGTTGTCCAAATTTTCAACCCGTAAGTCATCCTTGCGGTGATCCAACGCAGTAGACTTGGGAACGAGACGCCCGGGGCCAACGAAACTCTGGGTGTCGTGGTCGAATGTGGTGCAATGCGATTTGCATGTGCACAGCACGGATCGTTTCATAGAGCAGGTCTTGGCGAGGTTCAGAACGTTCGAGTTTTACGAGGGGAGATGAGTGATGGTTGAACGTTGAAAAGCCACAAAGAGGGTCTGGTCTGCGAACAATTGAACTGGCCTTTTTCACGGGAATCGGACGTAACCGATATAGCAATCCTCCAGGTACCGATTGTAACTCGTAAGCGCACGGCCTAGTCATAGGCGCGGATGATATCGTCATGGAATAGCCCAAAGTTCACGAGAACTTCCGCCTGAACGAGTGAACCAGACCTCTGGGTGAGGACAAAAACATGTACTTCGTCGAAATCGCTATCTCTAGGGAACGGAAATTACATATAAACAACATATATAAACAACATATGAATCTCTCGTTTGTAACTTATTGCGTAAAAAACATATCACATGAGCATAACGTAAGTACTTTCATCGATCTCGGAGAAAAGTGTTTCGAGGGCATGGGCCATCCAGACCGAAGCCAGTCGGACAATGGCGACTAAGAGATAAGAATGAAGCATTCCATTTAGCGGTGTAGGGGCTGCGTTTGGGGGGTCGATAGAGTCCTGTGAGGCGGTTAGGGGGAGCGAAAGGGCATGTAATTGGCCACTCACGCAATTATTTGTGGAGGATGGAAATAAGGTGCATTGGGACCCGGACGAAGCATATCGTTGGCGTTCGGCAAAGTACTGAACCAAACATCATCGTAGGCGTTTCGCGGGAGACGCCGAACAAAAGTGTGGCTGTTGCTGGGGACATCGGCTGTAACCCGGACCCGGGGCCATGCACCACGCTGGTGCCCAAACAGCCCTGCTAACCGAGCTCGATTATAGACGAGGTCGAAAATTCGGAGCCAGGCGGTCACCGCCTCAGACACTGGGGGCAGGGGCACCTGGAATCGGTGATTACATCTTGATTACATGGTGAGTTCATGTGCACTTTTCAATAATTGTAATTGCCGATTCCAGGTTGATTACATTTCAAATGTTACCTTGACATGTAATTCAACTGTGCCCACCAACTCCATTTGAAATTTCCTCAAAATGTTCCCAAGCAATGTTTCCTGAATGTGCCCAGTGGGTACATTGTGAAAACATCTCATGTTTTTGAGCGCATTTAGATTACATCTCGGACGATTGAAGAAAATGCTGATTACATTGCAGTATCATTTTTGCCGACAGGTCAAAAGCATCCCAGAAACATTTGTTGAGAACATTTCAAATGGAATTGGTGGACATTGGTTGGATTACATGTCAAGGTAACATTTGAAATGTAATCAACCTGGAATTGGCGATTACAATTATTGGAAAGTGCACATGAACTCACCATGTAATCAAGATGTAATCACCGATTCCAGGTGCCCCTGCCCCCAGTGAGATCTCCAGCAAGGGACATAGATGCGATATTGATGGATGCTGGAACCGGGGATTGTTTCTTCTTCGTCGCTGGACATGCCGTCGATCCCAATTGCTTCCAGTAGCGGGCGTTGGCTCCCAAGGGACGGGTATAAAAAGGTCAAGTCGAGGCGGCGCTCGAAAAGCTTTTTCGCGATCAGGATCGAAAAATGAGTAGGAAAGAAGCTTGCACTCACAAGTCGCTTCCGCTCCCTTCGCTTCTTGTCTTGACATTTCTCTTCGTAGTCAGAATCTTGTCGCAGGCGATAATCCTTGATCAAGGAGGTGATGGCGGAGCGAGTCTTCGAATGGACCATGTTGACCACCTCATCCAAGTCTGGGGGGTATATCCTTGAATATGTAGCAAGAAACTTCGCGACAAAAACTTCCGCTGCAGATCTGTTCCACGGGTTTGCTGGCGTACCATCAAGGTGGATGCGGAAGTTTTCAGCGTCGCAACACGGACCCTTAAGTGGATCGAATTTTTCGATCTCCTGCGGATCGACCGTATTTGCCGTTAGAAACTCCTCCCCGATCATCTTCTTCATCAGCATCCGGATCCTATCCTACACGAGCATCCCTCAGTTCTCAAAACCCATGACACTCTGTGTAGTACTTACCGATAAATTGTTCTCGTAAGGGGAACGTCGCTTTCTGCAGTACTTCTTCGGACGCATCGACCGGGACGGCCCAGAGCCCTCGTCGTCAGCATAGTCAGGGCGTTCCGTGGCGGTGTGCCTTTCGGCGGTAGAATTTTGCAGAGAGCTCAACCCTTTGAGTATGGCGTCAGTCATTGCTTCCTGGCCCCTTTGAATCGACATCGCGAGGCGGAGGATGTCGTCGACCGTTGCTGGGCGACCCTGTAGGGATTGAATGAGAGACAGCCACTGATTGCAGCAAGGGAATCAGCTAACCTGTGTGCCTGCATCACCGTCACTGCCATTCATCAAATCGTCGGTGTCTGATTCGTACGTGATATCCGCCGCACGACCTTTACCCTTTGCGCGCGAGGTATGCCGTGAGGGCGATCCGACACCTTGCCTGTCTGGCGCCGAGTCTGGCCAGCCGGTATCGATGGCGGGGGAGAGAGGTCGTTGGGTGTTTGCGGATCCGCCGATGTTCACAGGGGGGCACGTGGAGGCATCTTGCTGCTGATTAGAGGCCGGGAGGTCGGAACTCGATGCACGGGGAGTGATTGTACCACTGCTATAAGCATCCAGGGGTGGCCGCAAGTTCAGCGAGAGGTTCAATTCTGATACGCCCGACTGATTCAGGTGAGCGCCATTGATGTACGTCGATGACAGGCTTTACTTACCGACTCGACGATGCGTGAAGCAGCCAAGATATCGCTATCGCGGATTAAACCCCCCTCGCTGCCTGGAATAGGGACCTGTGCTGGTGGTTCCAGGTCGGTTACCATAGGGTCATCCGAGCTGGAACCACAGGGATCCTCCCTCCATAGTTGCTGTGTTGCAAGATCGAAATAAAGTGGGGGGCCGTCCGCGTCAAAGCGAAGCTGGATCCACCGTGACCCCTGTTTGTATCGCGAGCAATGAGCAATGAGCAAAAATCAACGTGGGTTAGAACGAAATTTACATTATGAGTAACGCCCGACGATTCTTGCTGAGTCTCCTGATGCGACTGTTATACTTGATTCGATTTGAAGAGTTCACAAAGGAAGTGAAACACATACACCGGGGACAATAACAGAGGAAACATCGTGAGTAGCAGGTCCAGGGTGGTCTTGGGGAGCGCTCCTTTGAACTGGATAATTTATTGGGAATTAATGACGACCGATACCGCACAAGGTGTACGCACCAATAGCGTTCAGCTCTTGAGAAATATGAGCGGGTAGTTCTATCTGGATAAACGGTGCTTGTTGCGAAGGGTGGGTGGGTGGATCCATGGGTGGATCCATGGCAAGAGTGGAGAGGTGTAGGCATCGATGAATCACTTATATAGAGATATACCTGGTCCTCGTGGTTCCAGGTGAAAGAGCTCGTTCGACGTACGATGCGTTACGGGCCCAGAAAGAGTCGGAAGTGACTTGGATAGTGACTGGTGACTTCGTGACTGATGGAGGAGACAATCAAATAACGGTGAAATCGCACATCGCGACACAGATTTGAGATTTGATCGATGATCCGTTGAGTTATAGATAAATATTATGGGCTTTGAACGTTTGAACTTTTGGGACACTACAGTGTACAGGCTCTAGTTATTCCCACCGACGAATTTCTTCTTGAAAGTGAACCAAGCATTCCCAATGCTCCCGACGCCCCCGTGACAAATGTACAAAAGAAATACCACGCCAACAGTAACAAAGAACGCTCTGACGCTCTCGTTTGAGACGTAGACGTTTACATTGTGCTGGATCGGGCCGACAATCGTCTGTGTGTCAAGTGAGCGACTGTCAGCTTTGCGCATCTAAGTGCCAACTCACTCGACTACCAAAAACGAGACCAGTACAAACTTCTCCCCCCGGATTGGGGCCCCCCTGCTGCCCCTGAGTAGACAGAGGGGTATTGAAAACTGTTTGCGAAGGTCCGCAATGGTCGCCCTTGCCAGAGATGAAGCTATCCGCAAGCTCGGGGCCCGCATCCTCCTGGGGATCCTGGCTCCGTATGAGTATGATCTAGATACAATTCTGAGAGACGTACCGCAGCCGATTCGAGGTCGTCCAATGCCGAGACGGCTTCCTGGTGTACACTGTGATCAGGGAATTTCCACAGGCAAAACAGTCCACATACGTCACCGGCGTTATCGTCAGGAGCTGCGTTTGAGGCACGGATAGCTTGGAGCAGAAGAGGAAGCCGGGTGATAATCCCTTCGGGGTCGGAGTTGACCACATCGAAAACAACTAGAATTGTGAGGTTTAGCAGAGGAAAAGAGACAAATGTTGATCGTTGTCGATCATCCCTCACGTTGGCGCTGTTGAGGTGAATAGATTTCGGCGATTGCGTTTATCAACTCCTCAATCGTTACATTAGGTTCGTCGGGGAGGGCTTGGAAGGGAACGAAGCCGTGAGGGAAGATGTTAGGGAAGATGGTAGGAAGGAAGGTGAGGTGCCTTGGATCATGGGAGACGACTTCGATGAATTGTTCTGCAGTTGCCAAATCAATGGAGGCCGATGACATAACAAAGGGGAAAAAGACATACGTTGGCGAAGAGATTGCATGTCTGGAGTTAGATGTCTGAAGGTAGAAATAAGACGGCCCCGAACGATGAAAGGAATTATCGGAATATCAGAACTTCGACGAGGAGAGGTTTTATAGATATCTAAGTCCTAGTCGAACACCTCGTTTTTTTTAGATCAAACGAGGCGACCATCTCAACAAAATCACAGAACCACTTCACGCCTCGTGTTGCAGGGATCAAACGAGGTGTCCGTTCCTCGCCTAACGAGCGACCTGTATCGAAAGATCAGTAAACCTTTCCAACTTTCCCTGCGAATGGCTCTTTGAATCTCTTTGTTGCGGGATATCCGTGGGAGATGGAGTCAATCCAGAGCTCGGTTGGAGTCATGTCAGAGCCCGATATGAATGTTTCAGGTGAAAGAAAAACGACAACCGGGTAGGAGAAAGCCGTTCGGTTGGGCGAGTAACAGGTCCAAAGACATCCGATAGGGTCTAAAGACGTCCGATAGGGTCTAAAGACGTCCGATAGGATCCAAAGACGGATCCAAAGGGCGTGACGATGCGTGACGAAGACGAGGGGAGTTCCGCGTCGCATCCCACGCGCGATAGTTTTCAAAGGACGTCTGCCGGCGCTAACTTCGTTAGTCAACTCTCGATCCCATCACACATAAGAAAGGTTATTGTTGGGAGGCCTTCGCAAAGGGTTCGCGTCCCGTTTGGAGATCAAAAACGGGATAAAAACGGCTTGCAGATGGCGGAAGGAAACAGAAGCTGTGCGCTCACCAGAAATCGTCAATGTCCGACCTCCCTCCGCCTATCTACCTCCCATCGTCAGGCGGTTACACTAGGTCTCGAATCGTTCCAGAGGTGAGAAGTTCGAGTTTCCAACTACCGAAAGGCCGATTGTTGAATCCCTCCAGCCTGTTGACCGCCGGAGATTTCCGTTTCGCCGGTACAGCTACGACGAGGAAGGATTCTTGGTGGTCAGGACGAAAAACATGAACCGAGACCCGTAATTTGTTTCCCTCTGCCTTCCTTCTGTCTCGCTAAATGAGTTTCAGGCGTCCCCACCCCTACGAGAAGTCGGTACCGAGACCCTCTGCAACACCCTCAGAGAGTAGGGCTGTCTGTCCAGCACGAACGCTCGACTCAGGCTCTGCAACAGAGTTACTGAAGCAGCTTATTCCCACTCTTGCTCAGGACCCCGAGTCCTTCGAATCTTCCGCGTTATCCATATTCAACGCTCACAACATCGACCCGTCTGTTTCGGACGCTCTTGTAAAGGTTGTGAAGCAAAGCTTCGCCGCCTCACCATCCGAACCCATTCCCGACAGGTATGTTTGCAACTCCGCGTATCCTAACCTATTTCGTGATCCCTGACTGTCCTTCGTAAAGTTCGCAGGAAGCTCCCCGTACATTTACTACAAGCCGTGCCAACACTCCAGGTCCCGGTCCAATCTCTCTCGTTCCATTCAAGCACGAAAGGGCATTCTCCTCTGGTTCACGAGGAATGACAACGTGGTATTCTACCGAAGCGTACCAAGACGTTCCCGAGCCACCTAGTGTCATAAAACCGACTGCAGGAACCTTGTATGTTCACAAGAATTTGTCTACCGGAATCTTGCAAGTTTGGCTCTTTGGGATGAACGCGACTTGGTTTTCTGTTCCTGACAGTGGGCAGGTCTTCCATCCTGCCCTTCAAGATAGGGTTCTAAGTGTCAGAGCCGATGGCACCCCAAGTTGGGTTCACGCTGTTGGTCTCAACTCAGCGCGAGCCCGCAATCGAGAAGGACGTCGCGTCGCGTTCGCCTGAATGTATTAATCAAGTCCCATTTTTCGTGTGATATTAGACAATAATCAGATATCTATTACTTTATTACCAATACTGCGTGTTTGATCCCAAATCAAGTGTATCAGTTTTATTCGTGATTCATGCCTGCTGTCCGCTCGTAGACAAAGCGAAAGAGAAATAAAGCAAAGGGTGAAAGAACAAACTGAGTAGAAAAGTTCCCCCCCCCACGGCGATTTGGCTGCACCGCCCCCACCTTTACCCCCTCGCTCACATACGCCGTCTAAACTTTCTGCCATGTCTCGCAGAGTCGCCAACGCTCGAAGGGAGTTCAACAAATTTATGGATGGGAGAGAAGACTTAGGCGGTGACGCCATCTTCTCACCTCATACTCCTGCCAGGCCTGCAGACACTGGGGGCAAGGGGTCAAATACCCAGTGGGTACATGCTGAATACATTGTGATCACAGTCAAAAAGTGATCACAATGTGCCCAGTGGGGAAAATTTGAATACATTCAAAATGTACCTGGCCATGTGAACCCAATGTGCCCAGTGGGCACATTTTGATTGCGATCACAATGTACCCATCAATGTGATCTCAATGTGCCCAGTGGGGACATTTTGATTGCAATCACAATGCACACATCAATGTGATCTCAATGTGCCTGCTGTGCACATTTTAATTTCTTTCACAATGTCCCCATCAATGTGTTCTCAATGTACCCAGCTCATTACATAATAGTTTCTTTCACAATGTTGTCCACAATGTGTCCAGCATGTGGCTGAGCCACTCATTCAAACTTCTTTCACAAAGTATCCAGTGATGTGTCTAGAATGTGTACAGCCATACACATAGTGATTTCTTTGAAAGTTCATGATGAAATTGAACAATATTGTGATTACATTGTGATTACTTCAAAAAGAACCCCCTGGGGACATTATGGACACATCACTGGATACTTTGTGAAAGAAGTTTGAATGAGTGGCTCAGCCACATGCTGGACACATTGTGGACAACATTGTGAAAGAAACTATTATGTAATGAGCTGGGTACATTGAGAACACATTGATGGGGACATTGTGAAAGAAATTAAAATGTGCACAGCAGGCACATTGAGATCACATTGATGTGTACATTGTGATCGCAATCAAAATGTGCCCACTGGGCACATTGGGTTCACATGGCCAGGTACATTTTGAATGTATTCAAATTTTCCCCACTGGGCACATTGTGATCACTTTTTGACTGTGATCACAATGTATTCAGCATGTACCCACTGGGTATTTGACCCCTTGCCCCCAGTGAGAACGTCCGATTGGACGACCCACCCGGCCTGTCTTCGATCGTGCGGAGGCAGCTGTGGTAGTTACATTACTGAGTAAAGTGTGATAACTGGTCAGATTTCACCCTCAAAGTTATCATGATAACTTTGAGTACTGCTCAACCCATACTCACCCACTGTTTTGGGTTGATGGGAGAGGTCCCAATCAGGCAGGTGCCGAGAGTGTGGATTGCCTGGGAGTCTGGGTAGGTTTCCTTTTTGGGAATATCCCAGAAAGGAAATATTGATGGCTTATGTAAGCAATGATGGGAAACAGAATAGATGAAATGTCTATAAAAGGAAATACCATAAAAGGAAATACCATAAAAGGAAATACCATAAGAAGAAATTTGATGGATTACATAATGGGATCATGTGACTTCCTAAAAAGGAAATTTTACCTGGTATGTTATTTTTACCAAATATGTTATTTTACCAAATATGCTATTTTTACCAAATATGCTATTTTTACCAAATATGTTATTTTTACCAAATATGTTATTTTTACCAAATATGTTATTTTTACCAAATATGCTATTTTTACCAAATATGTTATTTTTACCAAATATGTTATTTTTACCAAATATGCTATTTTTACCAAATATTCTATTTTTTACCAGATTTGTTATTTTTCTAACTACAGCAATTTCTAAGTATGAGAACTTCTAAATAGCATAATTTTCAAGGATAGTGACCTTTCAATAAGTCGATTTTCCAACATTACAATTGGAAGGTCTTCATTTCAATGAGATTTATGTAAACTTTTCTTTGCCTTTTCTACCATATGATAGAATATGGTTCTGTTTGTAGTCATGACCTTACCTAACCTAAACCGACCCTAACTCAACTTGATTTTGTTTTATCTTATCTCACCTAACCCCTAATCTAATCTAATCTACAAGTGTTTCATCTAATCTACCCAAAATAGTCCACCTGACCTAACCTAACCTACAGTAAATCCAACCCACTGTAAATGTAATCTACCATAAACATAATCTACAGTAAACATAGTCTACGGCAAACGTAGTCTACGGCAAACGTAGTCTACGGTAAATGTAGTCTACGGTAAACTTAATCTACCGTAAACGTACTCTACCGTGAACATAATCTACCTTAAACTTAACCTAACCTACCTAACCTAACCTAACCTAACCTAACCTAAACCTAACCTAACCTAAACCTAACCTAACCTAAACCTAACCTAACCTAAACCTAACCTAACCTAAACCTAACCTAACCTAACCTACCGTCAACGTAAACCTAACCTGACCTAACCTACCCTAAACCTAACCTACTCTACACCTAACCTACTCTACACCTAACCCACCCTAAACCCCACCCTACAGTAGTCCACCTAACCTTACCTGACCCTGTTCTAAAGTAGCCTTACCCAACCCAATATGGTCTACTCGACCTAACCTAACTAAATCTATCTGGCCCTGACCTGACCTAACCTGATCTAACCCAGCCTAGCATAACCTAACCTAATCTGCAAAAATGTGAACCTAGCTCAACCTATCCTCACCCAGCCCATTAGTATGTAACTTGGTTTATGGGAACACAGGATGAACCACACACTTCCCAACTACAAGCTGACAATTGCTCAAGTGCATCTACTTTGCTGGACCTACAAGCCAGTGGACCTATAAGCCTATATGCCCACAAACCCATGGGGACCTATACTCAGTACATGTGACAAGCCATATTCTGTTCCAGACCGCAACCTGACTGCAACCCAAGCCCTTTCACCCTGCAGGCTAATGGACTCATCAACTCAAACCCTTACAGATCTGTAGGCCCATAATACACCAACTGGCTAATAGGTCCAGCTAGGTGGACAAGTTTGGGTTGCAGTCAGGTTGCAGTCTGGAACAGAATATGGCTTGTCACATGTACTGAGTATAGGTCCCCATGGGTTTGTGGGCATATAGGCTTATAGGTCCACTGGCTTGTAGGTCCAGCAAAGTAGATGCACTTGAGCAATTGTCAGCTTGTAGTTGGGAAGTGTGTGGTTCATCCTGTGTTCCCATAAACCAAGTTACATACTAATGGGCTGGGTGAGGATAGGTTGAGCTAGGTTCACATTTTTGCAGATTAGGTTAGGTTATGCTAGGCTGGGTTAGATCAGGTTAGGTCAGGTCAGGGCCAGATAGATTTAGTTAGGTTAGGTCGAGTAGACCATATTGGGTTGGGTAAGGCTACTTTAGAACAGGGTCAGGTAAGGTTAGGTGGACTACTGTAGGGTGGGGTTTAGGGTAGGTTAGGTGTAGAGTAGGTTAGGTGTAGAGTAGGTTAGGTTTAGGGTAGGTTAGGTCAGGTTAGGTTTACGTTGACGGTAGGTTAGGTTAGGCTAGGTTTAGGTTAGGTTAGGTTTAGGTTAGGTTAGGTTTAGGTTAAGTTTAAGGTAGATTATGTTCACGGTAGAGTACGTTTACGGTAGATTAAGTTTACCGTAGACTACATTTACCGTAGACTACGTTTGCCGTAGACTACGTTTGCCGTAGACTACGTTTGCCGTAGACTACGTTTGCCGTAGACTATGTTTACTGTAGATTATGTTTATGGTAGATTACATTTACAGTGGGTTGGATTTACTGTAGGTTAGGTTAGGTCAGGTGGACTATTTTGGGTAGATTAGATGAAACACTTGTAGATTAGATTAGATTAGGGGTTAGGTGAGATAAGATAAAACAAAATCAAGTTGAGTTAGGGTCGGTTTAGGTTAGGTAAGGTCATGACTACAAACAGAACCATATTCTATCATATGGTAGAAAAAGCAAAGAAAAGTTTACATAAATCTCATTGAAATGAAGACCTTCCAATTGTAATGTTGGAAAATCGACTTATTGAAAGGTCACTATCCTTGAAAATTATGCTATTTAGAAGTTCTCATACTTAGAAATTGCTGTAGTTAGAAAAATAACAAATCTGGTAAAAAATAGAATATTTGGTAAAAATAGCATATTTGGTAAAAATAACATATTTGGTAAAAATAACATATTTGGTAAAAATAACATATTTGGTAAAAATAACATATTTGGTAAAAATAACATATTTGGTAAAAATAACATATTTGGTAAAAATAACATATTTGGTAAAAATAACATATTTGGTAAAAATAACATATTTGGTAAAAATAACATATTTGGTAAAAATAACATACCAGGTAAAATTTCCTTTTAGGAAGTCACATGATCCCATTATGTAATCCATCAAATTTCTTCTTATGGTATTTCCTTTTATGGTATTTCCTTTTATGGTATTTCCTTTTATGGTATTTCCTTTTATGGTATTTCCTTTTATGGTATTTCCTTTTATAGACATTCCATCTATTCTGTTTCCCATCATTGCTTACATAAGCCATCAATATTTCCTTTCTGGGATATTCCCAAAAAGGAAACCCACCCAGACTCCCAGGCAATCCACACTCTCGGCACCTGCCTAATTGGGACCTCTCCCATCAACCCAAAACAGTGGGTGAGTATGGGTTGAGCAGTACTCAAAGTTATCATGATAACTTTGAGGGTGAAATCTGACCAGTTATCACACTTTACTCAGTAATGTAACTACCACAGCTGGTGTACTCGGCCTACGCTGCTGGCGCCCGGCAGGAAAACCAAGCTTGCGCCACTGAGGCCTCCTCTCCTCCTCATGTTGATCCAGAAGCCAAGGCCGTTGAAGCACTTTGACGTACGTCCCCTTTTTCCCGCCATTTTATTGTCTACTCTCTGACGTTCAATCTACCGCACATCCTCTCTATTCTATTCGCACATCCCATCCCATCTAAACGCCCCATCTCAATTCAGTCTAAGCGATCGGATTCTTAGAAGCCTTCGATCCGATCCCCGGTTCCTGACCCCATTTTTACGCGTACGTCGCTTATTGACACTGGGGGCAGGGGCACCTGGAATTGGTGATTACATCTTGATTACATGGTGAGTTCATGTGCACTTTCCAATAATTGTAATCGCCGATTCCAGGTTGATTACATTTCAAATGTTACCTTGACATGTAATTCAACTGTTGCCACCAACTCCATTTGAAATTTCCTCAAAATGTTCCCTAGCAATGTTTCCTGAATGTGCCCAGTGGGTACATTGTGAAAACATCTCATGTTTTTGAGCGCATTTAGATTACATCTTGGACGATTGAAGAACATGCTGATTACATTGCAGTATCATTTTTGCCAACAGGTCAAAAACATCCCAGAAACATTTGTTGAGAACATTTCAATTGGAGTTGGTGGACATTGGTTGGATTACATGTCAAGGTAACATTTGAAATGTAATCAACCTGGAATCGGCGATTACAATTATTGGAAAGTGCACATGAACTCACCATGTAATCAAGATGTAATCACCGATTCCAGGTGCCCCTGCCCCCAGTGTGACTTCACTCTTTGAGCACTTGACTTATTAAGCGCCCTCTATCTCTTTCCCTCTCCCCTACGTCCTTGCCAACCGTTCTCCTCTCTCCTTCGCCCACGTTCTCGACGAACGTCCGGACTACCTCTCGCTGGTCGACTGTAACGCCACTGGTGCGGTTTCCGCTCGTTTGATCTGCCTGCTTGGCAACCTATCCTCTCGGCCTCCTACCTTCGACGGACCTCAAACCCGCCCCGATCTCTACCTCAACCCTCCTCCCTGCCCCCCGAAAACTCTCTTTTTGGACTCTACACCTCTTCGTCGACGTCCTCCGACCCTTCGATTCCCCGTTTACGCCGCCGTTTGTCGCCCAACAGTAGAACCCCCTCCCGCCTAATATCTCCCTCCCAGGTCTTCCTTCTCTCCTCTATCTCTCGTGTTCCTCTCTCTCCTCGTGGTCGCAACTGGTATCGTCTTACAGAGCAACGTAGGCCGGACAACCTCTCAGCTTTCGGAAAGGGTTCCGCGCAGCCGTTGCGTCTTCGTTGAGTCCGCCGTCTCCTTCCTTTTCTGCCTCTTTTCTGCCTCTTTCTCTTTGTTTTCTTTTTCCCTTCTCCGAGCCCCCTCTTCTTGAATAGCCTATCCTATCCTAATCCCCTCTCCGCCTCCCGTCCTATAATTTTTTATTTCTATCTCTCTGTTTCTTTTGATATTTCTGCTTATCTTACCTCCCCCCCCCCTAATTTCCGTGCCATCTCAGCCTCGTTTGTCCGCCCGCCCGTCCCTTCGCCCCAACGCGAACGCGAACCCCTCAAACCTCTTCAGCGACGTCCAACCGTCGACCCTCTCCCTCAAAGTTTCTTGTCTGCGTGCAACGCCGCGCCGCCACCACCACCCTCCTCGATCCCCTCGCTCACCTGGATCACCCATTCTCAGGTCCACTCCCACCTCTGTTTTCTCTCCCCTTCCGTTCGACCTGCTATTCCGTCACCGCCGCCACCCCTCTCGTGCACGACGGCCCCTTGTCGGCCTGCCGCACACTGTTCCCACCACCGCCGCCCGCTTTTTCCGCCACCGATCTCTCACGTAGACCTCCTCCCCAACTCCTTTCCCTTGTTCGACGCCGGCCATCGTCTGGACGTTCGCCCTTCGTCGACGACCCCTTTTCCGTTCTCGTTACCCCCCCTTAGTTCTCCCCTTTCGTCCGGCCTCCCTCTTTTGGTCCCGGCCCCTTTCCCTTCCTTTCTCCGTATTCGATATACGTAGTTCGTTTTCACCTTTCCTCCCCACTCTTGTTCCCGCGCTCCACCTACTAGTAATCTTTCCCTAGGTAGACTACCTACTACTTAGTTTACCTCGCGTGCAACAGAGCCCCCCCCCGTTTCCGTTCCCCTCGCGTGATAAGTCTTCTCCTTATCCGCCACTCGCGTATATCCCCAGGTAATCAGTTTTATTTGTTATTAAGTGTCACGACTTCGGCACTCCGGTAATAATTGAGCCGTTTACCCGGTCTCTCGCGTCTCCCTCCTTACCCCGTATTTTAATTTTCTCTTTGGCTTTCCGGCGCGTAGCTCGCCTCTAAAACGTTCCCTTCTTTTTTTTTTTTTTTTTCACCCTTTTTCTTCCCCTTCGAATCTTTTTTAGTTCCCCGCGTTCGCCGTTCCACGCCCTCCCCGTATTTTATTCTCTCCGGTCTCATTCTAATCTTTTTTCCGCCTACGTCATTTGATTTTTTTTTCCTTTCTTTCTCTCTCCCGGTTTTCCAATCGGCTTTTCCCCTCTTTCCTTTTCTGTCTCCGTTTCTCACGACCGCTACCTCTTCGATCGTAGCTCAGTCTCCTTCGTTTTTTTCGGCCCCTCTCGGTCCCGTTTTTCCCCTACTCTTCCTCCGCCTTCTGCCTCCTCTAGCTATATTTTTTCATTTTTCATTTTTCATTTTTCATTTTTTTTTTCTTTCTCTCCCTCCCGCCCACCCCTTGCTTAAATTTTTTTTTTTTTTTTTTTTTTTTTTTTTCTTTCTGTTTGCTGTGGGTACCTGTAGGTACAGGTGAAATAAAAATCTTTATTTTCCCACCATGTCCCACAGACCCGTTAAAACGATGAATAGGGCTAGGAAAGTTTGGGTACGACCCATCTCTCCCTCTGTTCCCCCTCACTCCGTCACCTCCTGCAGGCCTCAATCGGACTCAGAATGGGATGTCCAATCTGAACAGAGCTGTTCTGACCAAGAATCTTGGAATGAACTACCCAGCTTAATGCATAAGTACGATAGCTTGGATTCTGAGGAAGATTGTGATACGCCTGCAACCCCTCAAAACCCCCCTTATGCAGTATTCAAGTATAGGAAGGTTCAGGACAGGGTAAAGCCTGTGGCAATGCCAATTCCTGAACATCAGAAGCCTCGACGTAGCTTCCCTCAAGACCCTCTCCTCAACCTCCCTAAGTTACCCTACCACCCCCCTACCTTTTCCCCTACTACTAGGATTACATCTGAACGGATGAAAGAGCTTGATATTGATAACCATGAGGAGTTGTCAACTGAGGAACGTAAATTGTTGCAATATGTTTTGTGCCTCAATGAAAGGAGTATAGCCTTTGATGAGGACGAAAGAGGAACATTTCGTAATGATTACTTCTCTGATTACATCATTCCTACTATTGAGCACGAACCATGGACTGAGAAGAACATACCCTTAGGTCTAAGTCACAAGGATGAAGTTCTACGTCTCCTTAAGGAAAAGATCAAGGCTGGAGTCTACGAGAGAGCCCAAACAGCTTATAGATCCAGATGGTTCTATGTTCTTAAGAAGGACGGTGGTTTAAGGTTAGTCCATGACCTTAGACGTCTTAATAGTGTAACAATCAGGGACTCAGCTGTTCCTCCCATCATTGAAGAATTTGTTGAAGCATATGCTGGACGTAGTGTTTATACTGTATTGGATATGTACTGGGGCTTCCATGCCAGAGTCCTAGATGTCCATAGTAGAGATCTTACTGCCTTCCAGACCCCTATAGGAGTTTTCCGACTTACGTCACTGCCAATGGGATACGTTAATGCCCCAGCAGAATTCCAGGATACTATGATGTTCATCCTCCATGATGAAGTCCCAGACGTTGCAGGAGTCTTTATAGACGACATACCAATCAAGGGACCAGCTTCAAAGTACCTTGGACCAGATGGCAAGGAGGAAACCCTCAAAGAGAACCCAGGTATCAGAAGATACATATGGGAGCATATCAGCGACGTTCATAGAATTCTTCATAGAATCGGAGAAGCAGGTGGTACAATATCGGCCAAGAAGATGCAGCTCTGCCGTGCAGAAGTAGAAATAGTAGGTCATAAGTGCAGTGCTAAAGGAAGAGAGCCAGTAGATTGTCGTGCTCAGAAGGTTGAAAATTGGCCAGTACCTCGTAACCTCAAAGAGCTCAGAGGATTCTTAGGCTTATGTGGAACAGTCCGGATTTGGATTGAAGGTTTCAGCCTATTGGCTAAACCTTTGGTTGATCTAACCAGAAAAGACGTAGAATACTGTTGGAGCCCAGAACGCCAAGAAACCTTTGAGAAGCTCAAGAAGCTAGTATCAAGTGCACCAGCACTACGGTCAATAGATTACACTAGTGACAGGCCAGTCTACTTCTCTGTAGACACAAGTGTGCATGGTATAGGCATGGTTTTGTCCCAAGAAGATGAAGAAGGCCACCGTACTCCAGCGAGATATGGATCCATCCCCTTCAGTGGGTATAGTGAACGCTACGGACAATCTAAGCTGGAACTCTACGGTTTGTATCGAGCCTTACACAAGTTCAGAGCCTACCTATACGGTGTAAAGAACCTCATTGTTGAAGTGGATGCCTCAAGCATAGGAGGAATGTTGAAGAACCCAGATACGATTCCAGGAGCCCCTATGAATCGGTGGGTAAAAGCAATCCTACAGTTCACTTTCAAGTTAGTTCACACCCCTGCGCATAAGCACAAGGCCCCTGATGCTCTATCAAGAAGAAGACAAGCTAGTGATGAAGAAGATCTATCCCAGGAATCTGACCCAGAGGAATGGATAGATAACATTGCTCTAGCTGTTCAGGTTCATGATGAGCCCTCCCCTCCTTTACCAGTCATCACCTCCCCAGTTCAGTCAGACCCTGAACCCCTTGCTTACCCCCATTTGGAAGATGCCACCTTTTTGGATGACAGCGTTAAAGCCTCTTACGCAGTAGCATCAGGCCATCAATATTCTGATGATGACCTCGTTGCCATCCTACGGTTCCTGATTACCAAGAAAGTACCAGAATTCCGGTTTGCCAAGCACAGGAAGGCTTTCCTAAACAAAGCCAAACCATTCTATATGAAGGAAGCTCATATGTACAAGAAACGTTTAGGCTATCCTTCCCAAGTCGTGATTTTCCCTAAAGAACGAAGAAAGGAAATACTATGGGAAGCCCATGAGAACATAGGTCACCATGGAGTTTGGGCCGTAGAACAACTTCTAACCCTCCGGTACTTTTGGCCAGGAATGAGGAACCAGATCAAGGAACACGTACAGAGCTGTCATACTTGTCAACTCAGAAGTACCAAGAAGATGCATATTCCTGTCACAATTTCCCACCCGCCAAGTCTGTTCAGTAAGGTATACGTGGATGTAATGAGCATGCCCTTAGCCAGAGGCAAGCGTTGGTTGATTAATTGTAGAGATGACCTGTCTGGTGTAACGGAATGCAAAGCAATAGCAAGAGACAAAGCCAAAGTCATGGCTAGGTTTTTCCTTAAGAAGATCATCCTACGTTATGGGATAGTCCAGGAAGTGGTCACAGATAACGGACCTTCTTTTGGAAAGGAATTCTCTGAGCTACTGACCAAATATGGAATATGTCACATCAAGATCTCTCCCTACAATTCTCAAGCCAATGGACCAGTCGAACGTGGACACTACAACATCCGAGAAGCCTTAGTAAAGTTGTGCAAAGGAGACTTGTCCAAATGGCCTCTGTATGTTTCAGCTGCTAATTACGCTGACAGGATCACAGTACGCAAATCCACAGGATACAGCCCTTATTACCTCCTACACGGTGTACATCCCTTGCTGCCAGGAGATCTCGCTGATGCAACATTTTTAGTTAACGACTTCAGACCAGGCATGACCAGAGACGAACTAGTGCAAACTAGGGCACGTCAACTCCTTAGGCTTCCAGAAGACATAGCCAAAGCAAAGAAAATTCTCCAGAAATCAAGGTTCAGATCCAAGCAAGCCTACGAAAAGAAGTTTGCTAGACGACTCAAAATAGGAGCTTATCAGTCAGGTGACTTAGTCTTAGTACGAAACAACCGGATTGAGAACAGTGTATCTATCGAAAGGAAGACTGCAGATAGATACATGGGCCCTTATCGTGTCATCAGAAGGACTCAAGGAGGATCATATGTCCTGGAAGAAATGGATAGCAGTGAACTAACGGAGCATGTGGCCGCCTATAGGCTAATCCCTTACGTTAAAAGACAGGATCTAGACCATTGGGCCACACTAGTTGGCACTGATAACGAAGTTGAACACGAGATCTCTCAGGAACAATCAGACGAAGGTACGCAAGATTCTCAGTCAGGAAACGACTCAGAATCGTCCTCTCCCTAAAAAACCCATTCCCCACAGTCATTATCCTATCCCATTCGCCCCAATTGCCCCCCTCTCCCCATCGACTGAAAAGGAAAGCACGGTCGGGCAGGAAGAAGAATGCCATAGAAACGTAGGGAACCATCAATGATTATGTTAGCAACGCCAGTCGCGCTAACTTAGTTATGGAAGGATTACCCGATCACGAAACCTTATTCAAGAACGGAGCGCCCACAAGAACAAAAATACTCTCACGGAGCAGCGAACTGGGCCCCACTATTCCTCTTTCTCTCCCCACTTCCACCCAACATACTTAACTGTCTGAAGGGTAGAAACACGTTCGTTAGCCCTCCTACATCCCTGAATTTGGTCCTAAGGTGCGACCTCCTATCTGTTTCAGTATCTACGACTCTTATCCCACGCTTACCCCTGTTCAGTCAACCCAGCATTTTAACACCACCCCCTCCCCTTCCTTCGCTCTCAACAATGGACTTCAGCTTCACAGAAGGAAACTGCGTCTGGATCGTCCTCTCCCCTGAGACCCACCTCAAAACACCGCCCCTCCTACTCAAATTCCTCCGCGACAACAAGGACGTTCGTGAGAAAATTCGCCAGGCAGCAACAGAACACCGTTTTAGCACCTGGGAAGCAGTGTGGGTAGATCACAAATTTTTCCAGTACCCCTTCCTCCTCGAAAAGAACACGCCCGACGATGTGTTCGTTGAAGACATAAACAACCAATTCCGTGCCAGCAGCCCCTTGGACGAAGACGAAGTTATTTTGCATTCAGACGAATATATTAACCTCGGCTTCTAACTTGTCAAGTCGTTAGGAAGACATTCCTACATCTTATCTTTTCTCCATCGTTTTTAATTTACTATTGTATCATTAAAAAGATAAGAAGTATTTTGACTCGTTGCCTCCGACAGATAAGGACAGAATTCGGAAAGCTGAGCCCATCGAGAAGACGCCACGTCACGATTTAATGAATTTACGATTTACAACTCATTTACGAATCACGACTCTTACGACCTCTCCCTCACCAACACCCCCTATCCCTACCAACATCTCTATTGCCATGCAGATTTCCCGACGCTACCGAAAGCAGAAGGATATGACGCTCTACATGAGACGGTACGTTCAACAGCGCCAAAGCCGGATGAACACTGAACTTTTGGCTAAGGCACTACAACCTAAGAACTGTCCCTTTAACCCCCATATCCGAGCGTATTGAAGACCACATCATAATCAAGAACTACATGGGGGAATTGTGGAGTTCTGCGTACAACGTACTAAGTTATCTACTCAAGAACAAAGGTCTGCGTCACTATCTACGAATGAAAGCTCAGAGGAAGAAAGTATTTTCGGGTTGCCCCGGATGGCTGACTCACCCCCTCCTCTATTCTTACATTAGTCTAAAGTTCGTAGAAAGCGATAGGGACTTCGTCAAGGTAATCAAGAAGCACCTTCACGATAAGCCCCGTTCAGTCCTTAAACTCTAAAGCTAGATACCGCTCTCGTAGTTCGCAAATTCTGCCTCTTCGTAGCACGTATCCCCTCGCTCCCCCCATATAACAACTTCCTTGCTGTTTCCTCCTGCACGACCACACCTCCGGCTCGTTTTCGCCGGCAGGCGTCGTACTCTTCACACATTTCACCTATTTATCATTTCACCTTCCCACAGAGCCACCTCCCCTTATTAATTTGTATGTAATCTTCTCCGATCGACACCTTTGATGGCGCTCGATCGAATCGAATGAGTATTTGACATCTGCCTAGACCTTACCTAACGGCCTTTTCCTCATTCGGTTAATTCTATTGTTATTTGTATTCAAGTTCCCTTCCTTCCCCGACATCACAGACACTAACCATATTAGGCCATGACACTCCAACCCTTAGCCTTCCGCCCGTTTACGTTCCGCCCTTTTACGTTTCATTCAGTCTAAGATGTTCCGCCCCTCCGACGCCCGGCTGTCAAAAATCTATATTAAGTCTAGAACCCATCACGTGTTTGTCGCCTTGTTACCTCCCTCCTTACATGAGGTGAGCATGAATAAAAAGAATTAAGGCGTGGTCACGAATGGAACTGCCAGCTCATCGCTTCCCACGGCAAACCCCTATCACCACCACATCCCCTTCCCAATGAGAATCATCTACTACTCCCCAGATCCAAAAGGGATAGACATGTATTGGACGACCCCTCTTGAACTTTACTGCTATCTCTACTTCACCCCTTGGGAACAGGCCCGCATACAAGCGTTCGTCAACCAGAAGGGAAGCTTTGACGGCGAATACTTCCACATTTATCACCAATGTGATCGGTATCATCTCCGTATCAGGAAGGGACAAACCGACGACAAATTCCAGCGTCACCTTGCCTGTCTCTTCTATTTGATTGGAGTCGAAATGATCGTAGATCATCTCGTTTAATGTACGTCCACCTTTCTATTGTGCTTCCAATCAGCAAATAATAAACTGATAATCCTAGACTAGTTGGGATAGTTGCGATCAGGGACGATCGTTTAAAGTTCCCCGCGGATGTCGGACCCCTGGATTAATCATGATTTATTTACTATTTTTCGCACAATTAATAGTGTACTTACAGCCCAAGCAGGAATATTTTATGGATAATTGTTTATTCATTTGATAAGATAAGGACAATAGATAAGATAAGAGATAAGATAAGCCTGGAAAAATCATGGAAAATCATGGAATTCCTTGGAGCCTACTGGAGAACACCGGAACGTATTAGAAGGTAATGGAACATTCTAGAAGGTGACGGAATGTCACAGATGTGACCACTGGTCACCCAAAGGAACAAGACAGAATGCCATGGAACATGATGGAATGTTATGGAATAATGTGGAGTGCGTTGGAATGTTCTGGGACATTCTCCTGTAAATTAGTATATATAGACCTCAACCACACTTCTAAGGGACAATCAGTTCACCCCACAAGGACAGCAGCTCACCCACTACTCAGGGAGAATCACCAACAGCTCAGTCTTCACCTAGACTGAGGCTCTCTTTGCTAGTTTTCCCCCACAACTTTTCATCTACCCCCTACCCCTTAGGACTGATTGGTTGAGTGATTTTGAGTAATCACATACCACTTCCAGCCTCATCCTCTGTGTGAAGAAGCACTAAGTCAGAAGTACTGATCAAGCCTAGCACACTTGTGACGTTGGAGTTTTTGGTGTCTGTATTGCTGAAGTCTGATACTTTAGGCAGATAGCCCTCCACTTCAGAAGAGTGTTTGTCTAGGTAACAGCCAGATTTAGCAGGTACCACAAAGGTCTCCGACATATTCTACGACATATCATTTTATCCCAAGTTTATTTGAAGTTATATTTGTTTGACGCACTAGACGTCATCTGTAGCAAGTTTAAGGTATCTGACATACCTCTATAAGCTCTACGACATATCTTGTCACTTTTACGACATATCAAGCACAGCCTCAGGTGTAAGCGTACACCTTCCTTATTTGGTTTAGCTTCACGACACAGCCTCGACACAGCTTTAGGTACAGCCTAAGGACAGGACTATTACACAGCATCAAGCACAGCCTCAAGGCCCATCCTTGAGTCAGGAACCCCATTCCTATCAGAACATAGATTCCCACGGTGAAGTTAGGTGTCTAATCAGAGTGTACAGAGCCCCTGAGTGATAACATTACTGATTCCCTAGAATAATTACTGAGGGACACACTACTAGTAGATCCCCAGCGAACTCATCAGGACCAAGAGCCGGAAAGAGGAACCCCGCTCTACCCTGTGGAGTTGTTAGTCGAGTTCATTGACTAATCAACCAGCCTGCTTGGTTTCTATACTCTAGTCTCTAAGCAAACCAAAGGGTGTTAGTTATCTTCTGTATAGGAAATAACACTACACTCCCCACGAACCCGACACCGTGCGAAAAGACCGGAACCTGAAGGTTGATTCCTACGTGTTGAACCGATTGGACCTGGGCATTGTTGGTGGTGATCGAGAACGTGAGGCGAACGGGGAACTGGCGACGCTTCATTTGGAAGGAAAAGTTGGCTTCGTCTTCTGTTGGCGTGAGCGTTATTCAAGGGATGAATTCGGTCCTGCCGCAACAACAGCTGGGAGGTGTGAACGGTGAACGACATACCTCGGGTGTCTCTTCTTTGCTGCGACATGGTGCCGGGGGCCTGAGCCTGGATCCAGACTGGCCATCCTCGTCATGAAGCTGGGGTGGAGGTCAGACTTTGTTGACCCCGCTGCTAATGAGAGGCGTGAACGACACTTACCGCCGCTCGGCGCCACCGAGGAACGTTGACGCTCTTGGGCTCATCTCCGAGGCGGGAGCGTCATCAATGTTAGCCGTGAGATTCAGCTCGAGGCATGAGAGGGAGGTTAGAAACTACATGTATTACTGGTTCACATCTCCTTGTGCCCGATGGTACTGCGCTGGGTCACCCTGCCCCGCTGGGTGTACAGGGGTTCAGGGGACCCCCTTCATCTCTGTTTAGAGGGAGTCCTTCTGGGCGCAAGCCCGGGCCTGACGGCTTGAGAGCCAGGCCAGCTCATGCCTGTGACTCTCAAATAGGCCTCTCCTCACCCAGGTTCGCGGGGGACACGTCGTGGACGACGACCGAGCGGTGGTCAAAGTCGTGACGTCAACCGTTGAGTCGCACGCAACGCGTGTCTATCGTTGGCCCCACCCGCTTTGCCGTTTTCGGCTTTCCCGGAGCTCTGAGCCAATGGGCGACCGACTTAAGCGGGCCAATCATCGGTTAGATTCGTAGTCATCCGTCATTTGTATATTATGATTCCATATATTCCATATACTCGTCCTCGTGGAAATCCACTGCACCAACCCACCGCCTCAGCTCTTCTTCTATCTCTCCAGGAATCCACTCCATGTGGACCGTCACACGTTCAAAGGGTATTGCCAACGCATGCTGTGACTTCGCAAGTTTCAAGATGGCACTCGCGCATTCCATCTCGTCAACTTCCATCGACAAGTGCAAGATTGTGAGCTCCTTGGTCCGTAGGAACACAATAGGTTTCTCCAATTCGTCAGGCCATGAAGAGTCGAGGAAGTGGGGAAGGAAAACCCGCAGATCACAGCCACGGATGGTCAACTCGTCCAAGGGCCCTAAGGATTCAAACAACTCCCGAATTCCATGCGCCACGTCTGTCAGGTAGGCATTCGGCACTGCAGCTTTATACTTGATGTGGAGCCGTTTGACATTGGAAAGTAGGGGATGATCCCGGATGGTTATGAGGGCTTGAGAGAAAATCTTCCAGCCCATTTCAACAAGGCTCATGTCTAACTCGTCCTCGTCTACATCTGTTCTGTCAACGTTGAAGCCCAATCTGAAGATAGTCGCATCGGAGGACTGGAAGGTAAGGAGACTCTCGATTTCTTCCTCCTCGAGGCCTTTTATCTCGAGGGTGACTTCCTCGATCGGGCTTGCCATATACCGGTGAATGATCGTGTCCCACAAAATAGGGGCGGGGAATACACCCAGGCTGTCAGCCACGTTGCCGTCATCCATGTTGTGCATGAGCGACGTGTCCCTGGAGAAGGGACAAGATATGTGGGCTGCGATATTGTAAACCTCTGACGTGGGGTCTTCAGCTAGGTGCAGAGAGAAGGTTTCGACGTTGGGAAGGAGGACGACCATTTCCTGTGGGACGCCCCTCAGCACGACCGCTGCGGAGATTTTCAATTTGACGGTGTTCAACAGGGGTGAAGCTTTCAGGAACTCGAGTAGGTGCAGAGCATTGCACTCGCTATCCGGGGTTGAACATAGTTCGAACGTGGTGAGCTTTGGAAAGACCAAATGGCCCAACAAGGACAACGTCCCAGAAGTGAAGACAAATTCTTCCAGGTTGGCGAAACCCCTGAAGGAGGTAGGCGAGGGAGGGGTTACAACGGTGGGACTGTACCAATCGAAGGTTCTAAGACAATTGATTTTGAGGGTGCGGAGTAACGGAAGTTGCCCAGAGTTGAATTCAGAAACCGCTATAATGTCCAGCCAGTTTCTGTTTCTGAATTCGAGGCTCCTTATTTGCTGAGCACGAGGGGAAATCAGTGCAATGGTGCCGATGGGGTCGTGTCGATGAACAATGATATCCAGCGGGGACCCTTTCGCACGTTCGAGGAGGATTGACACGCACTCCTCGCCCATTCGAAGGAATATCTGCGACCATAGCGCGCCGTGCATGAGGAAGACTCCACGCCAATGGCGGCACACCGAGGCAACGCGGAAACGGTCCCTCTGAGAGATGAAGTGGGCAGGGATGAGGGTAAGGACATCCATCGGGATGCGGTTGACGCAGGCGAAGGAGTTTCTCCACTCGCGAATTGTTGCCAACGCGAGCGAAGCATCCCGGTTGAGTTGAGAGACTGCCTCCAAAGTGAAGCTGCAGGGGTAATCAGCATATCATTCCTCCATGTTTGAAATGTCCCTTTGCGACGTACGGTGGTGAATAAGCCACACGCTTCAACTCTTCGTTAAGAGCAAAGATGAGCTGGGAAACCGATAGGCCCCTTCCGGGGTATGTGTGTGAGTCCATCGGAAGTGAAGTGCGTGGCAGACTGCGGGAGATCGGGTTTACCCAGCCCCTGGGCACGGGCTTACTTAAGTTTGCTTGGCAGCACCGCCGCGTGGGAAATCCCATCATGATCAAGGAAACTGGACGGAGGCTACACCCTCCTGTCTGTGCCCCATCCAGTACAGTCACTTTCGACACTCGCAGGTCGCATAGGGATTCTACGATCCTGAAGGATATTACACATCCGCTACTTGGAGCTTCAGGCCACACTCAAAATTCAAAAACCGGAAATTTCTTGGTAATCGAGAACGTCGTTTTTGAGGACACAGGGCGTTGGAAATTCAGAGTTCGTCGATTGGCACTTGTCGGGACCAGGAGCGCAGTCCACCCATCTCAAAACGGGGTTTCTCGACATTGTAGGAGGATGGTTTGGTGTCACCCCAGATGACATGATCAAACGCAAGGTGCGGTTGGTGAACTCGGCCGTCTTGGGGTCCAGGTCGAGTATTCGTGGCACAACCAGGACTCGCTTGCAACGGTTATTTCAATTCCGTATAGGTCGACAGACGTCGCCTTGCCCAGGGGAACACAAGCTCGCAGGTCATACGATCCGTCCGCGGGTATCTCCCATTGGGCGGCAACGGATTCATGGAGGGACGCACTGTTAGGAGGGCAAAAAACAGGAGGAAACAGCGAACGAGAGAAAATCGACTCAAACTCTGGGTTGCAGCGCGCCACAGCTTGAACGCCTCTACCCATTTCCATCGAGCGACAGCTGTGTAGCGTTTCAAATATCGGCGTGAGAGGTAGAGCAGTACCTCAAAGGGGAGCCGCTCGGTCATTGTAGCATCAAACCCACGGCTTTCATCCGTTTCGACTCTGGAGGGAAGGGCCGCAAGACGTACCCACTCACGCTCAACTTGGTAACAGGTCGACAAAATTTTCCGTCGCGGGTAGCAGCTGTTGGGGTGACCACCCGAGTTTCAATGATTCCTCCCGAAGCTGGTTGATTTCTTCTGGACGTTTCTCAAGATTAAAACCATGGCAGATTGGTCCGCTTGATCCAGCTGGAGTGGATACGATCGTCTGGATTAGCGGGGTCCCTGGTTGCCTCCAAGCGGAAGGGTACGCGCAGCGCCTGGAGGCGAGCTCGATGGCGACTTGGAGCACAGTACCAGGCTGTAGTTTGAGGGACCGTGTGGAAAGCGGGACCTAGGATGAACTGGAGTTGGTTTTCAACTACGAGCCGGCCTCGCGGGGAGTGGGGAAAAACCTGGTAGAAAATTAGGGGTGGGGAGCTATCGTCATCCATAGAGTTCACCGGGGCCCAAGAATATTCATTTTTTTTGAGTGGTCCAGGTGGCAAAAAATGAAGACATGCGTTTCGGGTGCACACTCGTCACTCGATCGTCCATGGATTCATGGAGGGCTTGGGGGTCAATGTGGGGTCGATGGTGTCGATGAACGTTTGATAGAACAGTTAACGCATGGATGACATCGTATGACATCACGTTGGGTCGTCTGGTCAGAACCTGCATGAGTGCATCGGGTCGTGGCGCCACAAAGCCATCCCCTTTCAGTTTTGGGTTTTGGGCGGAGCAGCCCACTCGATCACGCGACTTTCAACACTGTTCCGTTGGGCCGCCACGTCCTCGCTCCTCCTCGTCACTTACTTAACCCCACCAGCTCACAAAACCGATCTTTACCACTCTCCTCTCTATCGATGCCTTTCTGGAGCAATCGCAAAAGAATCGACACCGTTTCCACAACGCGTCGAGGTATGTCGCCCAATCATACATCCCGGATCCGATTCTTTGAGGAAGTCGTTGACCGAGGGTTCTTTGCGCCAGAAAATTCGCTAGTGGCTTCGATAACGCAAGACGAGCAAGATGCCATCTGGAGGGAAACCCGAGATTCCCTGCGAGAGATCTACTTTTCTTACCAGGCTCGTGCAGCACGCTGGACCAAGGTCGCGGGGAAAATGGGCGAAATACTCTCCCTTATGGATATTGCCCAAGAAACTTTTGGGAAGCACCCAGGAAGGACGGCGGAGGCGGGTACCCGGGAGCGATTGTAGGATATCCCATTAATCCCCCTATGAGCATAATGTTAATTTGTTTCCAGCGGTTTCTTGGTTCGTTCGTAATCGCGACACTGCTAACGACGCTGACGAGCAAACCTGACAGATAGACCAAATGTCACACTACTTGGAGGTCAACATCCTGATGACTGGAATGAAAGTGAGTGCCCCTATCTCGTGTTTGGATGAACGAAGTAACCTTTTCCGACAGTTCGAAGGTCAGAACATATCTCACTTTTTGGGACAGGTCCCTGACACGAAGCCCTGATAGTCGACATGACTGCACTCGGTTATATATGGGAGGCCTCCCTTCAGCCCGGCGATACTAGGGTCTGCGGCGAGGGAACCCGCGATGGTGCCCTCCTCGGGATCCAGCTCTGGGCGCAGGACCCCAAAGGGCCATCCATCTGCTGGTTGACAGGTTTCGGTCGGGCGGGGAAGAGCACCATCGCACGGAGCATCGCAGAGAAGATGTCCGAGGATGAAACTCTCGGGGCGTCCTTCTTCTGCTCTCGTTACTCCAAAGACCAGAGTAACCTCTTGTCGATCATTCCTACCCTCGCTTTCCAACTCGCGCGCAAGTACCACCTGTTTCGCTCAGCCCTGGAAATCCGGAAGGAATACGCGTCCTTCGAAGACCAGGTGAACTACCTATTCGTCCAGCCCCTGAAGAAGTCCGCCATTTCGACCGTGATTGTCATCGACGCTCTAGACGAATGCAGAGGCGGGGAGCGGCTTCTGTCTTTCCTGGGGCAAATTGTATCCGAGGCCCCGGGAGTCAAGTTCTTCATCACCAGCCGTCCAGGTTCAAGGATCCAACGCGAGATGGATGTTTTAGGCGGATCAAGGGTACACGGGTTTGACCTCAGACGCGAACTGGATACGTGTTAGATACTACCGAGTCGCATCACCTCCTTGGCGCGCGAAGTGCCCATGTTTTTTGTTGTACGATATGACTGGTTGGCTCCTATCGGTAAAAAGTTGAGATGAACGATTGTGAATAGACCGTTGATGTGGCTTCGACAACGAAACAGGGTTTGTAACGATATAGGAATCTGACATTGCGTGCTCTCACAGGCGGGTTTTCTTGCCAATTGATGGCCTCGTGCACGAGACCTAAGTCAACCCGCCACACTCTCCACGAGTCCATCTTGCTAATGGACACACACGATTACCCTGGAAGAGGCCTGTCGCTCTCGCAGCTCATCTTCGCCCTCAATGAAGAGCTGAAGCGCGTTACATACTCACCGATGTATGTTGAAAAACGACATCGAAGGGCAACTTGTCCTGATTACACCCTGCAGCTACACTTTGGACGCGGCCTCCCAACTCGAGCGGGATGCTTCAATCGCGCTAATAAATCTTCGCGAGTGGAGGAACTCTTTCGTTCGCTTCAACCGCATCCCGGCGGATATTATTTCCCTCATCGCCACCAACCTCTCCTCTCAGGTGGACCGTTTCCATGCCGCTTCCGTTTCTCGTCGTTGGCGCGGAGTCCTCCTCAATCGTGGCACGCTATGGTCACAGCTGTTCCTCAGAAAAGGTGAGGAGTACGTGTCAACCCTCCTCGAACGCGCAAAAGGGTCTCTGCTAGACATCATCGCCGATCACGGTGCTCCTCTTGGCACGTACACAACACTGATTCACCCTCACGCTCGGCAAATCAGGCGCCTAGAATTCGTCGAAAACAGCTGGCAGGACGTCGTAACGTTCTCTGAAGCCAACTCGGGGAAACTCCCGCTCCTCCGCACCCTCGAGATCATAGATCCTGATCTCTATCGCTCACGATTTCCCCAAGACATCGTGACCGCTGCCTCACTTCCCCTCTTCAGAGGCTCTATCGGTCTGGAAGAATTCGTTATCCGTTCGAGAAGGCTTTCCCTACTGAGCTGTTTCCGCTTTCCGAACCTCACCACGTTCGAACTGTCGTCAGGCCCGGAAAACGAGTTTACTGCTTCACACCTGCTCGACTTTCTGAAAGCATCACCCATGTTACAAACGGTCGATTTGAAGATCACTGTCACAGTCGAGCCGAGGAACGTTCCGCAGGAAACGATTGTCGTCCTTCCCAATGTCAAGACCTTCTCACTGCGCGTAGCCGATAGACGTGGGACACGCATCTACGACATTGCCGCTCGCATATCGTGCCCTTTCGCCAAGTACACATCACTGACGCACCATACGTGTGAATCCTACTTGAGTGCCGACCTGGAGGCATTCACCACCCCTGTTCTGTGGAATACAATCCTCCACCAGTATACGGCGAGCCCAATCGAGAGAGTCAAACTCGAGATAAAATACTCCGAGGACGAGGACATCACCTGTTTTCTCACCTTCCTCTCCTCCGACGCGACCGTCGTTGATTTGAACTTCGAAGTTGCCAGCTTGGGTCTAGACGAGGCCGATTTACACATGCCTCGCGTGGAGATGGGGTGGAGGTTTTTCGCTCAGGCCCTCAAGACCATCCAGCACCGCCACCTGCTGTCCCACGTCAAACGACTACACATCGAACATAGAGCCGCCATGTCGGATGCCCCCGAGATGCTACGTGCGGCGGAACAGGTTCCGATACTGTTCAACTTATTGGGGCCGTTGGACAAGTTGACCATCCGCGGCTGCGATTTACATTTATTCATCGACGCCTTCCTGGACCGTCAGAGGCTTCGCAACTCGCAACCCGTTGCATTCCCGCATATCGAGACGCTCGTGATCTTGAATCCATTGATGGTAATCGATGAGACGGAATGCCTGAAGGCGATTGTGAAACTCGCAAAGTTGCAGCATTCGCTGGGGAAACCCTTCTGGTGTGTCAAGGTTCGCTTGTGGAATATTCCTGCAGGGATGGCAGAGGAGTTGGGTCAGTGGGTCAATGCAGTTTATTGCGATGAGGAAGGCAATGTGTAGAGTAACCACATTGTGTACCAGGTAACTTCGATGTTACTCATAGATGATTGAGAGTTCTCGATACAGATTTACTCTCTGATACCGCCCCGCGATGCGCTTGTAATGAAGGTTGCACAAAAAAATCCTTGGATTTGATAACTCGTTCTTAAACATAGGAAATACTGAATTGCACGTCCACAGCACGGAAAACCGTGATCACCGCTTACATCAACGACCACAGGTGCAGACCCCCCAAGCGAATAAAGCCAAACCGATCTTCGCTTCGGTTAACGAGTTCAAACGTTCACCAACCGCACCTTGCGCTTGATCATATCGTCTGGGAGGACACCAAACCACCCTCCTACAACTTTGCCGAGAAACCCCGTTTTGAGGTGGGTGGGCTGCGCTCCTGGTCTCGACGAGTGCCGGTCGACGAACTCTCAATTTCCAACGCCGTGTATCCTCAAAAACGACGTTCTCGATGATACCAATAATTTTCCGGATTTTGAGCTTTGAATGTGGCCTCAAGCTTCAAGCAGCGGATGTGATATCCTTCAGGACCGTGGGATCCTTATGCAACCCGCGAGTGTCGGAAGTGACTGTACTGGATGGGACACAGACAAGAGGGTGTAGCCTCCCTTGATTAGGCTGGAATCCAGCCTCGAATTTCAGAGCGAATTCGGAGGAGGATTTGAGGGGGGGGGGACTGCTGTTGAGTGCTGTTGGGGGGACGCTCTCTTGATGGGATTTCCCACACGGCGGTGCTGCGCCGTGAACCCGATCTGCCACAGTCTGCCACGCACTCCACTTCCAATGGACACACACACCTACCCCGGAAGGGGCCTATCGCTTTCCCAGCTCATATTTGCTCTTAACGAAGAGCTGAAGCGCGCGGCGTATTCACCGCCGTACGTCGCAAAGGGTCAGACAAACATCGAGGAATGATATGTTGATTACCCCTGCAGCTTCACTTTGAAGGCAGTCTCTCAACTCGACCGGGATGCTTCGCTCGCGTTGGCAACCGTTCGCGAGTGGAGAAACTCCTTCGCCCGCGTCAACCGCATCCCGATGGATATCCTTACCCTCATCCCTGCCTACCTCCCCACCCAAAAGGACCGTTTCGATGCGGCTTCTGTGTGTTGTCATTGGCGTGGGGTACTCCTTAAACACGGCCCACTGTGGTCACAGCTATACCTCATCAAGGGCGAGGAATGCGTGTCGACCCTCCTCGAGCGCGCCAGAGGGTCCGCGCTAGACGTCATCACCCGTCGTGATATCCCCATCAGCACCATCAGACTAATTTCCTCTCGCGCTGAGCGAATCAGACACCTCGAAATCATCAGAACCGACTGGGAGGATGTTATAACGTTCTCTGGATTTAACTCCGGGCAACTTCCCCTCCTCCGCACTCTCAAAATCGATTTCCCCGATCTCTCAAAATTGCGCGACCAACCAAATGTTGTGATCCCTCCCTCACCTCACATCTTCGGAGGTTCTATCGATTTGGAAGAATTCGTCTTCAATTCCTGGAAATTGTCCTTTTTGGGTCATTTTGTCTTTCCGAGGCTCACCACGTTCGTACTACGGGCAAGCCAGACGAGCGAGTGTAGTGCTTTGTACCTACTCGAATTTCTGAAAGCTTTGCCCATGTTGCAAACCGTCAAAGTGAACCTCGGCGCGGGGGTCGTGCCGAGGGGCGTCCCGGAGGAATTAGTCGTCGTTCTTCCCAATGTCGAGACCTTCTCCCTGCACATAGCAGATGACCTAACGACACAGGTGTACAATATTGCAGCCCACATTCTGTGTCCTCGCGCTAGGTACGCGTCGCTGGCGTACAGCGTGGACGACGACGACATGAGTGCCATCCTGGAGGCGTTCCCCACCTCTGTTCCATGGAACACAATCGTTCACCAGTACATTACAAGCCCAATCGATGAAGTCGCGCTCGAGGTGAAGCGCGCTGATGGCGCGGATATCGAGAGTTCCCTCACCTTCCGGTCCTCCGACGCGACTGCCATTAGTTTTGGGTTCAACGTTGACGATACGGGCATAGCCAAGGTCGACTTAGACATGCCCCGTGCAGAGATGGGTTGGGAGATTTTCTCTAAAGGTCTCACGACCATCCGGGATCACCCCTTATTGACCCACGCCAAACAGCTCTGCCTCGAACACAGAGCTATTATCTCAGATCCCTACATGATGCTGCGTATGGCGGAGGAGGTTCGGGAACTGTTCGGTTCACTGGGACCCTTGGACAAGTTGACCATCTCCGGGTGCGACTTGCATATATTCGTCGCCAATTTCCTTGATCATCCGGTGCTTGACAACTTGGAGTCACCCATAGTGTTCCCACAGATCAACGAACTCATTATCTTGCACCCCTTGATGGAAGAGGATAGGGTGGAATGCATGGATGCTATTGTGGAACTTACAAGCTCACAGCATGCGCGAGGGATACCCTTCGACCGTGTGGCAATCCGGATGTTGGATATTCCTGCGGGGATGGAGGAGGCGTTGAAGCGATGGGTTGGTGTCGTGGATTGTTTTGAGAAGTGGTACTGGCAAGAATGAGACATGTGGAAGGTCCTTATTACGCACCTTATAACTTGATAATCAGTGGGCCTCTAGCGCTCTTGTCGAATGGCGTGAGATCGTTCGGGGTGAGGTATACGTAGAAAAATCTGCTGGATTCCGAAATTTGAATCCTCTGATTCCTCAAGGCCTCAAGTCAGGGTCACGTGTTCACAAAATCGTCAGCGGCCCGGGCCATACTGATTTAATACTGCCAGCGCCGGTGCTGAGGCGCTGACGCGCCACGCCCAGGTATTATAAGCGTCGTGGTGGCCACACGATAGCAAGTGAACCTGATTTTCCACACCTGTCCTACGTTCTCCACATCTCCAATGGACGCACATAACTACCCTGGAAGGGGCCTATCGCTTTCCCAACTCGTCTTTGCCCTCAACGAAGAGCTGAAGCGTGTGGCACCTTCTCCACTGTGCGTTGAGAAATCTCATTTTGGAGATTGAAGAACTTCATGCTGACTACCTCTGTAGAATCACTTTGGAGGCTTTCAGTCAGCTCGACCGAGATGCTTCCAATGCGCTGGCGACGATTCGCGAGTGGACACTGGGGGCAAGGGGTGGTGTTCCAGTCCAGAACGTTGCAAGTTCATTGCAAGGAAATGGTCGATGTACCTGGCAAAAACCGACCCAGTACATTGCAAACACATTTTGAAATTTCCAGGCCAATTTCCTTGCAGTGTTCTGGGACAGAAAATGGTCAGTACATTCACAATGTTCCAGTGATGTTCCCATTAGGTAATCCATGGGTGCGTTCAGGGTTTTGCCAAAGAAAGTAACCTCGACATCGACGATCGGCACATTTACAATTTTCTTGGTCAGGAAAATTCAAGGTGCGCCCAACAGTGTTTTTGCAGTGTTCTGGGGTGGTACATCCAGAATGTACTGGTACCGTCGACTGCAATGTACTGAGTTTGGCAAACACCAGGAACACTGCAAGGAAACTGGAAAAACTGGGAACATTTTGAATGAACTTGTGATGTTCCTGGTTTTTCCAGTTTCCTTGCAGTGTTCCTGTGGTTTTCCTGATGTTTGCCGAGCTCAGTACATTGCAGTCGACAGCACCAGTACATTCTGAATTTACCAACCCAGAACACTACAAAGACACTGTTTGAGTGCATTTTGAATTTTGCTGACCAGGAACATTGTAAATGCGCTGATCGTTGACGTCGAGGTTACATTCTTTGGGAAAATTCTGAATGTACCCATGGATTACCTAATGGGACCGTCACCAGAACATTGTGAATGTACTGACCATTTTCTGTCCCCGAACACTGCAAGGAAATCAGCTTGGAAATTTCAAAATGTGTTTGCAATGTACTGGGTGGGTTTTTGCCAGGTAGATCGTCCATTTCCTTGCAATGAACTTACAATGTTCTGGACCGTAACACCACCCCTTTCTTGAGCAGGCAGAGTATAATATTATACTACTACATGGATACTCTAATCCTTACCTGAAGGGGAGAGGCTTTATAGTTGCTAGTGGGAGAGAGAGAGAAGCGATTGATTGATCTATGGACACATGAGGGGTATATATACTATCTACTCTATTAACGTCACATCTATACAGTGTGACTGATGCATGGTCCGTGCGGCGGCTTAAGGCACGCGCGCGTTATACCGATCGATCGGGTCACTGATGTGACACCGTCCCTTCGGGTCGCTTATTCAGCGCTCTCCGGCATCGGCTCTCGCACGAAGCGGTAGAGCCGGTTGACCCGTTGCCGGACACAGACCTTCGGTTCAACACTCCCCCTTACTAAGTACAGCTCCCTATATAACTTCATTGGTGGGAACTGGACTGTAGTAAGTTGGAGGTATGTGCTCAGAAGAATTCAAGGCCTAAGGCATCTCTAAATTTTCTGAGTTTGACGACTCCTAGGTTCTTCGTCAGGAGATCCGCGGGATTGTCATCTCCGGGAATGAAATACACTACCACGCGTCCATCATTGATGACTTCGCGAATATAATGATAGCGGATGTCAATGTGTTTCGACCTCTTTTCAGTGACCGGGTTTGAGGCGATAAAGATCGAGCCTTGGTTATCTCCGCAGATTGGGATGGCTTTAAGGTTATAGCCGAGCTCCCCCAGTAGGGTATGCATCCAGACTACTTGGCGGCTACAATCGGAAAGCGCCATGTATTCAGCCTCAGTGGACGACAGCGCAATGGTTCTCTGCGCTCTTGAGGTCCATGAGATGAGTCCTTTTGCCATTCGGACAAAGTATCCACTTTGGGATCGTCTCTGAGTGGGGTCTGAGGCCCAGTCTGAGTCGGTACAGGCTGAGATACCTTCCCGTGAATCTCCGTCGTAGGTTAATCGATATTTGGAAGTCCCGATTAAATAGCGGCAGATATACAGCGCTTTCTCGACGTGCTCTTTTGATGGGTTTGCAGCATATTGCGCAAGTTTGGTGACCGCGAAGGCGATATCAGGTCGGGTACCCAGCATTAGGTACAGTAAGGAACCGATTATGGTCTGGAACCTGCTTCGTCTTTCCGGGCATGCTACCTCTGTTGATGGAGTTGGTACATACCCGGCTGGAAGGGGGGTTGGAGCAATTTTTGCATTTTGCATCCCACATCGCTCGAGGACTGTCTGGAGGTAGGCGCATTGATCTATAGAAATCTTGCTGCCATGTCGAGTGATCCTCATGCGGAGGAAATCGGTTAGGTCTCCTAGATCCCTAGTTTCCCATATCTTCATGAACTCCCCCTTGAGCTGCTCCGTAAGCGCTGTGTGGGGTCCGGTAAAAATGGCATCGTCTACATAGATTAACGCAATTACGAATTTTCCATCTTTATCCTGGTAAATGAAGATCCCGGCATCTGAGCTCAAGGATTTGAATCCGAGCTTTTCCATGGACCGTTTCAGAGCTCGCCACCATGCGAGTCCGGCTTGTTTCAGTCCGTAGAGGGCACGCTTTAAGCGGAGAACATGAGTCTCTTTTCCAGGAGCTACGAATCCCTCTGGTTGTTCCATGTAGATCTCCTCGTCGAGTTCGCCGTATAGGTACGCATTTCGAACATCAAGTCCTTTAAGGACCCATCCTCCGAGGGCGGCCATTGCAAATATTAGGCGCACTGTCTCGAATCGGACAACGGGGGAGAACACGGCATCGTAGTCCATTCCCTCAACCTGTGAGAAGCCTTTCGCTACTAAGCGGGCTTTCTTGCGACCATCTGGTTTCTGGTCGAATACCCAGCGGTTTTTAATAACCTTGCGGCCTCGGGGGCGCTCCACCAGGTCGTATACGTTACGCTTGCGAAGAGCTTCCAACTCTTCATTGCAAGCTGTCCTCCATTCCTCGAGCTCAGCCTGTGGTAGTGTGGCGATGTCTCGGTATTTCCATTCTTTTGGAGTTTTTCCGTCGGCGGTTGGTGAGACAGCCTTCGAAATCAAGAGGTTTTGGAGTTCTACTCCCCCTTCCCGGCATAGCCTAGCTAGAAGGGCGTCAGTGTCCTCCTCAGGGGTGGTAAACCCGGATGGTTCAACGGATTTCTCAACCTCATCTTCGGACTCCGACACCACTTCAGTCTCTTCCTCGGCGGAGGATTCTCTCTCAGGAAGTGGCTGTGTGCTAGGTCCGGGAATCGTTCCTGAACTTCGCCCGCGCCTAGGTGCCACGGAAAAATCTCCGACAACCTTCTTCCAATCCTTCATTCGCCGGGTAGACTTAATTATTTCTACCGGGTGTTTACTACCGTAAACATTGCCGGGCTTGGCCGGTACTTTCCGCTCACGCTGAGGCCTCCGAGTTTTAACAGGTGATGGAGGCATAACCGCTGGCGGAGCGGGTGGTGCATCCTCAGGGCCGGAATCAGAGCTAGAGCTGGGCGTAGGCGATCTCGGCGGCTCTGGACTGGGCGCTCTAGATTGCACCGGCGTTTGTGGCTGTGGTGCGGGCTCAATAGCACGTTCCTTGCCTTTTGAGGAAGGCTTGGGGGTAGGTTTGGGACGCGCTGAGGGTGTTGCGTCATCCTCCTCTTGTCCTCCTGGAAGGGGACACTGGCAGTCACCGTCTTTATGACAGTGATGACTGGGTAAGGGTGGCGCAGCAGATTGCAGCCGTGTGTTGCGCCGTGTACTGGCAGTTGGGCACTTTGGAAAGTGCAACTCATCGAAGGTGGCTTGTGCGGCGGAGAAGATAATGTTATTTGGTCCGCGCATAAAGATCCATCCTTTTCCTCCCGGGTGGGTCCCTAGGTAGGTCATCAACTCCGACCGGGGTGCGAGTTTATTTACCCGTACTTCTTCCGGGATGAAGACGTATGCTCCGCAACCGAGGACCCGAAGATGATCAATTGATGGCTTACTTCCATTCAATAGCTGGAATGGGGTCTGCCAGTTTAGGCGACGATTCGGCGTTCGATTGTAAACGTGAGTTGCGTGGTCAATGGCGAATTCCCACCAGGATTGAGGGAGGCAAGCCTGCAATCTCATGGATTCTGCCTTATCCATCAATGTTCGAATGATCCTTTCCGCGCGGCCATTTTGCTGGTGTGCGTGCGGGATAGACTGGAGGATCTCGATTCCCTTTTCCTTGAGCATCGTTGTAAATGTTAGGGACGTGTATTCTCCCCCGGCATCGGACATCCATCGGCGTACTCTCTTCTGGTACTTAGTTTCAACCATAGCCAGGAAATGCCTGGTAGCCACGAGTGCAGCGTCCTTAGTGCGCAAATTCATGGTCCAGGCGTGTGAGGTATAGTCGTCATAGAAGACGATTGAGTACTTGTATTTGCGATAGGATTCAATGGGGAAGGTCTTCAGGTCCGAGTGGATCAGCTCGAAAGGGGCAGTTGCTCTGGTGCTGGAAGGGGGAAAGGTTTTATTGGTCATCTTTCCTTGCGCGCATCCAGTACAGAGGTGCTCTCTTGGGATTTCGACATGAGGAAAATCCTTGACATGTTTCCCGGCTTTTTGGATCACTTCTTTAGAGGGGTGAGCCAGTCGGCGGTGCATGATCTCAAAATCAGCATCGTATATGGTTTCAATTTTGGCAGCAGTAAGTTGCGCCCCGAGGAGAGTTCTGATGATGTAAATACTATCATCCTCGGTTCGAGGGTGGAAGGTAAGAAACTTAATTTCTTCTTCGTAGAGTGAAATTTCGCGAGCACTCCCCCTCGAGAAGAGTCCGCTTTTGAGGAACTGGCCAAGGGATAATAGCCTATGGGATATTTCAGGAACAAAATAGACAGGGTTTAGCCTAACAGCCCTTTCGTCTACGTAGAGGATCACTGTTCCTTTACCGATGATCGTTGTGAAAGTAGTCGCAGTCCTTAGAGGAATGGGCTCGATTGCCTCGTATTCAACAAAATCATTCATATCGAAGGTAAAGTGCCGGGATGCACCAGAGTCGAGCATCCACACGGCTTCAGTTTCACTCAGGGCGGACAAGGTCAAACAAGTGTATTCGGAAGCTACTACTGAAGAATTACGTTTATCTTCAGCTGCTGTGGAGTCGTTAGTATCGTTACTCAACACTTGAATACTTGTTTCATACCTTCCGCCAGACGGGCCGGCAACCGACACGGGGGATCCAACAACCATCTCATCACCCGACCATCCCAGGCTCACTTCATCCTCGCTTGGCGGGGTACGCGCCTTTTTGCGAGGTCGAGGATCGACCGTCTGCTCGCAGGAGCGCTCCAGTCGTTTGAGGGTCTCAATCGTGGGCGTGACGCCTAGTCGTGCTGAGAGATCTCTTGCCTTCTGAACGGAGGGGTAGAAGGAAGGGGTCCCTGCACCTTCACGATGGACCGGGAGGGAGCGTGTGGGAAAGGCTGCCATGGAGGCGAAGCCGTAGTCAGTGGCTGACATACCGGAGCTAGACGCAACTGGAGGTTGAGGGGGGATGGGAGAGGGTATGGGGGGCTCCTCAGACTGTTGTGCCTGTTGTTGGAACCTTCCTCGGCCTCCTCTGGTTCCTCGTCGGTTACGTCCGCGTCCACCTTGGCCCTGGGGTTGATCCCCGCTGTACTGCTGCTGTTGTTGGAAATTGGGGTTTCCAGGAGTGCGCTGTACATTGGACAGCCTATGCGCCTGCTGTCTACTTTTGCCGTTGGACGTCTGCTCCCATGCGAGGAGGATTGACCGCCGAAGACCATCCACATCAAGCTTGGTTAGATCCTCCGTCTGGCAAATTGCCTGTGGAATGTTATTGTATGACGGAGGAAGCTTTGACATGAGCATCATTGCTTTGATGAAAGGGGGGATGACGGCGTCTTCCCCGTTGCTCTCAAGTCGGCCGATATGGGAAGCAAACTTGTCTAAGGCGGGCGTGGGGTCTTGTCCCTCGAGGATCTTGACCTCCATCGCATGTTTGAACTCCAGGTAGATTCCGATGATCCCTGGCTTTCCATACTCCTTCTCGATTGCTTTGAGAAGGGCGGCAGCGCTGGTTTCAGCTCGGTACTTGTACTGGATATCCGGGACAAGGCGCAGGAGGATGTTGCCGAGGGCTTTATCATTTGCCTCAGCCCATGCGTCTACTTCGTCTTGGTTGTCAGTGCCTTCCTGTGCCTGAGTCAATAGGTTGTTCTCGGCATCATAGGTGGCTTCTGTTTTTGGCCATACCTCGAGGGTAGGTTCCTTTTTCTGGATCGTCCTCCATTGTCCTTGCGACATTAGGTATGAACGCATTGGCCCAGCCCACTGTTGGTAGTTCGGGCCGGAGAGGACGGGGACGAGGGAGGTGAGTTGAGAAGACATTTGTTTTGGGAGGTGGAAGTCCTGCAACCAATAACAAGTTTCATCAGTTTATCGTACGCTTTTCTTTTGGTGCCAGAAGCAAATGAAAGGGGGGAGAAGCAGTCTTTCCTTTCAAGGATTACTTTAGTGAGAAGCTTTATCGCATATTGCCTCATTCCACACCGTCGGCAGATGTTAATCGACTACCCTCCCCTGTGGGGTCTACGAATGTGTGTTGTGCTCAGCTTTGGCTAGTCACTGTTTCATCCCTTCTTGGGGTTTTTGACTTTTTGTTCTAAGTCCCCTTCCTACGCAGTGGATAGGCGAAGGTTTATTGACATGTCTAAAAGAAGTACTGCTTAGGGACGCGACGTATGACTCGTCGTGGTCCGCCTTCTTGGGCGCGCTTTGTCATCTCCTCTAGTACGTATCTAATACGCATTCTGAGGTTATCCCCTTTCCCCAAGTCCAGCGCTCTAAGCTCCTTTGGAGGTGGCGTTTGGTCGATGAGGGTAGGTTCGTTTTCCATATTCTTTTGATGAGGGGTAAGCCTACAAATCAAAAAGAACATGGTGAATAGTGCTTTCTAAGCAGGTAGACAGTCAAGCCTGGATAGCGCAGTGGCAGCCACAGAGGGCGCACTAAGGTAAGATTAGAGCCTGTTCACAGCGCAGCCACAGAGGCGCAGCTTGGAACACAGGGCATAGCCCGGGCTCATAACCTCTTGAGCAGGCAGAGTATAATATTATACTACTACATGGATACTCTAATCCTTACCTGAAGGGGAGAGGCTTTATAGTTGCTAGTGGGAGAGAGAGAGAAGCGATTGATTGATCTATGGACACATGAGGGGTATATATACTATCTACTCTATTAACGTCACATCTATACAGTGTGACTGATGCATGGTCCGTGCGGCGGCTTAAGGCACGCGCGCGTTATACCGATCGATCGGGTCACTGATGTGACACCGTCCCTTCGGGTCGCTTATTCAGCGCTCTCCGGCATCGGCTCTCGCACGAAGCGGTAGAGCCGGTTGACCCGTTGCCGGACACAGACCTTCGGTTCAACACCCTTGCCCCCAGTGGGAGGAACTCCTTCGCTCGTGTCAACCGCATCCCGATTGATATCCTTTCCCTCATCCCTACCCACTTCATCTCTCAGAGGGACCGTTTCCGCGTTGCCTCGGTGTGCCGCCATTGGCGTGGAGTCTTCCTCAAGCACGGCGCGCTATGGTCACAGATATTCCTTAAAAGGGGCGAGGAATACGTGTCAACCCTCCTCAAACGTGCAAAAGGGTCCCCGCTGGATATCATTGTTCATCGACACGACCCCATCGGCACCATTGCACTGATTTCCCCTCGTGCTCAGCAAATAAGGAGCCTCGAATTCAGAAACAGAAACTGGCTGGATATTATAGCGGTTTCTGAATTCAACTCTGGGCAACTTCCGTTACTCCGCACCCTCAAAATCAATGATCCCATAACCTTCGATTTGAACAGTCCCACTGTTGCAACCCCTCCCTCGCCTACCTCCTTCAGGGGTTTCGCCAACTCGGAAGAATTTGTCTTTGCTTCCCAGACATTGTCCTTGTTGGGCCATTTTGTCTTTCCGAAGCTCACCACGTTCAAACTATGTTCAATCTCGGATAGCAAGTGTAATGCTCTGTACCTACTCGACTTCCTGAAAGCCTCACCCCTGTTGAAAACCGTCAAATTGAAAATCTCCGCAGAGGTCGTGCTGAGGGACGTCCCACAGGAAATGGTTGTCGTCCTTCCCAACGTCGAAACCTTCTCTCTGCACCTAGCTGAAGACCCCACGTCAGAGGTTTACAATATCGCAGCCCAAATATCTTGTCCCTTCTCCAGGGACACGTCGCTCATGCACAACGTGGATGACGACAACGTGGCTGGCAGCCTGGGTGTATTCCCCACCCCTGTTTTGTGGGACACGATCATTCACCAGTATATGGCAAGCCCGATTGAGGAAGTCACCCTCGAGATAAAAGGCCTCGAGGAGGAAGAAATCGAGAGTCTCCTTACCTTCCAGTCCTCCGATGCGACTATCTTCAGATTGGGCTTCAACGTTGACAGAACGGATGTAGACGAGGACAAGTTAGACATGAGCCTTGTTGAAATGGGCTGGAAGATTTTCTCTCAAGCCCTCATAACCATCCGGGATCATCCCCTACTTTCCAATGTCAAATGGTTCCACATCAAGTATAAAGCTGCAGTGGCGAATGACTACCTGACAGACGTGGCGCACAGAATTCGGGAGCTGTTTGAATCATTAGGGCCCTTGGACGAGTTGACCATCCGTGGCTGTGATCTGCGGGTTTTCCTTCCCCACTTCCTCGACTCTTTGTGGTCGGATTTGGAGAAACCTATTTTGTTCCCACAAACCAAGGAGCTCACAATCTTGCACCAATCGATGGAAGACGTAACGGAATGCGCGAATGCCATATTGGAACTTGCGAAGTTACAGCATGCGTTGGCTATACCCTTTGAACGTGTGACGATCCACATGGAGTGGATTCCTGAAGAGATAGAGGAGGAGTTGAGGCTGTGGGTTGGTGCATTGGATTTCCGAGGAGTAATTGGAATAAGATGATTTGTACAAGGCCCATATAGAGCACCATATGACTGGTTACCCACCAAGCTATTGATTCTGTTGTGGAAGCCATTTGTTGTGAGTTGTGTACGTGAATCTCACTCTCAAGCTTTCAGAATTTTATCCTGGGGGTGACCAATCAATTGGGGAAGATGCTTCTGGTGTATGCACGATGGGAAAATCCGACTCACCTACAAGAATGATCCAGGTGCCTACGTGCAGCGGATCATCGGTACACCATGACCATGTCAGTGAACTATGGCCTAGCCTTGGCTGATCTGCGAGGCGACATATTGAGTTCAATAGGGAACGCTGCCGCTTCATTTTCCAGATTTCTGCGTTCCGATCGAATCATGGCACGAAGATTTGTATGGTGGGAGAAGTGAGTAAGGCCATCGTTCTGGCGGGAATTCCGAGATCGACGACGATACCTAGCGTGGCCCTTTCGCGCGTTCGAGCAAAGTCTTTACATAACCTTCCACATTGAGAGCGACAACTCGGACAATAATTCGTCGCATCGATGGAACGTCCTGCGCCAGTAGCGGCATACAAAGCTAGCGCAGTGACGCTGCTTTTGGGAAAATAGATGGGCGGCGATGAGGGAAAAGATTTCTAGCGGGTTACGGTTTATGGGAATCAACGGGCTTCTCCGTTCGCGTATAGTCGCCGACGTGGCAGAGGCATGCAGATCAAGTTGAGAAACCTGGTCAGAGGTTCACCTACGGGGGTAGTCAACACATCTTCCACCAAAACATCAACGATCTTTTGCACACGACGGAGAATACGCAGTGCACTTCGGCCCCTCGCTGAGATTGAAGTGGAGCTGTGAAAGGGACAAATGCTTTCCAGGAGAATTCTGTGCGCTCGCCGAGAGGACGGGGGGTGTTGGAAATGCAGTCGATTCTGGTCGTTGAAGCTCACAGAGAGAGTAAGAAAGTTGATCGAGTGCGCAGGCACCCGTGAGTGTCGGCGGAGGTGGCTGTGCTAAATGGGTGCAGCTGCAGGTAAAAGCCTGCCACCCTGAGTGGTGGAGTTTCCCGAATGGCCCGGTTTCTTTCACGGCCAGCTTATAAGCCTCGTGCGCAAGGGCCACCTTGATCTTTCACGCTCTCCATCTCTCCAATGAACGCTCATACTTACCCTGGAAGGGGCCTATCTCTTTCGCAGCTCATCTTCGCTCTCAACGAAGAGTTGAAGCGTGTGGCATATTCTCCACTGTACGTTGCAAACGGCCATTTTAGATCCATCGAAGAGCGACACGCTGATTGCCTCTGCAGCTCGACTTTGGAGGAGGTCTCTCAACTCGACCAAGACGCCTCGCATGCGTTGGCAACAATTCGCGAGTGGAGGAACTCTTTCATTCCGGTCAACCGCATCCCGATCGATGTCCTTTCACTTATCCCCACCCACCTCCCTTGCCAGAAGGTCCATTTCCGTGTCGCGTCGGTGTGCCGTCATTGGCGCAGGGTCTTCCTCAAGCACGGCGCGTTATGGTCACAGTTATTCCTCAGAAAGGGCGAGGAGTATGTGTCCACCCTCCTCGAACGGGCGAAGGGATCCGCTTTGGATATCATTGCCCATCGTGATATTCCCAGCAGCACAATTGCACTGGTATCCCCTCGCGCTCAGCAAATCAGGAACCTCGATCTCGGATACGGCCCCTGGCAAGACATTATAACGTTCTCTGAATTCGATCTCTCCCTCCGCACCCTGAAAATATTTTCCCCCCTGCTCGGCAGATCGCACGGTCAACCCGACGTTGTGATCCCGCCTTCGTCTACCTTCTTCAGAAGTTCTGTCGGCTTGGAATCATTTGTCTTCCATTCCAGGAAACCTTCCTTGTTGGGCCATTTTGTCTTCCCGAACCTCACCACATTCGAACTATCGTCAGAGCCGCTGGTGGAGTATAGTGTCTCATACCTACTCGACTTTCTGAAAGCTTCGCCAATGTTGCAAACCGTCGATGTGAAGATTTCTGCGCCTGTCACGCTGTGGAATGTCCCCGAGGAAATGGTCGTCGTCCTTCCCAATGCCGAGACCTTCTCCCTGCGCGTAACCAATGACCCAGCGGCACAGGTATACAATATTGCAGCCCACATATCGTGTCCTCATGCGAGGTCCACGCTGCTCACGCACCAGATTTTCGAGGACCACATGAGTAACGGCCTGGTGCTATTCCCCACCCCTGTTTCGTGGGATACAATTGTTCCCCGGTACATGGCAAGTTCAATCGAAGAAGTCACGCTCGAGATCAAACGATATTCAATGGATGACCTCGAAAGTCTCCTCACCTTCCAGTCCCCCGACGCGACTATCTGTAGACTGGGTTTCAACGTTATCGAAACGGATGCCACCGCAGACGAGTTGACCATGCCCCGCGCAGAAATGGGGTGGGAGGTTCTTTGTCAAGCACTCACAACCATCCGGGATCATCCCCTACTATCCCATGTCAAACGACTCCGCATTGAATTCAAAGCCGCTGTACCGAACACCTACTACGAGATGCGTACCGCGCAAACGGTCCGGAAACTTTTCAGTTCATTGGGGCCCTTGGACGGGTTGACCATCAGCGGCTGCGATCTATGTGTCTTCCTTCCCCACTTCTTTGACGGTCCGTGGCTTAACGACTTGGAGAAGCCGATCGTGTTCCTGCACACCAAGGAGCTCACGATTTTGCACCCGCCGATGGAAGATAATGAGGTGGAATGCGCGAGTGCCGTCATGGGACTCGCGAAGTTACAGCATGCGCTGGCGATTCCCTTTGAACGGTTGACGGTCCGCATGGGGTGGTTTCCTGTGCAGATAGAGGAGGAGTTGAAGCGGTGGGTTGGCACAGTGGATTGCCGTGAGGAGGAGTACGTGGAAGAAGATGATATGTAGAAGGTCCGAAGAAGGTCCATATATGTACAGTACCATATGACGGGTTTCTCCTCGATGCTCTTGCTTGTTGTTGTAGTTGTGTACAGTACCCAATCCGAACCAGGATCGTTTTCCCTATTTTTCCGGCACCTTAGTATATCTGGAAGACGATCGAATCACCATCACTGTCGATGATCCTCAATGATCACAGTGCGACGCGTGTTTTGCCATGGACGCGACCGTCGCCGCCCTTCCCAACCTTACAGGTTCCAACGCCGCTTCTAACGACAGGGACGAACACGATCTCATCGGCGGGCCGTTCGCCGTCATCGAATCCGACCCCGGCGTGTTCACCACTCTCGTCCGTAGTCTCGGCGTGCAGAGTCTCCAAGTTGTCGAACTCTACGACATAGAACCATGGGCATCCGACCACCTCCATCCGATCCACGGCTTAGTCTTTTGTTTCTTGTGGAAGAAAGATAGCGATGGGCTGCCGAAGAAGGAATCATGCGGTCTGGAGGACGGAGAAGATGATTCGGCCAAGCTGTGGTTTGCGAATCAGTTGAGCGACGACGCTTGTGCATCGATGGCGATTTTGAACGTCCTTCTGAACGTCCAAGAGGTCGACATTGGAGAGAGGTTAAGGGTGTTCAGGAACGAGACGGAAAGGATGTCGTCCCCCGTACGTCGTGCACTCATCCCTTCGCTGACGGCCTACCTAAATCTCTCAGCTGTAGATGAAGGGTCTGGCTGTCTCAAATGCACATTTCATCAGACAAGCGCATAACGACCTTGCTCGGTATGCCAACACCGCACCCCGGTCCCTGTCTGTCTAATGTCCTAAATCTATCACAGACCCGCTGATATACGGGGAGCAACGAACGTACTGGCGATCAAAACGCTGGAGGATGCCGCGAAAGCAGAACGCTCAATGAACGCTCCTCCTGCCAAACGTCGAAAGCTCGCCGCCAAAAGGAAGAAATTCATGAACCCCGAAGCAACCGATGCGAACCAAGAAGAGGCCTACCACTTCATCGGTTACATACCATTCCGAGGTAAGGTCTGGGAATTAGACGGGTTGAAGTCCGGACCTGTCGAGGTTGGGGAGTTGCATTCGTCCCCTTCACCTTCAGGATCTGGTTCGACTGTTCACTCAAGTTGGATGGACATCGTCCGCCCCGTGTTGAGGATGAAGATGCGCAAATATGGTGGGGGTGACGAAGAGACCGGGAGCATCAGATTCAACCTGCTCGCGATCGTCGAGGACCAGTTTTGCAGGGCATCTGATCAACTTGAGCTCCTCAAGAGGGAACGAGACAAGCTGGAGACCCGGCTCAACAGTGTTTATCCGGGTGGGTGGGGAGATAAGGCTGGTTATTTCTCGTTCACCTCCGTCGGGAAACACTGTTAACGCGTAATATTTGACACTAGATCGACTCTACGTTGCTAAATAGTTCAAGGGATGTCTTCACGACCTCAGCTTCGTTTCAGAACCCCACCCCTCCGATTTTCGCACCAGACTTTGGTGCGCAGAGGATGGCGAGAGACCTCCAGATCATGAACATGTCGCCGGAGGAGCTGCTCAGCGCATGGAATCGGTGTATCGAAACCGCGCTTTCGGTCAAGACCACGGTCGAAGACGAGCTCGAAAAGCCTCGGCTGGCAAACGTAAGTGCCTTTTGACGACCCTTGGCATTATCGTTCACAATGGTCATTAGACGGAGAATATCAAGCGGACGTTCGACTACGAACCGTTCATCAAGGAATTTGTAAGGCGTTGCCAGATGGAGGGGAAGCTTGCTCCCTTGCTGAACAGGAGGAAACCGCGGGCCGGAGCACAGTGAGATCTCGAGCCGTGGTTTCCTTTGGCTAGCAGGATTCTATGCGGTGCCCCCGGATGGTGTGTACCCTTGTGTACCGTCTGAGCCGTTTTTGTTTGGTGTGTATTGGTCCTTACCAAAACCTTTGCAATACACAAGTACAAGAGTTTAAGTCGTGGTACTCCACCTCCTTACCCCCGCAGTTGAGCTCGAGCTGAGATGCGATCATACAATGCGGCAGTATGCCCACGATGAAGTCACATAACCTGGCAAGGTTGTCGGATGGTGGGAGCTTCATCGGTTGGCGAGGAACACAGGACGCTGCGGCTAGGTCAAACGGCAAGGCAATGCGAACAATGTGGACCCAGAAATTTGTTTGAGATGGATGGGATTGAGATGGCGCAGATTTCAACGAAACGAGAGAAGTACATGGGCGAGTCGGCGGTGTCCTAGAGACTACGAGAGAGGTTACATCTTTTCAATTGAACACTCATTTATTAGGTAGTCCCGTCCGATGTTCTTCCAGTTCCTGAAGAAGTCCTTTGAGTGTTTCTCGTACCTCAGGTTTTTACTCCAAACCGGGGCAGAATAAGGTCGGGCCGTGCCGTCCTTAATCCCCTGAAGACGTTTCTGGAACCACCGTTCACAGAGCGGGGTCCAACACCCAACATTGAGGTTACTTGCTTCCCAGATCGAAACCTTGGGCCACCACGACATGCCCCTCTTCTGGTCGCCATTGCCTGTTCTGGAATGAGCGAAGTACGGTTCGTGAGAAGAGAATTCACCAACCGGTCGGTACCTCGTACCCCCCAACGAGGTAGAACCACTCGCCCTCGTGCAGCTTATGATACCATAAAGACTTTCCCCTCACAATCACGGAGGAGCCCTGGTCGGGATGGGCGTCGCGAAAGGTGTCGAGGGATCCCTCAATCCCGAGCACCTCGCGAGCAATTCTCGAGGCAATGCCCCCGCGGGAAAATGCCGCAGCTGCAATGTGTGGACGTTCGTGGAACAACGTCCTGACCCTCAACATGTAGGCCCGGAAGTCTTCTTGGTCTGGCTCCCAGGCTGCGTCTCGAAAGGGAATTGCGGGAATGTTGGAGCTCGGTGGGACCAAGGGCCAAGTCCTTGGGTATAAGAGCGTGAACCGAGACCCGCTGAGCAAGAGGTAATTCAATTGGGCCTCGAGCTTCAGTGCGGTCCCAGCTCGTGCAACCTCAAGGATGGTCAAAGGATCGTGGACCACCAGCATCCGGGAGTTGCTGTCAGTGCTAGTGAATGTGAATAGCACGTCTTCAGAAAGTTCGGGGAATTCCGAGAAGGCCACGGTGTGGTGTATCGACTGTTTGTAGCTCTGTTGGAACATCTTTTCGGGCGGTGAGGTTTTGCTGAGGTCGCAGTGGTCGTTGGGAATCTGTCCGGAGAGAGTGCTGGAAATAAAATGATTGAGGTGTTTTACATCTTCTCCGGAATCTTCTGGTACCAAACCAACGGTGCGATACGAGGATTGCGCCGAGAGGGGAATGATGGTCAGATTGGGGGTAGCGGCGGGACCGATATCGATTGAGAGATATCCATATCGACGGTACAAAAACTCCAGCGGTAAAGGGTTGGTCTTGGGGAGGGTGGCGGGCATCAGCGAAGTCATAGGTACTCCAGAGATCGTTGGCAACGTTGAAGTCGCGACACATGCGCCCGGGACGTGGTACTGGTGGACGTCGTCTGGTACGATCAGAGCATCCGAGCGCCCAACTTGGCCGCAATCGCACGAGAATCGGCGTGCTCGATGCTTCGTCTTCCTTGAGGCTTAGGCCGGAATATGAGTAAAGGTTCGTGAGTTGCTGAGGTTCCGTGCAAAGTGGAGAGATGAGTTTGAGCGGGAGCACTAGGATGCGATAGAAGTATACATATAACTAAAGCCTCTCTGTAGTAAGCCTCGTCGGGAAATCCCGAGGGAAGTTCACCTTGCGTCAGCCCAATGGAAACACACGATTACCCCGGAAGGGGCCTGTCGCTCTCGCAGCTCATCTTCGCCCTCAATGAAGAGCTGAAGCGCTTTGCATACTCACCGATGTATGTTGAAACAATGACATCCAAGGACAATATCCTGATTACACCCTGCAGCTCCACTTTGGACGCGGCCTCCCAACTCGAGCGGGATGCCACAACTGCGTTGGCAAATATTCGCGAGTGGAGAACCTCTTTCGTTCACTTCAACCGCATCCCGGCGGATATCCTTTCCCTCATCGCCACCAACCTCTCCTCCCAGGTGGACCGTTTCCATGCCGCTTCCGTTTCTCGTCGTTGGCGTGGAGTCCTTCTCAATCATGGAACGCTATGGTCATAGCTGTTCCTCAGAAAGGGCGAGGCGTACGCGTCAACCCTCCTCGAACGCGCAAAAGGATCCGCACTGGACGTATTCATTCATCGCGATGTTCCTCTTGGCACTACAACATTGATTCATCCTCACGCTCAGCAAATCAGGTACCTCGAATTCAGCGGAAACCGCTGGCAGGACGTGGAAACATTCTCTGAAGCCAACTCGAGGCAACTCCCGCTCCTCCGCACCCTCACGATCAATAATTCCAATTTCTCCAATTTGCGAAACCACCTAGACATCGTGACCGCTCCCTCACCTCCCCTCTTCAGAAGTTCTATCGATCTGGAAGAATTTGACATTCGTTTGGGGATGCTTTCCTTATTGAGCTGTTTCCTCTTTCCGAACCTCCCACGTTCAAACTATCATCAGGCCCGGAAAACCAATGTACTGCTTCACACCTACTCAACTTTCTGAGAGCATCACCCACGTTGCAAACGGTCGATGTGCACATTTTTGTCACAGTCGAGCTGAGGAGCGTTCCGCAGGAAACAATCGTCGTCCTCCCCAATGTCAAGACCTCCTCACTGCACGTAGCCGATAGCTATGCGAAGCGCATCTACGACGTTGCAGCTTGCATATCGTGCCCTGTCGCTAGGTCCACGTCGCTGACGCACGATACGTATGAATGCCACATGAATCCAGACATGGAGGTATTCACCACCCCTGTTTTGTGGAATACAATCCTCCACCAGTATACGGCGAGCCCAATTGAGAGAGTCAAACTCGAGATAAAATACTCCGAGGACGAGGATATCACCTGTTTTCTCACCTTCCGCTCCTCCGACGCGACCTTCGTTTATTCGAACTTCAAACTTACCAGCATGGGTATGGACGACGCCGATTTACCCATGCCTCATGAGGAGATGGCGTGGAAGGTTTTCACTCAGGCCCTCAAGATCATCCAGTACCGCCACCTGCTGTCCCACGTCAAGCGACTCCACATCGAAAATAGAGTCGCCATGTCGGATGCCCCCGAGATGCTACGTGCGGCGGAACAGGTTCCGATACTGTTCAACTTATTGGGGCCCTTGGACGAGTTGACCATCCACGGCTGCGATTTACATACATTCATCAACGCCTTCCTGGACCGTCCGAGGCTTGGCAACTCGAAACCCATCGTATTCCCGCATATCGAGACGCTCGTGATCTTAAACCCATCGATGGAAATCGATGAGACGGAGTGCCTAAAGGCGATTGTGGAACTCGCATAGTCGCAGCATTTGCTGGGGATACCCTTCGGGTATGTTCGAGTCCGCATGCGGAAGATTCCTGCAGGGATGGCAGAGGAGTTGAGTCAGTGGGTCAATGCAGTGGATTGCGATGAGGAAGACGATATGTAAAATGACCACATTGTGTACCAGGTAACTTCGATGTTGCTCAGAGATGATTTAGAGGTCTCGATACGGTTTTACTCTCTGTACCGCCCTACCATGTGCTTGTAATGAAGATTGCACAAAGAAAAACCCTAGGGTTCGATAGCTCGTGCTTAAACATCAGGAGATGCTGAATCACAAGTCCACAGCACGGAAAACCGTGAACACCGCTTACATCGCCGACCACAGGTGCAGACCCCCCAAGTGAATAAAGCCAAACGAATCTTTGTTTCGGTTGACATCCCCTCGCTTATGTTAGCTACTTGGTGCTCGTCTACCACCTGAGAGGTAGGGTACGGAAAAACCACGACCCTGGCTGCCACCTGACAAGACGACGGAGAGCCTGGGGAGCTGGGTCCACGAGAATGATGCAGGAGGCCCTGTCATTCTGGGGGTTGAGGTAGGGTGAGCAAGTCAGGACATCGAGGAGATATAACATAAGCTCTGGCGTGCGCAGGTCCGGCCCTGCATTAACAGATGTTGAGGGGCATGAGGGAGGAGGAATGATAACCGATGTTCGCAGCCAGGGCGCTGGTGCAAATGGGAATTGTGAGCACCAGCAACGTCGTGCATCGGCACTAAGCCTTGAGAGTGACAGCAAATTGAGAGGTTGCCGTGAGCCTCAGTTTAACTTTTGCTCCGAGGGCTGGAACAGTGGAACTTGAAGTTGAAGGCTCTTGACTCCGGAGCACGTGCTTGCGCGCCACACCCAAGCTACTTAGTCTAGGTCACCAAAGCGTCCCAAATCCCTCAGGCTCAGCTCCAACCCCGCATAGCACGTATGCCGGGCAAGATTACGGAGAGGACGACCCGAGATACCGGACGCTGAAGTAGTTGAACAAAAAACCAAGCGAAGGCCTGCTAAGGATAGGGAAGGAAACGTGAAGTCAAGAACCAATTGTCCCACTGAGGACGACAAGCAAACCGACAATAGGGAGTCTGGGGGCTATCACCTGCTTGCAGACAAGAACAAGGGTCACTCACGACTCCCGGCTAGGGTCAGACGCTCTTGCATCTACCATAGTCGCAACAAAAGGCGCATGGCTGAGAGCGTCCAAAACATCATGTGAGGTGGGATTGAGTAAAACTAGTGTCGCTGCCGTGTTGTAAGGAGGCAGGGTTGTGATAGCGAGATCTTGGGTGAAAAGATGCGGATCGAAGTCGTCGATCAATTTTCTCGTCCCTCGATCACAGAGTCGACAGGCGTACCCTGAGCAACGAGAAAGACGTAGTTCGAGATATCTATAATATACAGGAAGAGTGCTACAACGAATAGAAAATGACCGCCGAGTTGCCAGTACTATACTACTCACGTCGAACCTGGTAGGTACGCCGAAAAAGAACTAGATGAATCTAAACCGAAGATACTAGAGGAACCGGCCACAACAGCAAGATGAACCGGAGGAGGATTCCATGTGTGAGTCACAGAAGAAAGGTGATCATGCAGTCCACAGGCAGTCGGTCGACTTGAGCTCATCTCGCTCCAACACAACTGCGCCAATCCCCAAAGGGTGTCAGAGAAGCCCAAATATTGGGCACGAGAAGGTTTCTCTGGGTGTACCCCTCTTAGTATAGCTATAGCTGGAATCGGCGTGACAGCATATACGTGATGGAACGGTCGCAGACCGGTCAAGACCTAGGACGCGTAAGCGAGCGACCACCCTGCTTATGCAACTGACTAACCTCGTATATCACCAATCCGAGCGCATAGCAGTTGGACTCGCAGGTCGGACGACCATTGGAACCGAAACTGCTCGGGTCCAACAGCTCTGGGCTCATCTGACAACCCGTCCCACCAAATGAACCACCAATTTCAGATAAAAATGTCATAATTACATCGGTCATCGTCATCAGACCGAAATCCGCAACGCGAGCGGAACCCATGTCGTCAACTAAAATGTTTGCCTGCCTCACTTGTCCATAAGGAGTAAGAGCACCAGAAGGTTATTGGACACACCCCTTTGAGATCTGCATGGACAATCCTGAGGTCGTGAAGGTATGCCACTCCGGACATGACCTCAGAAAGCTCAAGGTTCCTGATAAGGAAGAGGAAAATTGTGAGAGAATAAGAAGGGGACTCACCAACTTTAAATGGTTTGCTGCGGGATTGGACATTGTGTACTGCATGATGTTTCCGTTGCGCATCCACTCAGTCAAGATGTGGAAGCAGTGTGATTTGGCGGAGATGGAAACCCCTAGCAGGGGTGAGACGTTCAGATGGGATAGATGTTTCCAAGCAATAATCTCCCGGCACAACCGCTGGGGCAAAACTGAGCAATGGTGACTCCCGGCATTGATTGGAAATACCTTGAAAATCCTATCTGGGTCTGCTTTGTTCATCCTGAGATGTTTAATAGCTACGGTGCGTCCCTGGTACTCCCCATCGCTCACGTCTGCAAATCCCCCATGGTATTGGATGTCCCCAACGCGTATATGCTCCTCCTGCAGGACATATGATGAAGGTATGATCCTGCGTGCCTCGCAGATCTTGTGAATGAGCCGCAAGCTCCTCTGCCGGAGCTTTGTATCAAGACCTGACTGCATAAGGACCTGTATTTGGCAGGATGAGTTGTTTGTCCGACGGTCATGGGGAGCACAATAGACTCACTTGGTTGAGGAAATCAATAAATTCCTGTGCCTCCCTTCCCCGGAAGCTTCTCGCGAGGGCGATCTTGGATAGGCAGGTTAGCAAGGACTGGACTTCGGAGAGGCATTCGCGTGAAGTGATCTCCACCGAACGGAGGTTAGACCAGAACCGAGTGTCTAGAGAATGTCAACTAGTAGTCAGCATCCACTGTGGGAGAGCAACGACCCGCTTTGCGAGTCGCGTCCGCCGTGAAGTAGGCCGGGTGTGCAAGTGACTACAACCATACACCCACGGATCACTATGGGACAGACGGCGGTCGCTCATGATGACGCAACAAAAGAAGACTTTTTGATGTCATCCGTCGTCCGAGGGCTCCGTTCGATGTCCATCCCTCCCGTCTCTGCTTCAACACGTCTCTCGTTCCGCTCTAATCTACTGCTTGAGGAGGAAATACCACTTCCCCCATGGTCTACCTTTCAACTTGTTTTTTTAATTATAACGCAGAATTATAACACGGATAATGAAAATCATGGCAATTTTTTGTGGTTCGTTTTTGGGGGTCGTTGCCAACCTTTGCTTCAGATGGCTGCGCCTGTGCTCATGAGCACATACTCACCTTCACGAAGAGACACAAAGGTGAAGATCTTGAATTTCAATCAGAATCATACTCACCGTGCCAAATGTGACTCCAGCCATCAATAGGTCACCTGTTCATCAACGAGAAACAGGCGTCGGCTATCGAGAAACTTTACAAAGAGTCCATGACCGTCTACCACGAGTTCACAGCAAGCCCAGAATCACAGCAACACGCAGAAAAATTCCTCAAGCTCCATGCTTTGACAACTGATACACTTGCCAACCTTGAGAGTCGTTGGACTTCAGTGCGGACCAATTCTTGGGCGAAAAAATGCAGGAAATTATATCAATGGTAAGAGCCAACAGTGTTGTTTGCAGCATCCCTATTTGACGTGGCTGCTGGCAGTTCGTGTGGTTACAGCACCGAGGCGAGACAGAAGCGATCGTCTTCGCAGTCAAAGGATCAGTGGTCACGCCAGGCACCATACGATTTCACTGGGTGCTGGGCGCATGCAGATATTACATACGACAAATCTAGTCTCAATGTCTTGAGGATAATCGGCTACTTCGAACACAATGACGAGTGCCAGAATGCGACGCTCGTCAGGTATCCATCAATCCCCCTCCATGAACACGTCTATGAGGTTGCCCTTGAGCAACTATCCCAGGGCGCCAGGTACGTCCCTAAGATACTGTCGTTGTTCCCTGCTGCCTAACATCTTCATCAGCATCACCGCTATTCAGGCCGAGAACGTTTGGCGGGTCGAGCATGGACGGTACCGGGATATTAGCGAACGTTCAAACCACCGCTACGCACTTCTTCGTTCGGACTTCAGCCGCTTGTACCGCCATTACTACCGTTTGCAAGGTATCAATGTCGATGTCAAGCCTGAAGCAAATGTCAACAATTGGATGAAAGGCACGAGCCCGACCTTCAACCCAACGATTGCAGAGGCCGTCTTCCACTATGCTCCCCGGGTGGAAGCAGGTGAACGGTTCGAGTTATGTATATCGACACCCGAGATGCGGTCTGCCGCGGTCCAATTCGTCCACAAAAGGCAGCTCATCCTCGATGGAACGTTCGGTTTAAGTGCCTCTAGGCTCCTCGTATGGATCGCGATGGGAGTAAACGAGGGGAACCATGGTGTTCCTGTTGCAATATTTCTGTTTTCGGCTCCCTCTGGTGCAAAGGCGACGCATGCCGGTTACGACACCGCGATTCTCACGAAACTTCTCAGCAAGTGGAAAGGTTCATTCGCGCCAGGTAAACTGGAGCCCACAGTTGCAACCACAGACACGGATACCAAGGAACGAGGTGTCTTGATCAGTGTCTGGCCGGAAATCACCCTCCTTCTATGTCGGTTTCACCTGCGGCAGTGTTGGACCAATAAGCGGAACAACCTCTTCGGCGCAAAGAATGAGACTAGTTTTTTCAAGGAAAAGGCTCTTGGCTGTGTCCGTAGTCTGGATACATTGTATGTCACAAACGCGTGACTTAGTAGCCAAGATCTCACAAATAATTCAAGACATTGGTCTCATTCGCAGTAATAATGATACAAAGGTGACTAAAAGGAACTACAAACTTAGACAAGAACAAACGGGTCGACATCACATGAACAGTTCTGAGGAAGGGGGCAACGATGAGCGAAGTGGTGAGGGTTGTGAATACTTTCAGGACAGTAAGACCACTCTCGCGTCACCGGATCCTGCCAGCACTCCCTACACCCCAACACGTCATGAGATAAACTATCATACATCTCTCGCCGCACGTCCAACAAGGCCTCGCTCACTAATGCGAACCCATAGCGGTCTTGGAGACCCGCCACCTCCACCTTCAACTTCATCCTCACCTGCCGTGACTTGTCGGAGGGACAACAACGTTGACCAGAACGAGTCATCGGACTCTTGCGGGCCTTCTTCCTCTGGGACCTCTCCACCATCTGGCGAACTGGGGCAGGACTCCAGGGAGAGGATGGAGGGAGAGGAACGCCCTGATCCTGGCGGTGGCGAAGGGACGACTGGGGACTTGCAAGGGGGGTCGGTGCAATAAGCCCCGTGACATTGGTGTCCGAAATATCGGAAGAGAGATGCCTGGAAAGGTCCCCAATGTTCCAAAGCAAAGTGAGAGAAGTCATCATTTAAGCTGTTCATGATGACGTACATGAGGTCCACCCGCTTCTCCAATTTCGCGATCCTATCCTCCCTATCCCTCTCCATGACGTCCAATAACTGAACGGCTCCAGGGTGTAGAGCCCGGACCACAGGCCCAGAAAGTCTGGGATCTTCGTAACCAGCCTGTTCCCAGAACTCGGCAGGAGCGTTATGGGCGGAAAGGAAGTCGACGGCGACCTGATTGTCGTGGGCGATGTTGGCGGGAGTGTCATACAAGTGTTGCTCCACGTTGTAGGGAGCATCCGTCTCAAAGGACGGAGTGAAGGGAGTGGCGGCAGCGTTGAGGACGACATTGGCGGCAGCGAAAGTAGACATAGTAGCAGAGGATGAGAGAAGATAGTACTGGTGTTTGGTGGGAGTGGAAAAGAGACGATGAGGGAAACGATCATTAATCCCCCTGACTTAAATACATCCTGACTCAAGGAAAACCAGAAAGGGAAAACAAAAACCCATTATCCATTAACGTCCCCATTAGCGCAAACGAACCCTCAACCCCAATCGAGATCCCATCAATCCAGAGAAATCCCCATCACGCTTCTATTGCTACCACGAAACACGAGAAATCCCTGAATGCTTCCATTGACCCGCGCCCCTATTGTTCCTGTATGAGTAATTATTATTGGTCGTCCTAAGTCCCCTCATTCTGACTCATCTACCCTACCCTAAACTACGCACAGACCATGTTGACTCTTGTTTGACTCGTTGTAAAATAATGACTCCTGTAGAGGATTGGGTATATAAGGGAGAGCGTCCGCTCCTTCTTTTCCCCATTCTCAATCTCTTCTGTACCTCTCTACCCACAACTCGAATATAAAAGTAAGCTGGGGAATTCTCCTCACGCCTTACCTTTTCTAACTCATCTCAGCAGGAGTCCTCCTGCTAGTGTATGTTCAGCGCTCCCAATCCTTTCCCCTCTACAAGTCCAGTCCAACGACCAGTCGTTCCTGACGCCAGGAGATCTATCTGGGAGTATAAACTCATCAGGAGTCTTCAAGTAAACCGAACCGCCGGTTTACTCACCCATTTTCCTTACTATCGACCCTTTGCAGCTCTCGACGCCGGAGTCACAACTCCCCCATTTCTCCTAGGAGCAGATCATCAATTCCTTTGGAATTCGGATCTCACTGAGAGCGTCCTTGCGACCGTCTACTTCAGTATCAGCCCGGCCTTCTATTTTCCTTCTCCGCGAGTCCATCTTACCACTAACATCCATACCCATTCCCCCGCTATCATTGTCCTTTGGTGGGAAGTCCCAACTGAATTACCTTATTCGGTTATAGAATACCTCGTCAACTTCGAACGTCTTAGCGACCAAGACTTCGAACCCTTTGTGCAGCAACTCAATCAGTTCTGCCAGGACTACCACTCACCCATTCACCCTTATCAGACAGAGTCACCCCTCTCTCTGGATATTCCTCCTCCCCTCGTCTCTACACCCGGAACCCCCTTTAAAACCAGACCCGACACTCCTCACCCTTCCGCTAATCCTCTAGCGCCCCACAAACAGTAAGCAGGCCTACAACCCTGACATTGTACGTCTATTTTATATTTCATTTATCGGAGAACTGCTGCTGAATGACATGCTACATAGCCTCCTGTCATGCACGACTCGTGACGCCGCCCTGAAGGAGCTTCGTTCCGAATGCAAGAAGTTTGAGGATATGTTGACTGACCCCAAGAGTGAGAGTAGTGGGCGAGCTGGCCTCAAGTACATCGACTACCTTATGGCAACTTGGATGCCACAATCGCTCTGGAACAGCTGGTCAGAGGAGGGAAGGAGCCGTGCAGCAGAGGTCCTGGGCGTCAACATTGGTGATGTTCTCCCGACAACGAACCACCTCGAATCATTCAACGGAGTCCTCAAGCGAAAACACATAAGCCAATGGCAACGGTCGGGACGAAAACTCCGCTTTGACGTCCTTGTGTTTCGCCTCATCCTGTACATCATGCCCAACATCTATGCACAGTTCCGCCTCAATCACTCATTCGAGACATGGAAGAAGGAACGGTTCGCGAATGTTGCGGGTGTCCATGGACTTTCGCGACAGCTTCGTGCGGCAGAGAGGACCACCCAGGTTTCGCCCGTTGCCATTGCGTGGTATTCTCCCGACCCCATCCGGGACGGCTTTTCGAAGGACATCATTCGCTTGCGCCTCATCACGCCAATCCCAAGTATGAAGCCATTCGAATTATGGGCGACTTGTGCCTCTACAAGTGCCAATGTCAGTGATCCAGGCCACCTTCGCTATTGGCTGACTGCACACCCATCTGGTCATGCCACATGTACCTGCGCTGACTGGTTGAACCGAGGTGGAGCCTGCAAGCACCTTCGAGCCTTTTGTGACCTGATTACTTTATGGGCGAAAGGCGGTCAAATTACACACGAGTTCTACTTTCCTGGTAGCGAGTCAGATGCCTGCCATGTATTGGAAAAGAATAAGCGTTGGTACGGGCATTACTACGACCACTCTGTAACAGCACCTGCCAGCCGAGATACTTTGTCCGCGACCTGCCCACCAACCCTCCATAAATCATCAACACACATACCACTCCCCCCTCCGAATCATCCTGACATTTCACTCATCCCAACAATCGACCAAGAGGCTGAGCTTGAGGAGAGTGTCACTGCACTCGAGGACCCAGAAATTCCCGAGTTGACCCCGGCCGTCGAATCAGATACAACGCTCAAGGATAACCGCAATGCGATTGAGATTCAAAACCAACAACGCCTTGATCACTTCATCAAGAATTCCCTCCCAAACCTCTACGGAATCTCAAATCTTCTTCAAGATTTCAGACCGAAGGTTATGGACGTTGAATTTTCAGGTCTCATCTCCATGCTTTCTCATCAACTCGAGTCGATGACATTCACATCGGGTCCACCTCCAAGTACCATGGTGCCAGATGCCGGTCATCAGCGTGCTACTCAGACTCTTGATCCACCAAAATCCCGGATGTGTACCCCCTCGCCTCCCCGAACGCCCACAAAACGGTTTGCTCTCTTGCCTCCCTCCCCCGAAACTAAAAAAAGTACAAAGCGTATCAAGTCATATAGTACTCTTTAACTTAGAATGAAATTGACCCCTCCTTCGATGTGCCGTGTCTTCTTAAACTGAAACATCACTCGGGCACTAAATTTTGTTCAAAACATAATGGTGATATATTTGTCAAGACACGTCAACAGGTGTGGTAAGATCTACTTCATGAGTATAAACTCCAGGTCATCATCTAGCTCAGAGTTGTCATCAACTTCGATGACACACTGAGAATGCGGGATACGGCTGACACGGTTGCACTTCGGGCAGATCACGAACAACGCGTCAAATTCGCCACGAGAAATTCCCATGCGGCTGAACAGCTTGGAGATCAGGTCAAACTGATTGACAACGGGGATGACTCCAGATGCACGCGCTTCCCAGCTTGGGATTCTAGTTTTGCGCTTCTTCCCGGATGACTGGGGCAATGCAATCGCTAGTGAAAAATAAAGTTAGTAGCTGTTCCATGTTATTAAGGTTGGCATCCTTACCATCGTCCTCAACGCTAAGAAGGGTTTGGCGGGTCTCTGCATTGTTGTACATTTCTTGAATATTTACTGTACGTATGTTGTCAGTGAACATTCTGAAATTTGAAAAGGACGAAATATACCATAATAAGGGCACTCAGACTCGGGGCAAACGAGGCTCATCTGACTGTAGGCTGGGGAAGATATTTTTCTCGGGACATAGAGGGCCACAACTCGTTCTTGATCCCGGATGGAACAGAAGCAATTGGGATTAGTATCCCAGCCATTGCTCTCGACATGATCTATCAGCTTTGCCGGGGGGACCGGTTCTCCATCACTGTTGCGAGGGCTGTTGTCGGGAATCAGTAAAGATTGTAATGGAGACCATCAAGAGCTTACTAGGGAATCGGAACAAGTTTTCCTTGGCAATGGCGGGACTTGTAGACGAATGTGACGAGAGTTTTGGCCTCTCGCAGGGCAATCCTGAATGGGACGAAAATTTTGTCATCTCGCAACGGCTGTCTTGCACCGAACTGAACCGGGTTCAGCGGACAACGAGAGGCTGTGCGGCTTGGGGTCCTGGGGGATACCGGGTTGGAACGAAACGTTGGCGTGGGTGTGTCGGGGGCAAGTGAGACCTGGCGAGAGGAAGACATGGCGACACAGGTGCACTGCCATATGTCTTTTCTTTTATCCATCATTGTCATGAATTCTCTGCGTTATATTTAAAAAAAACTAAGTTAAAAGGTAAGGGTGAGGGAAGTGGTATTTCCCCCTCAAACGAGCAGAATCAGACACGTGTTGAAGCAGAGACGGGAGGGAGGGACATCGCGCGGAGCCCTCGGACGACGGATGACATCAAAAAGTCTTCTTTTAGTGCGTCATCATGGGCGACCGCCGTCTGTCCATCACTATGCAGGATTGCAACAAGTTCAACCAGTGCCAGCACTGTCCTGACTTACCAACTCTGTGGTAGCGAGCCCCATTCGATTGGCTCTCGATAATTCCTGTGATCCTCGTCCTCTTGACAGATGCTAGAATGCGAACCGCGATGAGAGACGTGACAGGACGAGGTTGAAGTACATTTGCTGACGGTATGAGCTGGCCGGGTTGAGAGTTCTGCCATCACCAGTGGCCCATTTGTATCCTAGGAATGTTCATGAGCAGTGAAAGTTTGCGAGGTGGGACGCAAACCTGAACGCCTCGGCTCTTTCCGTACTGGTGATGGTGTCTGTCAATGTGTGCGCTGATTGTAATATTCCAGAAACTCTCAGTTTATACCACAAACTAGATAAACCACAAACCTTCTTTCGGTTTGAACGGCGCATACGAACTTTCCCTTCGTAGCGATGTCGGACCCCTGGATTAATCATGATTTATTTACGATTTTTCGCACAATTAATAGTGTACTTACAGCCCAAGCAAGAATAGTTTATGGATAATTGTTTATTCATTTGATAAGATAAGGACAATAGATAAGATAAGAGATAAGATAAACCTGGAAAATCATGGAAAATCATGGAATTCCTTGGAGCCTACTGGAGAACACTGGAACATATTAGAAGGTAATGGAACATTCTAGAAGGTGATGGAATGTCACAGATGTGACCACTGGTCACCCAAAGGAACAAGACGGAATGCCATGGAACATGATGGAATGTTATGGAATAATGTGGAATGCGTTGGAATGTTCTGGGACATTCTCCTGTAAATTAGTATATATAGACCTCAACCACACTTCTAAGGGAAAAAGCAGTTCACCCCACCAGGACAGCAGCTCACCCACTACTCAGGGAGAATCACCAACAGCTCAGTCTTCACCTAGACTGAGGCTCTCTTTGCTAGTTTTCCCCCACAACTTTTTATCTACCCCCTACCCCTTAGGACTGATTGGTTGAGTGATTTTGAGTAATCACATACCACTTTCAGCCTCATCCTCTGTGTGAAGAAGCACTAAGTCAGAAGTACTGATCAAGCCTAGCACACTTGTGACGTTGGAGTTTTTGGTGTCTGTATTGCTGAAGTCTGATACTTTAGGCAGATAGCCCTCCACTTCAGAAGAGTGTTTGTCTAGGTAACAGCCAGATTTAGCAGGTACCACAAAGGTCTCTGACATATTCTACGACATATCATTTTATCCCAAGTTTATTTGAAGTTATATTTGTTTGACGCACTAGGCGTCATCTGTAGCAAGTTTAAGGTATCTGACATACCTCTATAAGCTCTATGACATATCTTGTCACTTTTACGACATATTAAGCACAGCCTCAGGTGTAAGCGTACACCTTCCTTATTTGGTTTAGCTTCACGACACAGCCTCAACACAGCTTTAGGTACAGCCTAAGGACAGGACTATTACACAGCCTCAAGCACAGCCTCAAGGCCCATCTTTGAGTCAGGAACTCCATTCCTATCAGAACATAGATTCCCACGGTGAAGTTAGGTGTCTAATCAGAGTGTACAGAGCCCCTGAGTGATAACATTACTGATTCCCTAGAATAATTACTGAGGGACATACTACTAGTAGATCTCCAGCGAACTCATCAGGACCAAGAGCCGGAAAGAGGAACCCCGCTCTACCCTGTGGAGTTGTTAGTCGAGTTCATTGACTAATCAACCAGCCTGCTTGGTTTCTATACTCTAGTCTCTAAGCAAACCAAAGGGTGTTATGTGATGATTTCGCCGTTTACCCCCTTTTATTCCCCTTTATTTAACGCCTCATCACCACTAAGTCAGTTGGTGCCCTGCCCTAAACACGGCGGTAAACTGTTTATTATGCAATATGCCCTATGCTTAACGATTCAAAGTCCAATACGTGGAACGTGCTACTAGTCAAGATACCCCAGAAGACCCGAGGTATAATACGTGAACATGTACCGGCGGACCTTCATATGAAGATTCCCCCTACCTGGCCCTCCGTTGCCCCTGGACGATTAGTAGATATTCAGGCTACCGATAACAAGGGATGTATTAATAAGCGTCGCGCGCTGACCTCTCGCAGAAGTCAACCGGCTTATTAATCTGACCCTTGGATTGGACTTATGAAAACCATTATGCTTTACGACTCATGGATCACGCGCAATAGACAAGAAAGGAGATTCATTGGAAGCCAACAGTACAAAAGAGTTATCTAATCAATATCTCTGCGGATCCATTGTACTACTTCCAATGCCGATCTCACCAACTCCTCATTCAACCAGTTCTGCTCCCGGATCTCGTTTGGGTCCACGTCCGACAAGTCATCGTAATCTGGAAGCTCCGTATCAGAGTTTGGTTCACTATCGGGAACGAACTCGGCGTACGGATCATACTCCAGAGCAGGCCATTGACGGCGACTACCCCAAGGAGTAGAAACGAACTCAGGACGAGGAGTGTCCCTACGGACGACTCCTACGTTCTGGTAGAATTCGTCGCTCCCAATCTCGATGACCTCATCATCAATGGGAACCAACCTGTTCTCATGACGGACCAACAAACGAGCGGGCGGCGACTCAGCCCGGTTAGGGACTATCGGCGACCCGGCCCGATACGGAACCTCCAGCTCCTCTTCTTCGACTTGGACCTCCGGCTCGTTGCACTTCCTCTGGAGATCCCGGACTTCTCCGGTCAACTCGGAGACACGACGAGTAAGGCGGACCTAAAAGGAACAGGGTTAGAAGACGACAATTGTCTTCGATCCCAGTCCCCGTACCTTATCGTCTTCCAATTCTCCGGTCTTCGCAACAAGACTCCGAACCAAGTCCTTCAAGGTGATCACTTCTCCCTAAAAGAAAGTTTGAGTTAGAAAGGTCAATTACTCCGGACCCAAACTTTCTTACCTTCAACCTATCGATCGCCATACCCTGCTGCTCCTGTTCATCTTCAATCTTCAAAATGCCTTCATGGCATCCAAGGAACTCCTTCTCCAACTTCTCGATCTCTTCGCGACGACCATCAACTCGCTCATTGACATGAGCATCTCATCCATCAACATGGACCCAACGTTACCCGTATGGATAACGCTGGCCTCCAACACTGAGTTGAAGGTCTCGTTGGTCTCAGTGACGAACTCGACACCCCTATTAAGGAGTTCGGTCGCATAAGGGTTTGTCTCGATGCGCGCCAACTTGCGCCGAGACACCCTACGAGAAGCCTGGATGAAATCCCTAAATCCTAAAGCGGAACGTCAGCAGACATGCTAAATATGTCAACCGGCATCCCGAACCTAAGTCAGTAAAACCCTCATTAGGGTCGGCGGTGGCGGTCCGGTCCATGACGTTTCCCAAAGTGGGATAAGGGCGGGAAGCATCCCGACGAGCATGAGAGAAGTGGTCGATATTGAAGTTGTTCTCCTGGACAGGAGAGTAGGAGGAAGAACGACGAGTGGGAACACGAGTTTGAGCACGAGGCATATTGTCAGGCCGACGCGACCTCTACAGTTCAAATCACACTCAGGGGTCAAACACACAGTTATAACCCTGTTGCAAACCCAGGGATATCGGAAGTCTCTTCACAGACTAGATTGGATAAGAGGAGAAAGAAGGAGACAAGGGTCTTCAGGCACTCTTGCTCTAAGCACACAGCAGTAGAGGTCACGGAGAGTCTGATGATAACAAATCTAAGGAGTACAGGCTAAACTACTCTGAGTATATATACTACTTAGATTTGTGATGTGACCGTCACATGTAACTATACTATGGATACAAACACAGACAAACATGGTCCGTGCACAGCACTGCATGGTCTGTGCGTTACGTGGTGACTAATGCTACAAATTATCAGCTGATAAACGAAAGTGTGGCGGCCAGTAGCAATTTGAGAGCATTACAAAGCAGTTACAAAACATGACGTAGCCTGGGAATGTTCGGAAGGAATGTGGGTATGACTGACTAACAGCCAATGGCAAAAGGGGAGCATATGACTAAAGATAGGGGCATATGATGTCATGTGGGTCATGCGCAGTAAACAATAGAAAGGATGACTCAACTCCTGAGTCGTGGAAGGGGCGTGGCATTTGGTATATAACCAAAGGGGGTTGGATGACTGGGTCTCTCAACAAACCTCCCTTTGTTACACACAGCCAACATGCCTCGTGCTCAAACTCGTGTTCCCACTCGCCGCTCTTCTTCCTACTCTCCTGTTCAGGAGAACAACTTTAACATTGACCGCTTTTCTCATGCTCGTCGGGATGCTTCCCGCCCTTATCCCACTTTGGGAAATGTCATGGACCGGACCGCCACCGCCGACCCTAATGAAGGTTTCACCGACTTAGGTTCGGGATGTCGGTTGACATATTTGGCGTGTCTACTGACGTTCCGCTTTTAGGTTTCAGGGATTTCATCCAGGCTTCTCGTAGGGTGTCTCGGCGCAAGTTGGCGCGTATCGAGACGAACCCTTATGCGACCGAACTCCTTAACAGGGGTGTCGAGTTCGTTACTGAGACCAATGAGACCTTCAACTCCGTGTTGGAGGCCAGCGTTATCCATACGGGTAACGTTGGGTCCATGTTGATGGATGAGATTGCTCATGTAAATGAGCGAGTTGATGGTCGTCGAGAAGAGGTCGAGAAGCTGGAGAAGGAGTTCCTCGGATGTCATGAGGGCATCTTGAAGATTGAAGATGAGCAGGAGCAGCATGGTATGGCGATCGATAGGTTGAAGGTAAATGTGGGGTCGGGAGATATTTGACATCTCTAACCTAACATTTCCTTTAGGGAGAGGTGATCACTCTGAAGGACTTGGTCCGGAGTCTTGTTGCCAAGACTGGAGAATTGGAAGACGATAAGGTACTGGGACTGGGATCGAAGATAGTTGTCATCTTCTAACCCTGTTCCTGTTAGGTCCGCCTTACTCGCCGTGTCTCCGAGTTGACCGGAGAAGTCCGGGATCTCCAGAGGCGTTGTGTTGAGCCGGAGGTCCGAGTCGAAGAGGAGGAGGGGGAAGAAATTCTGCATCGGGCCGGGTCGCCGATCATTCCTAATCGGGCCGAGTCGCCGCCTGCTCGTTTATTGGTCCGTCACGAGAACAGGTTAGTTCCTGTTGACGATGAGGTCATTGAGATCGGGAGCGACGAATTCTATCAGAACGTGGGAGTTGTCCGTAGGGACACTCCTCGTCCTGAGTTCGTGTCTACTCCTTGGGGTAGTCGCCGTCAATGGCCTGCTCTGGAGTATGATCCGTACGCCGAGTTCGTTCCTGATAGTGAACCAAACTCTGATACGGAGCTTCCAGATTACGATGACTTGTCGGACGTGGACCCGAACGAGATCCGGGAGCAGAACTGGTTGAATGAGGAGTTGGTGAGATCGGCATTGGAAGTAGTACAAAGGATCCGAAGAGATATTGATTAGATAACTCTTTTGTACTGTTGGCTTCCAATGAATCTTCTTTCTTGTCTATTGCGCGTGATCCATGAGTCGTAAAACATAATGGTTTTCATAAGTCCAATCCAAAGGTCAGATTAATAAGCCGGTTGACTTCTGCGAGAGGTCAGCGCGCGACGCTTATTAATACATCCCTTGTTGTCGGTAGCCTGAATATCTACTAGTCGTCCAGGGGCAACGGAGGGCCAGGTAGGGGGGATCTTCGTATGAAGGTCCGCCGGTACATGTTCACGTATTATACCTCGGGTCTTCTGGGGTATCTTGACTAGTAGCACGTTCCACGTATTGGACTTTGAGTCGTTAAGCATAGGGCATACTGCATAATAAACAGTTTACCGCCGTGTTTAGGGCAGGGCACCAACTGACTTAGTGGTGATGAGGCGTTAAATAAAGGAAATGAAAGGGGGTAAACGGCGAAATCATCACACATATTGGTTGAATGTAACAAAGGGAGGTTTGTTGAGAGACCCAGTCATCCAACCCCCTTTGGTTATATACCAAATGCCACGCCCCTTCCACGACTCAGGAGTTGAGTCATCATTTCTATTGTTTACTGCGCATGACCCACATGACATCATATGCCCCTATTTCTTAGTCATATGCTCCCCTTTTGCCATTGGCTGTTAGTCAGTCATACCCACATTCCTTCCGAACATTCCCAGGCTACGTCATGCTTTGTAACTGCTTTGTAATGCTCTCAAATTGCTACTGGCCGCCACACTTTCGTTTATCAGCTGATAATTTGTAGCATTAGTCACCACGTAACGCACAGACCATGCAGTGCTGTGCACGGACCATGTTTGTCTGTGTTTGTATCCATAGTGTAGTTACATGTCACTGTCACGTCACAAATCTAAGTAGTATATATACTCAGAGTAGTTTAGCCTGTACTCCTTAGATTTGTTATCATCAGACTCTCCGTGACCTCTATTGCTGTGTGCTTAGAGCAAGAGTGCCTGAAGACCCTTGTCTCCTTCTTCTCCTCTTCTCCAATCTAGTCTGTGAAGAGATTTCCGATATCCCTGGGTTTGCAACAGGGCTATAACTGTGTGTTTGATCCTTGTGTGCGATAGGTTTGGATAGCAAGTGTCACGAACGCGTGACATAGTAGCCAAGATTTCACAAATAATTCAAGACATTGGTCGCATTTGTGGTAATAATAATACAAGAGTGGCTAAAAGGGACTACAAACTTAGACAAGAACAAACGGGTCGATATCACATGAACAGTTCTGAGGAAGGGGGCAACGATGAGCGAAGTGGTGAGGGTTATGGATACTCTCAGGACAGTAAGACCACACTCGCGTCGCCGGATCCTGCCAACACTCCCTACACCCCAACACGTCATGAGATAGACTATCATACATCTCTCGTCGCATGTCCGACAAGGCCTCGCTCACTAATGCGAACCCATAGCGGTCTTGGAGACCCGCCACCTCCACCTTCAACTTCATCCTCACCTGACGTGACTTGTCGGAGGGACAACAGCGTTGACCAGAACGAGTCATCGGACTCTTGCGGGTCTTCTTCTTCTGGGACCTCTCCACCATCTGGCGAGCTGGGGCAGGACTCCAGGGAGGGGATGGAGGGAGAGGAACGCCCCGATCCTGGCGGTGGCGAAGGGACGACTGGGGACTTGCAAGGGGGGTCGGTGCAATAAGCTCCCCCACATTGGTGTCCGAAATATTGGAAGAGAGACGCCTGGAAAGGTCCCCAATGTTCCAGAGCAAAGTGAGAGAAGTCATCATTCAAACTGTTCATGATGACGTACATGAGATCCACCCGCTTCTCCAACTTCGTAATTCGATCCTCCCTCTCCCTCTCCATGACGTCCAACAAACGAACGGCTCCAGGGTGTTGAGCTCGAACCACAGGCCCAGAAAGCCTGGGGTCTTCAAACCCAGCCTGCTCCCAGAATTTGGCGGGGGCGTTATGGGCGGTGAGGAAATCAATGGCAACCTGGTTGTCATGGGCGATGTTGGCAGGGGAGTCATATAGATGTTGCTCCACGTTGTAAGGAGCATCCGTCTCGAAGGACGGGGTGAAGGGGGTGGCAGCAGCATTGAGCACAGCGTTGTTGGCAACGAAAGAAGACATAGCAGGATAGATGATTGAAGGTGGTACTGGGGTTTGGTGGGAGTGGAAAAGAGACGATGAGGGAAACGATCATTAATCCCCCTGACTTAAATACACCCTGACTCAAAGAAAGCCGAAAAAGGAAAACAAAACCCATTATCCATTAACGTCCCCATTAGGGTAAACGAACCCTCAGCCCCAATCGCGATCCCATCAAATCAGAGAAATCCCCATCGATCGCGGGAAATCCCCATCCGTCTTCTACTACTACCGCGAAACGAGAGAAATCCCCACCGATCATGAGAAGTCCCCATCAGTCTTCTATCACCGCCATCGATCATGAGAAATCCCCATTGTGCTCCTAGCGACTCCTTTACTATTGTTCCCCTATTTCATTTCGCTATCTGTCGTTCCAAAGTCTCACTCCCCGGACTCGTTCACCCTGCCCTAAAACTACGCACAGACCATGTTGATTCCTGTTTGGCTCGTTGTAGAATAATGACTCCTGTAGAGGATTGGGTATATAAGGAAGAGCGTTCGCTCCTTTCTTTCCCCATTCTCAATCTCTTCTGTACTCCTCTACCCACAACCTGAATACAAGTAACACAGTGGGCAATGGGGTCCAATCCGATCCGGATTATCCCCTGTCTATGTTTTGATTAGGATAAATATTCCGTGTATTTTCTAATCTAGTATATATCTGAAAATCCAAGAATAATCCAACAAGGATTATTGTTTGAATATTTTTCGGATTATCTAAAATATTTTGCTGTGCTAGCCAATCAGCTGGCTCCAATCACAATATTCCGACACGGAATATTTTACAAGTTTCCCAACATTTTCTTAGCAATATTACCAATAATTTTCCAGTACTAAACTAATACAGAAAATGTAAGTAATATTTATCCTAATCAGAATATAAACAAGGGAAAATCCGGATGGGATTGGACCCCATTGCCCACTGTGTAAGCTGAGGAATTCTCCTCACGTCTTACCCCTTTCTGACTCATTTTAGCAGGAATCCTCCTGCTAGTGTATGTTCAGCGCCCCTAATCCTTTCCCCTCTGCAAGTCCCGTTCAGCGACCAGTTGTCCCTGACGCTAGGAGATCTATCTGGGAGAATAAACTCATCAGAAGTCTTCAAGTAAACCGAACCGCCGGTTTACTCACCCATTTTCCTTATTATCGTCCCTTTGCAGCTCTCGACGCCGGAGTCACTACTCCTCCGTTCCTTCTAGGCGCAGACCATCAGTTCCTTTGGAACTCAGACCTCACTAAGAGTGTCCTAGCAACCGTCTATTTCAGTGTTAGCCCTGCCTTTTACTTCCCTTCTCCCAAAGTCCATCTAACCACCAACGTTCACACTCACTCCCCCGCCCTCATCATCCTTTGGTGGGATATCCCAACTGAACTACCTTATTCGATTATAGAATATCTCGTTCACTTCGAACAACTCAGCGGTCAAGACTTCGAGCCGTTCGTTCAGCAATTGAACCAGTTTTGCCAAGACTACAACTCGCCCGTCCACCCTTATCAGACAGAGTCGCCACTCTCGCTTGATATCCCTCCTCCTCTCACCTCTACACCCGGAACCCCCTTCAAAGCTCGACCCGACACCCGACACCCCTCCGCTAATCCTCTAGCGCCCCACAGACAGTAAGCAGGCCCACAACCCTGACAGCAAAAGTGCTATTGAACTGTAGAGGTCGCGTCAGCCTGACATGTTAGTTATCTTCTGTATAGGAAATAACACTACACTCCCAACGAACCCGACAGCGAGAGCGTGCATGCTTTACGCCGTCACACTTCTGTGAGACATACGCCCGAATAAGTTTCAGCATGACCTTGATCACATCGGGGAAAGATACAGACTACTCGGTGGTCTCTGGGTGTACACATCAATGATAACACATCAGCAAGATGGCAAAGAACTTATTTTTGTACATGACTTTTCACTTCTTTTCCTTCGCTTATCGGACACTTATTACCATATTTGGAAGCCCAACTTTTATTTATTCACGACATGGCTTCTATAAGTACGTACTTTTCTCTTTTTTTCACCTTTTCTTACAGAAAAGCTTCGAAAAAGGCACAGAAAAGTCTTTTTCCTTGACTCTGATGCATGGGTTGGGCTATTTCTGATTGTTGTCAGAACTCCAATAGATTGGCCTGATGAGGTTGGACTGTTAGGAGGAGGGAACGAAGAGAGCGGGGAGGGACCGGATGCACCCAAGCTGAAGCCTGTTGGAGGCCGTAGGCAAGGTGGGTGGTAGAAAGGTCAGTGGACAACTCGGGTGCAATGAAGGAAGGGTGAAATGGGCTCTGGTAGGGGCACATAGGTGATAATCTGGTAGGGGGTTATATACTGCATTGTGGTTGACCGAACACCAGAACCGAACTGAAAGTGGTTAATGCAAGGTCTATGCGGTACGTACCTGACCAGGTCGGAGTTCCGGTCAACGAGAAAGCAACATCTGGGCAGCCCGACATCCGCGCAAAAACCACGGTCGAAATTTTTCTCTGACCCAATGAACAGGCAAGGAAATTTTCTACTCAAGCTGAAGCGGTCTACGAGATCCGCCAGACTTACTTCCCCCAAGGATTAGTAAGTTTGACAGATGTGCTTCTCCCGCACACACTCTTCGTGTCAGAAATTTGGAAAATAAAGATTTTGAAATGCTCGACCTCCCTCCTCTTCCTATTCGGTATGGCGACACCTGAACAGGACGCACGCCATGTACTCGGTACTGCCGCTCACTCGGGATTCCCAATTCCATCTGGATTCTTTGCAATCGTGTAGGATTCGGCTTGCCAACGACCAAGATTTCTGCCAAGAATACGGCGTGCGCAGGCACTGAAGATCATCAGTTCGTCAACAAACTTATTCCAAGGACCTCTTTTTTCCCCTTGAGTACCAAGAAAGCGTAGATCAAACATCTCTCTCTGTCAGGGTTGTAGGCCTGCTTACTGTTTGTGGGGCGCTAGAGGATTAGCGGAGGGGTATGGGGTGTCGGGTCGAGTTTGGAAGGGGGTTCCGGGCGTAGAGGTGAGAGGAGGAGGGATATCGAGGGAGAGTGGTGACTCTGTTTGATAAGGGTGAACGGGTGAGTTATAGTCTTGACAAAACTGGTTCAATTGCTGAACGAACGGTTCGAAGTCTTGACCGCTGAGTTGTTCGAAGTGAACGAGATATTCTATAATCGAATAAGGTAGTTCAGCAGGGATGTCCCACCAAAGGATGATGAGAGCAGGACAATGAGTGTGAACGTTGGTGGTTAAATGAACTTTGGGAGACGGGAAATAAAAGGCGGGGCTAACGCTGAAATAGACGGTTGCTAGGACACTCTTAGTGAGGTCTGAGTTCCAAAGGAATTGATGGTCCGCGCCTAGAAGGAAAGGGGGAGTAGTGACTCCGGCGTCGAGAGCTGCAAAGGGACGATAGTAAGGGAAGTGGGTGAGTAAACCGGCGGTTCGGTTTACTTGAAGACTTCTGATGAGTTTATACTCCCAGATAGATCTCCTAGCGTCTGGGACGACTGGTCGTTGAACGGGACTTGTAGATGGGAAAGGGTTAGGGGCGTTGAACATACACTGGCAGGAGGATTCCTGCTGAAATGAGTTAGAAAGGGCAAGACGTGAGGAGAATTCCTCAGCTTACTTGTATTCAGGTTATGGGTAGGGGAGTACAGAAGAGATTGAGAATGGGGAAAAGAAGGAGCGAACGCTGTCGGACCCCAGGATTATCATTATTTATTTTACGATTTTACGCACAATTTATACTCAACAGACTGGTCAATGGGTTATTTAAATGATTTAAATATTGTTTAATCCAGATAAGATTAGATAACAGAAATCTAATTATAATCCATTGTAGATAAGATAAGATAAGGATCCTACAGATTAGATCAAGAGATCAGATAGCCATGGAAAGCCCTAGAACATCATGGAACTTCCTGGAACATGCTGGAAAGTGCTGGAACATTCTAGAAGGTGACGGAACGTCACAAATGTGATAACTTGTCACACCAAGAATGCTGTGGAAGCAGATGGAACATGACGGAATATTATGGAACATTGTGGAAAGTGCTGGAATGTTCTAGAACATTCTTGTGTAAAATAGTATATATAGACCTCAACCCCACTTCTAAGAGAAAAACAGGTACCTACTGCTCAGGAGAAAAGCACAGTTTGCTCTATCCTCACATCAGCTGAGCATCCTTTTGCTCAGTGTCTCTCTTCCCCCCCCCCACTTTACATCTACCCCCTCTCTCTCTACATCTACCCCCTAAAGTATCTACCTCAATTCCCTTAGGACTGATTGGTTGAGTGATTTGAGCAATCACATACCATATTTTAGCCCTACCCTCTGTGAGAAGAAGTTCTAAGTCAGAAGAACTGAATAAGCTTAGTACACTTGAGACGTTGGAATCTTGGTATCTGTAGTACTAAAGTCTGAAACTTTAGGCAGATAACCCCACCTCAGAGAAGTGACTGACTGAGTGACAGCCAGATTTAGCAGTACCACAAGGACTTACGACATATTTTACGACATAGGTTTATTATCTGAAGATTATTGAAGACATATCAGTTAGACGTACTAGACGTCATCTGCAGCAAAGTTTAGGGTATCAGTTATACCCTCCCAGTTTTACGACATATCTTGTCACCTTTACAACATATCTAGCACAGCCCCAGGTGTAAGTGTACACCTTCCCTTTTAGGTCTAGTCACACGACACAGCCTCAACACAGCCTTAGGCACAGCCCTAAGCACAGCCCTAAGCACAGCCCTAAGCACAGCCCTAAGCACAGCCCTAAGCACAGCATCAAAGCACAGCATCAAAGCACAGCCTTAGGAATTCAGCCTCAAACACACCCTTTGAGCATCCCCCTCTTTCCCCCTCCCCTTTGGTCTACCCCAGTAGATCATCCCCTCCACTCTTGATCTCCCCTTAGATCAGGAACTCCATTCCCATCAAATCACCACCAAACCCCCACACACCAGATAAGCGTCTAATCAAGGAACAGGAACAACTGAGTGATATAGTACGTCTGATTCCCTTGGAATAATACTGAAGGACACACTCACAGAGTAGATCCCTCAGCGAACTCATCAGGTCCGAGAGCCGGAAAGAGGAACCCCGCTCACCCTGTGGAGTTGTTAGTCGAGTTCATAGACTACTCAACCAGCCTGCTTAGCTTCTATACACTTAGTCTCTAAGCGAACCAACTGGGTCTAGTTATCTTCTGTATAGAACATAACACTACACCACCCACGAGCACGACAACGCTCTTCCTTATATACCCAATCCTCTACAGGAGTCATTATTCTACAACGAGTCAAACAAGAGTCAACATGGTCTGTGCGTAGTTTAGGGTAGGGTAGAAGAATCAGAATGAAGGGACTTAGGACGACCGATAGTAATTTCGCATACGGGAACAATAGGGGCGCGGGTTAATGGAAGCGTTCAGGGATTTCTCGTGTTTCATGGCAGCAATAGAAGCGTGATGGGGATTTCTCGCGATCGATGGGGATTTCTCTGGATTCATGGTAGCAATAGAAGCGTGGTGGGGATTTCCCATGATCGATGGGGATTTCTCTGAATTGATGGAATCTTGATTGGGGTTGAGGGTTCGTTTACCCTAATGGAGACGTTAATGGATAATGGGGTTTTGTTTTCCCTTTCTGGTTTTCCTTGAGTCAGGATGTATTTAAGTCAGGGGGGATTAATGATCGTTTCCCCCATCGTCTCTTTTCCACTCCCATCACATACCAGTGCCATTCCTCTCATCCTCTGCTACTATGTCTACTTTCGCTGCCACCAACGCCGTTCTCAACGCCGCCGCCACCCCCTTCACTCCGTCCTTTGAGACGGATGCTCCTTACAATGTGGAGCAACACTTGTACGATACCCCCGCCAACATCGCCCACGACAATCAGGTTGCCGTCGACTTCCTTACCGCTCATAACGCTCCTGCCGAGTTCTGGGCACAAGCCGGTTACGAAGATCCCCGACTTTCTGGGCCTGTGGTCCGCGCTCTACACCCTGGAGCCGTTCAGTTATTGGACGTCATGGAGAGGGATAGGGAGGATAGGATTGCGAAATTGGAGAAGCGGGTGGACCTCATGTACGTCATCATGAACAGCTTGAATGATGACTTTTCTCACTTTGCCTTGGAACATTGGGGACCTTTCCAGGCATCTCTCTTCCGATATTTCGGACACCAATGTCGCGGGGCTTATTGCACCGACCCCCCTTGCAAGTCCCCAGTCATCCCTTCGCCACCGCCAGGATCAGGGCGTTCCTCTCCCTCCATCCCCTCCCTGGAGTCCTGCCCCAGTTCGCCAGATGGTGGAGAGGTCCCAGAAGAAGAAGAACCGCAAGAGTCCGATGACTCGTTCTGGACAACGTTGTCGTCCGTCCGACAAGTCACGTCAGGTTCGGATGAAGCTGAAAGTGGAGGTGGCGGGTCTCCAAGACCGCTATGGGTTCGCCTTAGTGAGCGAGGCCTTGTCGGACGTGCGACGGGAGATGTATGATAGTCTATCTCATGATGTGTTGGGGTGTAGGCAGTGTTGGCAGGATCCGGTGACGCGAGAGTGGTCGTACTGTCCTGAGAGTATTCATAATCCTCACCACTTCGCTCATCGTTGCCCTCTTCCTCAGAAGTGTTCATGCGATGTTGACCCGTTTGTTCTTGTCTGAGTTTGTAATTCCTTTTAGCTACTCCTGTACTATTATTACTGCGAATGAGACCAATGTCTTGAATTACTTGTGCGATCTTGGCTACTATGTCACGCGTTCGTGACACTCTCTCTCTTATTTACACCCCCGCTCACTCTACGGAAACCTACAAGGCCACTCTTGCTCTTGTGGCATATGGACTAGAGCCAGAGACATACTATCGAATGATGGCACACACAAAACGATTGCTCTTTTGTTGATTATCACTGGGGGCAGGGGCACCTGGAATCACTGATTACATCTTGATTACATGGTGAGTTCATGTGCACTTTTCGATAATTGTAACTGCTGATTCCAGGTTGATTACATTTCAAATGTTACCTTGACATGTAATCCAACTGTTGCCACCAGCTCCATTTGAAATTTCCTCAAGATGTTCCCAAGCAATGTTTCCTGAATGTGCCCAGTGGGTACATTGTGAAAACATCTCATGTTTTTGAGCGCATTTAGATTACATCTCGAACGATTGAAGAACATGCTGATTACATTGCAGTATCATTTTTGCCAACAGGTCAAAAGCATCCCAGAAACATTTGTCGAGAACATTTCAAATGGAATTGGTGGACATTGATTGGATTACATGTCAAGGTAACATTTGAAATGTAATCAACCTGGAATCGGTGATTACAATTATTGAAAAGTGCACATGAACTCACCATGTAATCAAGATGTAATCACGAATTACAGGTGCCCCTGCCCCCAGTGTATGGCCCTCCAGACCGCGGCTCGCTTGAAGGCGTTTTCGAAGAAAAAAAAAAAAAAAAACTCAAGTGCGGGGATGGTATTCATCACCCTTTTATCCCTGTTATGGCGCTGTTCACCTATTTCAGGACAATGCCCTCAAGATGCTGCGAAATGCCTCTCGCAAGCCTCTAGAAACCCAACCTACAGAACTCATGAACTACCGCGACGGAAACACGGTCATGTGGTTGCCAATGTCTCCCGCCAGAGTCTGGCTTGTTAACGAAAATAACCATCGATGCAGTCGGCCTACGTCCGCAGGATCCGTGGCCATGGGCTTGAGCGAATTACGCAGTTGTTACGGCTCCCACGAAACAAACAGCGTGAATTAAGTTAGTGATTATGATGAGCGTATTAGATAGGACATGCGCTGAACAAGTGTATTCAAGAAATTCCCTGGTGCACAATCACGAATCAAGAATTACATAGCTAATGCCAAGGTTAAACGTTTTAGACTCTGCAAACGAGATCCGCATCCCACCCATCCGACCCAATGCCCTCGTACACGAGGAAGAGGGAGTTGGGGTCGTATTTTTGCTTGATGGCTAAAAGCTCTTCGTAGTGAGAGCCGAAGAAAGATTTTTTCCAGTCGAATTCATATCTGGAAGCCTGCAAGCGTGCGCGCACGACGAAGTGAAAAGGAGAGAAGCCATGTGAGCAAAACATCGTAAAGGCGTGGGCGTGGAAGCGGTACCTCGTTGAGATACGCTCCGGAATCCGGGGCTATGCTTTCGAGGATCTTCATGTCTTGAATGAGGCCCTGACGAGCAGTTTGAATCGCGGTCTCGTTGGCACCGTCTTGCCAGCCTGTGCCGATGGTCGTGTACACCAGGCTATTTCGCCAGGCGGGATTGAGCCCCGTAGAGGAGGGGTCCGCGCGGGAAACCTGGCCTCCCGTGACGAGGCTAGACGGTAAAAAGTTTCTCAGCACCTGAATCCACTTTGCCATGGATTACAATAACGAAAACTCACTAGTACCCGAACCCGGAGATTTTGAGCAGTTCACCGGCTAGATCTTCCGGTTTATCGGTCTGGATGACATCTTTGGGAAGTAACCAAGAGGAAATCTCGCTTGGGACCCCAACCTGACCATCGGTGCTGTTGAAAAGTAGGTTATAAAACTCCCAGAAATCCTGGAACTGCACGGTTTCGTTCTGGACCGAGAAACCTGGTTGAGAAGCTGCGAGTTCGAAAAGCGGCAAGAAAGTTGCTTGGGTCTGGTTTATTGTGACGTTTGGTGAAAGGACGAAGAACTGAAACTGCTCTGTATTCCCGCCACCGTATCCACCATAACCTTGCTCAACGAGGGAAGGAGTGAGGCGGATGATCTCCTCGAGCAGGTTCTGGGTAGAGTCGGCGTTGGTGGAGTTGACTGTAATAAGGGCAGCAGCGAATGGAGTAGAAGGGTGCGTCTTGTAAGTGACTGAAGTGACGACGCCCCAGGTGCCTCCACCTCCACCCCGAAGAGCCCAGAACAAATCCTGATTCTGGTATGGGTTGGCGATGACGTGATTGCCATCTGCAGTGACAATGGTGATCTCCAAAACATTGTCCACACCTACGAAACTGTCATGAAAACTAGTCGGTCAGACCGAGAAAACTCTGCGTACCGAGTCCATAGTTCGGAGCGAGCGCGCTGTGACCGCCACCTGCAAGCCATCCGCCAGCAGCGCCAACGCTTCCTCTTGCACTAAGACCACCGACGAGGAGCACGCTGTGTTCTCTGGCCGCTTCATAGGCTTCAAACCATTGGACACCGGCTCCAAAGGTAAAGACTGCCGTCGGGGTTAGCAAGGATTTGAAAGTTGAACAAGGTCGGGAAGAGCAAACCGTTTTGGTATTTGACCGAGTCTGTTGCACCCGTGGGAGAGAATGAATCGTGGAAAGTGATATTCTTCATATGGTGAGTCCATATCAAGAACGAATCCCTGCCCGAGCTCCTTCCGAGATAATCGTGTCTGGGTGCAAAAAAAAGTCGGCGTACACCCTCAAACTCGGAGGAAATGAGAAATCAAAAGGGAAGCTCACCCCGTGTTCTTGATGACAAGGCGCAGATTGTGGCTCCCCGCAAACTTGACGGCTTCCTGGATATCGCTTGGCGTTCTAGCATCGACGCCGATTACGGGCACGCTCCCTTGCTGACACGAAAACCCGAGTGAAGTGTTGAGGTAGCAGCCTTGGATCGTGCCATTGGGGAAGGTGTACGTCTCCCAGTTGGTGTGTTCAGCAGCGCCAGACTGATCGGAACGCCAAACTCCGTTGTACCAACCAGCTTGAACCTCAGTGCAGTTCCCCGCGGCAGAATTGTAGCATGGAGTGGCCGGTGGGATCGGGTGGATCAGCGGCTGGGAGACCTTCGACGCGAGAGTTTGAAAGTCGGAATCAGATGGCCAACATGCAGAATCCGATGTACAACGGCAGTTATTGGTCGGGATCGAGGACACCGACGTCAAGCCGAGAGCGATGGTCAGCAGACGGGTGAGAGGAAGCATAGCTGTAAATGGGGTCCAGTACACTTCGGTTGGGGGATGGCAAAGCATATTTTTACGGGTATATATAGCCCATCATGAACTGCCGTGCAAACCCTACTATTGGTAGGGCATGACGCGGGGTTTGGGAGTGACCGTCATCAATTCGCCGACGAAACGACTGCGGGTCGACCAATGTCTTGTGTTTGGGTTGCTGCGGTGAATTCCTATTGGTCCCAAGACTGGAGGCAGGCTGAAGCGCGGCTGGGGTTCCGAGATCCGTGAAGAGAGCCGCAGAACAAGCACTGGGATACGGATGCAGTGCCACACTTCTTGGTCGATTACATAATCGGCAAGCGAGAAAACCAAGGCACCTGTTGGAGCTTGCCTCCCAATCTTCAGAGAAAACCACCTCCTAGCGTTTCAGCCTGATGTCTGGGCAAGAGAACTCCGAATCCCCGAACGTCAAACTCATGCACGAATGGGGTCGTGGATTCGTGGAGAAAGATATAGACCTTATCGCGTCGCATTTGCACAGGGACTATCGTCATATCACGTACCCCCGATCTCTCGGTATGCCAGAGGAGGGCAAAGAGCAGTACCTCCAACACATGAAGGGGGTATTCACTCTTTGGATCGATAATGAGGTGAACCATCAACTTTTGTCCAAGCTCTGTATTCCTGATTATGAAACGCCCTCCGCAGTCGACCGTCAATTCCATCATAGAAGCTCCAGGAAAGGTCATCGTTCACGTTCGCACTCAAAACTCGTTGAGATTAGGAACTGCGCCCAATTGATGCGGTGCATTCACAGGTCACCAGCAAGATGAAGACCGTGATCGGGGTGGATACGATCCGTGAATCGATCTACATCGCGCAAATCGTTCCGGACGAAAACGGGAGTTTGAAAGTCAAACAGATCGAAGATTTCACCGACTCCAAGGCCCACCTGGACTTTGTTCAAGCTGTCATGGCCAAACAGTCGCGTGCCTCGTGATGGAATGTGAAACTTGTGTTCGCTCCTCAATATTGCAATAGGGATGGAAGAAGGGAAATACTTTCAGTGTGTACGATAAAGATAGGCAGAACTGCACCGATTCTCCGCTTTACTTTAGCAGAAGATATGTGGTCCATAACAATTGCAACCTCGCATACTTCGACCTCGCCAGGGGTTTATGTCGTCTCGATGCGTGATTTATGAATTTCGTTGACCGTGCACGATTGGAGAGGCCCTGCTCGTGTTGTAACGCGGGATTCATTTCCGCCCTGCTTGGAAACCTCGCTAAGGGGACATCCAGTGATGTAGAAACGCGTGGGAGGGACACCTCGATTTGTCCGGAAATCCTACGGATTGGCTAATCGATCGGTGTCTCTTGTGCAGTATTCCTGCGACTTTAATCTGGAAGGTGGATGTTAAGCCTTAATATCACTGGCGCAACGGTATCAACACGCACCCTTTTGTGCTTCTTCCTGCCCCGTATGGGTGATACTCTCTCCTGAGGGACCGCAGCACAGAAACACACGTGAGTATTGACCACAACGGCAGGAATCAGGACTAGCACCCGCAGGGCAATTTCCCCTTCCGGTAGCGTCAAACGCAACAGCAGGGGCCTATTTTCGTGGCGGGCGAGGCCCATAAACTTCGCTGATTCCTCCATAGATTATGATCAGTGAAAGTCTTGGGTTCTTGTCGTCCAAAACCCCAGCCAAATCGGCTCGATCCACATTCAAGTCGTGGTGAGAAAATCCGGGAAAAGGCGCGTAGCAGGGAACGGCTCAATAACGGAAGGTGTAGTTATCAACACCGATGGTAAGACACCCAGCAACGAGCAGTTCTCGGGCGATGCAGGAAACGAGTCCAAGACAAGACATCAAGACCGTTGTCGTAGGAGGACGCGTGGACGAGGGGGGAGAGGATCAATTGGTTGTTTTCTGGATAAAGGACGCGACACACGGGGTGTGGAGATCATAGAGATTCTAAAGCTCGTCGAAACAGACTCCGCCCGCACCTTGGTCATCAAAAACGGTGTAGGTCGATGCGTCATTGGCCCGAGCAGCTGTGAAAAGCGCAGAAGGAGACTGAAGTGAACCCTCGGCGTCCACATGTAACCCTGTGGTAGCGAACGTCATAAACCAGGAGAAAACTGCTGCCCGTAGGAAGTCCAGATCGAAGGCGGAAGTGGATGAATGCGCGCCTTGGGGAATGAGATGATCCGGTAAAATGTCTAGAGGCGTTAAACGGTGACCGCGAAGGGTGCTCTTCCGGACGATGATGAGGTCAACTCGGATGGAGGGATTATCGACCACCACTTTTCGATAGCGCATTGGGCGTCGGGCAACGCTATGGCGAAAGTGCGTAATACATCTATCGGTGTTGACTGCCGGGCTTTCGGCTTCAAGCTCTAACGCTGAATGTTGCAATGGGATCCCCAGGTGTGATGGACGATAAGTTGAGTGAAGGTGGGTGGAGGTGGACTCAGTGGGAGCCTGAGGAGCGCGACGTTTCGGAACCATGCCGACCTGATCCGGCCCGAAGCGGCAAAACGGACCGCCCAACTAGATCGAAATTCTGTGGGTTCGGTTCACATCCGGGAGTGGATGGTCCTTAGTATCAACCTTTCTCCTGACCGTGCCTCTGCAGAACCAATGCTTTACTTCCTCCAGAGGGAGTGCGTTGTCGTCATAGCTTCATGCCGAAGCGAGCGGTCTTGCGCGATCATTGCAGCTCTTGACTGACACGAGGTCAAAACTTCGAGTGGGGCGTGTCTTGCTGATTCTGATCCAACTGACGTAGACGTCCAATATAAGCCTCAAGAAAATCCCGAGGCATCGCATGCGTTCAATAGCTATGTCCTGGCTGGTGGTAATCGTATGTTCCCCGGTTTCACTTGTCTCCTGGTAGGGCTGCCTGGGAACGGCGTCCGTATCATTATCAAGGAGGTTCAAATCGGTGGTCTCTTCATTTCTAGTTCTGGCTCTCCACCATGAGAACTGGTCGCTGGTTCGATAGTCTACATCATCGCGCGGAGAAGTCTCATCTAGTGCAGTTCGCAGACCAAGGATTCTCCAACCACAGCGCAGTTGAACAGCCGGTCGTGAGGAACATAACAATGAGCTTCGAACTGCACATTTTGCCCGCGACAGGCGTGGAAAATGTAAGCCTTGCGGCCAATTTGCGCCTGTGGAGAAGGACATGTGGCGAGAATCAGTGGGACCATGCATGACATTGATATGTCATTGACGACACAACACTGGAGGGAAGAGCCGGATTCTCTCCTCGATCATTCAAGTTGAGACACCGCACAAGCGCCAGAGAGATCCAGATGATACAGCCTACAATTTAACGCAGATACCTAGAAGCGTACACAACAATCTCACATATCCTTTACAACCGTTCTACAGACCAGAAAAGCCAATGAGGCTTGTGCCTCAGATCCAGGTGTGGGAGGAGTTGACTCGCCCTCTCAGCGACCATGTCCACCTCCACTAAGGCCGTGGTGACCTTTACCTGACCCTTCTCAAACACCTGTTCTTCCCACAGTTCGGTCCAAGACTCTGGGGAATGAGCAAATGCCTTCCTGAAACTTCCTTCACGTTGTCCTTTGACCGGCGCAGCTCCGTGCGCACCAAAGATGATAGAACCGGGACGAGGGTCAAGCAATGAGCCAATGCGCTTGGCGAGATCGAATTGCTTCCCTTCATCAAAGAGGTGAAAGAAAGATGAGGCGTAAATCACGGAGATGTGTCCTCGTAATTCAGTCAGCGTGTTCACAGACGCAACAGGAGGTGGACCGCCTGATGGCACCGGAGCGGTGGGGGAAAGGTAAGCGTCGTCAAACGCGTCTCCAGCTAAGAACTTTGCGGGGTAGGACTCAGGTGTGGTTCTGAACAACTTGTGTCCGACATCCCAAAACCCTGTAACGAGTCAAATGCTATTCGACGCAATCAATGCAGGTGACAACCCGGTACCATACCTGCTTCGAGGTCGGCCCCGATGACTTGCGAGACGGGCCATCCGTCGTGGACGACCTTTCTCAGCTCAGCGCCCACTGTGAAAAGATGTCGATCAGGCCGTCAAGGCAAATCCCGAAACGAATCCGTACTGCAACATCCCATGTCCAAAAATATCGCGTCTGGTCGCTCCTTCAACAACTCGATGGCGCGAGGATACGCGGGCATCTTTGCGATCGTGAGCTTCGCAAACCTGAATCCGCGGATGCAAGGATACGGGTAAACCTGCCAACGACATTAAGCGTTACTTCCACATGAGGGTAGACACAGCCACGGCAAGGTCAATGACTCACCTTGTACGCGTCCTCCTGGACTTCGACAATGTGCCTCCTCAATTCGTCGCCATCCTGGATCCCCGTTTCGTTCTTGAAGAATTCTTCAGCCTCAGCATTCAGTACCAAGAAACTGGCGTCGGGAGGTAGGGCGCGAAGGTACTCTTCAATTTCAGTGTTCCGCTCCATGATTGCAGGCTCTTGGTCCTTGTGGGGGTCCGAGTCTAGAGGAAAGCTGAGAACCTTGGGAGGTTTTATAGATTAGACAACAGCGCCCGCTGTTTCCGACGAAGTCCGACGGCCGGCGGCCTTTCGGCTTTATGAAACCAAGCATAGGGCACGCCTACGTACCCCCAGCCACAAGGATCCGTAGGACGTCAAGTAGCTGTATCACCTTTCCCAGTTGAAGAGGTTCAGATCAGCGACTTTGAAGCCTCTACAAAAAGGGTGTCCTCTCTGGAGTGAGCCTGCTCCGCAATTCTCGGGGGCATGCCGCATTCACCAGTTGAGTCATGTCGTCCGATCTCCTCGCGGTCGTCCCGCGCGCCTCGATGAAGTTCGTTTCGGCAGCCGGAGTGCACGGCCGCCAGGAAGGTAAAGGCGTTGCATCTGTCCGTCACGGCAATCGCGTTTTAATCTCTCACGAGCTGTCCAGGTCGTCCAATGGCAGAAATAGAGCCTCATAACTCTCGACAACGGCTGCCGAAATCATGCCGCTGCCGCTACCTTCACGAAAGGCTAGATAACGGCCTCCATTACGTTCAGCAAGAAAGCCCCACCACCGATCGTTCCCATGGGAGGAAGAGTGACTCGGGATATCTCCGGGAAAACCGGGTTGTCCGGGACTCCATAATCTAACATCTCGGGCGCTGAGGCACACCAGAGAAAGGTTCCGAACACACCACACAAGCCAAGCCTTGAAGCCATGCGACCACATAAGCCAGACTCCAGCCACGTAGTGTTCAAGGCAACGGTCGGTCGATTCTCGGCAGTGACAACGAGCTGTCGCATGTTGGAGTAATCTCGGGGCTCTCACGGAACAGAATTATACGTGGAACCATGACACGACCGTTCGGCGACCAGAATGGGGGGAAGGATAGCCCCAATTTCAAATCCGATGTGCAGGAAACATCAGGAAATGTAAAGCGCATAGCTCTGCATAGCTGCGACAGCTGATAGACCGGGACCATGTGCTCTACGTCCCTATATAAGACCCCATCCATTCCAGGTACCTGGACTCGCTTGGAGCTTGGGGCGTCGACTTAAATGTTAAGTGTGATAATTGCAGAGCGGCCGAGCCTGAGGGTGATTCTGATTGACGTGACACACTCCGTCCGATACATTGAAAACGGGAGATTCCGGGCAACACGGTCTCCAGATGTTGATAATGTCTGGACTTTCGCTCCGAATCTAATCCGCTGCACGGTACACCGACCGCGAAGCACAGGCGGAGTTATCCTGCGGATAAATAACGGAGGAATAACGGAAAAACAAACCTTATTTTTGAATGGAACGAAAGTCCGGCAAGATGTCGGGTGTCTCACAACTGCAACGTTCCGCCGAGGCAGACGCGGACGGGCCCCCATCTCACGCCTGGAGATAAGCCATTCTGATGACGAAGCTACGTGAAGGGTCCGATATCACCCCGCATCTCCCAGTGGCACTTGCATCAGTGATTCAGTGCAAGTATTCCTGTCGCCGGTCAAGAGGCCGGATCAGAGGAAGCCAACGCGAAAATTTGCAGGGTACCACTTACGGCGTGCTGTGTTGGTGAACTATAAAACCAAGGGCGGTCGCGGAGGGGGAAAGGACCATCGCCCATACTACAGAACAATGTACCACCACGCACCTGTCATCCACAAAGACTACCGAAGCGGAGTTGAGACTCCAGAGAAGGTCAGCTTACTTCACCTTTGCTCTGCTCCTGGCGTAGCAAAGGATGATTCATTAACGGTCTATGGCCCAACTTAGATGCGAGCGTTGACTGCTGCCCTCTACGCCTCCAAGGGATCGAAGCAAGTACCCTTCTTTCCCAAACGAACCTTAAGCACCGTCGCTACAAAGCCAAAGGTAAACACACTTTTTTAAATTGAGCCGGATACGCCTCTCACCCCATGCCGATAGACATATCATTTCGTTAATCTTCCGTCCTCCAAGTCGGAGGACTCCCTGACATCCGACCAGAAGTGAGACAGGGCTGAGATAAACGAGACGAGCGAGCGGAGGATAGAATCTGTGAGAGTTTCAACGCGTCCCAGGCTTTTCTCCTAGCCACCCATGTGTAGATATGTATGTAGATATGTAACACCACCGCTATTAAACACCTCCACACCGCATTCAGAGTTGCACAGGTTTCCCGTAGCATGCGTGGGTGCAACTAGTCCGCAGAGGCCGGGTAACACTGACTATGCTCGCCAGATCGTCGGAGTGAAATTGTCTAGGATGGCCGCCGAAGGGTATCTTTCTGTCGTTAGAGAAGGAGGGTGAGAATGAGAACAGACGGATCAAAACAAACAGCTCCGAAACTCGATCTCACTCTCCGTCGTCCACGTTTCTCCCCGTCTGGACTCTGAAGGACCCTGCTCCCGACCCAACTTCACTTGTCCCAGCCAATCCCTCACCAAGAATGAACCTGACTCTCTACTCAATAACCGCCTTCATCATCCTCGACACCGACGGCAACCGCGTCCTCTCAAAATACTACCGCCAAGAAAACAACCCGTCCGCCACAAAAGGCCTCGCGAACCCAAAAGAGCAACGGGCGTTCGAGAAGGGTCTATGGCAAAAAACGAAAAAATCAGGAGGTGCGTCCCGGTCTCGCAAATCACTCGTTCTCAATCTCTCTGATCACCAACCCCTTCAACCCTCAATGGACTCCTTCCCATTGACTGACGGATTTCTTGGTACCCCCCAACATCTTCCCACTGCGATGCGCTCTCTGGATCTACGGATTGGTGGGGAACACAGGTGACATCATCCTTTACGACGGTCGTCTAGCCGTATACAAACACTCTCTCGACCTCATCTTCCACCTAATCGCGAACCAAGACGAGAACGAGCTGATGATAAGCACCGCCTTATCGGCCTTCTCAGACGCCATACACATGCTCCTCCGGAACCAGGTCGAGAAGAGGGCGGTCCTGGAAAACCTCGACCTGGTCCTGTTGTGCTTGGACGAGACGATAGACGAAGGGTGCGTCACCCTCGATTCCTCACCGCAACGAGAATCCTTCCTTGGCTGTCCGAATCTCTTGCTGCTGTATGCTAACGTCCACCTTCACAGTATCATCGTGGAAACAGATCCGACGACGATAGCTTCACGAGTCAGCCGGCCAAGAGCCGATACGTCGGAGATCGTCATCAACGAGCAAACGATCCTGAGTGCTTACCAGACGGTTAAGGAAAAGATGACCCAGCGGATCGCTGCTGGGTTCTAGGAACACCTCTCACCTTTCGTTATGTATTCACACGTCAGCTTGACACTGGGTCGCTATATCCGTAAGGCTAGATATCTCCGAACATCGAAGTCAGTGCTACTTAGCGAACTGTCTCGCTGTCAGGATCTCCTTGAGAGTTCCCTTGTATTTATTTACATGCGCGTCCTCGGCCAACATACGACCCTGAGATCCAGCTCGAGCCCAAGAGCGCTACCGTCACACCCACCCATCGCTCGGAACTACGATATATTTGAGTGCTAGACTACGGAAAGTTCAGACGGCCAACTTGCGAGAACGAAACAGAGACGAGAGAGAAAGACGAGATGAACGAATCAAAGCATGGCCAGACTACACGAGATAAATCTGACTATTAGCGATTAGGAAGAAAACTGAGGAGGCAGAGAGAGGGAGGGAGGGGGTAGTGTAGGAGCAGGGATGAAACACGGGATCGCAAGGCGCGAATTAGGTATGAACCGTACAAGCTACAGTGGCAACAACCAGCGTGAACCCAAACCGACGTGGCGGTGGCGGCGTGTTTATCTGCACATGGAAAGCGAGAGATCCCAGGAAATCAACCCCAAGTGGTGTGTGTGTGTGGCGGAGACGGTCCGCAACAAAGAACGTGGAGTGTAAAAGTGTGAGAGGAGCCAGGGTAAGGTAAGACCGTTGACCAGCGAAGGACACGGAAGAACCGATGTATCAAAAGGCAGAAAATGAGGTAGAGAGAGGAGAAAATCAATCATATAGGGCAGAGGTTAAACGAATTCGAAGAGTAGAAAAAGAAAGAAAAAAAAGGAAAGAACTGTGAGTGAGAGAGTATTTTTATCAACAGTAGGCGAAGGAAAGACGAAAGAGGGGGGGAGGAAGCAATTGTGTGTGTGTGCACGAAAAGGGCAGGAAGGGAATGGGGAGGGGGACTAGGAACGAAGAGCGAAAGTATCGTATCTGGGAAACGTGCGAACGGCAGAACGGTACATGGAGAAGGGGAAGGGGGAAACAGGAGACCCGGGGTAAAAAGGTCGAGAGAAAGGAAGTGGATAATGATAGGTTTCAATGAAATCAGCACAACCAACAAAACATTCCCCAGGGTCCCCCAACCATTGTACCATCCACAAATTTCGTGACTTTCCCACCTTTCAATGAAAAACCCATCCTCCACCACCGCACTCTGATTTATGTAGCCGCTCGTCGACAACTGAGCGGAGGCGCATCATGGAGGACCTTTTCACCACTTTCGACAGAAGAGGTATAAGTACAAGACACTGGTCGCCAGGGGGGTGTGAGCTGAAAAGACTGTGGGTGGTTTCGAAGCATTGATTCGAGAGATAGAGAGAGCATAGGAGAGAACGAAGACGATGCGGGGGGATATTGTCAATCTGTCACCAGCGATGGCGAAGAAAGACGGCCGGGAACGAGAGAGAGAGACGAGGGGTATCCGAGACAATAGTATCCGAACAAAAGACATTTTCTTCAATCAGGCGAACACCACTTGCGAGGAAGTTTAGGAGTTCACATCAAGGACCTCTTCGCCTCCGTCTTCGATGCCGAGAGATTCCTCGTTTACGTTGATGGCCAAACCGAGGCCATTCTCCCCAGAGGGATCTCCATCATTCATGCCGATCGCCGTGTTGCCGCTGGCAGTCCTCTTCATCCCGCTGGCTTGGGGACCGGACCTAGGTGGGTTTGCACACCTGTCCTTCCCGTGTGCGATCCTCAGGTTCGAGTAATCGGGCTTAGCTTTAATCCCCTCGATGGCCTTGATCGCGTTCGAGATGTTTGTGTAATTGACGAAAGCACAGTTCCTGACGAAGAAACGATCAGCACTTGACTCGCATGGATGGTGCTGGCAAAACTTACTTTTCCTTCAAGAAGTTCACAAGCTCGATCTCGCCATACTCGCCAAAGTCCCTCTTCAACCTTTCCTCGCTGAAGGAATCGAAATCCTCAATGTTTCCAATGTACACGTTCCTTGTCGCACCGGAGTGGACGGAGAGTGCGAGAGTGGGAGGAAGCGGACCAGAGTTCTTACCCCAGCCGACCTTCAGCCTACGGTTGTTAAGGGTCATGCCCTGGAAGGAAGCGACCTGGAAGAAAGTCATAGCAGCGGCTGGGTCGACGAAGGTAACGAACTACCAAGACCACCATCAGGGAAGGGATCAAACAGTATGAGATAAATGGAGAACATACCGCGATATGTTTGTCTTGCATGTACCTGATGCTCTGCAAGACGCCTCCCCTGATCGCATTGCACAGGTCCTCAGTGGTGGTCTCGGGATGGATGTTCCCGAGGTAGATAGTCCTGTTCGGCGCCTGGTTTCCGTTCAAGCCTCCAAGGCCATTCATGCCGTTCATTCCTCCGAGGTCGGGGGTGAAGGATAAGTACGGAGTCATGGGAGACCCGAAGTTGCCTTGGTTTTGCATGGGCGAGAGGGAAGTTTGAGCAACTAGGGATTGAGCTGCGGCGGCCTGGGCGGCCTGTGCAGCAGCTTGTTGAGACTTGGGGACGTAGGCGCATCGATCCTTGCCGTAGTTGACGCGCTTCCCTGCCCAAGCGGGTTCCGTGGGGAGGGTGTTGACGACCTAGATCACGGAGATGTTATCACCGCAAGCCCACTGAACGATGGAAGAGATCGAGCCAACCTTTGTCGCGACCGAGATACTTAGGAAGTGGACGAAGCCGATGTTCTTGTCCCGAACGATCTTGACCTGATCAATCAAACCAAACCTGCTGAGGTCATCCCTCAATTGCTCTTCGGTCGTGTTCTCGTCCAGACCACCAAGGTACACGTTTCGGCTGGCGTTGCTCTGTTGAATTGCCAAGGTGACTTGGCTGGGAACCGGGGAAGGCTTTCCCCAACCGATCTTCAACTCTTGTCCATGCAGGGATAATTTCTTGACGACAGCGTCAGCGTAGAACTGAGCGGCTGTAGAGGAGTCCAAGAAGGACAAGAAGACACAAGACTTCTCGGGGAGCACTCGGATCGACTCAAGGGGACCAAAGTGAACGAGGTTGAGAAGCTCATCGACGGAGGCGGTGGCAGGAAGGTTCCCAACGTAAACGGTGCGGCTGGTAGCAGTGTTGGTGGCACCGAGAGCGACCTGGAGGGAAGCGGGAGAATATTGTGCCTGTTCAATGATCGGGAGTCAAACCACAGACCGATGGATTCAAGTTCAAAAAAAAGGTATTTTTACCTGAAAGTTGTTCATCTGAGTGTTGTACGGGAATCCCCCCATGGTTCCGAGCATGTTCATCCCGGGAAGACCCATGCCAAGCATGTTGTACCCGAAGCCGAGATACGGAGAGTTGGCGGTCGCACTGACGGGCGTCTGAGCCTGCTGTACAAAAGAGGTGCCGTGGTTCGGGCTGAGCTGGGAGGGTAGCCCGCCGTTTCCGCCAGTGCTGGTGTTGATGGTGAGGGATGGGGTAGAATACAAAGCACCACCGAATCCGTTGACGGGAGAGTTGAATTGGCCTTGAGATAGGCTAGACTGAGGCCCGTAGCCGTAGTTGGCGAAGGCGTCACGAGAGTTTCCTCCGTTTCCTCCGTTGTTTTGACCGAAAGAGTTCGGAGACCAACGGGCTTTTTTGGGATCGGGACCACCTGCGGTATCCATAGACCTCTGGAAACCGGAAAATCAGGTGAATAAGACGGATAACGCGGATGGCCGGAGAGCGGGTCGCGCACCTTCATCATTTCGATGTCAAACCCGTAAGACGGATATTGAGATGCAAAAGTGGTCTGAGATTCGTCCATGGGGAGTGCGGTGGAGGGAGATAAGAGCAGAAAGTGTGTGGGGAAAGAAGGGGGAAAGTAAACGTTAGAATGGGTAATTTAGCAAGGTAGGGAGCGTGAGGGTTTGAGAGAGAGATGTACGAGGTCCCCTGAGGCGCGGGTACAGTAGCGCTATAATTATAGAGCAAGTGGAAGCTGACAGCGAAAGAGTGATGATGTAGCTCGCTACGTCTGTCGTTCGTCGCTCTCGCCTCGGGCTATCGGCAACAGGGTGGCGGCGGACTGTGGGGTATTGGGGGTAGTGAGAGAAAGACACGCACGAAAAGAAGGGAGTGTAACGGGTCAGAGGTAAACTGTGGGACGGGTGTCTCTGTGAAAATTCTCTCTAAGGAAAGCCAAAAAGGACCAACATATAAAAAAGGTGGTTGTCACTTTTCGACACACACACAGACGAACGATAAAAGTCAGAAACCGCAAATGGGGCGGAGGAGGGGGAGCGGAGAATTAAGAGGTCGGGGGAGAGAGAAGAAAATGACCGTGAGAGCTGGCAGGGGTTGGGCGAAAGAAGCGTCGACTGAGGCGAAACGACCCATCAGAGCCAGACGCGTCGGAGATATTATTTTCCTTCTCTTTTTTACCGAATTTTTGAGCCTACTGCGAGGTTGGAGCCTTCAGAATTATTCTGTGCGTATGCTCTGGACGTGGCTCATTTTCTAACACCCACACCCTCCGAATCCTGCCTCGTGGCTACCCGTCTCCATCCACGTCAACGTTCGGGCGGACTTTGAAAGGGAATGGCCGCCCCGGCTAATCCCGTCCATTGTTCATCCGGATCTCCCACGCCTGCTACCGCTATTGTTCTCCTTGGGGTTCGGAATTAAATCCACCACACTGAGCATTGGCCAGCTTTGGCCATCCCTTTGTCCCGCACCACATTCTCGAGACGTGCCTTCGAATTAAGGAGAGTGAATAGCTTCCATGTGGCCAATTGTTAACTCTCCTATAAAGCACTACGCTTTGAGCGGAGGTTCCTGATCCTTTGTGGTTCACCCTCCATCTCCCACAAAGTGCTAGTCACTTGTACCGCTGGTCGTCATCCAAAAACTCTTTTTAATCTAATTCTTCGTCATGTCTTCTACACCCATCCATTCTCCGGCCTTCGTCCCCTTACGAGAGCGCTGCAAGGTCAGCCTCAGCGTTGACACCAATTGCGAGAGACGACGCATCTTGAAACGTGACGAACCACCGACCCACTCTTTCCCCGATGTTCCCATCGACGAGGAATCACCTCTCGAGGAGACTTCGACCATGCCAGGACTCTACTCCTCCACCCTCCCCAACGGACAAGACAGGTGCTTGGGCGCAATCATTCCAGGCGTATTCGTTTCTTTCCACGAACCCAATCACACATCAGCACAAGTAATCCGGGCTAATCGGTGCTTCACCCACGTCATTTGCATATCATACTCCAAACACCCTTGTCGCATCGTTGAGACCACAACCTGGTTCAAGGACGATTCATACGTTCGCGCTTTACACCTTACCCTCCCCCTCTCATCGTCAAAGCGAAGCAACAGACGGCTTCAACTCCAGGATAATCAACTCCTTGTCGCCCGCGACTTCTTGTCTCTTGCCCTCCCTTTCTCATCCCGTTCAGCACCGCACGATTGGGCCCAGAACACATCCCGTGTGTTGATCACGACGCCACTTGGCGCACCGATCGATGCCCTCTGTGTTATCGCTGTATATCTCAGTTTTTCATCGGAGCAAGATGTATACGACGTGTTGAGTTTGTTGGAGGATATCGAGGAACTGCCGAGGGAGTGGAAAGGAGTCGTCTGTGAGGACGACGCGGAGATCGCGCAGGATGTTGCTGACGAACCCCACTGATGCTGACCGTTGACCGGGACTTTCGCATGTGCTGGCATATAAGTTACCCACCCCACTCATTTAATTGTGTTACTAGCATACCTTCACCATCACATCTGGTCCTGTAGCGATTAGGATTTTTTTTCGAGGAATGTGATCCCTTTCGTTCTCTAGAGTCTCTCGTGCGGGCGGTATTTCTCACCAAATCTGTCCATCTCCGCCTGTGGCTGGTGCCCGGTCTCACGTCACTGCGCCAACTCCGCGAGCATGTCCAGTCGGTTGACGTGCAGCCAATGTTGAACAAACGTTGGCCTCCCGTTTCATCACAATGTTCAATTTTACTAGCCAATCTATCGTTGTCTCCCTTTGGCGGGAGTGCCGGTAATAATAATATACCCTGTCCTTTCCCTTTCCACCCACCATCCAGTGGTCCCCTTCGTATCTTACACCCTCTTCAGGACCCGTATACCCCGCCTAGGAAGTAATAGTCACGCTTGGGTCCCTCCTGTCTTTCGTTTCTCCCTCCCCTTCAGCTTGTGCTCCCCTGGTCGCCTCCCTGGGTTATTTATTGGTTACAAGAAGGAGGGAGGAGGTGACCGAGAGAGATAATGTCAACATGCGTACCTACACCAGTGTCGACGGCGTTCTCAACGGTCATCGGGAACACCGTCACCACAACTTATTCGCTCAGCACCTCGGCGGTTCCTCCTGTGGTCACGACCCAAGTGGATCCCTACTGCGAGAATGAAGCCGTGGTTCTCGATTCAGCCGTATGTTTGAAGACTGGGATGAGGACAGGGACGCAAACCCTCCAACGTACGTTCCAGTCGCTCGCGATTTCAACTCTCTCGTCCTCGTCTGTCGCTTGTGTCTCTGTCTTTTCCGCCTCTTTGGATTCGCAAGAACTGACGTTATTCTTGTTTCCCGTAATCTCAATTCATTCGTCCGCAACGGCCGCATATAATCATCTCCACGCGCCTGTTCCTATTCCAACGCGACGCCCAATTACAATCCGTCTACGTTCCACCCCTCCCGGAATACAGCCGCTTCAGACGTTGTATACACGATCCCATACGAAACCGCGATCCCTTACACCTCCCTCGTCCCCATCAACACATTCTACAGCAGCTGCTCAGATACTCCCTCAAATCCCGGCGGGAACAACCCAGGCGTCCTCGGCGGAAGTCCCGACTCAAGACCCAGCAACGGTATAACCCCTAGCCCGAATAACCTCGGCTCGAACTTCAACTCTGGGAACGGCACCAACTCTGGATCGAACAACAATGCGGTATCGATCTCAGTCCCTCCCGGGCTTTCGCTCGTCACATCCTCCGTGCTGGTTTACACGACTGGTCCGCCGACAACCTCTCTGATAAATTCAGTCATCACTCTACCGAACGGTCAAGTGACCACAACCTCGATCCTTACGGTCGTAACACCGAAGCCGTCCCAGGTGTTCGTGCCTACAACTGCGTTGGTCGAAGCAACTGGAGACAGTAGCCCCAGTTCGGGAAAATGCGGAAATGTGGGCGCGATTGTCGGAGCGGTCATTGCGGGCTTCATTGGTTTGTGCTCGATGATCTTGGCTTGGTGGTATGTAAGGTACGTGAAAATGTGTCCCTCATCACCCGACGTAGCGTGGGACTGATCTCATTATAGACGAAGGCGGAAAAGGGCCAACGACGAGATTCTTCACGAACGCGAAAAACAGGTAGAGGACCAGGAGGCTCGCCGACAAGCAATCGAACGCTCGAAGGACCCAACGAGGCAACGAGAGGGCGATCCAAAACCTACCCCATATCACTACGGCTCCCTGCTTTCTAGCGGAAGTAGAATCCAAAGCTCTACCTCCACTGGAGTCACACTTTCGCAAAATCCGTTCGAAGGGACTGTCGTTGGGAATAGGGCGACGTACATGGCTCCTAGCTCTCCCCTCTTCACATCCGTACCTGTAATGGAAGGTTCCGGGATCGATTCTGGGTGGAGCGGAGCTGCTGGGATTGGTGCAGGGATTGGAGGACGCGGTGGGGTGAGAGATTTATTGAACCCCTCTGCGTCTTCGATGTCCAACACGTCCGGATCCGTCCACACGGTTGGCTCTGCACCGACCCTCGAGTCAGACTCTGGTAGGAGCGCCGACCTGGACTACCTCCGATCAGGTGGCTCTACCGACGAGTTCATCGACGTCGATATCGGAGGATCGAGAGTTGTTTCCCCTCCTCCACATCTGTCCATGAGCTTTGGAAGTTGGAACACGAGCTCTTCTCAAGACAGAAGGAGCGCTGGGTCGAAGCGGAGTAGCGGTATCGACCCAGGGAGAGACCCGGACCTCGGAACCATCGATGAGGGTCAAGAAAGCGAAGGGGGAGGGCATGGAGGGCTTCTGTGTCCTGGACAACACCAGCAGCATCAGCGGGATACGATGGACACCCATACGACTGCGACGTTGGTGCAGATGGAGGTCTTGCGAGATGAAATCAGGGGACATTTGAGGAAGAGGAGCGGGAGTCCTGTTAGTTGGGCTGCCCCTGCGAGAGGGACGTTGTTTATCGTGAACCAACGAGACTCCGAAGATCTCTAGGGTTCCTTCCTTCTCCTCAAGGTCCACTATCCTTCAGCTGTCAACGGTTTGCGAAACCATGCCCCACACCGTTCACCTTCCGACTCTGAGTCCCACGCGCTGGAACGTCTTTACAACGTTCCCCTCCCACTAACCATCACCATCATTTCTCATCTCTAGACTCTCTTTTTTTATTGTCTATTATTTCCATGTTTACCCTTCAATTTCTGCCTCATCGCCGGCATTGTCTGCCATTCGTTTTGATGTCACTGAACTCACAAATGTTTCTCCTGCTCTGGATTCACCGCTACTCTCACTGCCCGACTTTTTTTCGCACTCTCGTACTCACAACCTATCGTGTCTCGTTTTCGGTCGTTTTTCTTTAATTCTAATGCACACTTTACTTCACCCCCCCCCTTGCCTCTCCTTTCCCCTCCCCTCCCCTCCCTTCCTCCCTCAATATCCTTCGTCGATGTGTGCTGAAGTTATCAGCCATCAGAAACCGCCCCGTTACTCTGCCCTGCATTCATTCATTTCGTTCGTTTCCCAAGGTTCTCTCCTGTACCAGACTAGACAATCATATGCGCATTGCTCGGGCTTTGGGTCAAGGTCTATCGAGGGGCTACAGAGGGGAATGATGAAAACGCTGTCGCTTTCTCCAGAAGCAGAAGGAACCCAAGTCCCTTCTTCAAGTCTCTCAAATCAAAACCAGGGCAGCTTAGCCCGCTTGGCCCATATCGGAGTGACTTCAATCTCCCGGGTTTGTGAGGCCAACCACCCACGGTGTGTGGTTTCCTGGACGAAGCCAATTCAGGAACGGAGGCTGCCATGTCTGTGCGATTGTGGAAGGCCCCCATACGAAAACAGTGTCATTGAAAAATCCGGCGATACAAAGATACAGAAAACCTTGAGAAGTGCGTGCAGCTGGTAGATGTAAACGGTGGTAAAATTCAAGGCCTAGCCAAGGTCGTGCAGCCAGGGTCAGACGGTTTGATGGGCTCGTGGGTTAGAGTAAGATCCGGAGGTCTGTTGAGAGGCTTGAAGTGATTGAACTTTTCCTAGGTACTGGTGCTCCGTCTGGTTTGTCAAGGTGCTGTTGTGATGGAATCCATGCCGTGTATGGTTAGCAGCACCTCGCACGACCGTATGCTGGATAAACTCACCATGAAGTCATCGTTGTCTTCGTGATTATCTTTCATGCTTGCATTAACGGGCCCCCTTTTCGCAATCAGAAGTGGCTCCAGCCCCATTACTCAACGGCTCGCTCTCTTCCCCGGTCGAGGGTACTTTCCGCTTTCTCCGTCTATCCGAAAATGTCGCGTACAAAAGAAGCAGCCCCAGTGTTACTGGCGAAGTCGATCAGCAGGCGAACAGGGGGTGGATACACCGTGTCTAGGCGTACCAAAGAGTGAGCTAACCACCGACCCAACGATGATTGCCTTCTTTTTCGTGCATTTGACTCCCTTGTTCCTAAAAAATTCCGCCGACTCGTGTTAGTTTGCAGAGCAGAAAAAATTACGGTGACCTTCACCTGTTGTCGTAGCAGTCAGCGTTCGATACACCACCTACAACGCCACCGGTTTCTGGAGTATTATCGTCGCTTCCAGCTTCAGCCCCAACATCAGAAACAGCAAGTAATATCGTGATAGCGAAAGCAAGGCAGTCCAAATAAGTGATTTTCACAAGCGACTTCCGAGTCATAGGTGGGGCGGCGAAGTGAAGTCCCGTAGATACGCAGTTTGGGCAGGGATGCTAGTTTTATATAGAGAAGGGGGGGAGAAATAGCACTGTCGGGGCTGTGATACTAGGAAACCTTGGCGTCCTTGTAGTCTTCATAGCCTTTTCAAATCTATGAGAGTAGGACGCTCCAGCGACACAAGAACACAGTGTTTGCAGGGCTCGATAAGGGGGCGGAGAGAAGAAGTGGTATCCCCCCCCTTCCGACCCTACATAGAGAGGATCGAGTCCGCGGTTTTGCGCTCGAAAACGTTTTGTTTTCAGTTCGCATGGGTCCCTGACCCTGCAAGCGACGTTCTAAACGTTCCCGACAAGTTTTCGGGCTTTGAGACTCAAGCCTAGGTTTGAGCTTCAACTCGTCGATTGGCAATATTCCTTGGTGTTATATGATCGTCATCGTGGGCGTCCCGGAGGCGCAGGTAAGGTTAGAAACGTGTGGCTGTTCCTTCTCACGTGCTTACATCCACTAGACCGCACACTGCGCACAGTCCGCGCCAGGTCTTTCACGCTCTCTGCCTCTCCGATGGACACACATACTTACCCCGGAAGGGGCCTATCGGTCTCACAGCTCATCTTCGCTCTCAACGAAGAGTTGAAGCGGGTGGCATATTCTCCGCTGTATGTCGAAAAACATAATTACGGACTGATAGGGGAACAACATGCTGATCACTTCTGCAGTTTTACTTTGGAGGCCGTCTCTCAACTCGACTGGGATGGTTCAACCGCGCTAGCGTCCATTCGCGAGTGGAGGAACTCCCTCGTTCGCGTCAACCGCATCCCGATCGATATTCTTTCCCTTATCCCGACCCACCTCACTTCCCAGAAGGATCATTTCCATGCCGCTTCTGTGTGCCGCCATTGGCGTGGGGTTCTCCTCAATCATGGCGCAATGTGGTCACAGTTGTTCCTCGGAAAGGGCGAAGAGTGCGTGTCAACCCTCCTCGAACGCGCGAAAGGGTCTGTGCTAGATGTCGTTGCCTATGGCGATCCTCCCGTCGGCACCGTAACTCTCATTTCCTCTCGCGCTCAGCAAATCAGGCACCTTGAACTCAGACACATCCGCTGGCAAGACATCACAACATTCTCTGAATTAAAGCCTCTCCTCCGCACCCTCAAGATCATTTCCCCCGAGACTACCAATTTACACGGTCAACCCATCATTTTGGCCCCTCCTTCACTTACCCTCTTCAGTGGCTCCATCAGTCTGGAGCAATTCGTCTTCTGTTCCTGGAGGCTTCCCTTGTTGAACCATTTTTCCTTTCCAAACCTCACCACGTTCGAGCTGTTGTCAGACCCGTCAGGGAATTACAGTGCTTTACACCTACTCGACTTCCTGAAAGACTCGCCTACATTGCAAATGGTCGAAGTAAGGATCTCGGAAGTTTGGATGCAGGACGTCCCGCAGGAAATGGTCGTTGTCCTTCCCAATGCCGAGACCTTCTCCTTGCGCGTAGCCGATGGCCCCACGACGCGGGTATATGATATTGGAACCCATATTTCGTGTCCTAGCGCTAGACAAATGGCGCTGAAATGCGAAATAGATGACAGCGACATGGGTCTCTACCTGGCAATATTCCCCACCCCCGTTTTGTGGGACACAATCGTTCACCAACACATGGCCAACCCGATCGAGGAAGTCACACTCGAGATAGATGGCTCTGATGATGATAACATTAGGAGTTTCCTCACCTTCCAGACCTCCGATGCGACGACTGTTAGATTGGGCTTTGATATTGACGATACGGGTGCAGACAGGGATGAGCTAAACATGCCCCGTGATGAGATGGGCTGGGAGATTTTCTCTCAAGCCCTCACGACCATCCGGGATCACCCCCTAATATCACACGTCAAACGGCTCCGCATCAAATACAGAGCTGCCGCACCACACACATTCGGTATGCTGGCCGTGGCGGACAAGGTTCAGGGACTGTTTGATTCATTGGGGCCCTTGGACCAGTTGACCATCTGCGGGTGCGATTTGCATGTATTCCTTGCCACCTTTCTTGACGACCCAGTGTTTTATGACTTGGAGCAACCCATTGTATTCCCACAGATTAGGGAGCTTGCGATCTTACACCCATTGATGGATGACGATGAGATGGAATGTATGGATGCAATCAAGGAACTTGCCATGTCACAGTACATGCTGGGGGTGCCCTTCGAGCGTGTGACGGTCCGCATGTGGAGTCTTCCCGATGGGATGGCGGAGGAGTTGGGTCAATGGGTCGCTACAGTTGATTGTTGCCAAGAGTGGTATAGGGAAGAGTAAGGTGTGTAGAAAGCCTGCATAAAGTACCATATAGCTGGTCACTCAGCAAGTTGTTAGACTCAGGTTGTATAGCAGAGTAATTGACTGTACAGTCGACAGACTGAGACGAACTAATGGAACGAGTCACTCCGACTACTCTAAGTCTCACCTACATTCCCTGAAATTCGAAAGCCCGTGGGGCTGCACGTAAGGGCCCACCCGGGGGAGCACAGATTTCTAGCTGAGTCGGCGTTGCTCTTCGGGTTTTGTGTATATTTGGGCTCTATTTCTTAGCAACGTCTGGGGGTTTTGCTTCTGGTTTGGTCTCTGACTTATGGAAAAATTTACGCACACTGGGAGCCACGGGTGCAAACAACGACTCCGGTTGTCGTCGTGTGTCTGAGTACACGTCCGAGTGCTATGCTCCACGATTGGATTGTGTGTATGCAATCGTCCGGCCGCAGAAAGCGATACACAGTTATAGACCGGTTAAAAGTTGTTGGAAAATTGTGATAGATGGGGTGTAAAAGGATTCGACAAAGAACGAGGAAGCGCAAATGAGAACAAATCAATGCGCTGACTAGATAAAAAAATAACAGTCCAATTGTAATTCGAGGCAAATGTCCGGTGGCGATGCGTTTCGCAGAGCCACAAAGCGAAAAATGTCTGTGGAGAGCGTGGAAACTGGATGCCTAAACAAACCGACGATCCCAAGGGCGAGCAGCCGGTGCCTTCTGCGGGCAATTCCCATCATCGCTATCCTCGAGAAGCCCCCCGGTTTTCTGCCGTTCGCATCAGTGGATTGCACGATTCGTCGTCTGACTGTAAACTCACCGTGCCGTACTTGCAGAAAGAGCAGGTGTCGCATTCTGAAGTAGAGTAGCTGCAGAACAAGTAAGGCCCACGGATGGCTTCATCTGTCAACGGATCATTCGCGAGATCCTGCTCAGGGCACCTGAAGTTGCATGGTTGTTGAGTCGAGGGAGGGGGGCTGGGCTTGGGCTTGGATGGGGACGGGGTGCCATATGGACCTTCCCATGGAGATGGGCTGTGTGAAGGCCAAGACCAATCCGCGGTGGAAGAGGGCACATCGCGCTTGGGCCCTGGACTCGGTGACCCGCGGCGCTCCCATTCAACTTTGTGGCCCGTAACTTTTCCTTCTTTGTTTTCGTGCTCGTCATGAGCCCCTCGGCGAACCATCGCTTGCTTCAATTCCCGGTTTTTGCTTCCGACACATTTTTTGACCGCTTGCTTAGGGCAATTCTCATCGCCCACGAAGACTCCAGTGGACTGGGTGACAGTGTAAGTAGGAGCTAGGGACGTTGAAGGAAGACGTGGCCTACAGAATTATACGTGCACCACTTGGGAGACTCGCCGGTGTAGGAGCAAGAGAGAATTACGCCAGTAGTGGATGCAAGGAGAGGGTCACCGTCGAGATCCTTGTCGGGACAGACGAACGCGCAGCTGCCTCCACGAGCGTATATGGTGGCAGCACGAGTAAAAGTGAACAGTGACAAAACAGAAACAGCCACGGCAACGGAGAAGATCATGTTGAGTGATGTGGAGAACAGAGTATTCGACGACTGAGGGAGCGCTGCTGGTGAGGCGGTGAGGGAGAAATGGGATTACCACCGTGTTTATAAAGGATCTCAGGCACAAGGGAGACTTTCCGCTGCTCCGCATTTTCCACGGCAAGTGAGGCATGACCCCAGGGGCAGGGGGTACTTGGGGCCTGGGTGCTCGGAATATCGGATGAAAATTCTGGATCCGAGACTAACCGCTCGGAAGTGATCTGAAAACTAGTGGAAGTGATCGACAGGCTGAACTAGAATGGAGCACACAAGCTAGCCCAGGAGGTCACGAACATCGCCTCTCCGAGGATTTCTCATCTGCATCGAAGCTCTGGCATTCTGATGGAAACCAAAAAGTGTTTAAATCCTGAAGTAGACCATTACAACCGCCAAGGCCGTGGTATGCGATCTAGAAAAACGAGGTCCCCGGGTGACCTAGAGAGGATAGCATTGTTGATCATGACGAGCTCCCCTGAGTCTCCTGTGGCGGTGAATCTGGGTAGACCTGCACGAGGTTATGCGGGGACGGCAGTGGAACAAGGCATCGACACTAACCTTGCCCGGGTTGAACAGATTCAGTGGGTCGATAGTCCTCTTGATCTTCATCAGGAAACCTGCATATCGGCTTTTGATGGCTTGCCGTGGCTTTTGATGGCTTTCAAAGCCGGCAAAGCCACCAAAAGCCACAAAGCCAAAAGCCACGGAAGCCAGTCAAACTGACGAACGGCTTAACCGAACGGATGCCCCCCGAAAGCCACGAAAGCCGATCAAAAGCCACGCGAAAGCGGTTCGAAAGCCATCCGCGGGACGACTTATCAAGAAAACAACGAGGGGTATCTTTGTGTTCAACCAGCCATTTGATTACATGATAGTACATTACAAGCAGTATTAATCAATTCACCCTCACGGCTTGGGATCATTCTCGATGTCTGGAGGACAATTCAACGACACTGATGGTTTTTTTGGTGGGACCCATGTCGCACGAGTCAAATTGTTCTTCTCCTTCAACCATGATGACGTTGAGTACCCATGTGCTCTCGTCGAATGGTTCGAACGTGTCGCTGACTCACCCGAAGAAGAAACGGGCATGTGGCTCGTTCGGCCAGAACTGACCCCGAACGACACGCAGCATGCGTCGGTCATTCACCTTGACACCGTGCTTCGGGGCATTCATCTGTTACCTTACTTCGGGGACCAATTTGTTCCTGGGGAACTTCACTACTCGACGACTCTCGACAACTTCTGTTATTCCTATGTAAATAAGTACATAGATTATCACGCATTTGAGACAGTTTTTTAGTACACACCCTTGTAATGGTAGCTGTATTGAAGGATATGGGAAGGGCGCACAACACTGTGCAGGGACTACATGGCCGACTGGAAGCCACGAAAGCCATCTGAAAGCCACCCGAAAGCCGATCGACGAACCCGCGAGACCAGACGATGATCGAGTCTCGAAAGCCCCCGAAAGCCTCAAAGCCGTTGAAGCCGTTGTAGGTTTCCTGATGTTCTTCATCAGCTCGACAGTGCCATGCCCTAATTCTTCATAGAGATATTCCCTCTTTCCAATCCCCACGCCATGTTCACCGGTACATGTCCCCCCAAGCGCAATGGCGCGTTTGACCATTTGCTTGACGAGTTTTTTCGCTTTCACATATTCTTCGTCTGAAGTGAAAAGCAACTGCGCGTGAAAGTTCCCTGTACGACGTCAGCGGGGCTTCAGGGGGCTGAATCAGCAACTGGAAATGAGCGAAACTTACCATCACCGACGTGCCCGAGTATAGTTCCGAGTAGACCGGCTTCTGCAATCTCTTTCTTTGCCTCGAATACGAGCTCCGGTAACTTCGAAACCGGAACGCTGAGTCCAACCTCAGAACCGCACACAGGCCGATGACCTAGATGAGGACCCACCAAACATCCGTAGGCCAGTACTTGCACCCTGGCATCAATGCCAACACTGCATAAGCTGCGTTCTTCCTATCCGCCCACAGAGCCTCCGCCTCCTCCTGATTATCGGCTGTGTCGAACCCTGTCCCTCCATGCTCCTTTGTGATCTCCTCAGCCAGTTTTATGGATTCCAAGATCGAGGCCTCGGTCGGTCCTTGGAACTTGATGAAGAGCGAGTCCTTCTCAGGCCGCTTCCGGATCGATTGGCCATATTTGTTGATGGCGCCCATGGTCTTGTCATCAAGGAGCTCAATACATTCTGTGTTCCGTTCCACCGCCTGTGAGCTCTACACAGAAATGGCAGGAGTAGAGACAACGCCTACGAATTCCAATACCCTTGTTCAGAATGTCCTTCACCGCTTCTGTTGCATGACGCACGTTTGGGAATTGAACAACGGCGACGTCAGTCTTGAGTAGCGGGGCAAGCCTCACCGTCACTGGAAAGATCAGCTTGTCCCGAATATTCCTTCGGATGCCCACAGGTACACACCTTCAGTAACGATGCCGAGCGTTCCTTCCGCACCAATGAATAATTTTGTCAGGTCAGGTCCAGCAGCCGACTTGCGGGCTCTGGAACGAGTTTTGATGATCTCCCCACTCGGAAGCACAACTGTCTGTGGCACAAGCATCAAACCCCCGAACGGATGACTTATGCAAACCTCCTACGATGTTGAGGAACCATTCCGCTCTTGCAGTCCCGTAACGAACTGCGTTTGCTGTGACGATGGATTAACAAACAAATGAGATGCAGAGCACTTGGACCTACTCCCAGATCCACCTGTGCTTACAATACCTCCCATCGTGGCTCCGGGACCGGGATCAAGCTGCACGGCCTTGAGAACAGCCGAAAGGTCGATTGCAATTGCCCAGCACTCACGGGAAAGAATAGGGGAATCCCTACGCACCAAGTGTCAGTCGGTGACGTCGTTGATACGACAAGAGCGAACCTTTCTCTTTCAGTACTTCGTTTACATCCATCCATCGAGCTCCCGCTTGACAAACGAGGTCAGAATCCTCCTCTACCCAGCGTAATTAGCCCATGCGCTGAGGAGATCTCAAGAGATTACCGTGGATCTCAAGGATCTTGTCCATCCCAGACATATCCACACATATTCCGCCGGATGGGTGCTGTAAACAATGTTTTGAAATCACACAACCAAATACTAGAGTCACACTTACGGCTCTGAAGTTTCCCTCCAGGGACGTCCCTCCCGAATAGGGCGTAACTGGAATCCGGTATTTGGTAGCTACCTTGACAATCTTTGCCACATCTTCGGTAGACTCGGGGTGAACGACTACGGTGTGATTCGACACTGGGCACTGCAACTTCAGCTCGGGACGATGTCGTTAATAAGAAAGTGGTACCTGGATGGTGATCATATTCGGAAAATCCGTACGGTTCAAGCACTTCGGGATCGTCAGAAACCGCGCCAGGACTCGGGAACGTTGCCTTGAGCTCTTTAATCGCTTCCTGGAAGTCTTTGGCGGTGCCGTATGGCAGGTTATCGAGACTAGATGCATGAGCCTCTTCCGTTCCCCCGGACTTCGGAGAGTTGTAGGTTGCGAGGAGATATCCAGAGGATACACTCAGGAGAGCCGTGCCGACCAAAAGCAAAGTCGTGTTTCGTCCTCGGGGAATCCGTTGAGGTGACTCGCTCACTCTAATGTACGATCTTTTGGCCGATATTCGTCTTCCAGGGCAACTCAACGGAAAGCTCTTCAGCGAAACCCTGGCGTGTCGCGCGATTCTCTGCATCCCGAAGGTTTACGTGGAAGTACGGAGAGTGCTTGCTCCTCGTGGGTCCTGTCGTCATGCTTAATGAGCCCGTGATCGATAAAGGCGAACTTGAAGCTCAATTATGCCGGGCCGGTGTCAGATTGATGCCGAGTGGCTATACTCCGTCCCGGTTTGGCCCTGCCCCGGGTCTGGCCAGGAGCAACGTTTGCGTGGTTAAGTATATACATTTTCTCTCGCGCAAATTTAGAACCAGAGTTAGGAAGATATGTACAGCCTAGCATAGCGCAACTGAAAAGCGCATCACGAGACACCATAAAGGTAGAGATACATGCGAGAAGGGAAACGTCAGTGAAGGAAAAAAGGAAAGGGGAATAAGTAACAGAAAAAGGGTGATAGTAACGTGAAAACGTTAGTCGTAGCATAGAATGAACACCTTGCCTCCTTCCACCGAGAGTAGAATTGCACCCTGACTCTGGTCCAAATTTATAGTCTCGACCTTGTCGATATCAAGTTCCTCCGGGATAGGCAGACTCTTCACTCGTCCCTCGGTCTCATCCTCCAACCCGAATGTGCCTTCCTCACCCTTCCTCGGCTTTATAACTCCGTTCTGGTCCATGACAACAGGCGGGAACGAAACGAATCGTAGCTCCTTTGTCTTGGTGCCGTCTGGTCGGGGAACATATTCTATCCAAGTGGCATGCCCAAAGTCAATCGCAACGAGGGGGCGACACTTCCCAAGAACCGTCTCTCCATCTTCGTTCACTTCATCCTCCTCCAAACTACAGACGGCTTCGAATGTGTCGCTCACGAACCACATCTTGGCGATCGGCTTCGCATCCTCGGCCTCTAGATCCCGGTCCGATTGGGTAGCGAGCGCTTCAACGCCGACATTCTGTGTGTTATCAGCCCGGTCATTATTGGAAGCGCTGTTTGGCGCAGGGGGTGCATCGTCTGCTTGGAGATCTGTCTGTCGCTGTCGCTGATATTTCTCGAAAGTGACCGTCTTCCCCCCAGAAATGGGCACATCGAAGTAATGCTGTGCTATGATAAAGTTCACCGGGTGGCCCTCGCTGTTATGTTCGGCCAGGAGGAACACAGTGCAACTAAGCCTCGGCACTAATGAAACAGTGGGCCACCATTGTCTGACGAAGTGCGCAGATTCAGGGTACCAGGTATGGGTGAAGAAGGGAGATGGCGTGTCCTCGGGGAAGTCGGGGAAACAGAAGGGTTTGGTCACGATACGAGTGGCTGGTACCCGAGCAGAGGCCGTTGGTGAGCATTGTGGCAACTGGATGTGTTGCTTCAAGAGGCTCATGGGGAAGAAGTGTTGCGCGATCCCATCCTTGTCTTCACAGTGAACGATGATGTGGTTGTCCTCCACGATACACGACCAGTTGGAAGGGAAGTACTGTAGATGTACGTAAGTAGACGAGTCTGGTCGCAGGGGAGTGGGCTCACGCATGTGATGCAGGTATCTATAAAGATAAAATCTGGTTGATCCCAGTTGGGCAGACAATAAAGTCCAATATTCTGCGGTCCAGAGAGGAATATGAAGGCAGCAAACAACTTTTGGATGGGGTCCAGGAGGAACACGTTCATGACCGGGCCGGGAATAGAAAATGACGAAAGAGTGGTGAAGGTGGGTTTAGGGTTTGGCCCTTCTAACGGAAAATCGATCTGCATCACGACATAGTCAGTAGTGCTGGTATTGACATCACGCGAACCGCTGCCGAAATAAAACTACATCAGCAAAGTGATCAATTCTAGATCGCCGCATCGAGGCTTACTCGATGTTCTTTGCCATTATAAAGAACACCTGGCGGGAATCAAACTCGACACGACATTTCCATAGTTCCCACTTCTCCTCTGGCTGCCATGCGTTAAGGTAGGTTTCGTCGTGGATGTCCCAGCAAATGACTCGTCCGGACTTGGTGGCACAGAGCATGTAGCCTGAAGATATGGGCGATATCCAGTCGACATCGGGGTCTGGGGTCGAGACGATCCGATACCAGGTGTCCGATGGGGTCTTCCCTCCAGATAGGTAATGGCAGGGCGAGATTGTGGGGCAGGTGGGCGCGAGCGAACCAGTCATCCATGACTTCTCGATCCGATATGCCTTGGTCAAGATTGAGACAAGCTCTTCGGTATTGAGATCTTGCAGCCGTTGGAATCCAACGAGTGGCAGTGCGCGATTGCGGCGAAGAAGGCGAATTGCAAAGTTTCGATATACTGGGCGTGTCCTGAGTGACTGATGTAGAGATTTTGCAGACTGGGATGACATTAGGGCGACTCCTGCTGGAGAAACAATGTTGTTCGCACCGACTGGAGAGATTGTATGTCTGCGAAATCGAGGTAGGCAACGACGTGTAGTAAAACATCGTAAGGCAGGCAACCTAGCCTGAGTACTGGAGGCTCGTCGTGGTTCATCGCGGAATCGTAACTATAGTTCTGGCTAGTCATGGCTTTCGTTCTGAGTGTCGAAGAGATCAGAGAGGAAGAGAGGGAGAAGAGGGTGGACAGACCTGAAGAAGTGGTGATGGATGCCCACTGCAAAGAGTGCAGAACTGCCGACAAGAAGGGCGGTCAGTCTCCGATCTAGAGGTCCTGGCTCTGGTGTGGGGGATATCTTCCAGCTCATCTATAGCACCATTACCGGTATCGATCGCGTCGACGAGCACGAGTCCTTGAGCGGCGGCGGTGTCAACGGGAGCGAAGGAGAAGGCGCAGCAACTGGAACTTCGACCACCGACAGAATCGGCTCCCGACTGATCACCTTCCTCATTTGGATACCCGCATACAACCCAACTCGCTCCTCCACGTCGGCAAAGATAACACTGCCATTGTCGTCGCCACCGAAGTCACGACGGACAATCCACGCAGAATGTATCATTCCGATGGCTCCCGTAAGGCGGAACGACGTCGGTCGCCAGGTGATGACCATCAACAGACTGCTGCGTCTACTTCCACTTACGTGCGGGGCACCTATCCACCACAACGGCCGAGGGCACTCCCGGAATCAGGGCGCAGCAGCTCGCCTCCTGCATCTTCTTACTTTCTCACTACACAAGGGGACGACAATACAGAACCTCAACCAATCGGAGCAGATGCCGGCTCACATTTTGCGTACAGCACAACGCTGCGGAGGCAACAGTATGAGTTGACGAGTCCTACAACGGCCATTCAAAACATCACACAGGGAAATTGGCAGGGTGCCTTGGACTCGTTTTCACGATCCAGGCATTCCCTCGATCAACCGCGTCCAGGCCGAGTTCCATACCCATCCAAGGGCCCAGGAACACAACAGGATGCCTCTGAGACCCCCTCGTCAAAATTTTCTCACTCTACGACAGAGGTATGGCTTGTTAGACGATGTCTTCCACGAGCGGTGTTGATCATTGCCTCTAGGAAACCTTCTTTTACTTCAGGACATCTTCAACAGAAGGCCTATCATCCTCCGCCATTCCTTCTTTGCGCGAACAGTACGGCTACAACGAATTCTCCGTTGCCGCATCCGAACCAGTCCTCATCAAATTTGTAAAGACAATTTACGAGACCCCACTAATCCTTCTTCTGTGCGGCAGTGCCGTTGTCAGCGCGGTGATGGGCAATATCGACGACGCAATCAGCATCGCCGTCGCTGTACTCATCGTTCTGACTGTCGGCTTCGTCCAAGAGCAACGGTCCGAGAAGAGTTTAGAAGCCCTAAATAAGCTTGTCCCCCATCACTGCCATATTTTGAGAGATGGGAAACAACTGCATCTACTCGCAAACGAACTGGTCCCGGGTGATATCGTCACTTTCACCACCGGAGACCGAGTCCCTGCTGACGTGAGGATGGTTGCTGCTGTAGACCTCGAGGTCGACGAGAGCAGTTTGACGGGTGAAACTGATGCGAGGGCAAAAGGGGTAGACCCGTGCGCCCCTGGAGTTGCCCTCGCAGAGAGAACGTCAATCGCTCACATGGGAAGTTTAGTAAAGAATGGTAAAGGATCTTGATGTCGACTCGTTCAGAATGCTCAGGCTGACGTTCGGTAAGGCAGAGGAACCGGCATAGTCGTTGCAACAGGCCCACAAACTGAATTTGGGGTCGTTTTCACGATGGTCCAGGATGTGGGTCCATCGTTTTCTTGTGCCGCGATGACACTTTTTGATGATATTGTGTAGGTGGAGGAGAAACGCACTCCTTTGCAGTTGAGAATGGATGAACTCGCTCATAAACTCTCCGTACTCTCTTTCGGAGTGATTGGGGTGATATGTATAATTGGTGTGCTGCAGAGTCGCTCGTGGTTGGAGATGTTCACGATCGGAGGTAAATGCCCTGATTCTGATTGCATCCGCACTCACCCATATCAAACAAGCACAGTATCACTCGCTGTTGCCGCCATTCCCGAGGGGCTTCCCATCGTTACCACCGTTACACTTGCTCTCGGGGTCCTGAGAATGTCCAAGAGGAAAGCTATCGTCAAGAAATTGCATTCAGTGGAATCGTTGGGGTCTGTATCGGTCATTTGTTCCGACAAAACAGGTGAAACCAAATGGCTATCAGAATGACGGGCATCTGATCTCGCTCCCGACCAGGGACCTTGACCAAAAACGAACAAACCGTGACCGAGATGTACGTTGTTGATGAAACTATCTCCGTCGATTCTACACCGGAGTCTGCTATACCGTTAATGGAGAATCACTCCCAATCAATCCGCAAACTGCTCGAAGTCGGGTCTATCTGTAACAATGCATCGACGAGGAACGCGAACGGGGTGTATATCGGCCAGTCGACCGACGTTGCTCTGCTAAACGTTCTTTCATCCTTTGGACTGGAAGATATGCGCCAGGTACTTCAGCGAGCTTTTGTATGGTTCCCCGAACTGACGGTTAGCTCTCTAGTCATTCAACCGATTGTCCGAGCGCCCTTTTAGTTCGGAAGTCAAATCAATGGCTGTCAGCGGCACACTGCAAACACCTCACGGTCCCAGCAAAGAGGTCTACTACATCAAAGGATCCATTGATTCCATCATCGAACGCTGTAAATTCTACTACATCGCCGACGACTCGATGCCTGGTTTAGATAACAACGCGAAGTCGATGATCATGAACAAGGCAAATGCAACCGCTTCGAGGGGTCTACGAGTCATCGCCATGGCGTATGGTTATGGATCGGTCAAGGAGGTCGAGTCTAGTGGACTCCAGGAAAACTTGGTATTCGTGGGATTCCAAGCAATGTACGACCCCCCGCGGAAAGGCGTCGCAGACTCCATCGCTCTCCTACATTCTGGTGGTGTCCAAGTTGTCATGATCACTGGTGATTCTGAACAAACTGCTCTCTATATCGCTCGTCAGCTGGGACTCAGAGTTGGGAGGGGCAGGGCTGATGGGACCAGTTACTGCCTGACAGGTCAAGCGATCGATCAGATGACTGGAGAGCAACTCAAGGAGAGGGTTGGCTCAGTCAGCGTGTTTGCCAGGACGACACCTAGGCACAAGATGGCTATCGTGGAGGCGTTCCAGAGTAGAGGAGCAATTGTGGCTATGACTGGTGACGGAGGTGAGCCAAAAGCTCTCTCCCGCTTCCCGAGGTGACCTCTGCCTGCAGTGAACGATGCACCTGCCTTAAAAATGGCGGACATCGGGGTTTCAATGGGCAAGAGCGGTACGGATGTAGCCAAGGAAGCCGCCGATATGATTTTGGTGGACGACAATTTCAGCACCATCTTGCCCGCGGTTGAGGAAGGTATGGGAATTTGATGCAAAAGGTTTAAACTCCCGGTTAAGCTTCCAACAGGGAAATCCATCTTTCATAATATCCAGAACTTTTTGTCGTTTCAGCTGAGCACAGCAGCTGCGGCGTTGGCCTTGATCACCCTGAGTACCTTCTGTGGGCTCAGCAACCCTCTCAACCCAATGCAGATCCTCTTTATAAACATTCTGATGGATGGTGTGTTCTACCCCGTAACCTAGCGTCGTCTGGATCATCTCTTATCGTGTGATAGGTCCCCCCAGTCAGTCTCTTGGAGTCGACCCTGTAGATCCGACTGTGATGCGAAGACCCCCGCGGCGCAAGGATGCCCCAATCGTCAATAAGCGGTTACTCTACCGCGTGATGTTCTCGGCGTCGATCATTGTAGTGGAAACGTTGTTTATCTACATCTACGCGTTGTCAGATGACAGGATATCGCGTCGGGAGCAAACCATGGTAAGTGCTCCACCGTCAAGTATGCATCCCGCCTTGTTTACAGAAGGAAATTTGCTTCTACATCAGACGTTCACATGTTTCGTCTTCCTGGATCTCGTATCCGCGATTCAGAACCGTGGTCTCGGTTGCGGAATCACCCAAAACAAGATGCTCGTCTCGACGGTTTCGGTCTCGTTTATCGTACAGTTGAGTTTGATCTACGTGCCCCTCATGCAGTCGATTTTCCAGACGGCTGCGTTGGACTTTGAGGACTTGTTCCTGTTGTTGATCCTGGCCGGCATTTCGTTTACTCTGCACGAGGTTAGGAGGGGTTATGAGAGGAGGCTGAATGCAGCCATAACTTTGTCGAGTATTGTAGAAGAGATGGCTTGATTTCAAGTCACCGCTGTTATTGGCTGTTATTGGACTTTCTAACTAAGTCACTCATACATACTTATATCATAGAATAAGGAACAGAATTTTGGGTGAATAGGACGAGCACATTTACAAGGATAATACACGCGAACGAACATTGCGGTTGTATCTCAGCTCCGAGCAGAGACCGAACCATCGATTTTTCACGTACGAGGTGAACGTACTATGATGCATCCATGACCAGCAAATTAAAAAGGCAGGGTGGCGAAAAAAGTGAGGGGTAGGTGTTATACTTGCCAGCCTTGGGGTGTTCGTGGTTGCTGACGAAAGGGGCCTACGCGCGGCAGTCAGCGATCCATTTGTGCACTCCCAGTCATGAGCTCGGCTCTTACTTGTGCCACCCAGGTAGATAGTAATCTCCCTCGGTTTTTTGCATAGGTTGTCAGGTGGATGCCTTTTCAGCTCGTCTGCTACCTCGGTCTTGATATCATCGAATTCGTCCAGCACGTCCTGGTCAAAATCCGGACCAGACCTGTACAATCCGAAAGGGGAAGCCACACGATCCATGGCAGAGTGTCTTGTGAGTAGGTAATGTTTGACGTCTGCCCGACGAAGGCGGAGGATGGAGTGGTTGAGGTTTATCGTCACGGATGACCAGATGAAGCTAGCCTCGAACGCGCATTAACAAGAAGAATCGTGGGGTACTGTGGAGCGTACAATAGAGTGAGGAACACCAGACTTTGACGAATGTAGATCGCTGCAAACATGCTCCCGAGTCGAAGGACGAACTCCGTCATGAAGAAAGCCAGGCCGTTTTGTCTCAGTGAGCTAGCTAGCGGCATTTGAGCTGTCCGGGGAGTCGAGAGGGAGTGATAAGCAACGAGGTAGATGATTATCACTTCAAGGAAGAGCTGATGTTCCCGTCTATCAGCTCGCGGACCGATGTTATTGTTCCAAAACCACACGTACTGAAGCGGCGTAGGTAGCTGGGAGAGATGGCGCCTTCATGGAAAGAACGCAGGTCATCGTTTTCGGGGACCACTCAACATTGGCTGGAAGTAGCCATCAGCGGGTTTCCCAAAAGTGAGTGAAGCGTCAAGGGCTCACGAATAGCCATGATGCAGGTCAGGAGCATCAGAGAGGCCGTCACGAGAAGGCTCATCAAGTACCCTCCCCAGAGTAATCGGGTAACATTCTTGGAAAATCGACAGAGTTACTCAGGTACAAAGAGTTGCGATGGGGTTAAGCGTTACGTACCCTATCATCTTGCCAAAACACCAAGATTCGGAGTAACATAAGGGCGTTGGCGGTGCCCATCGAAAGTATTGACGTCATTCCTGTCGCAAAAAGGATGGATTGACACCTGGAACTACCGTAAACGTTCTGATAAAACGGTGGGGGCATCAAGCGGAGATTCACTGCAGATCCGAAAGCGTAGGTCCAAAACGGCAGGTCGCTGCGCATCGATGGGTTTGAACCCTTAGTGAGTGCTCAAGTCCGCTGTGTATTTTTGCATTTTAGACGTACCTGGGAGGATAAGGACCATGACGCAGAGGACGGCATACCGGTTCAGGAGGAAGCCATACTTGGCAAAAGATGACTTCGCATTCCAGATGAACCGACACTCATCCGGCAACGTTCTCAAGTGGTCGTAAAACAACACCACGGCACCCGCACCTATTACCCCCATCCGCCACGCGACATGAGGAACTCCTGCGCTTCTCGGATTTTACGGGCGCAATTGAACGCACCGATGAAATAACTGGTTGCAGACGCATCCCAGATGCTCTGACTGAGATTCTCGGCAGTAAGTGGTTGCATGTAGCACTCTGCAGATCTACTGAGAGGGAGAACTCGTAGGGAAGTGGGAAAAGAACAGGCAACAACGGCAAAAGCCGAAATAGCTGATAGCTGTGGAGTGCAAATATTCGCGTGTGAAGATCGACCTATTTGGTGGTGGTGAATGTGTAGTTTCAACATATATCAGCAAACAGCAAACAGGTGATGCTTATCCCAGTACTGTTACATAGATGTGTACCTCCACTGAGTCTGCCGAGTCTATAGATTAGACTGTGTTTTAGGTCCATCACCATATCTTTCGCTTGAAACATCGATCAATCAAATCAGGAGTGAGGCCAATGAGAGCTGGTGTTACGCGAATCCATCAACGGAATCAAAAGTCGCCTGCGTCAGTTTAGCCCATCACTGAAGCAATCCCACAGGATGCAGGGCTAAGTGCTCACCAGCGTAATCAGGGCGAAGGAGTTGGTTTGGGATCGACCAGTTGTGACGGAACGACGACAAGCTCGTCAGGCAAAAGTTGCGAACAGTTTCTTTGACTTCTCTCGCTTGTGGAGAGAGTCGTTAACGCTCGGGAGGGTGAGGACGGGCGCGTCTTAATCCCTAAATGTTTTATCAATTCGGAAACCTCGATGTCTGGATAAATATAGATTAGAGGACTCTAAACCATGTTGTCAAGGTACTCACGGTCTTCCGTATGTTGCATCTGCCACGCAAAAGTACATATAGGGCCTAGAATTTCTGTGGGTCCTAAACGACCGAAGAAACGTTCCAAGGGCAACGCACCAGGGCCGAAGACAAAGTCTCCACCAAGCTGGGTCATATTCCCGATTTTCCCCACGAACTGTGGATTTTTTATGAACAACCGCTATGTTGACGTCCGTGAGCCGTTTCTCTTTAATGATATTAGTGACTTACCACAAGGTTCCGAAACGCATACCATGGCGTGTTGTTAGTAACTTGAGTGATGTAGCTTCTTTTCTGTTGACCCCAAGGGGTCAACGTGAGTCCTTGGAACCCAGATATCAACTCGAGGGTGCGAAAGGTGGATCTTGATGGGTCAGTGTAGATTTCGCCAGTGAACCCAGTTATCTCTGGAGGGGGATAAACGCATAGGGTTAGTTCAATTCCCATGGAAACCTCCATCGATATTAGTATTTACCTCGGTAAGAGGGAATGACATCCCAGCTTCCGCACCCAATTACCACTAAACGTAGGTTGGATTCTTCCAGCTCCTTGCTTGGGATGGAAGCAAGTTGTATCACATAGGACTGCAGTCGCTGGCGCGTTAGGAGAGCCCTAAGACGTGGGCTAGACGTAAATTTACCTGGCATGTCTATCACATGCCGGTCAGACGGTTGAACAGCAAAAGTAAGAGAGATCACGGACGGCACACCAAAAATGGCCTGTGGGGGACACGCGTAAGACAGTGGGGGGTCTGCAGTGAGACAATGCCTACGGATGAAGATGGCTACTGTTTTCTGCGTTTCGAATAAGCTCCCGAAGGTCACTGCTCGGCCGTTCTCGTTGAGAACGTCGAGTTCTGAGACGGCCAGAATTGTTTGTTGTGAGGGAATCTCTCGTCGTCCTGCGGGGGCCATAGGGGTCGGGGGATGGGGGGAGAAGAAAAGAATTTCACACTGGTGACGCCAAAGTGACATTGACAATGTTCACTAGCCATCCCCATGGGCGAAAGGACGCTAATCGTTGTTACGAAATTCATGCCACCCCTGATTCCCTGCCACTGTCGGGGAAGCGCATGACCGTGAGCGCCGGCACTTACCGACAAATGTCCCCCCCACTGGCTGAAGCTATTACCCGTATAGCCTTTCAATACTTACCCGTGGACCGTGGATGGCGGTCTTGGGTGACACTGACAGGGAGTCTTGAGCGTTTCGCCTTCATGTCGCTGGGAAGCACGCCGTGGTAAAGTCGCGTTCCAAAAGTCTTCCCAATCTCCTTAACTCCATACGTGTGTTAAAATGTCCTGGAAATTCTTGCCGTCAGCACCCCCTCCACATGGTTCTCCTCCAATTGGAAGGCGGAGGAAAAATCCGCAACCTGGGTTTTGGCGCTGCATACCACGCTTGGCACGTCCACTCATGGCGGTTCGCCCGTCGTTCAGGAGAGCGCACAAAATCTATATCAAATTGGCTTGGTGCGTTCCTGCCGTTGCTGTGTCAACTTATCGCCTCTCCGAGTTAGAGTGTGGTTATCGTCGGGAGTTAAACTCGACCGCTTCAGATTTGATACGAAATCGAGGCGGATGACAACCTTTTCGTCGAAGGACGCGCGCTCTCGTTTCAGCGCATATCTTTTGCTACCATGGGTTCTCATTGCCCGGCGGCCGGGTGATTCAATTGTTAACTTCACCGACGACCCCGCAGATAACGCTAACGCGTCGCGTCTTAGCACATTCTACGCTCACATCCACATCATTGCTTCTGGCTTCTCATTCTTTTGACATGAACTCATTGGTTACCATAGATAGTGCCACTATTGAGCTGGCGGGTCTTCTTGTTCCGAGGTGTTCTACAATTCCCTCAAAATTTTGAAGTCGACGGTTGGGACGACGGAAGACTGGAGGGGATGAGGGCCCTTACAGCAGTACGTTGGACCCGCCCAAGGTGAGATGGTCACTGCTCTCTATCTTCTTGATTCTCGACATCAAATAGCTTCTTTGTGGCGGTGAAGGATAGAAGAGGTCTAATTCAAGGCCCATTCATTCGTCGCTGACCGGAGGTGATGTGTAATTTGGATTCACTACGAACGAGCGTACAGCACGAAACGGAAGAGAATCGAATCATCGCCCCGCTCAACTTGCGAACGCGTCCCGGTCATCAGCTTGAATTGATATGTTCAATCCTAGATTCAACGCTTTCGCATCGCATTCGCCATCACCATACGCTCTCATCGACGATTCAATGAGAAGCCCGTATTGCCCGCGGATATGTTCAGAATCCCCGGAGGCCCCTATCGACCCATCTGTTTCAAACAACCTTCTCTATTCCTGGTTCCTTCGTTGTGGATGAGTGGGCGCCTCTCCCCCTCGAGGCCGCCCGTGGCCCATCGTGCAGGCAAGAATCACGAACGAGCGCATCCAGCAGCGTGCAGATGAATGAGGAGAGCCAAGGGCTCATGTGATTTTGGTCAGTACTCGGGGCCCATGATGTGATTGAACGAAGCTCGATCCAGATACACCCCCAACACATTCACTTTGAATACCGATCCGGTTCTCCGTCCTCCGTGTAGTATCAAGAATTCCGGTGAAGTCTTCGATGCACAGACACCCACATCTCGCCTATGCGCAACGAGCGCCTGTAAATTGCTGGAAATGAATGGGTCCAACATATCCTGAGGGAAGTCGAAAAGTCCTGGATCACGACGAACAGCTTCCACTGCTTTGGAACTTTGAGTATCCATTCAATCCCAGAGCCGCCTTTGGTTCGTTGATGGGTGGTATTCGCAAGTGTCTGGGGTCGTTTGTCTAGTGCATTTCCGGGAGCTCGCGACCACGATGCCCCGGTTCTGGTCCTCGCGTCGTTCCGGCACACGGGCAGGTTCTAAGCGTGCGCTTTCACCGTGAGTGTGCCCGGCCCATCGGAGTTGCATAAAAACCCTACAGCGATTGAAAGCATGCCTGTTGCCCATACCAGGTGGGTATCTCTGATAACTCTAATGTGAGGTTCGATGTATTGATTACGGACCATTGCGAATGGCATGGCCACGCCCAGTGTGTTACCACAAGCTAACGAGCTCCGCTCCGGAGCGTTTCTTTACCCCACCCCTTCTCACTTCTGTTCTAACCGGTCCAGGCCTTCCAAGGTTGGAGATGATCCCCGAATCGGCCATCGCGGCATAAATCTATCTTAGGCAAGTCTACCACATCGCTTTGTCTCCACCTGTCCCGCATCAAAATTTGATCAATGCGAGGTTCGTGACAGCGGGCGAGGAAATGGAACGACCATTAAGGGAACGGATGACCTCTCCTACCACCCTAGAATCTGACCATCCTCACAATGCACCCGGGTCGCGCGCAAGGGGGGGGGGGTAGTTCTCAGCGTGCATCGTGCCGTAGTCTACCCCAAACGACTACACGGCGATTTACAGAACGATACTGACCTGGACTTCCTTCGAACGAACTCGTGGGGGTTGAAACAGAATAGCTTAAACATGGTTCAGGACTTGACGCCATGATCGTGGACCGGTCTGGCCATAGAATCGGTCAGGATGCGCGATGACGACGATGATGTGAGGTGCCACGAGTTTACACAGTCTGGAAGCCCTGTCAACCAATCGGCCACGATTGGATCGTAAGGATTGCCGTATCTTCCAGTCGCAAGATTTCCCGTTGGGGGTCGTGCGGTCCATGTTAGCTCGCTCAGCGTCCTGGTGTGCCTAACGTTCATCGATCTGATATAATGCGCTCATTCGAACCAAGTAAAACTTATCGTTACCTCATTCTTGTAATCCTGCCAGGCGCAATCTAGCTTATCTGTGTCTGTACGTACGTGCCCCACCGCTAGATATGGCATCTGAGATGAATCGCGTGAAACGGGTCGTGCGTAAACCTGTGGGTCATTGATCTCAGAAACTGAACTACGACGCTAGTTCGCCCAAGGCCCCCTGAACCGATTTCGAGTGGCACGGACTCTAAGGGGGATAGGGCCAAAATCCCGCGAGCCTGAGGTTGTGGAGCGACGGATTGAATGGAAGTTGCCTGGGATGCCATCTGCGCGCCCTCGCAGAAGAACCAGGTACGGACCGCACAGATTCTCAGTCACGCATGCATCAAGGGACGCACACCCCCACCCCCAACGCACCGGCGGATATGCACGGTGTACCGGGCCTGGGTTACTTATTTCACGTCACTCTCAAACGTGCACGAGGTTGGAGTGACGGCGTTAAACAAAAAACCTCCCCCCCAGGTCTTCCCAGTCGGGATCACAGTACGTAGTGATCAGGAGAGGGCTACTCATTGGCTTATCATCCGGGGTCGTCCTCGTTTTCCAGCCCGAACGCTCGTTGATCGGGGGAGGGAGAACCATCATTTTTTTCGGTTTGTTCTGGGCGGCAGATGGGTTGACCATTTTTGCGTGCTCAAATTCCTGTAAAACCATAAATTTCGGGAGGACTAACCATAGGCCTTTGCCGCCACTATCAACTTGACGTTATGTAAGGTCACATGCCCGGGTTAATAGGCATTGGCGCCCTCTCCTCCGGGGATTCCGCTGCCGTTCCAATCTTTCACACCTGTGCTGAGGCGACGCCCGTGTCCGTAATCCCTATCCTTGGGTCCATAAATACAGCTACCGAATTACAGCGGGTGTTTAACTAAGTGTTAAGGATTGCTACATGTTTCATTATTCACATTTTGACCAGGAACCATCTACAGTACAATAATTTATGTAAAAACAGAAAGCAAGCGCAAAACAACCGGTGTGAGATACACGAGTGGGGAGAGTGGGGGAGCAAGAGAGGAGAATCAAGCCCACGACCGACTCGGCGTCGGACATGACCAATCTGGCGAGGCAAAGTCATTTCTAACATGATTCCAGCTTCCAGTCACCCCGTGAGGGTGATTTTCCGGGAAAGGCAAGTTGGGCAGTGAGTTGGAACGTGTGTGGATTTGGTTGACGTAAGAATCGGAATAGCCGGCGAAGGTGTTCTGTGGGGAGGAAACATGGGACTTGAAAGTCCTCATGTATAATTGCGCAGGGGTCTCGGGTTCTTGTGACTGGTGGGGGAAGAACGGCGCTGGAGTGTAGTAGTTGGATGAGACGTTGGAAGAGGCTTCGTAGACGTCTTGGAAGTCGACGAAGTTACCGGAGGAGGTTGGGGATAGTGTGGTCACCTCCTTCGAGAAACCGTGCGGGTATGTCCCGAAAGAACTGTCACCCAGTAACCACGAGTCGTGGACGCCACCGGGCTTGATAAGTTGATCATCAGTTGTGACACTGATCTGACTTGAGTACCCGCCCAGTTCGCTCGGGAAATTGGCAGGCGTGTTAATAAGCTCGCCAGGCGAGTCCGCGGAAGAGAAGGACGAGGATGAGCGCGGTCGCACGGGAAAGCCTGGATCGGCGGTATGCCAGGTTGGGATGTTAATGTTGACGTCGGTGTTAGCTGATGAGCTCCTGGTGTTATGTTGACGTTGGATCTGTTGCAGCACAACTTGAGGGTCGGCAGGTACGAGCGGTGGTGGTGTGTTTGGGGGCGACAGGGATTGGTCAGATGGGGTGGCAGGGGGGATCTGAATGACCGGCGGTCCATCGATAATGGTAAATGGGACCTCGATAACAGAAGGGGAGGACTGGGACACGGTTGGAACGGGGGATGTGGATGTCAGTGTTCTCCGCGATTGCGCGGAGATACGAGTTTGAGTCAAGAGCGGGTTGCCGGAACGGCGCGAACCCGGAGATAAATGAATTCGGTAGCTGAGGGAGCAGTAATGAGCAAATTCTCCTGGGACGCGAGGCGATAATCGCGATACTCACTGTTGCTGCAAGTTATCCTGACGAGAGCACCTGGTTTGACAACCAGGGAACGGGCATTTGTGTTTCTTCTCGCCGGTGTGGACACGTGTGTGTCGTTGTAGATGGCCGCTGGTGGAGAAGGACTTTTGGCAAGTCGGGCAGAGATGTACGCGGCGTGAGGTTGGTGAGCGGGGCATATCTGACGGCGTCGAGGGTGTTCAGTTGGGACGGGGGAGGGGGTCGTATATAATGTAAGTGGGACATTGAAGTTTATATACTTTATGGTGAATTCGAGGGCGGCCCTTTACGGATCTTTGCACATGATCTCGATTTGCCTCCCGTGCCGTCACCGAAGGACTGGAACCGTCCCAGATATTGCCTCCGAGGCGTCGCGTGGGTTTCGTATAATCAGAGTGACTGTAATTGAAGTTGGAAAGGCCGTCACCGATCTTCCCCTCCCCAAATGCGTGGTGGTTCTAAGCCCATACAAGTCCGGCATCGGATTGAGGGCCATTTCCTTGTTGACTACGCCGCATCCAGCATGGCGAGCGATGGTCTGCAGATAGAGTCTCTGACTCGAAAGTGGGAGTCAATCTTCCTGTCTGAGGTGTTTGAAAAACCGAGAGCTTCCTGACTGTATTGTACAGCACGGCTTGAGGGGGTGGCATCAAGATTCCTGTACAGCAACGCTATGCTCCCAAAAAAAATGAAGCATCGAGATCAGTCAGTGAAGAAAACGAGGTCTATGACGAATTGTGGCGATCGCCGAGAGTCCACGCAACAGTGAATCATTTCCCACCGTGTATGTAAGGGGACTCGTCCTGTTTTCGATCCCGTTTCACCATCCAAAACACAGCCCCTAAGCCACTCAACACTTGAAACGTCGTTACACCTTCGCTAAAACAAACAAAACAAAAAGCTGATCTTCTCTCCATTCCACCCAGCGTAAATCCTCATGTGGCGGGTGACAAACCTGCGACTCATTGTCTACACTCGGATCCTAATCCCGGAGCGATGCATGCTGTTTCCCCCGTCCATTCCCCACCTTTTAGTACCAGCATCACAGTTCAAAGCAGCCACCTCGTTGATGCACCCGTCAGCCTGCCTCGCGGATCGAGTTCAATCGGAAATAACATCAACAATCAATCCGTCGAGCAACCCCGTCGACGTCGGGTAGAACCTTTTGAATCAGGAAGTCGACGCTTAGGCTGGGAACCCACTCCTGCACCGAACGGATTTTCACACAACCGAGAAAAACGAGGGGTGGTCTGCTTTCTTGACGTGATACGCACCGAGAAGAAAGAAACGCAGTTTGAGGCCTCTCATTCGACCGGATGAAAATTTGATGGCCTCCGTTAGATAAGGATCCGTTCGCTTAGGGCCAAGCGGTAACTGACATGGGAGGCTAGACCAAACTCGGTATTCCGAGTCCCATCTCTTGCGGCTGCACAAGCAATGGACCGGTTGCTCGTCCAGTCGTATGTCGTTCGCGAACCGACGACGTTGCGATATTGCACCGCTACTCGCAAATACGCCCGTTCTATCTCTGTGTTCAAGTCCGTGCCTACTCACTTGCTTGGGTGCACACTCCCCTTCTCCCGCGACACAGGGAGGTATAGTCGGCACCTTGGCATCCGTCTTCATTTCCCAGGCCAACTCGAGAACAAAGGGCAAACCGGGATACGGGCACCGCCTCTGCAGAATACCTGTCAAAGTGAGGGAAAAATCGATGGTCCACTCGACGGTCGACTCCCGATTCCCACTGTTCCGTCCGGTGATCGAAATGATCAAGATCGGCACCAATTGCTATCCAACCTCAGCATCAACCGAGAGCACAGTGAGGGGCACGGAAGACGCCATCCATGCCACCCGGTGTCTCACGAAATCGCCGGCGACCACAAAGCGCTCGGTAAGTGGATCAGGTGTCTCAACCCTTGCGCATGGGCCTGGGTCTCTGAGGTCAACCACTTTTGGTGTGGGCGAGCGCCAAACTCGTGGCTCGAAGCTAGTCCGTCCGCGGCGGCGAATGGACTGCAGTTTGTAGGATTTCATCGATCATCGACATCCCCCGGCTGGGGCGAAAAGCCCAAATACAATCCACAAATAGCGTCTGCGACCCACGACCCACTCCAGCCTATGCCATGCACGCTTTGGGCCCTCTGTTGAGCTCGGTATCCCCCCTATCAATCGGCAGGTAACGTATATCATTCCGAGTACAGATGTTCTCATCGTTTCGGGGACTTGCGAGATCAGCCGTGTATCTCGCAGCATGCATCCTGTCATTGATCACGCCGTAGCCTAGATATGTAGATGGACGTGTACCAATTCAGCGCCACCGGGTACCGGGCACCGGGGGAGATGGAACAACGCTCAATTGGGGGGTCACGTACCCAGCGTGTTACGACCCATGAAGGGACGGAAAGCTACGAAATTTCATTTGAAAGAGGAGAAACGCCAACCCAACAGAGTGTCGGAAGCGAGCTAGATTATTGGAGAAAAGTCAAAAAATGACGCAAAGACGCTAACTACATCCGCCCCTCAACGTTCGACGTTAACAAACGCTCTACGTTCCACTCGTACGGCAGTTTTTCATCGCGATATGACCGGTCCAGCCCACCGTGAGACCGTAGACCGTTTGTTTGAGATCGTGGAAAGAGTGTCCCAGGCCTCGAAGGCGTTCCGAGCTGTCGGGGACCATCCCAAAGCTGGCGAAGAAAACTAGCTTTCAGCCCAAACCATATATGGGGGGTTCAATTGCTCGCACGACGTGATTCTAAATCGCAGGATGTTATGTCAGCCTGAGATCGCGTTGACCCTGATATCTATTCCCATGGGTAAGACATGAAACTCGCGGCGAAAGGACCAGGGGGGTGGTGTCGTGTTTGGGCACTGAACATGTAGCACTTGGGGAGGACAAAGGGACGTAATGCTTTTGTCAACCGGGATCCTCGATTGAGGACATCACTCGCGGCCACCGAACTCATCGTCGGACCCTACCAGTGTTCCAAGCCTACATCTTTCTCGATGGCGGGAGGCCTGAAAAACGAGCGGGAAACACAGGGCATCGCATCAAGCACCTCAGTTACCCCTTCGCAAAGGCTGAAGGGTGATCGCTTGGGAGACTCGTTTCGGGGAACCGCCAAGTGGGGATAGGATGGACCAACGCCCCCACACGTCAGGTCAAAGTGGTGCTACCATATTATTGATCCCATCCGCGGCAACACCGTTTAGGACATTAAGAGGGATGCGTGGCGATCGACTTCAGCGGTCAGCGTGCCTGTGAGGGATCCCAGACAGATTGATGAGTTTCAGTGTTCTCCATTCACCAGCGAACGGAACGACGCCCTCCCCCCCCCTCGCTTGCTCGGCAAAGCGATCCGGTTCTGGAGTGGCTTTCGGGCAAAGCGTGGCCTGCCCGGGGCGGATTGTTCGACAGAAGGCTTTCTTCTGACTTGTATGCGAGAAATTGTTGTGCCTAGCGAAGCCGTACATTCGCCGCGACCCTCCTTGGGGATTTCGACCTCTAGACCTTGCCTACCGGCACGGCGTGAGCCCGGGATTTGGAGAATACAAGGAAATTTGGCGGACGATGGAACCTGGGACCGGCAGAAAACAATTCGGCCCGAGGGAGAGGGGAATCCCGCCGGCTCAGATATCGAGAGAAAAATCAATTCAAAGCCGCAGAAGTCTTAGTCGCCTGCAACGGGGCCTTGTGACCAGAGAATAATACAAAGAGTGGCCAAGAAAGGCCGCCACACGACATCACGCCCACGCAGTTTAGCACACCAAACAGAGCATTTTCCAAGCCGTTGGGGTTACGTCACATCACCTGGAAGTAAGTTCCGAGCGATAGAAACGCCGCTGAATGTCGAGCACCACGGCGAATTGATTGAGGAGTCAGAAGAGAGTGGGCTCTCGCCCTGCTGGCGGATGAACGCGAGGAAACGTTCCGTGAGAAATTCTTTGAATTAGACGTCAGATGTTGAACGTTGACCAGAAGCGCAGCCATGTACACACCCACTGCCCGCAAACGGTAGACAGGGGGTCGTTCCAGTGCTCAATACAGCTGGGATAGAACGAATAATTCCAGAGAACCTGAAGGCCATTTCCAAAAGAAGAGATGGAACGAGGATCGTGACTGGCCCCGGCACCGTTCCCGGCCCGATCGAAGCGGAAGAAAATAAGGTCACCTCCCAAGACGCCGGCCCACCCACGACTCTGTTCGCCGCTACGCTTCCGATTCGTGTCGTCGAAGAAGTCTTGCTTTAATCTAATGGGAGAAACGAGACGGTGCCAAACCCTCAAGCTTCGATGCAAAAGGCCTAGGCCGACTATCGAAGATCGGAGCGCACGCTGTTTTGGTGGGGGAGGGGTCCCACCCTTGAGGCCCGGAAGATCGGAGGAATAGGTGATTGTCCTAGGTTAGAATCCAGCCTCGAGTCCGGAGGCTGGGGGTCTCTTAATTAAGATTGCCCAGTGACCGTCCGTAAGGCGATATCCACTTTTAATCGGACATGCGGAATCGTTGAAGGAGACCATCAGGATCTCGTACGCAGATTATCTCCAAGCCACGCACCTAGATTCGCAGTCATTTCGTTCGAGACTTTGCAAAGCTTGCGAACCATGGGCCGGGAATGGGCACATTGATCCCGCCCACTTTAACCCCACCCCATTCCGGCATCGGCCTGGCAGTTCGGCCGTTTGGTCCTATCTGTGTGCGTGGAGATGACTTTAGATGGCATAGAGGCACATAGTCACCTCATTGAGGATCAGTAATTTGCGAACGCGGAACGCCCGTGCCACTGCTGCACCCCATGCTGAACTTTTAATCTCATCTGAGATAATGCCCCCACCCAGCACACGCGTATGACCACAAAGCGCGCATGTTTCATTCCGCCCCAAGGTGACTGCTGATTGGACCTGGCAATTGATTCGAGCCTACGAGTCTGGCAAGTATCCACCCTCGTCGCGGGTCGTGTCTGGCCCTTTTTTTTCTTTTCAATGACCGAGTCGGAGAATCCTGTCAGAACCACCTGATATATCAGCAGACGTACCCGTAAACGTACTGCGGGCTCTCTTCAATTCATCGTTGTGACAATAGCTGGAGGCAGTAGTGCGAGGAACGTCCATGCCAACTAGATTTGGTCATCGGACTCGGAACCGCGCCCCGCGACGCGACCGGCGAATTGAACTCTTGAGGGATCACGTGCGCACAACTTCCATGGATTCTGCGAGTCCTTGACGTTCTCAACGTCGTGGACGGCCCCGTAAACCCCTCTGGCAGACCAGGGCGAGCCACACACTGGCTCATGTCACAATCAGTTCCGACGCGACCTGTCGGATGTAGAGGTTTTGAGCGCGGTTCGTTCTTGGCGTGTTCCTTTGAGTTCAACCGGGTGTTCTGATTAGCCAGCAGGTGTCAGCCAGGCTGAGGCCGAAGGCAATCAGAAGAACATCGGGCTCGGTCTGCTGAACCTCATGCAAGCACAGAGTCATCGGGAAAAGGGGAAAATACTTATGACGCGGAATAGGGTTTATAAACCCTCGTTGTATTAACAGCGCGTTGTTGATATATCGAGGGTTTCATAACAGCCGCATTTCTTTTGGAACAGGTTTACACAAGTGATATAGATTCAACTAGGTTTTCGTTCATTTTGTACGGGGTACATATAGACTATGAGTTGTTTACGATATCTTCGAAAACCAAACATCTCCTTATGTAACCGACGTTGGGTAGACGGTCCGTTCGTCTGCCTGATGAGGAGCTCGTGAGGGCTTGATTATATAAATGAGCGTGCCAAAAAATCAACCTAGGGTTTATGCAGGTATTATACACCATACAACTGGGGTATCTACCGTATAGCACGGTCATATGGTCAATGGTCAGCATATATTGTTCGGTATGTATGTTAGACGTATTAACAATAGCCTCAAATGGTACACAACGCGTTATGTACTTGGTGATAGGTAGATGATCCGATTGTCAATCTGATACCGGCCTTGGGAGGTCCCGATTGTATAGTTGGGCGCATTATAAGATTTCTTTGGGTCTCACATAGACGTCGTATTGTCGACGGTCGCTATATACAGTTGATATTTAATCTCTATTGCTTTCAAAAGGTAAACAGCGTGTTATATACTCGGCATCGCACAAATGACCCGGTCATCAACCTGACGCGGGCCTCAGGAGGACCCTGTTAGTTAATCGGGTGTAGCGTAGAATTTACTTTTGACATATGAAACAACGTATGCTATACAACTGAGGCGTTGGCTATATAGATGTATTCATGTTTCAAAAGACCGGTATATAAAGTTCAGTATTTAGTTTATGTTACATTCAAAAGATGAACATCATGTTTTGTATTCGATGTTGAGTAGACGATCCGATCGTCGACTTGACATCAGTCTCGTGAAGACCCAAGTAGATAGTGCGGTGCACCAACAATATATCGTGACTTATGTAGATGTCATACCACTTACAGCGGGCCGTTTGGTCAAGAAACGGTGTGAACCGCCTTCGTGGGTACCATGGACAAACTGAATGATTCTTCGGATTTCCTGAGGCGTACGGTGTGAATATTTACATGAAATTTACTCGCTGTTACTGCCAACAAGCGGCTTGTGTAGATAGATATGTAGCGTAACGAAGAAACATTCAGAGCGGTCCAACCAAGAGTTTGCGAACAGACGACGAAGAGGGGCAGGGTGCCACAAGGGGCCAAGTTGGAGTTCTACACAAAGACGCTCGTCAAGAGGTTGGAAGATATCCTGTGCGAGGCGACCGCGACCGGGAGCGGCCAGGGAAAACTAACGACGGAAAGCAAAGGGTAGCAATCCGAACGACAACCAAAAACTATGAAACCGGAACACATAAAAGGCGTAACATCGATGTCATATGTAAGCGCGAGGAGGGAAAGGCGGGGATCAGCCATGGAGCGATGGAGGGAGTATACTTGAGGGCCGACACTAGCCGTGAGTCTTCAGGAATGGGGATGAGGAACAGCGGGTGCTGGGCGGTCAGAATACCTACTGCAGATCGGTGAATAGACCGCGGAGTCCCTCTGAGTTGTCGGAGGAGTCCTCCGTGTTGAATGACCACCGTCGGAAGGGGCGCAATGGTGTTTGCAGATGGTTGGGGAGGGAGTGCTCAGGCTGGAAGGAAGACTGGTGGTCATCGGAGACAACGGAGCGGTGCGGGGGCCATTATCGAAAAAGATAGATCGCTGCTGCCGGGTAGGGAGATTTGGGACAGGGGTACTTGGACGGCTACCCTCGCCATCGATATCCGTCATATCGTCACAAATCGGGAAGGGGTCTTCCATATGGGTCTGGAGGATGGTAGATTTGACAATGCTGACGGGAGCGGAGCGAGAGACATTGGCCACGATAGGTGAGTGCCCCTTGTTCGACCAAGGGACTGAGATGGCCTCGGTCGGGGTCTGCGTAGCATCGATTGACTGTTGATGACGGTTTGCGAGTTTACCTGAGGGCCATCCAAGCTTTGGAGGGGGCAGTGATTTGAAAGTTGACTTCGATTTAGTGTCCGTGAGGTCCAACACCGCGGGGATTGAAGAACGAGGTGTCCCAAAATTCAACGAGGTCAGTAGCCACGACCGTACGCTTTGGTGGGCATCCATCCTGCTTGGCAGATTCAGGAATGGGAAGTCGACCGATCCGGGCATTGGTAAGGTCTTGCATGAACCGAATCCAATCCTCGTGATGGACGTCGTGGGTGGTGAGAACCGCTGGCAGCGGTGGCATACTCTTCTCCAGCTCCGAATCGAAGTCTTGGATCTTGAGGTTCTTGGAGGGTGTGTAGGATTGTGCAGCATTGGGAGGTCCGCTGAACCCTTCAGGAGGCGGGAGTGAGTGGGAGGTAGGTAGGGAGATGGGTGGCTATATGGTGAGGGTGAAGGTCCACGATTGTACGGATCTCTTGAGCGGGGTTGTATTTGGGTGGTTGACCTTGGACAATGGTCGCGACGCCGTAGTGGCCACCAGTAGTACCAAGGGGGTGGTGGAGCCTCAGCCTGGGTGGGAAGTGCGGGGGGAGAGGGCTGACGCGCCGGTCGACGAGTTTGCTTAGCAGGCGTTGGAGGAGCGGAAGACTGGGGAAAAGAGGAGGGCTACAGTAACCAAAGGAAAAGAAAGGTGTCAACTTGAAAAAATCCCTGAAGTAAGAGGAAGCAGCCGGTCGAAAAGCTCCCTTCGGCTGGGCCGCCAGGAGGTTAGAAGTAAAAAGGGTCAAATGAAGGGCTCCCTTCGGCTAGGCCGCCAGGAGGTTAGAAGTAAAAAGGGAAACACGGAGGGGATGGCTGCTGGCGATTTTGGTGGTGGCGAGAAAAGGTGAGTGAGAGTTGATCGATCCTAAGCGGTCGTTATTAGAATTACACGGGTTTACGTAGGGCATCGTAAAATATATGACTGATATGTCAGCCATACGGGGCGGAAACATCGCCGAATGGTACGGATATGTGCGCAGTGTTCACTCACTGTCACTACAGAAAGATTAATGGATAACTTGTGAGCCGTAGACGCCTGACAATATGCTATTTGGAAAGACAATCGCGAAGCTACAAGCCAGTGAACCCATACTCGCCATCTAGGGTGTCTTCGTTATCATCTCCATCTGTTTCGTGCAAAATATCGGGGTCCATGTCTGAGCTATAGTCTGCATCAGAGTCCGTAGTATGGTTCGACGAGGTATCTCCTTCGTTGGATGCCTCGTCCTGAGAGTCTCCTTCGCTGTTGTCTTCATGGCTGTCTCCTGAGTCCTTGCCTTCATCGTGCTCACCGTCTTCTGAGCCACTACCTGAGTCCGACAAAGTGGACATTAGGGAGTCATCGGCACCCCACCCTGTCTCAGTAAGCCAGGCCTCAATTGCACGCATGTAGAGGTGCCCAACCCCACCGCCCCGATATCGCATGAACATGTCGCGATCAACGAAGCTGCCGTGAAGGGATCAGATTGTAGATAAATGGGGTAGTACGGAATAGTTACTTACATATTCACATGATAGTAATTCCAGTCATCCTCAAGGAACCTGACCGCGTGAGACCCTTCAGGACAGGGCTGAGGATCTGCAAGGTCATATTCAAAAGCCGGGATTATGTGGGTAGCACGCAGGACATCAGATGGCGATATAAAGCCATGCCACTCGGTCATGACGTCGCCCTGAGGGTCAACAAACTGTAAGCGTGGAATGCGAAGGTGGGAGAAGCCGTCTTTGTAAGTGGGATCCCGTTCGAACCAGCGGACCCAAAGGACTTGGAGTTCCTGTCTTCTGGAACCACTGATGAGCGTCTTTTTGCCTTTGTAGTGGATGGGGACTGTAAATATGTCGATGAGTCGGCCATATCGATATGGGTGAGAGTGATCGCCCTCGGGAGAGACGACCATGATGTCGGGGCGTGTGCGGACGTTGATGGTGTCAGAGTGCCTCTGGAGGTCGTACGCTGTATAATTGATGCGAAGTGTCTTATGAATGGATATTTTACCACCCTTGTCGATATCAGTATCGAGTATGTCTTCACTGGAGGGTACATCCTCTTGAACCAGCAGTCGTGACAGAGCGTGTCTTTTGAGGTTCCATGTGAAATCCTAGAAGTGCGATTGGTAAACGATGGGCGAGAGAGACATGTGGCCCACCTCAAACAAAGGATCTGACTCCTGATCAGTCATCCAGATACGAGCGTTCTTGCTCTTCTTCCAAGGCTTCGAAATGACGTAGCTTGAGGCAGATGAAACGCAAGGGATGGCTTCATCTGCAGGTCCAGAGGTGCCCCTCTTCACCTCCGTGAGTCTTCTAATCAGACGTCTACGGGCTTCTTGATTGCTGATTGATCTGGCGACCAGTCGATGGTTTGTACGAGCATAGAAGCGTTTCACACGCCGATGCTCGCATTCGCCCTGGTGAAATGATTAGTATATTATTAAGTGGATATGTAGCTAGAAAATAAAATTTACCATCTGTGTGCTATATGAATCGGTCGTTCCTCGTTGGCGGATAGTGTTGGCGTAATCTCCCAGTGCGTGGAGTTTATAGGTGGAGAGGTTAAACCTCCTTGTGCCCGATGAGGCTTTCCTCTTTGACTTCCCAGTGGCCGCCTGTCGTTTCCGAGCCTCTGCCTCCTTCGGGAGCTCCTTGGTATCAAAGTTGTCACTAAACTTTGCACCAAAGTGGCGGAGGGCGGATCCAAGCGGTTTTGTCAGGACGTCAAAGGAGGTCAACGTATGATCGGTGTGAAGGCGTAGCTTAGCATACGCGTGCCAGGTGGAAAGGGTGAAAACAAGGTCAAGGATGACCTTCTCGTGCTTCCTGGGCAACAGCCCCCCAATCACTGGGATGATACACTGAAATACATGAGTTAATTGTACTATTGTTGGTTGTGAACGTACTTGTAAGATATCTTCAAAGTCTCGTGCGGCAAGTTTCTTCATCGCAGAGACGTTGTTGGAAAATTTTCGGATCGTGTCGAGTCCAAACGTCGGAACCTGTCGGAACCTACCCACATACACTGGGGGCAAGGGTTGGTTTACTGAGTCAGTAAAATGTGAGTAAATCACAAGCAAATGGAAAAAGAACCCAGCCAAATACTTGCCTGGCAAGTACAAAGCAAATTCACAATTTACTGAGCCAATTTACCTGCAATTTACTGGGTTCAGTATGCGCTCAGTATGTTTGCAGTTTACTGGGTCATGTGACCATGGTTTCCCCATTAGGTAAACCTCGGAAAATTTTACAATTTACTGAGCCACTTGCCCAATCAGTATGTTTTCAATTTGCTGAGTGATTTAATCACAATTTACTGACGATGTACCTGATTGGTTAATTTGAAAAATACCCGAAAATTTACCTGGACGTGTCATTGTCAGTAAACTGCAAGTTTTCTTTCAGTGAAATGGAAATACACGTCAGGTAAACTGGGAAAACATGTGACAATTTGATCGTGGTTTACTGGGCTCAGTAAATCAGAAAAAAACTTAACTGGTTTATTGACGATGTACCTGATTGGCTAATTTGAAAAAACTCGAAATTTTACCAGGACGTGTCTTTATCAGTAAACTGCAAGTTTTCTTTCAGTAAATCGCAAGTACACATAAAGTAAACCAGAAAACACGTGTAAACTGTAAGTAAATTCAAAGTTTACGTGTTTTCTGGTTTACTGAAAGAAAACTTGCAGTTTACTGATAAAGATACGTCCTGGTAAAATTTCGAGTTTTTTCAAATTAGCCAATCAGGTACATCGTCAATAAACCAGTTAAGTTTTTTTCTGATTTACTGAGCCCAGTAAACCACGATCAAATTGTCACATGTTTTCCCAGTTTACCTGACGTGTATTTCCATTTCACTGAAAGAAAACTTGCAGTTTACTGACAATGACACGTCCAGGTAAATTTTCGGGTATTTTTCAAATTAACCAATCAGGTACATCGTCAGTAAATTGTGATTAAATCACTCAGCAAATTGAAAACATACTGATTGGGCAAGTGGCTCAGTAAATTGTAAAATTTTCCGAGGTTTACCTAATGGGGAAACCATGGTCACATGACCCAGTAAACTGCAAACATACTGAGCGCATACTGAACCCAGTAAATTGCAGGTAAATTGGCTCAGTAAATTGTGAATTTGCTTTGTACTTGCCAGGCAAGTATTTGGCTGGGTTCTTTTTCCATTTGCTTGTGATTTACTCACATTTTACTGACTCAGTAAACCAACCCTTGCCCCCAGTGATAAGAAATCAGGAAAACGGACAAATCATGATTGCGATCTCACCGGCGGTCGAACTCCGCGATGACCCCTGCGCCTTGGGTATAGAGGATCCGAAGAAGATGCGTCAATACGGCCTTCCAGACGCCCAGCTCGAATTCATGCATGAGGTCCACGACAAAGAGCGAGAAAAACTCCAGCCCGAACTTATCAAGGGCTGAAATGAATGCGCTCTGGGGGGGTAATCAACATGCGCTCGGTTTAATAATTGGTTTACTTACACGTGTCGGCGTAAACGATTCTGAGCCAATTACACGGTTGACAGCCATCGAATTGACGGTATACCCCTTTTTGTAAATGATCTCCCGTGCGGTTTCAACGCTGGCCCGGTACCTTTCATTACATTTCCGAACTTTCGCCCTTCTTTGTCTGTCAACCATGGTTCCTAGACCCCTGATGTACTCTCGCCTGATGAGACATCGTGGACATGGACATATACCCATGTTTCGTACACAGGCTAGAAGTACTCTTTTCAGTGTACATAGTATCAATAAAAATCTGAGATGTGTGAATTGGCGACTTACTTCTCCGGGTAATCAGCCATATATGCAAAAAACCGAGGGAACACACGGCGGATTACTTGATCGGCAAAACAGATAAAAATTCCAAATTGATATGCTTGTACAAAGTCCGGGGCACTGAGAATCAGTAGCCAGAGTGCCTGAATGAGCTCCCGTTTGCAATGTGTGATTGTTGCGTCCGAGGGAACAATACCAAATTTCTCCCGATACCAATCGGAAAAAGAGTCGGGAAGCTACATCATATCAATTATTAAATGATCCACAGGGGGCGTAACATAGATGAGACACACCGAAGGAAAATAGGCCGTGTGATGCGCCGCATGTGAAGAGGGTTGACAGCGGATGTATTTGGAAAGGTTCCCAAAATACACATAGACGGGCCAGAGAGACGCGGTCCCAAACTGCGCAAGCATAGTCGCATCCGAATACGGAGCCAATTCAACCACAATGCTCTCGGCCTCAGGGTAATCTGGATGTGGGGGAATGTTCTGGACTTCTTGATATGCGGTGATCATCTCATCTGAGGTATACGCTTCTCCATACAGCCGAATTGATGGTGCGTCATCTGTTGGCTTCCACCTCTCTTCGAATGGTGCTGTATGAAAAAACCCCGCTGTTGCCTCGTCCTGACAGGCGTTCTTGATAACAGCTGTTAGATCTCGATATAGGAGGCCTTCGATCTCGAATTCCACAGCGTCCACTTCGGCAACCTTCTCCTTGGGGCATGGCACGGAGATCTTTATGTTCGCCTTGTTCCACCCCTGACCTTCAAGGCTCGACTCAAAGGCATCAAGCTTCTTAAGCTCATTCGCCAACTTGACACCTCGCAGTTCCTCAGCCTCGAAGTCCTCGTGTAGGATGACATCGTCTATCAGGCGTTGGGCGTCGGCCATAGATTTTTGACCAGTTCCCGAACAGAACCATTGGATTAAGAGGGCGACTGTTGTGTTCAAAAACAGGCCTACCAGGTTGGATAGGCCTGTTATAAACACGATCGGCATCCGAAGACCAGAGGCAAGATTGTCTGCACATGCTTGGTGAGTTTCTCCAGAATCGATGAAGTCGTTGTGATCCGGAACAGGGACATTTGAGAGTTCTGATACGGGATGGCGATGATAGATCCTGAATCGTCCGAACTCATCCGCCTCTGTCATAAACTTCTTGAGCTCGACTGGAGGGGTTGGTGAGACAGGGGGCGTTGAGGAGGCTTGTCTTTGGTGTTTATCTGCCTCAACTATCGCCTCTTCCTCTTCCATTTGTCGCTTCTGTGTCTTGAAGCTCGGAAGGTGCGAGAGCCCCAAATCTGTATCCTGATATCTCGTTGGCAGTCGGCGTATGCGGCCATAGCGACCTGTAGAAAGTAGGGTAGCATCAGTCAGCAGGGGAGGTGCGTTTATTGGGGGTGGTGGGGCAGCGGTTTGGCCCCCACCCTGTAACGACGACAATAATTGTGAGGCATATGCTTTTACTAAGCCTATTTTTACAGAACACACCTCAAGATCAACATCAGCGGGTTCTACAGCCTCTGGGACAATCTCCAAATGTTCAGAGGAGGATATTTTGCGCCGTTTGGCCTGTTGGTAATCGTCTTCACGCCGCTTGACCTCCTTGCCAACTGAGGCAAGTCCAAGTTTGGCTATCTTACACTTTCCAACATGAGTGGTAAGCGCTCTGTCACCTTTTGCTTTGAAGTTGCATCCTTCAGCAGGGCACACAAGCATGGTAGACGTGCGTTTGGGAGGAAGAGAGATGTCTTTTCTCTCTGTGAGTACTTTGCTCATTGCACGACGCCTCATCTTTTTCTCTGATTTGATTCGATCGCATCACACCGCTCTTTTTCCTCTTCCACCACGTCCTCTCTTTGCTCTCCGACTGCGTTGTCTCTCTTCACCATCATTCTGCCGCTTTTTTCTCTCCCCTTCATTGAATCTGATCTCACCTTCATTCTGCTTCGTCTTTGTCGGTTTTATATCGTGCAGATCAGTTGTCCCCCGATATCAGTATGACACGACATCGGGGATCCAAGGAGGCTGACACGGCAAAGAAGCGTCCAAGAAAAGCTTTCAGCTTCATGTCACTTGGCTCGAGAACCAAAGGGTTTGTATCTTAATTTCTTGACCCTTTACGAGCTGATGTAAAACTATCAGGTGGGATAAAAATGCTCCACGAAGTGATTGCCCGTATGGCATTTTTGGAAAACGCATGCAGAGATCGTTAATGGGTTTTGGATCCCTTGTGACTGCCATTTACTCGCAAGAGATGATCACTGAAGCCACGCTCAATGCAAGTCATGGCATCTTGAACCCGGGTAAGGGCAACATGCGCTATTTTCACGAACGGCTGGGGTTCCACAGGTACATTTTAGGCATAAGCTGACAAAAGGTTGACTACTAACATGAAAATTTAGGGACGGCGTCACTACAGAATACCAAACTATGCGCAGAGCTGTAACAGTCTTACTTCGCCAATTTCCAGGTATCAAACATGATATTGAAAAATCCAAACAAAATGGTGATGCGCTCATCCAGAAGATCAGAAGGGTATGTGTCGATACCCCTGCCCTATATGCGATTATATGCGCAACTGCACAACCGTACTATGGAAGTTCTGACATCCGCTCATGCCAGGTTATGAAAGGTGCACATGCAGCGCGCAACACTGATGCAAACTCAATCAGGAGTAATATTTTCACCCTCTCCCATGACGACGCCAAGAAACGTGGTTGGTCAATGCCGGCAAAGATTGAGAAGTCAAACCGTGGCATCAAGTCTGAGTGCACGGCACGGTTCCTCCTCTCCTTCAAGGAACGCGATGAATATCTCAAAGATCCGGAAGCGTTGGTCTTCTTTATATATTGTTTCATTCCATCAGACAGCTGACAGATCGCCTTAGTTACCGCGAGAAGGTTGAACGAAACCAAATCAAGCTGTCATTGACCGACACGTGGCCTGCCATCCTGTATGATGAGAGCATGGTTAATGATGAAGACGAGCTAGCCGGTCTCTTCAGGAGTGAGACACTCCTTCGTGTATGTTTTTTATCAACCTGCATATACTTACCACACTCACAAGATCCAATCTTAGTGCGGGATAACCATTCTGTGCAGCCCATCCGCAGGGTGTGAATGGAAATATCCTGAGCCAGGTGCTCGGTCATTCTCAGCAAGCCAAAAAGAGTCAAACGCTGAAATTAACGGAATCAAGAGGATAACACCTGAAACCATCGCATACTTTTCAACTTTAGTATGATTTCCTACTGTTGTTCTTGATTATATGCACGCTCTGACCTGGCACTTGGTAGGCAATTTTTGCCATCCACGACAGCCTCATTTTCTGTCGTGACCTTGGAGGGATCGATCTCTCCGAGGTGTATCATGATGTTGTGGCTGCGCTGAGAATGAAGACAGAATGGGCCGTTCAAACGTTAGCATTTTGGAATAAGTAAGTGGGATACATGGTTTACGCCCATAGCTAATCTCAGCAATTTATTAGGATCTTCTTTGGAGAAAGAGAAGAAGAAGAAACCGAGCCAAGGATCAACCGCGAAGATAGGTTCAAGCAACTGGAGGCAAAACAACGAGAGAGAGAAGGCCTGATGGTGTTAGATGCTGACCCACCTAGGTTACCGGCAATCACTCCACCACGTCCTCGAGGCGTTCAGAATCTTGATAACTCAGGTGAGGATTTCAATCTTGCTTTGAGCGGATTGACTGGCTACTAAGTCACCCATCTTCGAAGGGCTGGGATCGCCCACACTTGATGATGCAGAGGACAGAGGTGAGATCTTATGATATTTCATGATCAACGACACTTATAAGATTCGCTATCATACAGTCTCTCTTCCTCCCAAGTCAAAGAACACGCAAAAGAGAAGGATGAGTGGTTAGTCTTGCCAGTCTGTAGATCCTGCAGACGCCTACTCACATCGCCACTCAGTCCCTGACTCAGACTTAGACCTAGACCCGGAATCAGAACCTGATTCTGACCCTGATTCTGATGGAAAACAGTCCGGTACGCCTAGCCACATTACTCATCCATGTGTCATGGTTAAGTACTGACTACACACTATCATCGCAGATGCCGCAACGCCTCCGCCCAAAAAAGTTCCGAGGCATTCAATTGGTATGTCATCCCCTCCCTTGTGTCTTATGTTCTGACATTACGTTAGACCGAGAACATTCTCCTGCTACAGTACGACCTACAGCAGCTAGAAAGAAGCAAACCACCCAGTCATCATCTTCCCAGCTGCAGGACGATGCTGAGGATGGTGAGTCTAATTCTGTCTCTGTGAATTGACGCCATCAAGATTATACTAATTTCCTAGATAACCACGTGAATGTGGGCGAATGGGATGCCGTATGCAAGGAACTCAAGAAATGTAAGTGTCATACCCAATTATCGGTCTGCCTACTCCACCCACTGTCGAACCCCAGCAATCAAGTACGCAACAGCTGCCAGTCTCAAGGAAGCAACCAACGAGTTCACAAAGATTGTGTCCATGAGGGCAGAGAAGGGCACACGCTACTACAATGAACACTGGGACCGTCTCGGTAAGTGGTCTTATATATTACAGCCCTGAATGGTCGTTGACGTTCTCCATAGAATGGTTGAGGATGGACGTTGAACGACAGTACCAACGCACCATAGCAACAGGTTTGACATTTGAATACACCTTCAAGTTGCTCACTGACAATTTATTGACTTGTGACCGCCCACTAGGCTTAGTGTTGAAGATCCCGGCTACAAAAAAGAAAGGTACATCATTCCCATTTTCTACCTTATCCCACTGTGCTGACAACGTCTCACCATGAACTTCACAGGACCCCAAAGAGCCAAAAAAGGTGCGCTGATCTATATCAAACTAGACATTTGTTACTAATAATGTGTTGCCAGTGGTCCCGGGAGCACGAAGGATCACAAGGAGCATCTCTCGTCGGGAGGGCCAGGATGATGATGACGATGAACTTGACCCTCCTGCCAAAATTGATAAGCTCATCAACCCGCCTGTCGTGCCGTCAAGAAGGAAGCGTTAGTCTCCAGCAATCCCTGTCAAAGTTTCTTGTCACGCCCTCCACCACAATAAATAGCTTTCTTGGCCCCGATCATCATGTACCGCCTGTCTCTCGTACCTGAATCGTTCTCCCTACATCTGCGGTGTAATACTGATTCTGTAATTGTCAGTATATATCCTATTACACCCAAAATCCAAACCCCGTGTAACAAATAAACCGTTGTTATCAGATTTTTTCACAATGAACTCAGATCAATACAATGAATTCCGGTTTACCATCACAAGCCTTGTTCTTTGACATAACCCTTGCTTTTCATTATAACCCTTGTTTTCCGTCATAACCTTTGTTTTCTGACATAACACTGGTTTTCCGACATATCCCTTGTTTTCCAACATATCCCTTATTTTCCGTCATAACCTTTGTTTTCTGACATAGCACTTGTTTCCCGACATATCCCTTGTTTTCTGACATAACCCTCGCTTTTCATTATAACCTTTGTTTTCCAACATATCCCTTATTCTCCGACATAACCCTTGCTTTTCATTGTAACCCCCACTTCTCTTCATAATGCTTGCATTTTGTTATGACTGCCACTTTCTCTTGTAACCCTCATTTCTCGTTAAAACCTTTGCTTTCCATCACAATGTCTCAGTCTATCGATCGAAGCTCATCAAGGCACGGTCAAGTCTGCGGCAACGCGGTAAGCATTGCGGTGATATTACTATTTTATGGAGGTGTTGTGAGAACTCGGAGGACTCTTACGAAGACACGCGATCTATACAAACTATTATCGCCTTTACCAGAGCTTCTGTTTCCGAACAGAGTTCATAACTTCTTTCCCCTTTTCCTGATGGTCGCGTAACAAATGGTGGAAAACCCCTTGCCAAGGCACACGAAGCCGTTTCATCTCGAAGATATCATGAACGTGCCCTCCCCGCCCCGTGGGATCCCCGAGGATAGTTGTAATAGTATGCAACCGTACTTACCCAATTTGTAATGAGTGACTGTCCGCAGGAATAGTTTGAACAGCAAATATACATATCCGCCGTAGAAGGGTGCCAGTTCCCGCATTTCGTGGTGTTCCTGACCCTCCAGAGCGGTCGGGGTCCTTCACCTTCCTTAACGGTCCACAAATATTCACCTAGATTCGAGTGTACACTGTGTACATCCCACGGACAGTCACTCAATACAAACACGGATTGACTGCCAGAACTTTTGTGCAAAGACTCCACAGGTTTGTACATCCATTTTAGTCTACCAATATTTGTACATTGCTCGTGTATCCCACAACCCGTGAGAACTGGGCTTGGGGGAGTGATCGAGTCCGCCCTGGACCTTCCCCCGCCATCAGACGGTGAAACCGTGAGAACTCTGTCGCAAAAAGCTGGCGCCAAATTTTTATCAATAAAAATCCACTTTGAGCGAATTCTGATCCGGAGTGATCAAGATCGATTATTATGAAAGAGAAGAGATAAAAATCTCGACCAAAGTAAATAAAATCTGATTTTAATCCTATTTAAAATTGATTTATAATTGATTGATGATTGCTTTTGGACTGAGTTATTATCTTGTCGGGTCAGATTGGAATTAAATATTGGTTGAATTGGGGTTTGATTGTCACGAGATTATATACTGTATTTTAATCACACATTGCAAGAAATCAATCAAACGAAAATTGCATTCCAAGATATTGATCTATGTACATGTTTATAGGGTCTGATCATGTCTGAGATGTAAAAACAGCCTACGCTTTGTTCGTCTTTGCTCCTCCTGCCTTTTTTGTACCCCCGCCGGCATTCCTAGTCATCCTCCTCGTGTTGGCCTGCACAGCAGCTCCATCGTTGCCTTTCTTGGATGATTTTTTCTTGGCCGCAGTGGGTTTGCCGGCGGGTTTGCCTTTGCTATCGGAGGTGGCGAAGGGCTCATCTGTGTTGGTGAATGGTGGGGTACTTGGGGCATTGGGGTTGGGAGGCAGGGTGGATGGTCCAACATCGGTAGGGACTGAGAGGGAGGGGGGCAGGATGGGGTTGGTGGTTGGCTCAGTCTGTGCGCTTTCCGTACTATCATCTAGATCTTGGGAGCAATCAGATATTGTGGAATAATAGTTGATGAGAACATACCAATGGTGACCTCATTCTGGAATGCAAGACAGAACTCGTCTTCCTCGTCAATCACTACCTGAGCTCCTGCAGACGACGGTTCGTTCGGCGAGTGGATGTGGAAAAGTTCCGTGTTGAGTCGTGTGATCAGTTGCACCATCCGTGGTGTGTCAATGTTCTTGATGATGAGCCGCTTGTATTGTTTGAAGCGATCACAGTAGTTGATCTTGGAGATGGCACCCTTCTCCGAGAAGAGTTGGTCCGGCGATATGATGAACTGGGCCTGAATGAGGGAAGTAAGTTTGGTGGAATTGGGGAAGGGGATGGGCGACTCACGATGACAGCTGCCATAGTGATACACCCGGGGGTGACAGTCTTCAATTCCCAAGTGCGGGCACTTCCTTTGGGACCAGACCTCTGATTCTCTGTAGTGGAGCCAATGGTGGTTGGCCCATAAAGGACCGCCTTCAATATCTGCCAGGCATTGTGAGGAAGGGTGAGAGGCTTGGACAGGTGAGACGGACTCACGTTCAAGATTGCGACACTCCCAAACAGCCCTCTGTTGTCGACTTCATAGTTTTTGAACAGGATGCAGGGGTACGTGGCATAGGTTTCATCTGGGTTCTTTGGACTCTTCAGCAGGTTGGCGAACACCGGGACCGTAGAGCGGTTGTAACATTTGGCGTACATCTCGACGTCGGTAACTGAACGGATGGCAAATATCCTGGAGGCTTTCTTTCGCACGGTATCAATGAGAGCAGTTCGTGCACTTTTAGCACCCATCATAAACTGTGGATAATGAGTGAGAGATTCTTGATCAGGATGTAATTCAATGCACGTACCTCGTTGGCGAATAGCACCGAGTGCTCAATCAGCTCGTGGTAACGTTCTGGAAGGAGTTCGTACAACTCGGCGACACTCCCTTCATTCCATGCGGCGTCACTTGCGCACCGGCCAGAATGCCATGGACCCAATGATTTGAGGTGTGGTGGGTAGGGCAGTCTCAGGACTGACTCCTTGGGCCACAGGTCGGATAGAAGCACGAACCGTTTCCCAGCAGAGCGGTACCCACGGACCGTCGCATCATCTTCTTGGTGAGTGGTGAGGGAAACGGATGAGGCCGTACTGCAAGGTCGGCTGTCCTTCGCTGGACGCGTGCTCTTCAGAGCCCTGTTCTTGGCTCTCAACTTGGAAGCCTCACGCTGCAGGTCCTGAGGGGCGTCAGTACTGGGGTACAGGGTGCAGCACATCTGCACTTACCCTAAGGTGATCCTCCAGCGAACGAGGGGTGTCCGGCTCCTCAGAGCTAGAGTTGTCGTTGTAGTGTTGCTCCGAAAGGGGGGTTGGCATGGGTTTGTTGGAGATCGGAGTGGCCAGGGGGTTTAAATAGAGGTGACCGTGCTCGTTTGCCCCCACGCATCGGAACACCGAGTGCGTGAAAGCTCCGGTGGTGGTTCCAGCAGCATTTGGGCACATACTGGGAGGTTTTGAAAAAGCCCCACCTAATAGGGGTCTCGCAACACCAAAATGGGGTGCGTTTCGCTGGGCGGGGGGTGTGCTTGATAGTCGAGGTGACGAGGGTACCTAAACGAAAGGGAATTTGTCAGTCTGCAAAGTGCGTTGCATGGAAGGTGCCTTAGCAGGCATGTTGGATACAGAGGGGGGGTACTTACGAGCAGGAACGACCCAGACTCCAGGCGTGTGGTGCTTCGTGGTGGAGGGATCAAAGGCAAGGGAAGGAATAAGCGAAGGCCAGCAGGTGATGGGTGTTTGAGTGAGGTGGCACGCAGCCGACACGGACTCCAGGATGAGAGACGAGGGAAGGGATGAGCGGGGGTCAGCAAGTGATTGGGGTTTGAGCTAAGTGACACGTAGCCGAATCGGAACTCAAGTACTCGGCGTGCGTGACCGTGGACTTCGCATCGATCAGCAACTCATTCAAGCTTTCGAAAGCAACCTCCATCGACCCTCCTGCCACCACCACCACCACCCCATCTCTTTTTCAACAGAGATTCCCCTCACAGGCTCAACACAAACCTCCATGATGGAGGGGGGTATGGACTTAGCAAGAAAAATGATTCCTTCGTACACCCAGGTCTTAGGTTTGCGGCGTCGGGACACTTGCTGACGAACAACTCCCTCTAGCCACGTCCAATCCGATTTCAAGATTTCCCTCCTTCTCCCATCGACTCAATCTAACGCATTGCCGCGTCCTGTTTCGCCATCGCCCGCCTTATCCCAACCATTTTCTACCATCCTGCACCTCCCGATCAACCTCGACGACAACCAATCGTTCCTGCATCCTTCCGCCAGTGCTCAGGGCAATCTCGCATTCCCTCATCAGCCCTCACCTTACCTCGGAATCACCACCCCTGGCGAAGAGGCCGCTATTCGGCTCAGGTCAGCCAAGGCTGAACGCCTCCAGCTTAAGTCCGCAAGCCCCTTGCTTGCGGCGTTGGTGTTCCTTTTGTCAGGTCGCCCGGTGTTGAACACGACTATGACGCGACAGCCGCCGATCTTCTGTCGATGGGTCCTTCCCCTGGAAACATCTTACACCTTTGCAACCTCGTCCTGACCGATCGCCCACCCATCACCGCACGCGGTTCCTCCGGACACCACCTCTTCATTTCCGCCTTGAAGACAGAGCGTGAGATGTGCTCCTACTTGGAGTGGCAGCTCAACATTGAGCCCAGTGTGCTCAAGGACTTTGACTCGAGGGACTTCAAGGGTCCTGGTCCCAACCCGTCGCAATATACGCTACCCACACCCTCGTCTGGACCGTTTGCCCATCCGAAACCAAGCACAAAAAACAATCCAACGGCTATCCCATCTTTTGGCCCCGGCGCGCCTCCATCCCCACCATTGACCACCTCTTTGACGCCATAACAGTGTTAGATATTTCAAGTTCATTTTCGACCGTTAAAAAGACTGATACCATTGTTCCCACGTATGTTACTTCCGACATATCTTCTGATCATAGGACACTCTTTTTCGTAGCTACCCGCTTCCATTTCTGTGTTGGTCCGCTAAGTTTTTAGCTCGCGTTTCCGTTCGCTTTACCCTCAGTGTTTGCTTTTCTTACCCACGCACTGAGATAGCTACTCGTCTACTTTAGACGAACTCCGTACGCTACCTTTGCTGGCTCACAAACGGTTGAGGAGAACTTCCTCTGATTCTAACCCAGCCCAACAGGGACCTCCGCAGCTCCTCTGCACTCCTCCCTCGGCATTTGGGACACTCGACAGGGTCCATTGGGGTGAGCGAAGGGCGGGGAGATGTAAAGATTATCTCTAGATAATCAGTTATATATTATTGGCCCAAATAAATATTTCGATCTTTATTCCGACGGCAATAATAATTGACTGCCGGCAATTGGAATCTCCTGGACGATTATGACTGCAACCGGGGGATAAGCATTTAATTTTGATGGCATTTTTAATCGGTAAGAACATAATTATCACCATATCTAATTATAATTCCTGTGGGATTTTTGCGACATCCCGCCATCACGCGGCTATCCTGGCTTCCCCTGGCCTCCCTCGAGCGCCTCCCTCCATCAATATTGCCCAGGGGAATGCCCTCTCTGGGAAACCCCCTTGCCGGCATCCTCCCTTTCCTGGGTATCCGCCTGAGGGTTCGGTCACTCGGATTTCGCTTATATGCCTGGATTTAGCATATATTCCCTTTTATTCATGCTCGAAATGTGGGACCGCAAAAATATTTCAAAATAAAATAAAATAAAAATACGAGTGTATGGGGGAGACAACATGTAGTTGATCCCGCTAAATACAACATTGAACAGATGAGAATTGAGCAATGAATGCCCGATTTTCGTCCAGGGTTTGGGCGAGCATTGCCAGCTCATCACGCCCCATGCAGATTGATGGGGATTGTACCTTCCTTTTTAGGAATGCGCGGCTTCCCTCCTCACACCGGGTTCATCCCTGCCCGACGCGTCCCAGAGCCTGTTTCTCACGGGGTAAAGGTTATACATGTCACGAACGCGTGACATAGTAGCCAAGATCTCACAAATAATTCAAGACATTGGTCTCATTCGCAGTAATAATAATACAAAGGTGACTAAAAAGAACTACAAACTTAGACAAGAACAAACGGGTCAGCATCACATGGGCAGTGCTGAGGAAGGGGGCAACGATGAGCGAAATGGTGAGGGTTGTGAACACTCTCAGGACAATAAGACCACGCCCGCGTTACCGGATCTTTCCAACATTCCTTACACCCCAACACATCATGATACAGACTATCATGCATCTCCCGCTTCACGTCCGACAAGGCTGCACTCACTAAGGCGAATCCATAGCGGTCCTGGAGACCCGCCACTTCCACTTTCAACTTCATCCGAACTTGACGTGACTTGTCGGAGGGACGACAGCGTTGACCAGAACGAGTCATCGGATTCTTGCGGTTCTTCTTCTTCTGGGATCGCTCCACCATCTGACGAACTGGGGCAGGACTCCAGGGAGGGGATGGAGGGAGAGGAACGCCCTGATCCTGGCGGTGGCGAAGGGATGACTGGGGACTTGCAAGGGGGGTCGGTACAATAAGCTCCCCGACATTGATGTCCGAAATATCGGAAGAGAGACGCCTGGAAAGGTCCCCAATGTTCCAAGGCAAAGTGAGAAAAGTCCTCGTTCAAGCTGTTCATGATAACGTACATGAGATCCACACGCTTCTCCAACTTCGCAATCCTATCCTCTCTATCCCTCTCCATGACGTCCAACAAGCGAGCAGCCGCAGGGTGTTGAGCCTGCATCTGAGGCATGGGAAGCCTGGGGTCTTCGTACCCAGCTTGCTCCCAGAACTCGGCGGGAGCGTTGTGGGCGGTGAGGAAGCTAATGGCAACCTGGTTGTCGTGAGCGATGTTGGCAGGGGAGTCGTACAGATGTTGCTCCACGTCGTAAGGAGCATCCGTCTCGAAGGACGGGGTGAAAGGGGTGGCGGCGGCATTGAGCACGGCGTTGTTGGCAACGAAAGACATAGAAACAAGAGATATTTGGAGGAGGTGGTACTGGGGTTTGGTGGGAGTGGAAAAGAGACGATGAGGGAAACGATCATTAATCCCCCTGACTTAAATACACCCTGACTCAAAGAAAACCGAAAAAGGAAAACAAAACCCATTATCCATTAACGTCCCTATTAGGGTAAACAAACCCTCAACCCCAATCGCGATCCCATCAAATCAGAGAAATCCCCATCGATCGCGGGAAATCCCCATCCGTCTTCTACTACTACCGTGAAACGAGAGAAATCCCCACCAATCATGGAAAGTCCCCATCAGTCTTCTATTACCGCCATTGATCATGAGAAATCCCCATTGTGCTCCTAACGACTCCCTTTACTATTGTTCCCCTATTTCATTTCGCTATCTGTCGTTCCAAAGTCTCACTCCCCTGACTCATTCACCCTGCCCTAAACTACGCACAGACCATGTTGACTCCTGTTTGGCTTGTTGTAGAATAATGACTCCTGTAGAGGATTGGGTATATAAGGAAGAGCGTTCGCTCCTTTCTTTCCCCATTCTCAATCTCTTCTGTACTCATCTACCCATAACCTGAATAAAAGTAAGCTGAGGAATTCTCCTCACGTCTTACCTCTTCTAACTCATCCCAGCAGGAATCCTCCTGCCAGTGTATGTTCAGCACCCCTAATCCTTTCCCCTCTACTAGCCCAGTCCAGCGACCAGTTGTCCCTGACGCTAGAAGATCCATCTGGGAGTATAAACTCATCAGGAGTCTTCAAGTAAACCGAACCACCGGTTTACTTACTCATTTCCCTTACTACCGACCCTTTTCTGCCCTCGACGCCAGAGTCACTACCCCTCCCTTTCTATTAGGAGCGGATCATCAATTCCTTTGGAATTCAGACCTTACTGAGAGCGTCCTTGCGACAGTCTACTTCAGTATCAGTCCGGCTTTCTACTTCCCTTCTCCACGTGTTCACCTCACGACTAACGTCCACACCCATTCTCCTGCTATTATCGTTCTTTGGTGGGAAATCCCAACTGAATTACCTTACTCTGTTATAGAATATCTCGTTAACTTCGAACGTCTTAGCGACCAAGACTTCGAACCGTTTGTGCAGCAACTCAACCAGTTCTGCCAAGACTATCACTCACCAGTTCACCCCTATCAGACCGAGTCACCCCTCGCTCTTGATATTCCTCCTCTCCTCATCTCTACGCCCGGAACCCCCTTCAAAACCAGACCCAATACCCCTCACCCGTCCGCTAATCCTCTAGCGCCCCACAAACAGTAAGCAGGCCTCCAACCCTGACAATACAGATGATATACAAATTATCTACAAATTCAAGTAGGCCAGAGTAGATATACAAACCTATGGAGTTGTTGCACAAAGTTTGCGACAGTCACTCCAGATTTGTATTACAAATCGGGTAAGTACGGTTGACCTAAAGCAGAAGGTCCTTTTCCATCTTTGGGCATAGCTCAAGAGGCAGAAAGTATATAAGTCCAGCAAGTACACCGTAGATAGGCATCCTGTCTTTTCCGTTCTGTTCTCAAGAATCTCACAAACCGTTGTCCCTTTTTTCCTCCTCCCGTCTCCCAGGTGCTGTTATTCGTCTCTCGACACTCATCGCCTGAGTGTTGCTACCGCACGGTAGCTTCCAGCCACCTCGAAGACATAGTCGATTTCTATCACCCTCCTCAAATACTTTTCGATTAACTCACTACTACCGTACGTGCACGATTTGGTCCGCATTGCGAGATCATGTTGACCGATGTTTATCCCGGTATATCAGATGCAAAAAGCGTTAGGAACAGCCTTCTCAAGCCTTCTCAAGCAGAACGGCTGGAAGAAGCTTTCTAACCCTAGCGTCGCTCGTGGTGCGACTGCAGTCCCCAAGAACCCGACCGCCGTCGCGAGGATTGGCATCCGCCTTGACTACGATAACTACGTCGAGAAGGGCGTTGATAAGGTCAAGTGGCACCACTACAAGCTCCAGGTCAACGCCGGCGACACAATCCCCAATGCTTTTAAGAATTGGAGGGACAGTCAGTCGAAGGGGACACATGCTGTGATGGCGACGATTGAGATTAGGGACGGTGCCGACAAGGACGAGATCAAGGCGGCCCTGAAGGAGGCTACTAAAGATGTCCAAGGTGTTTAAGCCCCAGAGTCCACGCCACACTGACCTGCCGTGTTGCCAGTCCAAAGATGTTCCGCTCTGTTAGCTATTCCGATATGCGCATGACTTGTATCTCAAATGTTTGAAACCATGCCCCCACTCCAAATGTTATCTCCATATTGCATGTTCTCAGTACGGTAATTCGTTAGAAACGTGTTAAGACGCGTGAAGGATCGATGTTTCTGATTCTCTCATCGTACTTATGGTCAAACTTTCTCACAACGTGTTTTAGAATCATCAATGGGTGGAACCAAATCGAGACAAAAGGACTGGCACTACCTTCGGAAGTCTTATAGGAATACAGTCGAATAGCTCTAATTGCATAGTATCTTATTGCATAAATCCTAAAATGCATCGGATTTCGGCCAGAACAATGGTGGTACAGGGGGGCGCTTGAAAATAATGCATAGACCTTGGGATGCCTTCTGTCAGCCATTTATGCAGGTAGGCCACCTCGCTTACAACCATCCGACATCGGACCGCGTGGTCATTTTTACTAGTGGAAGAGATAGACAATGACCGGGACCAGGTGGCAAGTTGAAACAATGCAAAAGCGACTATGCAATTGATTAAATAAATAAAATTAGCCGTTCGCCCTAAATTTCCCAACCATAACTTAAGGGGCCCTGCCCTCAAAGCCGCTGGCACAAGGTGAAATTACACGATGAGATGTAGAATGCTGGACTTATGGTTTGTTGGTCACGCATTTGAGTTAGTCACAACACGTTACGTATTTGTCACACGCGTTGTCCCTGCATAAATTGTCTAAATGCATAGGATTTTCATGCGACCTATGTCATGCAGTTAGAGCTATTCAACTGTATCCGACATTTTTTTGTCAGAAAGAAGCTCCACTCACTTATGTCTATGGCAACGGCACGAGATCAGCGAAGGTTTGGGTTGGAAGGTGTTGGGCACGCGTGGCGTAGGCACTGAACAGCGTGAGACGATGCCAGAGCAATGCTACTGCGAGTTTCGAAATAGTTGGCACGCGTGGGAAGTGCCGCGTCGTGAAAAATAGACGACTTCAGACAGTGACGACTTACTTCACCTTCTTCTTCAACAGCAAGACAATATCACCGGCCCACTTCTCAACGGAAATATTTCCCACCAACAGTATAAGCGACAGTACCAGTTTGGGATCCCAGAGACTTCGTCAGACAAGATTGCGCCATGAGAGGCAAGAAAATATCAGCTGATCTTAAGCGCACCATCCTGGCCTTGGGCGACCTTCACTCTGTCTCCGAAATTGAGAGCCTGACAGGCGTAAGCCGCCGTCAAATTTACCGCATCAGAAAATATTGGGAAACCACTGGATCCGTTGAACCTGAGCAGGCAGGGAGGAGGACTGGGAGGCATCGTTTTCTCTCGCAAAATGAAGAAGCAGTGAGTCTCTTTTTTAACTCTCACAGAGCTGCCCTCAACGAAGTTCGGTCCTAGTACGTAGTTGAGTGTGTGCGAAGAACACCCGACGTTTACCTCGAAGATCTCAGCTCCCAAATTGCGATCAACTTAGGGGTCACAGTCTCTCGCAAGTTAGTTTGGGAAACACTCAGACGAAATGGTCTTACCCTAAAGAAGGTGACTACCATCTTTTCCCCCTTGTTACTGAGGATGAAACTGTGGCCTAGGCATCGTGTGTTGCGGCAGAACGCTCGGCTTTCAAACGAGCTGAATATGTGCTCCGTATGTCGGGCCGGTACACGATTGATCAACTTGTTTTCACAGACGAAACTTCCTTCGACCGCCGTGTCGCGCACCGCAAGAATGCGTGGGCAAGCAAGGGACAGCGTGTGTCAACAAAAGTTTTACTCTGCAGGGGCAAGCGGTGAGTGACTAGTCAAATTACTTTTGTTTGATTGACGTTTCGTCAGTTATTCAGTTCTCCCAGCATTAACACTTGATGGGATCATTGCCCTGGATATTGTTCAAGGCTCCTACGATGGACAGCGCTTCAAAAAATTCATTCACGATCTCCTGGACGAGATGAATGAATTTCCTGGCCCGAAGTCAGTTGTAGTGATGGACAACTGTCGGATCCACAAATCCCGAGATGTCTCGAAGATGATTTACGAACGGTAATAATCTGCCACCAGATTCTCTTACTGTCACTCACTCGGATCTATTTAGGGGCATGCGATGCGAATTTCTCCCCCCCTACTCTCCAGATTATAACCCAATTGAGTTGGCATTCTCCGCAATCAAGGCCGACTTTCGCCACTGCTTGCCCGCACTTGAGCGTAACATGACAACCAGCAATGAAAAGGAGATTCTTGTGGCAATACATGACGCAGTTTTTTCCGTCACTCCCGAAGACGCCTGTGGGTGGTTTCGAAGGTGCGGGTACAGATGAGGGTTTCCATTCAAAATACGGGTACATGTAACTAGTGCTTCGCCCTGTTCCTGCCCTTGATCTTCTTGATTTTCGAAGATACTTTGGTTTTGATTGCACGTGCAGTTCCATCTGTCATACCCGGGATTATCTCCACCATGCGTTCCGCAGTGAGCGAATCAACCGCAAGTTCATCAAGATGGAAGTAACTGTGCTGATTGAAGAGATTCGTATAGTTGGTGAAGTAGTGGTTACCGCGGTCGGTGGTTTCAAGCTCCACGAAGAAGTCGGAGATGGTGGGGTACTCGACACTTTGATCATCGTTGCTTGGTGACCTGTACCTCTCCTTGTCAGCAGGAGGATTAGGTGGGATGTTTGTGTAGGAGGTAGTAGTATCTGGAGAATAAAAGGGCACAGTGGAAGGACCAGGGATTGGGTACGAAGGACCTGGGGGAACGTTCAAAAATCCGCCCGCCAGATACGGGTTCCACCCGGGGAACGGATTTGGTGGATAGCCGTATGCGGAATCGGAGGCCGGAGGTCTCCGACCTTTTGCTAAGACGGTCGGTTGGCCGGTAAGATCCGTAGGGAGCATTACCCGTGGATAGTTTTTGTAAACTCTCTCAAGTACCTCCTTTGGAGGACGTCTGTAGCTCTCCCACTCACTGTGATTCTAGATAGATGGGCGCATGTCAGAAATCGCGAACATGGGAAAATTCAACCGCGTCTCACTATCATTGTAGCCCACATGGAAAGTTCCTCCATTGAGTAGCAATGGTGGGTAGCGTTTGTCAGCAACACACATGGAGCGTCACAGCGGGCGCAACGATTCTCCTTTCGGATCTTTTCAACGATCCCCGTCTCAGAGACGTTGGTACTGTCAGACCCCGAGTCGTTTTCGATGTCTGAGTCTGACGTTCCTGATCCAATGTTTGGGTCAGGATCTCCTCGGACTTGCTTGGCTTTCTTCCGGGGCTGAGAATGATTCATATGTCAGTTGCCATAGGACCCTGATCCAGAAAATGAATGCCTTTTTTGGACCACCGTGTTTTCGCTTTGTTGCCGGTGCTTTCCCCTTCATCTTCTTCTTACCCTTCACACTGGGGGCAAGGGGTCACTTACCCAGCGAATACATTGTGATTACATTGTGATTTTTTAGACAATGGGTCCAGCCTGTAGCCATGAGGTACATGCTGAGTTCTTTTACAAAGTACCCATCAATGTGACCACAATGTGGACAGTGGGTCCATCTTGATCACTTTTACAAAGTGCCCATCAATTCAATCACAATGTACCCTGTGGGTCCATGCAGGATACATTCCATCAAAGTGGCCACTGGGCACTTTGTGAAAGAAACCCCTGGTTTCTTTCACAATTTTGTTCACAATGTAATTTACTGGGTGCCTGAGCCACTCATTGGGAGTTATTTCAAAAAGTACCCAGAAATGCGACCATAATGTCCCCAGGGGGTTCTTCTCAATGTTTTCACAATGAACTCTCAATGTGGTTGGATTTCACAACGAACTCTCAAAGAAACCATTGAGTATCTGGTTGAATACTTTGCGGACACATTGTTGGATACTTTATGAAAGAACTCTCAATGAGTGGCTCCGGGGTATGTTGGACACATTGTAGGCAAAATTGTGAAAGAAACCAGGGGTTTCTTTCACAAAGTGCCCAGTGGCCACTTTGATGGATACTTTTACAATGTATCCTGCATGGACCCACAGGGCACATTGTGATCGAATTGATGGGCACTTTGTAAAAGTGATCAAGATGGACCCACTGGCCACATTGTGGTCACATTGATGGGTACTTTGTAAAAGAACTCAGCATGTACCTCCTGGCCAAAGGCTGGACACATGGTTTAAAAAATCACATTTTAATCACAATGTATCTGCTGGGTAAGTGACCCCTTGCCCCCAGTGTCATCTTCTTCGCCTTCTCCTTTCTCTTTGGCGCCTCTATCTCACCCTCATCAGCATCCTCTGTGTCCGATACCCTCTCCACCTTATTTAAAACCTGGAGATCGATCCTCCATCCTGAAGCAAGGTCAGCATCGGCCAAGTTACTTTCCTTTTTGGCTCGGTCCCGAATTCGCTTTGCCCCAGCTTTCATCATACGCTTGTATGAGCGTTCGTCCGAGAGGGTGACCCATGCTTTTGAGCCCAGGCCGTTGCTAAACTTCCATGCAAGTTGGGGCACATGACCCTCCTTTAGGCGCATTTCCCCAGAAGCGACTTTGATGAACCTGGTCCAAGTAACGTCTTCACTGAGGAAAGTTTCGGACAACGTGTTTTTCCCAATTGGGAAAGCGAAGAGGGGAGAGAAAGGTCGGTTTACTGGTACAGTAAGTCCACAATTGTAATGGCATGCGCAAATCTGACCTTCTGTTCCTACTATCAATGGAACTTGGCTGTGCGTCACCTCCTATCAAGCGTTGCGGTCAAAATCCAGTGTCCATGAGGCTATCTGCCGGGTTGAGTGAAGCTCACCTCGTGACCCCTATTGTCACCATGTCTCGATCTCATTCCAGCTAACGTCTCTGCCACTTCTTGTGCAGTGGGCATAAAGTCGTCGTCCTCAGTTTGATTTCCTGCGGATTCAGGTGCCACGGGTTTGAAACGTTGGCCAGATCCATCCCGCTCGCTGCCGTCCGGGCCTCCTGACGATATAGGCGTTGCTGACCCTGAAATATCCCCAGGATTGCTAGAATTGTATCCTTCGGTGGTGGTTTTTTGGCTGCGTGTGCTGCGGCGGAGAGCCTGGCTCTCTATGTTTTGTTTCTTTGACATAGCGAGAAATGATCAGCGGTGACTGGGGTAGCCGAGCGCAACGAGAGATTTCCTTCGATCGCGATGAGCTCCAGGTTTAGTACATGTATCGTTTCGGTCTATAATACTATCTGGAGTACCCTAGGTAGAGGTGGGCTTCACAGGAGCTTTGAAAATAGAAATCACGTTGTCATCGAGGCGAAACACCCGAGCGAAATCTTCACTGTTCAAAGGTATGTATTTTTCACGACACGACAAAATTCACGTGTGCCAACTTTTTCGAAACCGGCAGTAAAGAGGACGTCGTGACCAAAATTCCCGGGGCAGAATGCCCTGGGTCTTGTCGTTTTTTCATTTGCCTCCGTTGCGCAAAAAACACTAAGTTTATCGCAGCACGTGCCTACCCCTTAGATGAGTCATCCTCCCCTTAAAGTTACTGTGCTTTGTCATCGTCACCTGTCACCGTACCCTTCCCGCACTTTGTTATCTCGGCACGGTGCCGGGAGTTCGCGATCAGCACCAACGCCCAACGGGAGGGTTACCAGCATCACCCCTCTCATTTCTCGACTCCCATTTTGCCACACCCGTCTCGCCGTTCTCGTCGACTCCTGCTGTCGTACATCGAATTTTTGTTTCCCACCCGCCTGCCTATCAGCCTTTGTATTAGGTTATCCATACACGATGTAGTGCTGGAAAAATTGCAGACTGGGGTCCCGCCCTCCCGAGCGGCACCTTCTTGCTCCACGTCCTACTGAGTTAGCGCTCGGTCCTACCTGACCCTTTTTGCTACTCGTGTCCCTCTCCTAGTAGACCGGACCTCGTATCGACATTGGATTACAGCTCAGCGCTCAGCCCCGGGCTCTGCCGCTTGTCGGCTCTATGCCTTATGTGACCTGTGACGACTTGCAGAGAAATCGAGTTTTTGGCAGTGGCGCTTATGGCTGTTTCAGAAAAGGTTGGCCAGATCGGTCGTATTGTAGAAAGAAAAAAAAGCGTGATCACCCCGAAAAAATATTGATCCGACACTTGTCAACTTCAGACCCCTCCATCATGCGTGGTCAACGCTTCTCTGAAGACATTCGTTGGTCGGTTGTCCGCGCTCAGTACCATGGACTTGACCATACGGCAACAGCGGCGTTGACTGGGGTCAGCGAACGGCAGGTTCGACGAATTCGGGACTGCTACAAGCGGACAGGTGATGTTCGGACCGAGCACGATCAGCTGGAAGTGGAGACACGCGGGCGGATTTCTAAGTTGACTATGGAGCACCGACAGGCAAGACAAGATACTATATTGCTCACCTGTTCACTGACCGCTTTTCTGTCAAGTTCATCGAGTCTTATCTTGCTAGGAACTGTGCAACATATCTTGATGAACTCCAGGCAGAACTTCGCTCTCGGTTCGGACTTCAAGTCTCCATTTCTACTCTCTGTGTGTACCTCAAAACTATTGGCTACACATATAAAAAGGTAGGAATACAAACCCAATCTTTCTCTCGTGCTAACCTGTTCAGATCGACAAGGCTTCCATTGAAAGAAGTGAAGATGCTCGTGCGCGGTACCGGGCTCGCATGAATACAAGATACCTTCCTGAGCAGCTCGTATTTGTTGACGAGTCATCATCGGATCGTCGCATTCGTCGCCACTATGGACGATCACTGTTCGGTGAGCGGGCACATAAAAAATCTATCTTCCTTCGCGGAAAACGGTACCTCCAATATTTGACTTTGTGGTCTGGCGCTCAGCATTATGTATAGGTTCTCTGTGCTGCCTGCTCTATCCTTAGATGGGATCCTTGCCGTGAAAATTGTTGAAGGCTCTTTTAACACCGAGAAATTCAAAGAATTCATCGACGGTCTGCTGGACCATATGACACCATTCCCAGGGCCAAACTCTATTATCATTATGGATAACTGCCGCATTCACCGTGCTCGATCTGTCCGGGAAATGATCGAAGAACGGTAGGTGATGTTTGTTGCCCTTCGACTCTTCATGCCACTGATAAACTGGTCAGTGGGATGATGTGCGAATTCTTACCAAGCTACTCCCCCGATTTCAACCCAATTGAGCTCGCATTTTCAAAATTCAAGGCGCATATCAGACGAAGGCAACATGTTCTTGCCTCCATGACTTGTGATGACGATGACAATTTTGATTGTGTTTTATTCCTGCATGACGCGATTTGGTCAGTCACACCAGAAGATGCAGAGGGTTACTTCAAGCACTGTATTTACTGCTAAGCTCGCTTGCTAAATAAACATACTAATATCAACACGACCGCAACCAGTTTGGGTGATAGGAGAGGAATTTGAAAAACAGAAAAAAAAACATAGGGGAGTTACACGCAAGTTGTTTTGAACCTAACCGCCATCTGCAATGCCTCCCTATTCATCCAAACATGTCACTCCAGCAGAGATTTCTTCCCCAGGTGAAGATGAGGCCTCTGGTGAGGATGATTACCCCAACAGGCCTGAGGCAAGGGACTCGCTCGAGTGGATCCAGACCCCACCTTCCCCCTCTTTCTCAATATCAACAACGGTATCAGAACTTGAACTCGAGCAGGGTGACGCTCTGCTGCAGGTCAAAAAGTTGAAGGCAGAGGAGGACCTTGACCACTTGCCATCTGATCCTGAAGTTAGTTCCAGTGACAGAGACAACGGACCGGTTCCAAAAAAGAGAAAGATGGATTCAATAGGTGCAAAGCCCAGAGGTAAAAAGAAAAAAGTACGAGCATTCACCCTGATATGATGTTTCCTGAAGAGTCAACAATTGGCAGGAAAAGTGGCCACGGATACAAACCGGCGCAGGTCTGGAAGCAAGGGGAAAAAAAGAACAAAATCAGGTGCGTGGAGTCGCTCCAGTAGGATTTGGGTGGATGAACCTATTTGGCAGCACGAGCAGTCAGCTATTCCGATGAGGACTCCAGCAAGGAAGAGCGTCTACAACTGGACTGTGTACTTCCAATCCAGGGCATAAACTGGCCAGTGGTGGTTCCGGTCACCACACCGTGGAGTTCATTTCTATTGAATGTTGCACGAGAACTCAATGTGAAGCCCGAAGAGATAAAATTGTCTTACAGGTTCTCGAGTTTCACGGCGGCCGAGAATTCTGAAGTTCTCTGCACACAGGATCATTATCGAACCATGATAACAAAGGCGAAGGACTTTTTGACTGGAAAGAAGAGAGTCCGTGGTGGTAAAGATTTTCGAGTTCACCTTGCACCTGTCTTCAAGAATCCTCTGCCAACCCCTGCTGTCGAAGCTGGTACGTCGAAAAAAGGAGCAAAAAAAGTGAGTGATGGATTTGTGATCTGTGATAGTGGTTGTGACGTGGCAAATAGAAGGGAAAATTGAAGGCTAAAGCGGTTGAGGACTCGGAGGATGAGACAGAGAAGAAGAACGAAAAAGCAAAAACAGACAAACTTTCGATTCAACTCGCACTAAAAAATGCCTGCGGTGTTAGTGGGCATGAGGTCTGCTGGATTGATGATGAAGGAAAACATATCCAGCTCGCGGAAAAGGACCTAAGTAGTTGGGCATTGTGGATCGTGAGCAGCAGGTACTCCCCTCAAATCATTCATACTTACATCGCTATATTGACAGGGCTGGGGGAGAGCAACTGAATCAGAGTTGCCAAAAGTGCTCGTGAAGAAGTGGAAGAGAGAGCAGGCACGAAAAAAATCACTGCCAAAGAGTGCCAGCAAGGCCAGCAGATCGAGTCCCAAGCCTCGTGTGACCAACCCAAGTCCGGAACCAATCAAGCCTCCCACACCTATTGAAATTCTTACTCCCCCTACCCAGCCTGCAACAGCCGTTCACCCTCCTACATTTGCCTCACAGGACCCTAGTCAATTGCACACGCTCCACAACCCCCCAGGGGTCACCAACTATGATCCAACCGCTGTTGTGGCACAGTCTTCCGATTTTTTTCGGGACGTCCAACCATATCGACTGGTCAATCGCACACTCACAACACCCACACAACACCCGATTCCATATAACTCTGTTATGTCTGGCCCCAATTCTCAGAACTTTCCCATGTACCCACAAAATCCTCACCAGCACCACCCGTCAACCGAAACCTACCGACCTGTGGGGGGCAACCAATCTGTGTACCCAATCACGTCTACAAGCTATCCCCAACAGCCAGCTTACTATGCTGCTGTTCCAGAGCGACAGCACCCCACTCCTTGTGAGCTTCGGTACTGAATTTTTTATCAACCCCTTGCGCTGACTTCAACAAACCAGCATATCATGAACCGGTGTACCACGAGTTCCACCGACCAGCCTACCGCCCCGAAATTCGTGACCCCTACCCCTACCGCCCCGAAATTCGTGACCCTTACCCCTACCGCACCGGAACCCATGACCCCCACCCTTATCGCACTGATTTTCGTGACCCCTACCCCTACCGCACTGAGTTTCGTGACCCGTGGCAAACCGGCTCGTGCAACTCCTACCACACTGGCTCTTATGACACCTACCACACCAATTTCCGTGATCCTCCTCATGCTGAACCCTACCGCACTGAATATCTTGAACCCCGTCGCGCTGATTCCCGCAGATCCCTGTGGAGTGGTTCCATCGAACCCCGCCAAGCCCGTTCCCCCCAAACCCGCAATGGATCTGGTCCTACTGGCGTTCCCACTCGCCTCTCCTCAAACTCGCCTCACAACCGCCCAGGACGTGATCACCAGGAAGATGTCCCATTCCCCACCCTGCAGGATTGGTTTTCCAGCATTGACAATGATCGCACACGGAGTGGCTACCAAGATCAGTTCTCAGAATACAGTCACGCGTTTGAACTTCGCGGATTGACCACACTTCTGGACCTGGAAGGACTGGAACCAGGTCAACTCTTTGACCAGTTCGGTCTCTCGGAGGCAGAAGCTCGTCGCCTCCTCACATTTGCCGAGGAAGACATCCGGGCCATCCGAAGAAGTAGCACTGGCACTCCCCATAGTCATACTTAGCCCCGCATTCCCAAAACTTGTATCTTTGGACTGCTGTTGCATCTATGCAACGAAAATTTATTGTGCCAATTATTTTTTTATTTATTTTTATTTTTCGAGAAAACGGGCGTGGCCAACTATTTTCGAATCGGCAATAATAAAGATAGTTCTCCAAGACCCGGTACTTACGTCCCGGGAATATCAACATGGTTCGCCTTCGGTGTTCGAATATCCCCTCCCTAAGACTCCTTGCAGCTGAAGTTTCCTCCTCTCTACTCCGTCCTCGGTGTCCACTCAATCCCTCCTTCACGAGGAACCTCACCACCACCACGACCGATCGACTACCTTCTCGTCGACTCTCCAATAGGCCAGACCCAAAGTCTCTTATGATGGATCTGGAGAACGAAATCTTTAACTATACTACCGGGCGTTTCCTGTACGTCTCCTACATCTTGTCTCGTCTTTGTCCAACTCGTATTGCGACGTACTCAGCGCCAACGAAGCCCATCACCTCCGAGAGCGCAGACGCGTCTTCGACATCCCCGGACTCTTCAAAATCATTGCTAAGGCAATGAGCTGCGAGACTGAACAGATCGTCGACTTTCGAAAGCTCGGAGAGGGTGGCCTCAACCGTGTCTTTCTCATTACCCTGGACACCGAATTTCAGCTCGTTGCGCGCATCCCGTATCCCCTCCTTGTTCCCAAGGCGTACGCTGTCGCCAGTGAAGTCGCTACTATGGACTTCCTTCGTTCCAGGGGGCTCCCTATTCCCGAGGTCTACGCGTATTCCTTTACGTCAAACAACGAGGCCGAGACGGAATACATTCTAATGGAATACGTGAAAGGCACAGACTTGATCCAGATATGGTCCGGTCTCAAGGAGGATGAAATTATCTTCCTGATGGACCAGCTCGCGAAGGTCGAGTCTATCATGATGTCCATCTCTTTTCCCGCTGGCGGGAGCATTTACTACGCCAGTGACCTGAAGGAGCTGTCAGGAAACGAGGGCATCCTACTCGATGAGCAGGTTGAGAGCATCGCGCTCGAGAAGAAGCGATTCTGTATAGGCCCTGATGTATCGGTACCGCTGTGGTATGGGCGAAGGGAACAACTGAACGTCTTCCGAGGACCATGTACGTCGCACTTCTCTTGTCTCTTCTGCCTCTTCTGCCTCTTCTTTACCAATCGACGACCATAGATGAAGACGCCAAATCGGTGCTGGTCGCGGGAGCCAAGAAAGAGCTCGCCTATCTCGAGCAGTTCGGCGCACCGAGGGCACCTTACCAACGCTTCCGAAGGGAGTATTACAAATACGAGAAGCAGACACCGTCGGACCACGTCAAGAACCTTGGTCACTATCTCCGTCTCGCGCCTTCGCTCGTGCCAGATGATGACTCCCTCAGCGCTTTCTGCATCCGCCACCCCGACCTCACCGACAGCAATCTCAGGGTTTCGACAGATTCTGGCGGCTTGCAGATCCTTAGCGTGTTGGACTGGCAGCACGCTGCTGTCCTACCCCTCTTCCTCCACGCCGGTATGCCCGAATTCATCCAGAACGAAGAGGACGACCTCTCTCAAAAGATGGTCAAGCCTGAACTACCGGATGATTTCGACAAGCTACCGGAAGAAGACCAAGATCGGGAAAGGGAGCTCTTCCGTCGTCGTCTTGTTCACTATCATTACAACCTGAGCACAGCGACGCACAACAGGATCCATCACAAGGGTCTGGTCTATCCGTTAAACCCTTTCCGCCGCCGCATCTTCATTCATGCAACCGCTATGTGGGAGGGTGAGACGATCAAGTTGCTGTATGCGCTGATAGATTTGGTGCTTGGCTGGGAGGATATTGCGACGGACGGCACACCATGTCCGGTCGTGTTCACAGAGAAGGAGATTGTCGCGGCGGAGGAGCTGTATCAGGCTTTGGGGAACGCAGAAAGGGGTGAGAGGTGGCTGAGGGAGAATGTCGGCTACGGGGAGGAGACCTGGGTGCTCGCCGCTCACTACGAGGCAGCCAAGGCATTCGGTCAGGAGGTGAAGCGAAGGACTTTGAAGGCATGTGCGGAGGACGAAGAGACGACGAAGGAGGCGTACGCCGTGATCGAGGCGAACTGGCCCTTGGACGATATGGACGAAGAGGAGTTAGAGGAGTACAAGTAGGGATTCGGCCTGTATACATATTCTGCGATGTTATCATCTATCTGCTGTTGAATTCATCACCACTCAGACTCTTTCGTAATGGCTGTCAACGGAAACTTCTCTTCGACGAGAGACAAGCCGTCGACGTCGTTCTTTACTAATGTTCAGAATCGTTGATCAACGATTACGGAACAGCACCCGTCCGACGAGGTTCTTGTCCAAAAGGAGGGCCAAGCCAATCTTGTGGTCTACTCTGAGCGTACCCCGTTGGAGGGTTCTGAACTGGGGGTCATACATTTCCCACTCGGGTTTCCGAGTCGAGAGCGCGGCTCATGACGAATACGGACCTACTCATCTCGCCACCGAGAACTTCCACGCCGGATTGTATTTTTCCCCGTATGATCCACTCCGCATGACATACGATCTGCGACCAACGGCCTGTTCAGTTTTCACCGCAACACCTCTCGCGTGATCGGGAGCTATTAGGTTCCGAACAGCGCACCAATACCTCCGAGGATCACTTACTTTGGCGAGCCCACTACTTGTTTTGTCCAGTTCGTCACTGAAGGTTCGTCGTACTGATTCCAAGATTTGAGCCTTTTTCGTCGGTAGGCTCCCAGGAGAATAACATCATGGCTTCCGATGGATCTCTCGATATCTCGAAAGTTCGGTCCTTCTTTCCTTCACTTTGCTCTAAGACTCCCTACATCTACGCCGATAACGCGGGAGGCTCGTAATGCTGCCAGCCCATAATCGACCGGATCGTCAAACTCAAACGTCCAACTCCATGGGGACTACTCCATATCTAAGATCTCGACCGACCGGGTGAATCTGGGCAAGGAGACCGCCAAGGTCTTGTTCAACGCTGGCGGTGTTCATGAGATCGCGCTCGGGTCGAGTTCGACGATGTTGCTGGAGAACCTCGCGAGGGCGATTGAGGGGGATTTGGGTGATGAGGATGAGATCATCGTGACGGGTGAACATGAAGGTGCAGATAACTTCTTCTGTATTTTGGTGAGCAGATGAACGTCCGTCGCAGCGAATGCTGGGCCATGGAAGAAGCTTGCGAAGCGGAATGGACTGGAGCTCCGCTATTGGCACGCGACCACAATCGAGGGATCGAGCAATCCATACGCAGTGGCCCACGACGTCAACACCCTCTTACCGCTGATCACGGAGAACACGCGGATCGTGGCGATCACTGCTTGTTCAAATATTCTCGGATCGGTGGTAGACGTCAAGTCTGTAGTCAAACAGGTGTGGAGAGATAGTGCCTGTGTCTTTTGCGATGCGAGTCACTTACCACGACGAGATAGATTCGGGCGAAGGCTGCTGAGAAGGGTGCCAAGAAGGTTGAGATCTCGGTCGATTGTGTGGCGTACGCCCCTCATCGGAAGATGGACGTGCGAGACTGGGATGTCGACTACGCTGTATTCTCCTTCTACAAGGTGGGCCGATAATTCATCTTCGTTAGCCTTTGCAACGTTTGATAGCGTTCCTAGGTATACGGCCCGCACATTGCCGCCCTCTACACCAGATTTTCTACGCTCCCCAATCTGACCCCCCTCACGCACCACTTCCTTTCGCCACTGGTCGACAAAATATCCTACAAGCTAATGCCTGGCGGTCCAGGCTATGAGCTCCCTTACGGTGTTACTGGCGTACTCGAATACCTCCTCTCCATTTCTCCGATCTCTGGTCCAACCTCTTCGGCGTCACTAAAAGACACTGCATCGATCTACTCCGATCCAGAGACGCATACCAGGCTGGAGGCTACGTTCGCGGCGATCGCCAGGTATGAGCACACGCTCGTGAAGAGGTTGCTGGAACATTTGACCTCGGAGAAACTTGCAAAGAGGGGCGTCAGGATCGTCGGTGAAGAGACGGCGAGTGAACGACGTGAGCCAACGATCAGTTTCGTCGTTGTGAACGGTGAAACGGGGAGCGCCATCAGCGGGAAGGATATCGTCAAAGTGTTTGATGCTAAAGGCAACGTGAGTTATTCAAATTCCTTTTCCCCTTCTCGCTTGCGTCTCATTACGGGTTCCTCTTTGCAGATGGGCATCCGGTATGGCAACTTTTTCGCGTACACCTTGGTGGATTCGCTCGAACCCAAAGTTGATGTCAACGACGGTTTGGTCCGCATTTCCCTGGTTCACTATAACACGATCGAGGAGGTTGATCAACTCATCGAGGTTTTGGATGAGGCGCTCGGAGTGCAGTTGGGGAGGCAAAGGCCACATCTATAACTTGTGTCTAAAGTTACACGATATGGGAGGAAAGGGTGGTGATCTCAGCCAGATTGACCGGGCATTGCCTTGGATTGCTAAAAAGAAAAAGCAAAAAAAGGCATCCATCAGACAAGCATCCCACTCGCTGGCTGGTATCCAAGAGGGCTTGAAAAGCACCTCTTGAAGATACACAACCAAACGTCCTCGAGACGGTGCACGAAGGCACCGCCATGTTCTCTGTCAAACGAGGGGACGTGGATGTCATCGACTGGATGTGAAGAATGCGGCATGGTTAAACATGCGAGACTCAAGTTAGAAACTATAAAATAGATCCTGTGCGGTGCGTCAGCGAGGGATAGAGAGAGCATAGACCTTATGGTGACCGTACCTAGCTGAGTATAATCTGAAGAATCAAAAATTTACTGGCGTGGGTTTTAATGGCGTTGAGTTTAGGGCAGGGCTGGTGGTCCGTGCGCAAGTGTGTTGAAATTCAATTTTAAAAAACAGGCGCAAAAGCTGATGAAAATATTTTCCAAGAGAGGTGACAGGAACGTCGACGCGACGCGTTGTTTTGATCCCGGGGTCTTCTCTTGGCAGATTACAGCCACCACATATACTACCCGCTCTCAGACCATTCTTCATCGCTGGTCAAATAAATGTCAAGAAATTTCCGCTCGAAAAGCGTCTTCGTGCTCCTCAACAAGATATCGAAGATACCGACGGTCACCGAAGGAACCGTGCTAACATCCATGCCATCTTCGACGTATCCAACGCCTCTGATCCTCCCGACAACACTCTCTCTACCACTTCCGAGACGACTCCTGAAATCCCCAGGTCTCGCCGAAACATACGAGAGAGCAAGACAGGAAATACGGAGACCGTTTCGATCCTGACCATGATTCGGTCGACGTGCGTACATCCTATCACCTTCAAAGACGAGGATGGCCCCATCCATGACATACGATACGCGACCAGTGGCCTTTTAGTTTCCACCGCGACACCTCTCTCGGGTGATTGAGAGGTATGAGGTTCCGAACAGCGCATCTCCGACTCCGAGGATCACTTACTTTGGTTGAGCCCGCTACGTTTTGTCTGGTTCATCGTACTGGTACAGCAGAAATCGCCATCATGCGCATCGTCCTTCCCCTCGATCTCGATGCATTCTCAGCATTGTGCACGATCAGTAGGAGGAGATCCATGGTAAAGATGATAGCGAGAACGACGGTGGGTTCTTTTATACCCCAATTTCACCACACGAGTAGCGAGTGCTTTCACAAGATAACAAATCACCCTCCCGTTTGCCGATGCCGAAAATGCATAGATAGCAGAGAGATGTCACCGCGGTGGCTATGCGTTATGCAAATTTCATTAATAATAATGATAAAACATACCGGACGAGCACCGTTCCCGCCAGGACCATATGCGGTTTCGAGAATATGCGTTTTTGCCATGTGCATAATGACAGCTTCTATACCATACCAAGGGGGACATATAAGCGTTTGTCGTCGGTAGAGTCCCTCGAGGAACGACAACATGCCTTCCGAAGGATCCCTCGATATCTCGAAAGTTCGATCCTTCTTTCCTTCGCTCTCCTCTGAGACTCCCTACATCTACGCCGATAACGCGGGAGGCTCGCAATGCTGCCAGCCCGTAATCGACCGTATCGTCGACTATTTGTCGAACTCGAACGTCCAACCCCACGGGGACTATTCGATGTCCAAGATCTCTACGGATCGGGTGAACCTTGGCAAGGAGACCGCCAAGATATTGTTTAACGCTAGCAGCGGGCATGAGATCACGTTTGGGTCGAGTTCGACGATATTGCTGGAGAACCTCGCGAGGGCGGTCGAGGGGGATCTGGGCGGTGAGGATGAAATCATCGTGACGGGTGAACATGAAGGTGCATATCACCCACTCTTCGCTTTGATGAGCAGATAATAGACACCCATCGCAGCGAATGCGGGGCCATGGAGGAGGCTCGCGAAGCGGGGTGGACTAGAGGTTCGCTATTGGCACGTAACCCCAATCAAGGGTTCAAGCAATCCGTACGCGGTAGCACACGACGTCAACACCCTCTTACCGTTGATCACGAAGAACACGCGGATCGTGGCGATAACTGCTTGTTCGAATATCCTCGGATCGGTGGTTGACGTCAAGTCTGTGGTCAAACAGGTGCGGAGAGATAGTGCCGTTTGCGATGCAAGTCACTGATCACGACGAGATAGATTCGGGCGAAGGTTGCTGAGAAGGGTGCCAAGAAGGTCGAGATCTCGGTCGACTGTGTGGCGTACGCTCCTCATCGGAAGATGGACGTGCGAGACTGGGATGTTGAATATGCCGTGTTCTCCTTCTACAAGGTGGGCTGATATTTTATCTGCGTGAGCCTTCGCAATGTTCAGTAGCGTTCCCAGGTATACGGCCCGCACATTGCCGCCCTATACACCCGATTCTCGACGCTCCCTAATCTGACCCCCCTCACGCACCACTCCCCTTTGCCACTTGACAAGAAATCTTACAAGCTGATGCCCGGCGGTCCCGGCCATGAGCTCCCTTATGGCGTTACGGGTGTGCTTGAGTACCTCCTCTCCATTTCTCCGATCCCTGGTCCAACCTCTTCGGCGTCACTTAGTGAGCCAGGGTCGATCTATTGTGATCCGGAGACGCACACGAGGTTGGAGGCTACGTTCGCGGCGATCGCGAAGTATGAGCATACGCTCGTGAAGAGGATGCTGGAACAGTTAACTTCGGAGAGATTTGCGAAGAGGGGTGTCAGGATCGTTGGGGAAGGGGCTGCGAGTGAACGACGCCAGCCAACGATCGCTTTCGTGGTTGTGAACGGTGAAACGGGGAACGTCATCAGCGGGAAGGACATCGTCAGAGTGTTTGATGCTAAAGGCAACGTGAGTTGCTCAAATTCCTTTCCTTCTCGTCTCACCAAAGTTCTGCAGATGGGCATCCGTTATGGCAACTTTTTCGCGTACACCTTGGACACACTCAATCCCAGAGTTAATGTGAACAATGGCTTGGTCCGCATTTCCCTGGTTCACTATAACACAATCGAGGAGGTGGATCGACTCGTTGAAGTTTTGGATGAGGCGCTCGGAGTGCAGTTGGGGAGGCAAAGGCCACGTCTATAACTTGTGTCTATAGTTACACGATATAGGAGGAAGGGGTGGTTATCTCAGCCAGATTGACCGGGCATCGCCTTGTATTGCTAAAAAGAAAAAGTAAAAAAAAGGCATCCATCAGACAAGCGTCCCACTCGCTGGCTGGTATCCAAGAGGGCTTAAAAAGCACCTCTTGAAGATACACAACCAAACGTCCTCGAGACGGTGCACGAAGGCACCGCCGTGTTCTCTGTCAAACGAGGGGACGTGAATGTCATCGACTGGATGTGAAGAATGCGGCATGGTTAAACATGCGAGACTCAAGTTAGAAACTATAAAATAGATCCTATACGGTGCGTAAGCGAGGGATGGAGGGAGCATAAACCTTATGGTGACCGTACCTAGCTGAGTATAATCTGAAGAATCAAAAACTTACCGACGCGTGTTTTTATGGCGTTGAGTTTAGGGCAGGGCCAATGGTCCGTGCGCACGTGTGTGTTGAAAATCGAACCAAGATAAATATTGCGATTTTTCCGTGAATTTTACGCGTCATGTTGGAGGTGGTGAGGTTTGGAACAATAGTAAAAGATGAAGAAAATATTTTATAGGGGCAGTGAAGTTGAGGGGTGACACGAACCTCAACGGAGTCGACGCGACGCGTTGTTTTGATCCCGAGTCTTCTCTTGGCCGATTACAGCCACCACATATGCTACCCGCCCTCTGACCATTCCTCATCGCTGGTCAAATATCCATGTCCGGTCTCAAGAACTCTCCGTTCGGAAAGCGTCTTCGCGCTGCCCAACAAGATATCGAAGATACCGACGGTCACCGCAGGAACCGTCCTAAAATCCATGCCATCTTCGGCCTATCCAACGCCTCCACCCCTTCTCTCGACAGCACCCTCTCTACCACTTCCGAGACAACGCCTGAATCTCCCAGACCTCGGCGGAACAGTATGAGGGAGCGGGACAAGGAATACGGAGATCGTTTCGTTCCGAACCGTGATTCCGGCGACATGCGTACATCCTACCACCTCAAAGACGAGGGTGGCCCATCCACCCCTTCCAAGGGCAGATTGATTCCCACAGAGTCCGACGCCCTCAAGGGTACGTTTCTCCCTCTCTGATCTTGGCCCAACCACCCCAGTTCCGCCTTGCCGATCGAGAGCTGAGCTAACTTTGAACCCTCTGCAGAACAAGCTAATTCCATTTTCACATCTGTACTACACTCCGAGGTTACCACTCCGGTCCATCGGGCCCCATCTCCAGTCCGAGCATCCACATCCTCCGCACCCCCCACCACCCCCACCCGAAAACGTCTGCTTTCCTATGCTTCCCCCTCCCGGTCGAACTCTACCACACCCTCCCGAAGACTGGATAACACAGGGGATGATGCCTACTCGATGAGTCCCGTACGAGCAGAGAGTCGACAGCTGTTAGAAAGCCCGAGACGGAAGCTACGTAGTGTCTCCAAAACACCGTACCGGGTGTTAGACGCACCGGAGCTCGCGGATGACTTCTACCTGAACCTTGTTGATTGGTCGAGCACTAATGTACTTGGTGTGGGTCTCGGGTCTGCTGTGTACTTATGGGCAGCTCATACCGCAGCTGTATCGAAGCTGTGCGATTTGTCGAGCAGCAACGACACAATCAGTTCTGTGGCTTGGGCCCAAAAGGTGGGCTGAGTCATCCGTGGAGCCCATTTTACTCAATTTCTGACCCACCGTTCCAATTTAGGGTTCGACACTGGCAGTTGGTACGCTAGCCGGTCGACTACACATTTACGATGCGCACACCCTTGTACCTCTCCGGACTTACAATCAGGCCCACAATCAACGAGTCGGCGCCATATCTTGGAACCGGTCCGTTCTGAGTTCGGGTTCTCGAGATCGGATGATCTATCATCGAGACATCCGGGAAAGGGACACAAAACCGTTCAAGAAGTGTGCAGCCCATCGACAAGAAGTTTGTGGGTTGAGGTGGTCGAATGACGATGGTGCTAATTCGTCACTGCTGGCCAGCGGAGGGAACGACAACAAGGTCTTCATATGGGATCTTCGAGGATCTGCCCGAGGGAGAGGGAGTTCACCGTATGGACCTGGAAGTGGGGCTTTGGGACATTCGAGAACGGGGTCAACGAGCTCAGGCATGAGCGCTGGGGTGGTAACGGGAGACGATCCTGGCGAAGTACCGCTACATAGGTTTACCCAACACACGGCAGCAGTCAAGGCACTCGCTTGGGACCCCCATGTTCCAGGGATTCTGGCGACAGGGGGAGGTACGCAGGATAAACACATTAGGTTTTGGAACACAAATACGTCCCAGGGCACGCTGCTCAGTGAATTGGACACTGGGAGCCAGGTGAGATCAGCTCACCGCTTTCGCGCTTAAGGTTTAGGGTGCTTACTCAATTTAGGTTTGTAACCTTACGTGGTCGTTGACCTCGCACGAACTCGTGTCGACCCATGGGTTCTCTTCGACCACGGCCCAGAACCAGATTTGTATATGGAAATACCCGACGCTTGACATGGTCGCCTCGTTGAGCGGCCATACACATCGAGTGTTGTATCTGGCGATGAGCCCTGATGGCGAGACGATCGTCACCGGTGCAGGAGACGAGACGCTCAGGTTCTGGAGCGCGTTTCCCAAGAAGGAGCTAGGAGATGTCAGGAAGGAAAGCGCGTTGGATTATGGGAAGCTCATCCGGTGAAAATAAAATCCGGCCCGTTCCAGGATCATCGTTGCGCTGGGACGGAAACGAAACTTTGCCTCTGGACATTCACGCGGACCGCTGCTCATCTTTGCGCGCGAGCCTCTCGTCCCTCTCGGTGATGGAAAGTCGTTTGGGTGACGGCTGCACCTTACCGCCCGCTTGGTACCGAGGATCCCACATGTACCTGGCATCTGTCGTTCCTTTCTCGGCCGACCCCCTTCGTTTCCGCCGGCTGCCTTCCACAACCCAATTCCGTCATTCGATCATACCCCCCACTCTTGGCCAACAGAAACCCCGCGGTCGTAACCGACTTCGGCCACTTGCGATTCCTTGACTGATCTTGTTGTTTTTGATCTCGATCTGCGTATTGCCTGTCTCTACCCGCGTGTATGCTATGTTCTAACTTTGTCCAGCCACACACACACACACACTCCCCCTCCTCATTCCGAACGGATCATTCCTGGAATACCTGACCCCGTCGTGCATCGTCACGCGTTTCCGTCGTTCCCTCCGCGATGGTTCTATCATCGACGATTGATCCATTCATACCATCGACCGTTTACCCCACTTTCGATCGATCATGCTCTCTGTTGTGTTCATTCCCCCACTGCACGTGCAATTCTCTATGTCTACTCTCCACACGCGGTTTGTTCTCGCCGACTCCCGCACAGTACTACCATTCATTCGAAGCTACATGGCAACAACCGCCAGTTTCCCTCGCAATTCGATCTGTCTTCTTCGACATGCAGTTTTCGTGTTCATCTCCCCCCTCCTCATCAGTAACCCCCTCTCCTCCGTTGCTTCTTCCAGACCCCAACAAATCTAACCGAATCTTCGTTCTTTTTTGATCATGCCCCTGATTTCACGTCGTTTTTTTAACCCTCTCCTCACCTTTTTGTTGAACCCCCTCAGTACACAGTTCCAGCTTGCTTTCTCTTCGAATATCTCTCTGTCTCTCTGTCTCTCTCTCTCGGATTTTGTATGAACCGTAGTTAGTCCCATTCTTCAGCTTTCTAGTGTAGTCAGTCACCCTCCCAAGCATATATATCCAAACAAAGCCATCGCTACGAACACACACACATGTCCTCGTCGTCTTGTGATTTCTGTCCCGATCATCATCACTTTTCATATGAGCACACGAGTTTCCCTCCCTCATCTGAACGAATGGAAGATTGGGGATCACCAGGATCGATGAGTGGAGGGACTTCTCGATCGACGAAGGAATAGCAACGTGTAAAGTGCGCTCCAAGGCTCGAGCGCTGACCATCTGGACAGATGGGAAGATGAGAACCAACTGGGATCTATAGGGTGGGTCAACGTCTTCTTGAGCTGTTTTGAAGATAAGGTTGTGTTTTGGGGACCCACCGACGAGGTCGTTCAGTGATCAGCGCGCGGGGACGCGAGTGCTCTCGCGAGTATTACACTGTGAGATTGGGAGAAGAGGTACAACGTGGTAAATACTACGTTCGGTACCAAGGCCATCTCCGAGCCCATGAAAGATAGGGGTCAGGGTTTATTGGGGTGGAGGTCTCGATTTGTTTTAAGGACACCGTCGCGTTTAGGACCGCTCTCAAATCGACTCCGTGTGGTGTTTTGACCGAAGGACTATACGTACGACGTGATACAGTACGTTCTAAAGCCGGTGGGTTTCTCATGCGCTTTGGGGGAAAAGTCGAAACTCCTTGAGGGTGCTGGGGGGCCTGCCTGGGGAGAGAGAGAGAGAGATCCGATCGCAGTAAGGGAATAGGGGGTTATGGGAAACCCTTTCCCTTGGGGTGAGACCCTGGCTTGGTGAAAGGTTTTTTCTCGTATGTTTTGGTGCCCTTTGGGCGTTTCGAAGAGCGATATACTGTATGTCGTTGGAAGGTCGGATATTAAATACGCGCTTTCCGTACGTGATGCCATATATATTCGACTTCGTGTGGGCAGAACGGAATCGGATGAAGGGGGTTTCGAAACGGGCGTCGGCTAGTATGAGACCGGACGTATCGCGTCGAAAGCGAAGTTGATCCTACGTTCGCGGAATGCTGAGTCCAACCTCCACGATCCATCCGAAGATCTGGGTGATCGAGAGATGCCCCACCCGTCGAACACCGGGAATACATGGACCGCGGTTTTCTTCAGTGGTCATCGGTCAAACCGGGTATGAGTCACTGATGTTTCAAGCCACCTTAAGCGTTGAGCGAAAACTACGCACAGCTCCTGCTCACCAGCATAAATGCTCGGAACAAGGGCTCAACACCACAAGCGCCGCAACTTTGGTGGGCGTCGGGCGGAGATTAACATCCCTCAGCGGCGATCGTCAGTATTAGTACGTGGCCTGCTTGAGGAGACTAGGCGGAGATTAGCTGCACCAAACCTAGATTCTGTTCAGCGCCTGAGCTTTCATAGATGGCTCACCTGTGTTGCTGTGGAATGTCATAGCTTTACAAGTCATCGTATGGAGCCAAAATCCTTGAGAAGAATCAGCAGTGAATTCGGCAGGCATGGGAGACCACATACATATCGATCCTACGTTTTAGATTCATCTTACATACCCTCAACGTAAGTGGTGCCAACTCTCTTCCCGCCGATGGAAGACATTCATTCGTCTTTGTCGTCCGGAAACGCTTCAGTGGATATGAAAACAACAATCGGCGGTCCCCCAAGCTCGGACTTGGCGCGCATCATCACGGCCGCCGCGAGTTAACCATTTGGAGTGTGCTGAGATAGGGATGGCTTGTAACATACCCTTTTGCGGTGTGGTCAGAAATCTGTTCGGATCTGTGCCTGGAGAATCCGTTCTGTGATTAGTGGGCCACGCCCGCGAACAGTCGCTGGCGAACGTCTCTCTGTCAAAAGATCGGGGTTTTTCCTTCCACGAGGGCTTTCTTCAGTGCTTCGGCTTCAGCAATCAACGTTCAACGCGTGATAAGTCCAGGAGAGATCCGACATCAGGCTTCGGACCGCTCATTCGAATCCGCGGCTGATTCAAAGGGGGTTCGTGTGGAAGATACCATCAAGGCAATTCAGGGAGGACAAGGTCTCTGAGACATCTTCCAAGCATTTTACATCGCCAGAGTCCCATTCCTGGTTACCTCGATCGCGATGTCGGCGATACCGTGTATCATGTCCAGGCTGTGGCATCCTTCGAACTGTGTCCTTTTCGAGTGTGCAGCTTTCCTGAGCCCGATTTTGTATGTTCAATTTGATGCGCGTTCTGCACAAAGGCACAAGCTGTGATATGAATGCGTATGAAGAATTTAGATGCCCATACTGTGGTGCGGTGCCACCCATGGCGATGACTTTTGCAAATATGAGATCCATCACAACCATCTGCGAGGGCCGTGCTTAACACCCTCGAATTGGATACCACGCTTCAACATGAAACTCATCGATGAAGGGGGCGGATTTTTCGGATATTAATGTCTAACCCCATCGGTGTTCCAGAAGGATCCAGACTGCACTTTCTTGACTTCCAGTACGTAGGTAGCCACGCGCGTATACGGCAGCACGGAGGATATGTGAAGGTTTGAAGTGGGGTACGAGTTTTTGGTAGGCGCAAACATAAGTGTAACGTCCACGCCAGGGGGCGGATGATGAAGTTCGCGGCTGCAGTTCAAAAAAGGGTTTTGTGACGGACGGGTCCTAAAATCAAACGGGAAAGACGAGGGTAGTTTTACGAGCAGTTGAGTAGCAATACAACGTGGTGAGCTGCTAGTACAGGGGCGCTAGATGGTAACGTGTCAGCGTCAAGGTACGACCCTGGGTCGTGTGGAAGTACGTACACAGGGGACAGGAACCAAGTGACGATTGCGTGATACATATCACGGAATGTGTTTGTAGCTGTGGGTCCCCGTAATAAGGCAAAGTGTGGGTCTGATGAACCCGGATAGCGGAATGGACAAGTCGTAAGTAATGAGATAGGGCCAGGACCTGTGAGGCGTTTCACGAAAACGAGGATGGGTAACGTCTCCATATGTCAAAATTATCAAAGCGTACGCGCAACATGTGGATTCTTACAGTCAGGTGGTACGAATTACCCCGAATCGAGGGGAAGAAATCACATGAGAAACAGTTTTATGGACTCTGTGATCATCCAGCTGAAGTAGTCATGCTGAGCGGTTGCGGTTGCGCGTGTGGAGGTATTGCCTCGAACGGGGACTGGATAAAGGATGTGCGTGGGAGATCCGGGGGGCTACCCGTCGTTGCCGGATACTCCATCGTGGTGTCTTGAGCTCTCGGATCCACACAATGCTCGAACATCCGGATGTTCATCATGGATAAGTGGTAAGTTGTGGGGGGGGGTGGTCAAAGAGAAAGAGAGGCCGGGGAGAATCCGTGGACTGCCCGAGGGTCGATTTATAGTAAGTCGTAATCGCCCAAGCCGGTTCTGTCCTAGTGAGTCCTTTCCAGGACCTTTCAGTGGTGTTTTTTTTTATCGAGGCGCGCACGCGAGGAGGGACACGAGACCCATCGGATCAAAACCAAGCGGGCAGAATGCATACAGCCAAGCCCTGATGTGACACTGCCACGGCTACCAGGGGCATGCGGTGTTTGGCCAAAGTGAGAGCCGTAAAGCCGTAACCGTGGTGGGTGGGACCAGGGTCGGAATAGTAATTGATGAAAGAGCTGTAAAACTGTCGCCGCGAAAGAAAACTTGGCCACGGGCGTGCTTTTTTGCTATCGCCTGCGATCGGTCAACTAATGAAGTGGGCGCGCATTGCGTTCAGACCCTTGTTGAAGACCTTCCGCATCGTCCTACGGGTGACGACTAACCGGAACCCCAGAAGTTGGTTCAGGGGAACCCCATTCGTCGGGGCGGCAGTTGTGGGGGGGGGGAGGTAAGAATAGAAAACCAGATATTCATGCGCGGCGCGGTCGTATCCGTTGCTTTGCAGAGCGAGCAGGATCATACGGTCACCGCAATTGCAGGGCGGTACTTAACAGCATCATAAGTATACCGGTTTGGGAAATCTACTGGCATGCATTGCATATCTGCCAATGGATGTCCGATTAACTCTATTTCATCTCCAGCTTTGTTCACTCACCGGAAAAGAGTGTTGTGACATCCGGCTCCGGTAATTCTAGGGCATCCGCTACTGTCCGGAGGACGTCTGGTGTGGCAAGTTTACGCCTGATGAGAATCCACGGCGTCCGAACTCCTGTGTGACATCCGCAGCGGATCATGCTGTGTGAAAGGTCTAAGCAAGAGGCAGGGGTAACTCGGATACTCGTTCCTGCAACCAGAGCCAAATATCCTGGTTTCCGTGGCCTTTATGGGGGATCGATCCTCCCCTCTTTATACATGACTCAGGATACGACTTCATCATACCATATGGTAAGATCTACGCCTCAGTGAGCCAGTAACAGGCGCACATACCGTTGATAACCTCCCATGCTGTCAGGTTGCGCCTGTCACCCTCTCCAGAGCGGTCAACATCGATAGAAAACCCCGAAAAGTTCCACTAGGCGGTTAATGCTTTCGTCCCGGTGCATATAGTAGGGTGTGTTTCAACGGTCTAGGCAGCGAGCACCACGCCAGGAGGGCTGCCAATAACAGGAGAACAAGAGATGCGTAGACTGGATCCTTCCGCGTGACGGCGCGACACATTACCAGTCAGGAAGGGACCGTAAACACTGCTAAGGCCAAAGATTTGACTGAATTTCCGCCCAGGTTCGTCTCACTCGCGGCAGATACTAAATTGAATATGAATGTTGTGGCCCTGAGAAATCCACTCGGTGGATGAGGAGTCGATACGAGGTGCAGCCTGACACGAGTAGCGCAACATGAGTATGGGTTGGGTGAAACTGAGCAACCGCTCAATAGGGCGCGGAGCCTAGAAGGGATTCGATAGGCGAGGAGAAATGTACTAGGACTGGGATTGAACGCTGCGAACGAGCGAAGAGTGAGTGAGATGGACGACGAGAAACAAGAAGGCTGGCGATCGGCACCTGGCCGAGGAAACAAGTGGGAAGCGACGCGTAAATGACAGGGGCATCTCTCTGAACGCGTCCGCCCAGTGGTGGGAATCCCCAACCTATACACGGGATTGACACGTACACGTGAAGTTTAGCTTCCATGAAAGTCCGGATAAAGCATTCTCCCAGATGTCCCAAAGTGGCCAGCCGATGACACACAGCCGAAAGCTCTTTCTCCCACCATTCCCCCCAGTTTCTCTCTCGTCTTTCCCGGTGCAGAAGTCTCCTATTCGTTCTCAGTTCAAGTGTAAAAATGTCCGGGGTGCGTGTTGGGATTTAAATCTCAACCGTGCCCGCCGGCCGGAGTTTCTGGGCTCTCCAGCTGACCAGATGACACTCAGGTCAAGTTCACATTTCATCAGCTCTTCGTCGTCGGTGCTGCTCGTCAGTCAGAAACTCGAAAGAATCCTGATGGAAATTGGGTTGACTGACGTATCGCGTGTGCGCGCACAGGTGTCGGCAAGTCCGCTTTGTCGGTTCAGTTCGTTGCTGGTAGGTTTGGGGACGAATATGCTCCCGACGCCGAAGGTGTGTCTACGTGCTTCACGCTTCCTTGCTGGGTGACCGGATTTTAAATGGCATACCGCCTGGAAAGTAGATCTATGCAGAAAATACTGCCTGGTCGATGATGAGCCCGCCATTCTTGACATTCTCGACACCGCTGGCGATCAGGAAGAGTTCGTGTGAGCAAGTGATTTCGTGCTACCTATCGGCGACTTCCTATACGACACTTCCGCTCTCGCCGCCTGAACGGGTGCTGATCGTGTTTTGCAGAACCGTGATGACACCATACGGGGGCTTGGCCGACGGATTTTTACTTGTCTACTCCATAACCTCCCGGGAATCCTTTGAGGAAATCACCACATTCTATCAACATATCCTGCGATTCAAAGACAAGGGTAGTTTTTCGGCTATCCTGGTTGCCAATAAATGTGATCTGGAGTTCGAGCGCGAAGTTGGAATTCACGGTGCGTCCTTGCCTTCCCCGCATACAACCTTCTTTCGTCTGATAACGGCCAACGCCATGGCGTCTTGTTGACCGTCGTGGCCACGCAGAGGGTCGAGACCTTGCCAATCACCTGGGGTGTGGCTTCATCGAGACGTCTGCTAAACGGTCCACCAACGTAGATCAGGCGTTCAAAACCATCGTCCGCGAAATCCGCAAGCGGGACGAGGTACCGTTGTTCCCCAACTTCGGGACAAATTCGAAGTTGATGAGCCTGTTTTGGACGGCAGACTGCACAATCCACACTTCACAGCACGAGACCTGTCGCTCCGGGTTCAGGTGACCACTCTGGCGGCTGCCGCGGCGGATGTGTCATTCTGTAAGCTATGGCCCCACGTTGTGAGTTAGGAGGACTGCACCTTTTGCTACGACGGGTTTTCTTCCCCCTTGGAACTAACTCCCCCCTCGTCGTTCGGCTAGCTCCACTAAACTTTCCTGCACCCAGTTGTGCCTGGTGGTTCATTTCCTCTCATTAATCGCTATTAATCGGCAATCAAGTCAAAAGCTTCCGGGGCCACGCGGCAAACCTTATCGACGGTATCAATATCCTTGGGACAGCTTGGGACGCTGATGGGGGAGTGGGGCTGAGCGCTGATCGATGATCGGCCACTGACTGCCGTGATGTCGGAGGGCGGTGGGTGAGACGAGTCCGCGGCCTTTCCTCACGACCAACGAGTTTTGTTCGTTCGGTTTCTATCACGGTTTTCGCTCGTGTGAGCAGCCTGGCGAAGACAAACGAACCGAGTGAACTTTCGACCGAGAGATCGTGAGCGAAGCGGACAAGGTTTGGGGAGTTTTTGAGATGCGACGTACAACAAAAGAGAGGGCCGAACTTACGCATACACGTAGAGCATATATACAAGTCCCGTGGATCCTGCAATTGTGTTTGGGCGTTGGAAAGTTTCACTCTTTGCTTGATCCTCTATTGTCCTGCCCTCCCGAAGTTGCGCGGCTCGGTTAGCGCGCTGAGGTCATCGCGAGCTCCGATGAAAAGGAAACAAATAATGTTCGACCCGTACCTCGTGCCGTTTGTACCCTCGCCCTGGGGTCGAGATCCGTTTTTCTCAATGGAAAAAGATGTGCACTATGTTGGGAACAAGGCCGTGGGTCACCTGTCCTTGTTCTTTGCGACTAAGGCTAAGCCCTAGCGGCATGCGGGGGTTATAAAAGGATCGGGTTTGGTCTGCCACAAGGCTTAAGCACGCCCCTCCCTCCCACTCGTCGCTTTTTCTCTGAGTTTTCCAGACCTCAGTCTTCCCTTCCTCCCTTCATCCCATTCTACCCCACACTCTCCATTCAATCTCATCATGAAGGCCTGGGCATCTTATCTCGACGATCACGAACTCTACCCCGCATCCGCCGCTTCGTCGGTCCCACCCCTTGATCCTTATCCATCACCACAAAGCACGGCGTCGTTTTCGAACGCTTGGACGTCGGTCGTGAGCTGCATGAAGCTGGTGTTCATTCATTGAAAACCACTGGCCTATCGGCATCGCTCCGTGAGTCTTACCCGAGTTCCACGGTTCATTTGGGACGTGTCAATTGAAACGTTTTGCCTCGCAGCCATATGTTCCCGCCACGCTGTAACATCTCCATCCATCCCTTCAGTCACGTTTCAACGGGCGTTCCGTGCCGCGCGTTATCGTCCACTCTTAGCGGTTTCAGATGCGTCACTTAAACCGATCCCTTCATCCAGTCGAAATCCGCACCTTTCTGTACCACCACCTCCATTCAACTTTCGCTTTTCTACATAGTTTGCGGGCCTGTGTTGTGTAACATCATGTACTCTCTCTCTGCCATCCCACTGTTATGTGTGTATGTACGTAGGTTTGTAAACGAAGCAAGAAGATCTACATCGTTCACTCGATTTCGCCCGGATTGACCTCACATCCTAACCCTCTGGTGGCTTTTTGGGTGTACCGTGGTCTTTCTAAATATGTATCTGGATCTCGAGTTCAGCAACGTCATCTGGGGTCGAAAATGTCAAAGTGTAGAGTGCCGGTCGCCGTGAGGTCGAAATTACAGCGCGGCGGTGCTACACTTGGGGAGAAATAAAATCAAGTGGTGCAATGGTGCTCAATACGAAGCCCAGACATATCAGTACCCTTCCCCATGGACCATGCAGCGCCACGAATAATCCACCACAACCGATCCGTTTCTTCAACCTCCCTCCCACCACCCCCAGGAAGTGCTGCAAGGTCGAAAACGTGCGTGGAATCGATGACGAACAGGGAGAAGGACTAAAAGTTAGGGAGGATGACGACCGATTCCTGAGGGATGTCCCCCAGTAGTATGGATGCGATAACCCTATTGGCGTCGTCATCGATCCTCACTTCGACCGTTCGTAGAGTAGGCGCGGCTTCTAGGTAATTGGGCAGGTCTGAAACGTTAGGTAACCCTTCTGACCATGCCGATAGTTTGATCGTGGTGAGGTTCGGAAAGGCGAAGTAGATCAAACGTCGGAATTCCCCTGAGAAGGCAAAAAATTCGAGATTGACGGCGCCTTTGAAGAGAGGTGACTGCGCTCGGTTGGTCGGACGGGTCATCGGGCCTCGGAGGTCGAGATGTTGAGGGTACGGAGGAGCGGAAGTGGTCCAAAAATAAAGTGCAGAGAGTTTCAGAACGTCCGCCCGATCGTAAAGCCTGAGTTCTAGAGATCTGGTCTGCCGAGCGCGGGGAGGGAGCGGCATTATTTGTACTGAGGGGATCGCCGCGTTTGGTGACTATGTCTAGTGCGGCCCCTTCAGTGCGTTCGAGGAACAGCTTGGACCCACAATGCGCCGCATCGAGGGTAAAGCCCTGCGCCAATGATGGCACACAATGATGGCGCTGAAACGGTCCTGCTGGGAAGCGAGGTGAATGGGAAGGAGGGAAAGAACGTTCGGCGGGATGCGGCTGACGTGAGCGAAATAATTCTTCCACTCGTGGACGGCTACGCGCGGTTGAATTGATGAACTGTGTTCAGGCGGCGGTGTCCAGCGTGCCGTTCTTACTGGGAGAACGTGCGGACACGTTTCAGCTCCTCGTTGAGGGCATAGACGAGCTGCGGAAGCGACAGACGTTTTCCGGGATAAGTACCCACATCCATGACCAGGCCTAAGCTGGCGTAGGCTAGAATCCAGCCTCGAATTCAGAGGCGAGAAGGACGCGATTTAGAAGGGGACGATACCTAGGGGGCGACGCCTAAGCTGGCGCGTCACGCGTCATTATTTAAATGCAAGACGCGATCGAGAGCTCTTGCCACGATCACCGTGACTATGCTACGCCTCACTCCCGCTGAGGTCGAACTTATCGAAACTATAGCGAAGGAGCAGCTCAGATACGAAAACATCATCTCAGCCCAGGCCGAATTCCTTAGAACGGACCCACCTAACTTCGAAGCAGCCATGGCGTGGCAAGTCCAGCAGTCACCGCTTGTCGCTAACCGCGGTCAACGCTGGGGACCCGCGCAAGGTGACGTTGACCAATATCTCGCGCAGTGTAAGGATATCTGCGAATTGGTGCCACAGAGTTTTGAAGAGTTGAGTCTTTTGGAGAGCGTTCTGGGGAGGTTTACTGTCTGACGGACTCAGCCGTGTCAAAATCATGCATGGAGCTTGCGGAGCACTCATGTGCCTCCTGCATTGCAAGATTGCGGAGCAACCTGAACACGTTCAGTCGGCGATATCGAAAAGACATCGTGAGTTAACGTGAGTAAATCACCTGACACTGTCGAGTTGGTGTATGCCATATCTCATCCACGACCCACAGGCTCCCTGCTTCTGCTGTCGCGGATGTCGATGATCGGCAGCCATCTCCCCCCGCCCCTATTCCGAGTGATCGACAATCACCTCCCCCCAAGCCAGCTGTCGAACCGAGGCGCACTACTGCCGAAGATCTCCGGTCGTTCAAGCTTCCGGAGAACTTGCACGGAAAGCGGTTCACTCTCTCGCCTGATGCGGGGGATTCTGGGACGTACGAAGTCATTGGTTACCGCAGGGAGAGAGACAACTCGGTCACATACGAACTACTCTTCGAAGACTGTGAAGATCCTATCGAGACCACTGCAGAGGAGATGGTGGGCATGTTGGAGGGCAGTCTTTACATACCGGTTTGATGGAAACCCGTAACATTCATCAGGAAAACTGGCATCGATATCTACGCACATACAAGCGCCACAAGCAAAGGCCAGTCCTGTATTTGCATGCACGCGTGCATCCAAATTGGACGCGCTTGTAGCCCCTGACAGTCGCTTGGGGGCGCATCCACAAAACTCTAAGCCGAGGAACTAAAAAAGAAATAAATCTGGGGTTTCCCTGGGCCTTCTGGTCCGTCACAAGCAGTTCAAATAATTGATCCATTAATTTGCTACTAGGGGCTCATCCTAATTTCTCATAATTATATTCAATATAAGTAATCCTCGCCCCGCTCAGCACTCGCCCTTTTCTTTGCCCCACATCATTTCAGGACCAACCATACAGACTACGTGCAAAGGTACAATAGAATACAACCGGCCATGTAGTTTCGCCTAGACAGAAAGAGAAGTTATATTAGCGTCGGGCGCTGAACCGTTTGAACGCGAATGGACACGAACCGCTCCACCAGTCAAGACCCCTGTGACGTAGGTGGTTACACCCGGTTCTCCACTAGACATAAACGGCAAGACTCACCGTTGTGACATGGTCACTCTACGTCAGCTGCGACTGGACCACTGGTGGGTTTAGGGAGATGGCACCAGAGATGGTGGCGGATGAGACGAAAGAAAGGTCCTGCCCTCCGATCTCGAGGAGGACACTTATAAACCGGCTTGTACAAATAGTGGTCAACAACATATCTGCATGTCTCGAGTCCTTGTCTCGAGTTTTTGGCAGGTAACCTCCCGCCGAGTTCGAGCGTGAGGAAGAGGGCGATATGATGATATCGTGTTACTCACCAGCTCCCCCAGGCATGGGATAGACCTCATTTTCGAAAGGAAGTGGAGGGGGTAGTGACGGTTTACACGTCTACGAGGCACTTGGACAGCGCGGGCAATCTGATGCCAGTGTTTGCATCTCTGGAGGTGAAGCTTGTGTCGAGCATAATAGAGACTGTATACTCCATTACAGAACGTCCAGATGAAGTCACACTCAGGGTCCAGACCACCTACAGCAATACGCTCTCCCTCTGGTGATAGGAGAATTTTCGGAGCACGTTGCGGCGTAAGTTGGCGTTGGCGAGCCGCGTCAGCCATGTGGTGGTAAGAGATTGAGGGCTGCACGCAGCCTGCCCCCAAACATAGGGTCTGAGACAGGCCAATGTTCGCGTTCATAGCTATGGTTATGTTCCAGTGTGGAAGGGTGTGGAGGCACTGAAGTACTGCCTACAGGTATTTACAAGCGTCGGTCTGGGCGATGCAAGCCGTTACAGGTGCCAGATCGAGCGCACAAGCGCGTGGATGACAACAACTGTTTTCCTGATGTTCGCTATGTGTGACCAAAGCCTCAGTTACATCGTGGAAGCGCACACAGGCCGGCTCCTCCTCTATCGAAGTGCGTACAAGCGTGGTTAGCTTGATGAGAGTACTGGAGTCGCTAGCTTCCGCTGTGGAAATGCATGAACAAACTAAGTAGAACGTTTGAAGTCCGGTCTCAACTTGCTTCAAGTCGTGACAGGCAACGTTCTTTAGTGCCTGTGGGTGTCCGAAGTTGCACTGCCGAACGGTTGCAGGTACATAGACTATATTAGAAGCGTGGTAGTACCAGTGGTAGTTGAGGACTCTTGACCCCGGGGCACGTGCTTGCGCGCTACCGCCCAAGTTAATAACTGACACTCATGACAAGGGCGAACTTGATCTTTCACGTTCTTCATCTCTCCATGGACGCTCATACTTACCCCGGGAGGGGCTTATCGCTTTCGCAGCTCATATTTGCTCTCAACAAAGAGCTGAAGCGTGTGGTACATTCTCCGATGTACGTTGCAAAAGGTCATTTATTCACCAAAGAACGGCATACTAACCGTACACATCCGCAGGTACACCTTGGAAGCGGTCTCACAACTCGACCGGGATGCTTCAATTGCACTGGCAACTATTCGCGAATGGAGGAACTCCTTCGCACACGTCAACCGCATCCCGACGGACATCCTTTCCCTCATCCCTACCCACCTCCCCACCCAGAAGGGCCGTTTCCACGCGGCTTCTGTGTGCCGCCATTGGCGCGGAGTCCTCCTTGAATATGGCGCACTATGGTCCCAGTTGTTCCTCAACAAAGGCGAGGAATGCGTGTCAACCCTCCTCAAACGTGCGAAAGGGTCTGCCCTAGACGTCATTCTCTACTACGAGGTTCCTGTCGACACTTTCGCACTAATTTCCCCTCGCGCTCAGCGAATCAGGCATCTCGAACTGAAATGGAGCCATTGGAAGGACATTATAGCGTTCTCTGATCTCAATTGTGGGAACCTTCCGCTCCTCCGCACCCTCGAGATCACTTCCTCCGAGACCTACACTTCGCACGGCGGACTCAACGTTGTGGTCGCTCCCTCTCTTCCCTTCTTCAGAGGTTCTATCAATTTGGAAAGTTTTACCTTCCATTCCTGGAGGGTTTCCTTCTTGAGCCATTTTATCTTTCCGAACCTCACCACGTTCGAATTATTGTCAAGGCCCGCAGAGGAGTGTAGTGCATTGTGCCTGCTCAACTTCCTGGAAGCCTCACCCACGTTGCAAACGGTCGACATGACTATCTCCACGGGCCTCGTGCTGAGCAGTGTTCCGCAGGAAATGGTCGTCGCCCTTCCGAATGTCGAGACCTTCTCCCTGCACATACCCGGTTGCCCCGCAACAAAAGACTACGACATTGCAGCCCACATATCGTGCCCTTGTGCTAAGCACACGTCTCTGTCGCACGACGTGTATGAAAGCTACACGAATGACGAGCTGGAGGCATTTCCCACCCCCGATTTGTTGGATACAATCATTCACCGGTATACGGAATGCCCGATTGAGGAAGTCGAGCTTAAGATAAAACGCTCCGAGGACAAGGACACCGACTGTTCGCTCACCTTTCGATCCTCCAACGCGACTGTAGTCGAGTTGAGCTTCAGAGTTACCAACACGGGTCTGGACGAGGCCGAGTTAAACATCCCCCGTACAGAGATGGGTTGGAGGTTTTTCTCTCAAGCCCTCACGACCATCCAGTGCCGCCCCCTACTGTCCCACGTCAAACGGCTCCACATCGAACATAGAGCCGCCGTGACGAATACCTACGAGATGCTACGTATAGCGGAGAAGGTTCCGGCACTGTTTGATTCGCTGGGACCCTTGGACAAGTTGAGGATCCGGGGCTGCGATTTACATACATTCTTTGACGCCTTCCTGGACCGCCCGATGCTTGCCAACTCGAAACCCGTTGTATTCCCCCAGGTCAAGAAGCTCGTGGTCTTACACCCGTTCATGGAAATTGATGAGACGGAATGCACGAAGGCGATTGTGGGACTTGCGAAGTTACAGCATTCGCTGGGGATACCCTTCGAACTTGTGAAAGTCCGTATGTGGGATCTTCCCGCAGGGATGGCGGAGGAGTTGGAGCAATGGGTCGATGTAGTGGATTGTGAAGATGAAGAAGAGTATATGTAGAATGCCCATATTTTGTCCCACGTAAATTATTGCTCAGCATGGATTTAGAGTTCTTACTAATGGGTGACTCTCTTGTAGATATCGCCCTACGAGGTGCTTGCAATGAAGGTGGCACAAAAAACATGGGAATCGACAGCTCGTGCTTGAACATAGAGAGGTGCTGATTCGCAAGTCTACAGCGGAAAATCATGATCACCGCTTACATCGCCCATCCTACATGCAGACTCCGCGCCGATATTCAAGTGAAAAAAACCAAACCGATCTTCGGTTGGGTTAACATCTCCCCGTTCATGTTGGCCATCTGATGCTCGTCTACCGCTGGAGAGGTAGGGGGTCGCCCAAGCGAATTGCGCAGGAGGCCCCATTCTTCTGGAACTATCCAATGGACACTGTGAAACTCACTCAAGCTTCGAGATCGGTCGTAAACTGGGTCCATAGAGTTGGAGTGTTAAGGTCTGTGGGCGAGTTGGCAGTGATATAACGTGAACTCTAGCGTGCGCAGGACCTGCACTGCACTAGCAAATGTGGAGGGGCGTGGTCGGTCCGAAAGATGGGGCCTAGGGGTGAGGACTACTGTTCGCAGCGAGGGCGCAGGTGCAAATAGGAACTGTGAGCACCGGCAATTTGGCCATGCGAGCACCAGCAACAGCATGCATTTAGCCCTGAGAGTGACGGCAAACTGAGAGGTTGCCATGAGCCTCGGCCCTCAGTCCAACTCTTGCTCCGTGTCAGGAAGCACAAGTGCATATAGGCGTGAGCACGAGAACACGACCCTGACAAACGGAGGCTAGTAGTGACACGGAATTGGAAGCGCGTGGAACGAAGGACGCTATTTTCAAAGCGCTTGGAAGCGCTTCCGGTATCGACAGTCGGGTCCAAGCGCACCGAAGCTCGTAGAATCGTGGTTCAGCCATCTTTTTCTCACCAACTCGTCCTGCAAGCACAGGATTTGGAAGAGGCAGATAACGCTTATGCTTAGCATAAGCTCTGAAGGCCTCAGAACTCCCTCAATGACGCATGACGCGAGGCCTTGTCGGAGCGCATCTATGAAAAGGGTCTTAGTGGAAGCGCGTGGAATTGGTTGTAATCTATCGAATCGCGTGGGTCATACACAACCGCGCATAAAATCTTGAACCTGATGCTGCCGATGAGTTATTTTGTCGTGAGTCTCGAGGTTCATTTCAAATGTCCTCTCGATCATCTTGCGTCGTCCCACCGTCCTTTAAAGATCTTTCACAAACCTCCGGTCTTTGCTTTCCTCGTTGAGGAATCAAGTTGAGCAAGGGTTGATTGCCTGGCGAGTGTAGGACAAGATGCGGTCACAACCGACAAGAGATTGAGCGCCAACTCGCCACACTCAAGCAAGCCCCGTGTACGCGTCAGCCTGACCTCCAACATTCTCCGTCTCTCCCATGAATACACATAATTACCCCGGAAGAGGCCTGTCGATCCCGCAGCTCCTCTTTGCCCTCAATGAAGAATTGAAGCGTGTGGCATATTCTCCAACGTACGCTGCAAAATGTCATCGAAGAATGATATGCTGATCACCTCTGCAGCTTCACTTTGGAGGCAGTCTCTCAACTCGACCGTGACGCTTCAACCGCGTTGGCAACAATCCGCGAGTGGAAGAACTCTTTCGCTCACGTCAACCTCATCCCGTCGGATATCCTCTCCCTCATCCCTACCCACCTCACTTCTCAAAAGGACCGTTTCCATGCCGCTTCTGTGTGTCGTCATTGGCGTGGAGTCCTCCTCAAGCACGGCGCGCTATGGTCACAGTTGTTTCTCAGAAAAGGCGAGGACTACGTGTCAACCCTCCTCAAACGCGCAAAAGGATCCGCACTGGACGTATTCACCCATCGCGATGGTCCCATCGGCACTTTACCACTGATTTCCCCGCGCGCTCAGCAAATCAGGGGCCTCGTATTCTCCGAACACCGATGGCGGGACGTCATAACGTTCTCTGAACTCAACTCCGGGAGCTTTCCGCGCCTCCGCACCCTCGAAATCTCCCACCCCCCGGTCTTCGATCCAATCGGTCAACCCAACGTTGTGAGCTCTCCCCCACGCCCCTTCTTCAGAGATTCTGTCAATCTGGAACGATTCGTCTTCTGTTCCTGGGAGCTTGCCTTATTGAGCCATTTTACCTTTCCGAACCTCACCATGTTCAAGCTATCGGCAGACTCGACAGGGGATTGCAGTGCCTCGCACCTACTCAACTTTCTAAAAGCTTCGCCCATGTTAAAAACCGTCGAAATCGATCTCACTAAATTAATCGAACTAGGGGGTGCCCTGGAGGAAACCGTCGTCGTACTTCCCAATGTCGAGACCTTCTCCCTGCACGTAGCCGAGGACCACATGACCCAGGTCTACAGTATTGCAGCCCACATATCGTGTCCTTCCGCCAAGAACACGTCGCTCACGCGCAAGATAGATGACTACGAAATGAATGCCGGCCTGGGGATATTCCCTGACCCTGTTTCGTGGAACACAATCGTTCGCCAGTATATGTCAAGCCCAATCGAGGAAGCCACACTCAAGGTAAAAGGCACTGGAGACGAAGATGTCGAAAGCTGCCTCACCTTCCGGTCCTCCGACGCGACTGCCCTCAGATTGGGTTTCGAAATTGGCGCAACGGATGCACCCGAGGACGAGTTGTTCCTGCCCCGCGCCGAGATGGGTTGGGAGATCTTCTCTCAAGCCCTCGAGACCACCAAGGATCACCCCCTGCTTTCCCACGTCAAACGGCTCCACATCGAATACAGAGCTGCCATCTTGGATACCGACAAGATGGTATCGATAGCGGAGGAGATTCAGGAACTGTTCAACTCGTTGGGACCCTTGGACGAGTTCACCATTCGCGGCTGCGATTTACATCTATTCCTTGACCCCTTCCTTGATGATCCAGTGCTTGGGCCGCATAGTCCGTTTATATTTCCACATACCAAAGTGCTCACTATCTCTCACCCGTTGATGGATAACGAGAGGGAGTGCATGAATGCGATCCCGAAACTCGCAAAATTACAACACGAGCTGGGGATACCGTTCAAACTTGTGACAGTCCGTATATTCCGTTTTCCTGTGGGAATGGCGACGGAGTTGGGGCGGTGGGTCGATGTTGTGGACTGCCGTAGGGAGTGGTTCCCGAAAGAAGACGATGAGTAAACGGTTCATCTTCGGTACCCATATCGCTGGTTCCCCCGTACGTCACGTCCTCATGGCCGACCACCCTGTTCATTACCTGTCCAGAACTGAATACACCGTGCTGTTCACATACGCGAAAGAATGCGAGTAGACTTGTGTATGGTGTGAATCAAGTGAACCGCACCTGATCACTTTCGTTGCCCGCAGGGCTCGTATCTGATGCGGCCAGAAGGCCTGGATATCTGCTCACTTAGGCCAATAGCTGTTCTGCACGTCAGGATTGCTTCGAACCCTTTCTCCAGAAAGCGTGTGCCGATCGTTCTGTGGCTACTACCCGCCGCGTTTTTCATTCACTGGCCCAGATTGGGGACCCCGGACAGCAGAGAGATAGATCGCGTTGCTACAGGGCAGATGGGTGAGGTGTGTTGTACCTATATGTACAAGATCAAGCCATTTTCAGTGCGCCATCACAGCAACAACCCTCCTCACCCCCCCAAAACCGGGGCCTCAAAATCACACCGCGCCCATCAATCATCTTTCCGGACTGCCACCCGACGCCGCCTACGATACTCCACCAACGTCCCGGCCATCAACCCCTCTCCCAACGCACAAACTCCCGCAGACCACACGACCAACAGCGAAGTGATACAAAAGAAACTGATCGATTGCCCAATCTCCAGCCACGACCCAATGTCCGTAACTCGGAAAAAGAAAGTGACGGTCATGACTGTACCAAAAAAAAGATTAGTTGAGATCCACCGTGGGGAATGGTGGTGGGGGCTACTTACCATCTGTGAGAGTGAGCGCGATTAGGAACAGCGAGAACGGTGGTAGGCGAAGCCTGGCGTTCAACGTTGCGAACACGGACGCTAGAATAACGAACGGCGCGACGATTTTGAACATCTGTTCAAGACCCGATGTCTCCTCTCAGTACTGACACAAACCGTGTTGAGTTCAGATGAAGACTCACCAACAGCGCCGCCATAGAAAACGGACTGAATATCGGAATCAGTCTATAAACTGGATCCAGATAGAAAGATCTACAAGTCCGACCGGGGCGCGAGTCAATAAACGCGTGTAAACCCCCCGAAAAAGGATCCAAACAATCAACTCACGAGATCGAAGCCACATTTCCCGTCCCAAAAAACGCGACTTGAACGAAAAACAGGAAGAACAACGCGATCCGCAGGTCGTCCGCCTGAAGTTGATACCCGGCAGCGTTCTCCTTGGTCTTCTTTCCAGCAACCGCTTTTCCTTTTGCTCCTTGCCCTTGGCTTGTTGGAGAGGGAGAGGCCCGTATCGCAGCCTCGACTTCAACCCACACAACCAGCAACGCCGAATACGAAACAAAAAACAGGCCTTCGACGCTGATAGAAAGTATCACGAAACAAGCCGAGAACGCGAGGAAGTACGAGAGGATCTTCGAATACGGATCTCTGAATTTGGGCGGGTGTACGAATGGGAACAACGAGGCGGATACTGTCAAACGTGGGGGTGAAAAGCGTGTTGGTAGGTAACACGAAGGAGGAAAGAGTGGGGGTGTTTTCTCACCAAGAGCGACCCATCCGAGGACTTGGTTCGCAAGCGGTAACCCTCGTTTCGATCGCAGGTTGTACACGGAACTCGCAGTGACGAGCATCGTAAGAACCAACAATACGATCTGCCAACGATCTTTCAGCAATACGAGGCGGAGGACCGCGAAGATCTTACCTGTACCACAAAATGGCGATGGATACCTCTTTTGACCTTCCCCCCAGATCCAAGTTTGAGACCGGTCAAAATCCCACCGCCGAGCATGAAAACGCCTCCGAGCATGCTGAAATCACCCAACCATGTCAAAAATACATTCATCGTGAATCGCATGTGCCTCACATCAGACCCAAATGCTCCGACTGGTTAACATCCAACACCGGAAAAACAGCAGTGGTCACACAGAGCACGATCCACATCGAGCACATCGCAGGACGCTCTTTCAGAACATGTTCCGGCCAGCTCCAGTCCGGCCAGATGAATCCCATGGCTAGGAACCCGATACTCCAGACAATCCTGTGAGTGTATCCGATCTGTTCATTGAGGTCAGCCAAGGATCGTTCTGTAAATGCGGTGGCACATACAACCATAGCCTGCAAAGCTGCGATGACCAGGACCGCTTGCAGTAAGAGCTTCACGCTCCCCCGCAGTTTCCCAGAGCGGTATAACTCATGTAACGGTCCAGAAGACGCAACCAGCGTCTCTCTCCAGAAGTAACAAGGAAACACGGCGTAGATATAAAACGTCGCGGGGTACTTCTGAATCGCGAACAAGGTCCAGGAAACGCCAAGCGCGACCAAAGCCGCACCCGAGATCGTACTATCGAACGATTTTGGCTGGTTTGGGAACAGAATCGCGGTGGCACCGTAGGCGGTCCATCCTAGATACGCGATGACCACCATGACCCGGATGAGCGTCTGGTCGTACCTAAAATCCTCGAGGAAAACCGATCTGGATGGATGGAAATGAGAAGGGAACATACGTCTGGAGGTACCGTAGCCCATCTAAGGACTTTTGGATCAGTCGAGCGGACGCCTCCCGCGCTTTGTACCATTCCTCGACTGCAATGAGCAATTCGATGTCCGTTACGTCGCTTTCCCCTGGATTTTTTTCGTGAGAAAACGGCCCGAAAGCACGATAGAACAACATGTTTTTCTTCTTCAAGACTAGGGAAAGAGAATTCAGCAAGGTCGTCTCCGACTTTGAGAGGCCTCCCTCACAATGTTTTCGTCTGAAATGCTCAAGCACAACCTACAACGTCCATCAGTCACATTCATAATCAAGGACCCCAATCAATGGGAAAAGGACGCGACAAACCTTCGCGTTCACAAGAGCAAGCTTCGCCTTCGACCTACCCCCATCCCCACCCTCCAAAAATCCAGGTCTGGTAGGATCGACATCTGGCAACACTCCGACGGAATTGATCGGCCAATTGATACCAACGAGGGAAGCCATCAAAGCCGCAACATCGGCCTGCTCAACGTCCCTCCGGTAGATATCGCTCAAATCCCATGGGAGGGAGTATTCATCGTGAGAAGATTGGCTGAAATCGGGGAGTGGGCCTCTGATACCTTTGCCCCAGGCGATAAGGGGAGTCCGAGTGTTGTCGGGGTCTGCGGGACTGGGACATCAGACGGTTTGGGGGAGGATCGAGTTTGCGTGTGCCGGGATTCTGACGTACCGCCATCACCGTGATTCCCGATCTTTGACATTCCGTGGTCAGCCGTGAAGACGAAAACGGTTTCATCGTCCCCATAGAACTGCGAAAAGAGATGTTCTGTTCGATTGACGATCTCGTCTACAACTTTGATGTTTTCCATGTACTCCTAACGACGTGTGTCCTGTCAGCCGAGTGAGGATTAAACGGGAAAGGTCCTCACCCGCGAATGCGGTCGGTATGAGTGGCCTGTGACGTCCAAACCCAGCAGATGTAGAAAGAAAACGGTCTTCTCACGCCGTAGTTGCAGGTCTAATCCCTGATCCGAGGTCGCGTTTTGAAAAAGCGTTTCCAAGCGTTCCAAGACCCAGATGTCTAGAGCAGATGCCTCTAGAAACCAGATCAACCCCAGTCGCATCTCGATCCAGGCTCGCTCCGATTCGTACCTTTCGTAAAGTCTTCATCGTTTTCATCGTAGGACCACGTATGGATTCTACCTGGTATAGCGCCGTGGGCGAATATGGGAAGGATATCTGGAGATCCGAACGAGAACGTCGTGCTTGATTGGTTGAATACGGAATCAAAGTCCACCGGATTCGTTTTCCATCCCTGAAGATGAACTCAATCAGTCCCACCCTCGGGCGGTGGCACAAGAAAGAATCACCTTTGTGACAGCAGACACATCCTCGTACATCCCACCTGATGCACGATATAAAGAACGGTGAGCCGAATCCGGTGGTAAACAGGCGCGAAAAGACAAAACGCACCAATTAGCGCAACGTGCCCAGGCCTGCTCTCTGTAGGTACATGCGTATGGGACACTCCAAACGCTCCGCGTCCCCGAACGATAGACCTCAAATATGGCGCAATTGGTTCCGTGGAGTTGTGATACGCGGGAAAGGCATTATACGACAACACCGAATCCGCTCTCAAGCCGTCAGCTAACCTTGCATATACACATCGATTAGCCTTCTTCCTCTACCAACTTGCGAAGTAATAGGTCTCAAGTCTCTTACCAACGATTAAAACAAGTCTCTTGGCCAAAGAAACCCCGGCGTTAAACGGTTGCATCCCATGAACGACGGGGCTCTTAAAGTAGCAGTCGAAAACGGTTCCGATATAAATTAGGTGGAAGAGCAACCCGGTGACCAGGAGTCGCGTTATTGATTTGGCTGCAGGTTCCATCGCATCGCCGGGAGGAAAGGTTCTGTGTGGTTCGCTGGCGAGTGTGATCGTCAAGTTGGAAGCGAGGCTCGGAGAGCGGAACGGCAGTGAGTTAATTCCGAAGTCCGTTGTTGCCAAGACGGAGATCGCGGTCAAGACGAATTAAGGGAAACAATGGGTGACCTCTGTAATCAATTTTGGGTGTATGTGGTTGTTTCTATTAGTACATATACAATGAGCAACCGAGTGCGTGCGGGTATCCCTAGTAGTCCAAAAAGTTAACCAATAATTTTACATGACAGTCTACAACAATTCAAATGATGGACGGGGTGGGGAGTGGAGGGTGCGACTGTCGCCCCAGAAGACGACATGGCGACAGATGCGGCGCTCGACGTCTGGTACAGACGCGAGCTAGCGAGGAAGGAGAGAGGTTGGTCGGTGGAAAGCGAGGAACGGTAAATTGAGGTAAATTGATTCGTGCGCTTAGACCTTGCCAGCGCGCTTGGACCTTCTGCTCTCGGCATAGCACAGCGCGGCTACGAAGACGAAAAAGAAGACGGGCCATGGTTGTAAACCTTGTAAACCTGTGGATTGGGCGAGTTGAGTCCACTGGTAGTGCATCTCGACGACTTCCGGAAGACCGAAGAGGCAACGGGAGTTATCGACCTCCCGTTTGGTGAGGGCAGGTTCGGGTGTGGATGAAGAGGCTTCACGAGCCTCGGTGTAGGCAGTGGCGTTCTGGAAGATAGCGAGCTGTTGCTCAGGGAGTGGTTGATTGCAGATATCGGCATAGGCTGAAACAATAAGAGTAAACTTTTCTGCTGATTTGGATGAGACACCAGTGAACGCACCTCGTAGTCTGGGTGGGATCAAAGAGAGGAGCTCAGGAAGACGATCCTGAGAGACCTGGTCAACCGAACATTGGATGCACGATTGAAGAATGTCGGGAAGAACTGCCGAACAGGTGCAGGATGCATCACGTTTGCAATGCTTTTGAGCATCAAGAACTGCCTGGCAGACTGTTTGGCACTGGAAGTATCCGTGGTTAGAAAAATCGGTGGGGAGACGAAGAGTCCTTGCGGTGCTTACCTGCTCTGATAGCAGGGTGCTAGATGACTCTTGAGTCATTCCGCAAGCTGAGAGCTCGACGACGACTTTTGACGTCGGCATGGCATGCGCGGATTTACACGAAGCCCAGGTGAGGACAAGGGAGAGGATCAGGGAGTTGAGATGCATCCTGAGAGTGAGAGAGAGCGAGAGAGGAGGATAGTGCCATAGCTCATCTGTCTTGTCAGTATAAATCCAGGGGAGGATAACAAAAAGCACTTTGATCGAGATGGGAGACAACAATAAGAACGGTCGCTGTTACGTGATCCTCTCTTTTGTCTTTTCGACGGTCAACGCTTCCCGCCCTCACTCTCTTTTTGTTCTTGCCCAGGCACCCGTCTTCGGTCCCGGCTTCTCTTCTGGGCCCCCCTCACTACCGCGTGGCCAGGCGTGGCCCTAAATTTCAGCATGAGCCTTTCCCCGGGATCTCCCGGCATTTCCCGACGAACTGCACAGCGACTGTTCAACTTGGGCTTGACCGCTTCAGCGACAGTGCCATGGGAGCCCCGGTTTCATCGTGGAGCGTTCCTGCAAGGGTCATCAACTACTAGCCTCCGTTGGTCAGGGTCGTGTCCTCGTGCTCGCGCCTATACGCACTTTAGTGCTTCCTGACACGGAGCAAGAGTTGGACTGAGGCTCATGGCAACTTCTCAGTTTGCCGTTAGGCCTAAATGCATGCTGTTGCTGGTGCTCAGAGTCCCTATTTGCATCTGCGCGTTGGCTTTGAACAAGAGTTCTTACCCCTAGGCCCCACCTTTCGGATCGACCACGCTCCTCGACATCTGTTAGCGCAGTGCAGGTCCTGCGCACGCTAGAGTTCACGTTATGTCCCTGACCGCTCCTCCTGCATTAACCCTCCAATTTCATAGACCCAATTCACGACCGACCTCGAAGCCTGAGTGAGTGTAGTGTCCATCCGAGAGTTCCAGAAGAACGGGTGATTTCGCCGTGCCCTTTGGGTGACCCCCCTACCTTTCGGTCGGTAGACGAGCCTCGGGCAGCTTACATGAGCGAGGAGATTTTAACCCGACCAAAGATCGGTTTGGCTTTTTTCACTTAAACATCGGCGCGGGGTCTGCGCGTAGTACAAGAGAGCAAACCTGCATCGAGAACTCTGAATACATGCTGAGCAATAAGTTACGTGGGACAAAATATGGACATCCTACTCATATTCTTCTTCTTCCTCATCGCAATCCACTGCATCGACCCATTGCTCCAACTCCTCCGCCATCCCCGCGGGAAGATCCCACATACGGACTTTCACAAGTTCGAAGGGTATCCCCAGCGAATGCTGTAACTTCGCAAGTCCCACAATCGCCTTCGTGCATTCCGTCTCATCAATTTCCATGAACGGGTGTAAGACCACGAGCTTCTTGACCTGTGGGAATACAACGGGTTTCGAGTTGGCAAGCATCGGGCGGTCCAGGAAGGCGTCAAAGAATGTATGTAAATCGCAGCCCCGGATCCTCAACTTGTCCAAGGGTCCTAGCGAATCAAACAGTACCGGAACCTTCTCCGCTACACGTCGCATCTCGTAGGTATTCGTCACGGCGGCTCTATGTTCGATGTGGAGTCGTTTAACGTGGGACAGTAGGGGGCGGCACTGAATGGTCGTGAGGGCTTGAGAGAAAAACCTCCAACCCATCTCTGTACGGGGGATGTTTAACTCGGCCTCGTCCAGACCCGTGTTGGTAACTTTGAAGCTCAACTCGACGACAGTCGCGTTGGAGGATCGGAAGGTGAGCGAGCAATCGGTGTCCTTGTCCTCAGAGAGTTTTATCTTGAGCTCGACTTCCTCGATCGGGCTTTCCGTATACCGGTGAATGATTGTATTCAACAAATCGGGGGTGGGGAATGCCTCCGGCATATCATTCGGGTAGCTTTCATACACGTCGTGCGACAGAGACGTGTGCTTAGCACAAGGGCACAATATGTGGGCTGCAATGTCGTAGTCTTTTGTTGTGGGGCAACCGGGTATGTGCAGGGAGAAGGTCTCGACATTCGGAAGGGCGACGACCATTTCCCGCGGAACACTGCTCAGCACGAGGCCCGTGGAGATAGTCATTTCGACCATTTGCAACGTGGGTGAGGCTTCCAGGAAGTTGAGCAGGCACAATGCACTACACTCCTCTGCGGGCCTTGACAATAATCTGAACGTGGTGAGGTTCGGAAAGATGAAATGGCTCAAGAAGGAAACCCTCCAGGAATGGAAGCGAAAAATCTCCAAATTGATAGAGCCTCTGAAGAAGGGGAGAGAGGGAGGGACCACAACGTTGCGTCCGCCGTGCGAAGTGTAGGTCTCGGAGGAAGTGATCTCGAGGGTGCGGAGGAGCGGAAGGTTCCCACAATTGAGATCAGAGAACGCTATAATGTCCTTCCAAGGGCTCCAATTCAATTCGAGATGCCTGATTTGCTGAGCGCGAGGGGAAATCAGTGCGAAAGTGTCGACAGGAACCTCGGAGTAGAGGATGATGTCTAGGGCAGACCCTTTCGCGCGTTTGAGGAGGGTTGACACGCATTCCTGGCCTTTGTTGAGGAACAACTGGGACCATAGTGCGCCATATTTAAGGAGGACTCCGCGCCAATGGCGGCACACAGAAGCCGCATGGAAACGGCCCTTCTGGGTGGGGAGGTGGGTAGGGATGAGGGAAAGGATGTCTGCCGGGATGCGGTTGACGTGGGCGAAGGAGTTCCTCCATTCGCGAATGGTTGCCAGTGCGATTGAAGCATCCTGGTCGAGTTGTGAGACCGCTTCCAAGGCGTACCTGCAGATGCGCACAGTTAGTATACCGGTCTTTGATGGAAAAATGAATTTTTGTAACGTACATCGGAGAATGTGCCACACGCTTCAGCTCTTCGTTGAGAGCAAAGATAAGCTGCGAAAGCGATAAGCCCCTCCCGGGGTAAGTATGAGCGTCCATGGAGAGATGGAGAACGTGAAAGATCAAGTTCACCCTTGTGCGAGGCTGTCAGTGTCAGTAACTTGGGCGTAGCGCCCAAGCACGTGCTCCGGGGGAACTGCATCCAGAAAACTCGAGAGGAGTAGTGAGTCAAGGGTCCTCAACTTGAGTCGATCAAGGCAACACGCTTCTGTGTACCTGCAACCCGTTCGGCAGTGCAACTTTAGACACCACAGGCACTAAAGAACGTTGCCGTCCCGACTTAAAGCTTGAGGCCGGACTTGCAATGTTCAACTTGGGCTCGACCGCTTCAGCCACCGACGCGACAGTAAAATCTGCCGTGGGAGCCCCGGTTTCATCATTGGGCATTCTTGCAAAGGTCATTAACCGAGCACTAGCCTCTGTTGGTCAGGGCTGTGTCCTCGTGTTTGCGCCTATGCGCATCTTAGTGTTTCCTGACACGGAGCAAAAGTTGGGCTGAGGCGCATGGCAACCTCTCGGCTGGCCGTTATTCTCAAAGCTAATTGCATGACGTTGCTGGTGCCCACCATTCCCATTTGCACCTGCGCCCTGGCTGCGAACATCAGTCATCATTCCTCCCATTTCACGCCCTTCAACACCCACCGGTGCAGTGTAGGGCTTACGCACACCAGAGCTGATGTTATATCCCATTCAAGATTCCCTGACTCGCTCCTCCGACCTCAACCCCCGAAAGACGGGGCCTCCTGCATTATTCCCGTGGACCCAGCTCCCCAGGCTCTCCGTCGTCTTGCCAGGTGGCAGCCAGAGTCGTGGTTTTTTCGTACCCGTTGGGCGATCCCCTACCTCTCGGGTGGTAGACGAGCACCAGGTAGCTAACATGAGCGAGGGGATGTCAACCGAAGCGAAGATCAGTTTGGCTTTTTTTACTTGGGAATCACGGTTTTCCATGCTGTGGACTCGCGAATCAGCATTTCCTGACGTTTGAGCACGAGTTATCGAACCCTAGGGTTTTTTCGTGCAACCTTCATTACAGGCGCATCGTAAGGCGGTACAGAGAGTAAACCTGTATCGAGAACTCCAAATCCTCCCTGAGCAACATCGAAGTCAATTGGTACAGAATGTGGTCATTCTACACATCGCCTTCCTCATCGCAATCCATTGCATTGACCCACTGACTCAACTTCTCTGCCATCCCCGCAGGAATTTCCCACATGCGGACTTTAACATATCCAAAGGATATCCCCAGCGAATGCTGCGACTTTGCGAGTTCCACAATCGCCTTCAGGCATTCCGTCTCATCGATTTTCATCAAACGATCAATGGGTGTAGCATCTCGTCGGCATCCGACATGGCGGCTTTATTTATGATGTGGAGTCGTTTGACGCGGGACAGCAGGGGGCGGTACTGGATGGTCTTGAGGGCTTGACCGAAAACCATCCGCCCCATCTCCGCACGAGGCATGTGTAAATCGGCCTCGTCTAGACCCGTGCTGGTGACTTTGAAGTTCAAATCAACGACGGTCGCGTCGGAGAAGCGGAAGGCGAGATACTAACAGTAGATGTCCTTGTCCTCGCAACAGTAATTCACCTCGAGTTTGACTCTCTTGATTGGATTCACCGTATACTGGTGAAGGATTGTGTTCCACAAAACAGGGGTGGTGAATACCTCCAGGTCTGCACTCACGTTGACCTTGTTTCCACCGCGGTAGTTCATGAGTTCTGTAGGTTGGGGGGTTTCTAGAGGCCTACGAGAGGCATCTTGAAGGCGTTGTCCTCAACTAAGTAACAGCGCCATAACAGCGATAAAAGGGTGATGGATATACCGACCCCGTACTTGAGTATTTTCCTCGAACACGCCTTCAAGCGAGCCGCGGTCTGGAGGGCTATAATCAACGAATTCGAAAGAGCAATCGTGTTGCGTGTGCCATCATTCGATAGTATGTCTCTGGCTCTAGTCCGTATGCCACAAGACCAAGAGTGGCCTCGTAGGTTTCCGTAGAGTGAGCAGGGGTGTAAATAAGAGAGAGAGAGATGTTTGATCTACGCTTTCTTGGTACTCGAGGAGAAAAAAGAGGTCCTTGGAATAAGTTCGTTGACGAATTGATGATCTTCAGTGTCTGCGCACGCCGTATTCTTGGCGGAAATCTTGGTTGTCGGCAAGCCGAATCCTACACAATTGCAAAGAATCCAGGTGGAATTGGGAATCCCGAGTGAGCGGCAGTACTGAGTACATGGCGTGCGTCCTGTGCAGGTGACACCATACCGAATAGGAAGAGGAGGGAGGTAGCATTTCAACAAAATATTTATTTTCCAAATTTCTGACACGAAAAGCTTCGATACGTCAGTCACAGTGAAGAGTGTGTGCGGGAGAAGTCCACGCTGACAGATGTAGATTCCCAATCAACGGGTTGATTGGAAATTTCGGATGCCGATACACATCAGCAAGATGGCAAAGAACTTATTTTTGTATGTGATTTTTCGCTTCTTTTCCTTCGCTTATCAGACACTTATTACCATATTTGGAAGTCTGACTTTTATTTATTCACGACATGGCTTCTATAAGTTTGTACTTTTCTCTTTTTTTCACCTTTTCTTACAAAAAAGCATCGAAAAAGGCACAGAAAAGACTTTTCCCTTGTCTCTGATGCATCAGACGCTGGCGGATCAGCGAGTGGAAAATTTCCCTGTCTGTTCATTGGGTCGGAGAAAGATTTCGACGGTCTGTTATTATTAATGTTGGGCTGCCCAGATGTTAGATTTCACCTTGATGGTCCCGAGGCAACTCACTGGCACCGCCTGAGCCAGCGTTAACCAGCTTTAACTCCAAGTTCCACCAACCGTAACACAGTATATAAACCCCTACCAGATTATCACCTATGTGCCCCTACCAGAGCCCGTTTAACCCTTCCTTCATTGCACCTGACTTTTTTGGTGTCCACTGACCTTTCCACCACCCACCTTGCCTACGGCCTCCAACAGTCTCCAGCTTGGGTGCTGTGATGATTTCGCCGTTTACCCCCTTTATTTTCATTCATTTAACGCCTCATCACCACTAAGTCAGTTGGTGCCTTGCCCTAAACACGGCGGTAAACTGTTTATTATGCAGTATGCCCTATGCTTAACGACTCAAAGTCCAATACGTGGAACGTGCTACTAGTCAAGATACCCCAGAAGACCCGAGGTATAATACGTGAACATGTACCGGCGGACCTTCATAGAAGATCCCCCCTACCTGGCCCTCCGTTGCCCCTGGACGACTAGTAGATATTCAGGCTACCGACAACAAGGGATGTATTAATAAGCGTCGCGCGCTGACCTCTCGCAGAAGTCAACCGGCTTATTAATCTGACCCTTGGATTGGACTTATGAAAAACCATTATGCTTTATGACTCTTGGATCACGCGCAATAGACAATAAAGAAGATTCATTGGAAGCCAACAGTACAAAAGAGTTATCTAATCAATATCTCTTCGGATCCTTTGTACTACTTCCAATGCCGATCTCACCAACTCCTCATTCAACCAGTTCTGCTCCCGGATCTCGTTCGGGTCTACGTCCGACAGGTCGTCATAATCTGGAAGCTCTGTGTCAGAGTTCGGTTCGCTATCAGGAACGAACTCGGCATACGGATCGTACTCCAGAGCAGGCCATTGACGGCGACTACCCCAAGGAGTAAATACGAACTCAGGACGAGGAGTGTCCCTACGGACGACTCCTACGTTCTGATAGAACTCGTCGCTCCCGATCTCGATAACTTCATCATCAACGGGAACCAACCTGTTCTCGTGACGAACCAACAAACGAGCGGGCGGCGACTCAGCCCGATTGGGAATTATCGGCGACCCGGCCCGATGCAGAACTTCCTCTCCCTCTTCTTCTTCGACTCCGACCTCCGGCTCGTTACACCTCCTCTGGAGATCCCGGACTTCTCCGGTCAACTCGGAGACACGGCGAGTAAGGCGGACCTAAAAGGAACAGGGTTAGAAGACGACAATTATCTTCGATCCCAGTCCCCGTACCTTATCGTCTTCCAATTCTCCGGTCTTCGCAACAAGACTCCGAACCAAGTCCTTCAAGGTGATCACTTCTCCCTAAAAGAAAGTTTGAGTTAGAAAGGTCAATTACTCCGGACCCAAACTTTCTTACCTTCAACCTATCAATCGCCATACCCTGCTGCTCCTGTTCATCTTCAATCTTCAAAATGCCTTCATGGCATCCAAGGAACTCCTTCTCCAACTTCTCGATCTCTTCGCGACGACCATCAACTCGCTCATTGACATGAGCTATCTCATCCATCAACATGGACCCAACGTTACCCGTATGGATAACGCTGGCCTCCAACACTGAGTTGAAGGTCTCGTTGGTCTCAGTGACGAACTCGACACCCCTATTAAGGAGTTCGGTCGCATAAGGGTTTGTCTCGATGCGCGCCAACTTGCGCCGAGACACCCTACGAGAAGCCTGGATGAAATCCCTAAATCCTAAAGCGGAACGTCAGCAGACATGCTAAATATGTCAACCGGCATCCCGAACCTAAGTCGGTAAAACCCTCATTAGGGTCGGCGGTGGCAGTCCGGTCCATGACGTTTCCCAAAGTGGGATAAGGGCGGGAAGCATCCCGACGAGCATGAGAGAAGTGGTCGATATTGAAGTTGTTCTCCTGGACAGGAGAGTAGGAGGAAGAACGACGAGTGGGAACACGAGTTTGAGCACGAGGCATATTGGTTGAATGTAACAAAGGGAGGTTTGTTGGAAGACCAGTCATCCAACCCCCTTTGGTTATATACCAAATGCCACGCCCCTTCCACGACTCAGGAGTTGAGTCATCATTTCTATTGTTTACTGCGCATGACCCACATGACATCATATGCCCCTATCTTTAGTCATATGCTCCCCTTTTGCCATTGGCTGTTAGTCAGCCATACCCACATTCTTTCCGAACATTCTCAGGATACGTCATGCTTTGTAATTGCTCTGTAATGCTCTCAAATTGCTATTGGCCGCCACACTTTCGTTTATCAGCTGATAATTTGTAGCATTAGTCACCACGTAACGCACAGACCATGCAGTGCTGTGCACGGACCATGTTTGTCTGTGTTTGTATCCATAGTATAGTTACATGTGACGGTCACATCACAAATCTAAGTAGTATATATACTCGGAGTAGTTTAGCCTGTACTCCTTAGATTTGTTATCATCAGACTCTCCGTGACCTCTACTGCTGTGTGCTTAGAGCAAGAGTGCCTGAAGACCCTTGTCTCCTTCTTTCTCCTCCTCTCCACTCTAGTCTGTGAAGAGACTTCCGATATCCCTGGGTTTGCAACAGGGTTATAACTGTGTGTTTGATCCTTGTGTGCGATAGGTTTGGATAGTAAGAGTGCTATTGAACTGTAGAGGTCGCGTCGGCCTGACAGGTGCATCCAGTCCCTCCCCGCTCTCTTGACCTCCGTTCCCCTAACAGTCCAACCTCACCGGGCCAATCTATCAGAGTCCCGACAACAATCAGAAGATGCGTACACTCAGAGACCGCCGAGTAGTCTGTATTTTTCCCCGATGTGATAAAGGTCATGCTGAAACTTGTTCGGGCGTATGTCTCACAGAAGTGTAACGGCGTGAAGCATACATGCTCGTGTTATGAAGGGAAAGGTCGTATGTGCCGTTCAAACCGAAAGAAACAAACCGAAAGAAGGTTTGTGTTTTACCTAGTTTGTGGTATAACCTGAGAGGTTCTGACAATCTTACAATCAGCGCACACAACGACAGACACTGGGGGCAGGGGCACCTGGAATCAGTGATTACATCTTGATTACATGGTGAGTTCATGTGCACTTTCCAATAATTGTAATCGCCGATTCCAGGTTGATTACATTTCAAATGTTACCTTGACATGTAATCCAACCAATGTCCACCAATTCCAATTGAAATGTTCTCAACAAAAGTTTCTGGGATGCTTTTGACCTGTTGGCAAAAATGATACTGCAATGTAATCAGCATGTTCTTCAATCGTCTGAGATGTAATCTAAATGCGCTCAAAAACATGAGATGTTTTCACAATGTACCTACTGGGCACATTCAGGAAACATTGCTTGGGAACATTTTGAGGAAATTTCAGATGGAGTTGGTGGGCACAGTTGAATTACATGTCAAGGTAACATTTGAAATGTAATCAACCTGGAATCGGTGATTACAATCATTGAAAAGTGCACATGAACTCACCATGTAATCAAGATGTAATCACCAATTCCAGGTGCCCCTGCCCCCAGTGAGACACCATCACCATTACAGAAAAAGCCAAGGCTTTCAGGTTTGCGTCCGTCCTAACTCGCAAACCTTCACTGCTCACGAACGTTCCTAGGATACAAATGGGCCGCTAGTGGCAAAACTCTCAACCCAGCCGACTCATACTGCAGCGAATGTACTTCAACCTCGTCCTGTCACATCTCTCATCGCAGTTCACATTCTAGCATTTGTCAAAAGAACAAGGATATCAGGGATTATCGAGAACCGGTCGAGCGGGGCTCGCTACCACAGAGTTGGTAAGTCAGGACAGTGCTGGCACTGGCTGAAATTGTTGCAATCCTGCATAGTGATCCGCGGGCATATGCTCGTAGTCACTTGTATGCTCCACCTACTTTGCGGCGGGCGCGACTTGAAAAGCGGGTTGTCAGCGTGCTGAATTTTATTCTTTTTCGAACCATCTTTTTACACCCAACTTTCGCCCACTTTCCTTATCTATACCCCTTTCTTATCTTATCATTTCCCTTATCACGACTCACACGTCATCAAAGGAACGCAGACAAGGACACTGATGATATTACACAAGGCGCGCAGCGAAGACACGAGACTACCAAACCGACGAAGTTGAATCCGCCCGGACTCTATGGACGAGGACTAAGGCGTACAAACCCTGGTCGTCAAGACCTGGTCTGCCAATACTCCTCAGCACTGGCAACCTCCTCCTCCGTCCCCTCCGAGGCATTCTCGTCGACTTCCTCGTCGACCATCTCGACGACCCGAGCTTCCTCCAGACGATGAGCGACGGCCAACTGAACCTCGGAGCGAAGGCGGTTCCTTGCTGAATCGACCATAGTCTGATCCAGAGTCCTCTGGACTGACCAACCCTCCACTCTCTCGGTCAGTTGAGCCACCAGGCGAACGGCCTCCGCTGCACGCTGGACCGACAAGAGCGTAAGGTCGGTTAAGCCGTTCACGTCGACGGACTCCACCGGAATCAGCTCGCCGCGATCCACGCGACACTGTAGCATCGTCGCATCGGAATAGGACGGTGGATTCAATGTCTCCCCCCTGGCGGACAATGTTGGGATTACTGGGACACATGCGGTGCGCTGGACGAAGTGCCCCACGATAAGGAACCCAACGACGAGCACGGATAGAACGTTGCCCACGCACCGGCGAGATCGACGGAGGCGGAATCGGAACAGCCACTTCGTTCTCCCCCGCGTACTCCAACTCGGGAGAACTGCTAACCGGATTCACGGCCGTCTCCTCGGACGTCTCGCGAACGACCTCCTCCCCGCCATCAGTATGCGCAGGTGTGCGGTACGACCCATCGGAAGCTAAGAAGAGATGTCAGTGGACAAGCCAAATATGTCAACCGACATCCCACCTATGGGAGAAGCCATCCGATCAGGTATCGACTCGTCCTCGGACTCGTCGCGGACCGCAGCCACCGAACGAGTGCGGCAGTGACACAACCGCTCACTCATCGACTCGACCCGAGCACCCAACAACGGCAAAGCGTCGTCCAACGTATCGACCTAGGAATGGCATGAGCTCTCTTGGACAAGACCAGGAGAAGTCGCACCGACCTTGGTGTCGAGCTCATTCAGAGCCCTTCTATGACGGTTGAGCCGTCGGTCGACCTCGATCAGGTCCCATTGGATGGTGTCATCCCGTTCCTTCAAGGACTCGACCAACCGATTGTGTTCTTCGCGCATCGCCAGCATCTCGCTCTCAAACGTGACGCGAAGCGTGTCGTTCATCAGGAGCAGCGTCTTCTTCGTGTCCAACGCTTCCGAATACATCCTACGGGCATCATCCTTCGCTTCCTTCACTTCACGCTTCAGCCGCTCATTCTACAAGCCTGTCAGTGTTATCCCACAAGCGGGATGCACAGACCGACTCACCGCTTTCTGTTCTGTCCTCAAAAGGAACCAAAGACGGTGACCAACGGCTGCTGTATAGTGTTGCGAACGAGTCGCCCCCGGCCACCTTCCTTCGCCGTTTCCGAGATCGTAGATTCCCATCTTCAGAAGACCCCATAACGATGACGCCACCGGAGTCTCCCATGGCATACGCAACTCGGTGTCAAACGTGACCCCGCGCATAGACTCTTGCAACTTGTGATCGATCAAGTTGTGGTACCACAGCTCGTCGTCTATGGTCAAGTAGTTGGGAGGCTTGGCTATCGTCGCCTCCAGTTGTTGAGCATCCACTTTGGCGGCAACCGCGAAGATCTACGATGCGATGTCAGTTGTTGCCAGCAAACAGTGACACGTGACGTCGCACCTCGCGATAACTAGGGTACGCCACGTTGGCGTTCGGAAGGAAGTAACTCTTGTTCTGTACGGAGCGTGGGTCCGCAGACTCGATGGTAGCGGTGCTGTTCTCAGCACGGAAGACACGATCGGAGATCATGGGCATAGTGGATGAGTAGTTGGTTGGTGGGATTGTTGATTTGGGAAGAAGGGAGGTTGATGGATCCAATGGCCGGTTCGCACTACGCTTTATTCGACCCTCGACAGCGCTCGCGCCCTATTCGCCATTGGCTCGGCCCATCGTTTCACCGGTCCAGACTCCTCATACATTCGCCTTCGACATTCACGCCCCACTCGGTCTTTTGTTGTCCCGAACGGACGAGCTGACGCGTTGTCCTCTCATTGGTTCATCCTTGCATGTGACATTATCCTTAGTCATTCCTTTCCCACATGACGTCATGACCCCTTTCTTATTCTCTCACGAACCCTGACCCATTAGTCATTCCCTTATCATTTCAATTCTATACTTCGGGCCGCTTATTGTTCGTGCTTACTCTCGGCCCTTCTTTGCTCCGAGTTATTATTAGATAGGGTTATCCATGTCCCGGCCACTCTCCTATATAGGTACCAGTAGAGTAGCTGAGGACTCCCTATCTTTGATATCTCGGGAAGTCCTCTTCTCCTTGCAGCATCGGTGTAATTGCTGTAGGCCACTGAAGAGCTTATCGAGTAACTCCTTGAACCGTTCGCTCTCCTCTCTCACTCAGTCTTGATCCTCAACCGGTGTTTGAAGCGAGCTCGGACACAACATCGAGTTCCGCACTGCTCTTTGGATCAAGTCATCAGTTTGAGGCGCCATCCTCGGGCTCTTGTATCTGCCCTCAGAAGACGATAGGGATCTACCTGATAGAGGCTCGGCACTCCTGCTGTGAATTCGGACAACCTACCGGAGAACGCTCGTCCATCGCGTTTTGGACCACGTAGACTTTGGGTGGATATAGGGAAGTCGTTCCCCCTTTGCCCCATTGTTTCTTGTTGGTTGGAGTTGCGACTCACCAACAGCACTGGTACCTGAAGGGCGAAGAGTGGCCCTGACACGGGTCATTGCTTTCCTGCAGTGGATGCTGACTACTAGTTGACATATTCTCTAGACACTTGGTTCTGGTCTAACCTCTGTTCGGTGGAGATCACTTCAAGCGAATGCCTCTCCGAAGTCCAATCCTTGCTAAGTTGCCTATCCAAGATCGCCCTTGCTAGAAGCTTCCGGGGAAGGGAAGCACAGAAATTTATCGATTTTCTCGACAAAGTGAGTGTATTATGGCTCCCGTGACCGGTGGACAAACAACTCATCCCGCCAAATACAGGTCCTTATGCAGCTACGTCTCGACAAAAAACTCCAGCAGAGGAGCTTGCGGCTCATTCGCAAGATCTGCGAGGCGCGCGGGATCATACCCTCATCATATGTCCTTCAGGAGGAACATATACGCGTTGGGGACATCCAATACCAAGGGGGATTTGCAGACGTGAGCGACGGGGAATACCAGGGACGCACCATAGCTATTAAACGTCTCAGGACAAACAAAGCGGACCCAGATAGGATTCTCAAGGTATTTTTAATCAACGTCAGGAGTCACCCATTGTTTAGTGTTTGATTTCAGCGGTTGTGCTGGGAGATTATTGCTTGGAAACATTTATCCCATCCGAACGTCTCGCCCCTGCTAGGGGTTTCCATCTCCACCAAATCACACCGCTTCCATATCTTTACTGAGTGGATGCACAACGGAAACATCATGCAGTATACAAGGTGCAATCCCGCAGCAAACCGTCTAAAGTTGGTGAGTCCCCTTCCCATTCTCTCGCAATTTTTCTTTTCCTCATCAAGAATCTTGAGCTTTCTGAGGTCACGTCCGGAGTGGCATATCTTCATGACCTCGGGATCGTCCATGCAGATCTCAAAGGGGTGCATCCAACAGTCTTCCGGTGCTCTTACTCCTTATGGAAGAGCGAGGCAGGCAAACATTTTAGTCGACGACATGGGTGCCGCTCGTGTTGCGGATTTCGGTTTGATGACCATGACCGATGTAACGACGACATTTTTATCTGAAATTGGTGGTTCATCTGGTGGGATGGGTTGTTGGATGAGCCCAGAACTGTTGGACCTGAACAGTTTTGGTTCCAATGGTCGTCCGACCCGCGAGTCCGATTGCTATGCGCTCGGATTGGTGATATACGAGGTAAGTTAGTTGCCTACACACGGTGGTCTCTCGCTTACACATCCTAGGTTTTGACCGGTCTGCGACCGTTCCATCACGTACATGCCGTCACGCCGATTCCAGCTATACTAAGAGGGGAACGCCCAGAAAAACCTCCTCACGCCGGAACTTTAGGCTTCTCTGACACCCTTTGGGAATTGGCGCAGTTGTGTTGGAGCGAGATGAGCTCAAGTCGACCCACTGCCCATGAACTCCATGACCACCTTTTTTCTGTCACACCCACATGGAATCCTCCTCCAGTTTATATCGCTGTCGTGACCGATTCCTCTAGTATCTTCAGTTTGGATTCATCCAGTTCTTTTTCGGCATACCTACCGGGTTCGATGTGAGTAGTATAATACTGGCAACTCGGCGGACATTGTTTGTTGTTGTAGCACTTTTCCTGTACTTTGTACTACGTCTTTCTTGTTGCTCAGGGTACGCCTGTCTGTGATCAAGGGATGAGAAAATTGATCGACGACTTCAATCAGCATCTTTTCACCCAAGATCTCGCTATCACAACCCTGCGTCCTCACAACACGGCAGCGACACTCAATGTACTGGCTCCCACCTCACATGATGTTTTGGACGCTGTCAGCCATGCACCTTTTGTAGCGACTATGGTAGATGCAAGGGCATCTGACCCTAGCCGGGCCCGGGAGTCGTGAGTGACCCTTGTTCTTGTCTACGAGCAGGTGATAGCCCTCAGAATCCCTATTGTCGTTTTGGTCGTCGTCCTCAGTGGGACGATTGGTGCTTGACTTCACACTTCCTTCCCTATCCTGAGCGGGCCTTGGCTTGGCTTTTTGTTCAACTACTTCAGCGTTGTATCTCGGGTCATCTTCTCCGTGTTCTGGTTCGGTATACGTGCTACGCTGGGCTGGAGCTGAAGCCTGAGGGACATCGGACGCTTTCCGATTTACCTGTTGCGAGGTCATCACGTGCTGTGCGATTTGTGTCAACGGCGGGCAATGTGATCGTCGACCCCGCAGCAGACCCCAAAGATCAACGCGTGGGGTAGAGCGCTTCTATTTGTCGAAAAAGCTGGCTTATATGGTCCATAGGACAGTTAACGATGGGGCACGTTGAAGCGCGAGACTCGGACTGCGGCATTACAGTGCTGTACGAGTCTGGGAGAATGGGCGGTGCGATGTGATAACATGATTATATAAATCTAAGGCGTCGTGTGTTCCTTTGTCAGTTTTTTCTTGAGTTTGGAGCCTGTGTGGTTGATGACTTCAATCCACGGGGCTTCTATACCCTTGGCATTTAAACATTCCTTAATGACCTGGACGTGTTCCCCTTGAACCATGATCTGCTTCAAGCCCGGATCGCAAAAATGGGGCTGTACTGCTGCGGAAGACGCGCATGCCGTTTTCAGTTCTTCAGCGAGGCTTTCTGCGCCGAGGAGGAACTTCTCGAAGCTAGATATGTAGGTGACAGTGTGGCCATGGCAGTGGGCGGCTCTGATCGAAATCGGGTGTGGTGAACCCTTGCTAGGATGACTATGAGCGACCCAAATGTCAAACTCGAGAGCGAACCGCTGACCTAATGATTGTCTGTCTGTTGCCGGAGGAGAGCTTGTACCATTGAGTGCCACTGCTGATGACGTGTCCGATCACGTCGTTGGTTCCCATGAACTTTCTCTTCAAGAGTTCTACCCTCTTGTTCTCCTTCCCGTTCGACACGATATCCAGAATGAATTTATCCTCGGCAACGTTAACAGAACTTTGATCGTCGGGATTGAAGAGTTTTCTCGAAATGAGGTACTTGTTGACGACCGTCTTAATTTCTTCCACCGTCAAAAATCCCTCTGGGCTGATTGTTGATTTCATGTCAGTAACCAGCGGCCAGGGGTGGGTCGATCGTTCTGTGGAACTCACTCTTTGCCAATGCGTTGGAAGAAAGGGGCGCTGATAGGTCCAGGTTTCCGGAGGCGTGTCACCAGCAGCGTATGGTGTTGCATTTTGGCCTTTCCGGCCTCCTGGGCTTGCGCTTCCTCCTGTTTTGCCTTGTATACCTCGACGTCCTTTATAGTCACGGAGCGAACGTGCGCTCCGACGCTGGGGTGAGACCCATCTACGCCTATAAAAAAGTCCCCATTAAACCAGCCATAGACCTACACGAATTCATACATACCAGTGACGACCATCCCTCCCTTGTTTTCCTTAATCTTGATCAACCCTTCTTTGGCACTCGCCTTCAAAAACACAGCCAAGGACCTGAATTCAGAGTGCTTGATATCCACCGGGGTGCTTGTGGTTTTTGTAAGTCGGGAAGAACGATAGGGCAAGATATACGTCTCGTAGAAAACGGAAGGGGTGACTGGGAAGGACCCGGGCGGTAATTTCGATAGCGTCGTGGAAATCGAGGCAAGAAGCGCAGACTTCAGAGCATTGGATACCTCTGTAGGATCTCAGCGGTCGTTCCCATCTGTTCCTCATCGATACGCACCTTCTGGCGAAAGCGCTTTTGGAGTGATTCCGTCCCTGGTGCTTTCCGATCGTGTTCCAGCTGCTGCCTCGATTTCCTCACCGCTCCACTCATTGTGAGTGTCGTCCTCTCCATTGGGGCCGCCGTCGAGTAGGCGGGGTCTCGGCGGTCTCAATTCTCCGCCGATAGTCCATAATTGGTCTTTCCACGCATGGAGAAGCGTTAGAACCCTGCCTTTTGTATCTTTGTTGACTCGGTGGCTTGGGAGGGCCATGCGAGCCACTGCTAGGGCGGAGCCAATGCGGGTTTTTCCGCTCGCCGTAGGGTCGTAATCTTGTGTTACGCAGACAAGCTTACCAGTAGAAATCGAAGCAGATGATTGGAAGCAGACCTCTGATCGAGAACAGGACTGGTGAATAACTGGTGGACAGAACCTGTAATTATGACCAACTACTGACCGGTGGTTGAGCCTGACAGGAACGGACCGTGAAGCATGGCTGGAACAAACTTGCCCGGTATTGATAGAATCGGAAGTAAGTCGGGGTGCTTCCATAATGTGTACACTGGTGGGATGTCAGGGATGGGAGACGACTGTTGGAAGCCAGCTCACCGGTGGGTATGTAATCGTCGATCTCCTTCTCCAACGTAAACCAAAGCGGGACACTCTCGGACGTGACGTAGGCCACCTAAGGGCAAACTTTCGTGAGGGCTCACGTCTGGTGTATAGAGGTCGCGGAAAATACGGACACCTGAAATACGTTCGTGGGTCTTGAACGTAACGTGAAAGAGCCCTTCCGGTACGAGAAGATCTGCGACAGCCGGAGTGACGGCAAGGTCGTCAACGACTATGTTTCTGAGCCTCCTCCAATCAAATTCCCGCAACGGAACTACCCCAGAGAGATTCAGAAATCGACAATCCAGCTGGCAAGGCGTTCTTTGTCAAACTCACCCAGTGTGCTGGAGTTATAATCCACAAACGGCTTCCTGAACATTGCGGCGATTGAGAATAGCGTGGCCGCCAGCGGCTACGTTTGTGCAAAGTTTTAAGTACGCGACGCGTCCTTTCACTTGTCACGTGGAAGTCGCGTGACATGCGCTATTCAGGTCACAGGCCGACTCGAGGGTGAATTTTGTGTATTACTATCAGTTTTCTGCGGAACTGAGCTTTGGGCTGCCAATTGACTGCAACCCGGATGGTTTTCAGACTCAGAAGCATATCAGGGATGGAGAGGATATCCTGGACACAACTGCCACTCGCTCCGTCAAGCTCGAGCACTTGAACAGTGTCGAGCGCCCTGAAGAACCTGCACAATTACTGGACCACCTGGAAAGTCATCGGGGGTCCCTTCTTCCTCCAGACGCAGGGTGACGATGTCTACCACAGCGGATGGAACTTCAATTCCCCATGAAAGCGGAGTGGAAATAGGAACTTGTAATCGGATCTATGCGTGGCGATCACCTACATGGATTGACGCAAGGTCACGTCGAAGGTGTTGAGATCTTTGAGTTGTGAGACATGGATGGTGCTGATAACCATTCCACTGGTATGGCAACCGACGTCGAAGAACTCGAGATCTGCCATGAGAGTTGTGGTCGGTCTGGAACGAGAGGGGTCGGCTAAAGCGAAACGGTAAATTGTCAACGATTCAGGAGCTCCGTTGTTGTTGAAGAGCGCCCGAAGGTCCTCTGAAAAGATGACGGGTGGCCCGGCACATCCGTCCTATTCGCCGATCTCACATGACGTTAGGCCCTTCAGTGTGGTTGGTCCCTGTCAAACCGCCGGACGTCCCCAGGTATAATACTTGACTTTCTTGGGGTAGCTTCTCGCAAACAACGAGGTCGGAGTGTGGATAGTGAACATGTCTTCTTCGACGTGGAGGGCCCGGAAATCCAAAGGCTCTTGGTTCGTATCGGATAACCTGGTAAAGGGGGTTGACGTCGCATATGCGATAGCGATGGGGGGAGTAACTGATCCAGGAAAGGTACAGCCCTGTGGCGGGGACAGACGGCGAGTTCATTCGAATCGCCAAGAACCGCGGTCATTGAATCCTGGTAGCGACATAGAGGATATCCGTACGGGTCGGTGAACTCCCCAACGATAGCGTAGGGGAGTTTCCGACTGCGCACAAGCCACTCCGAGACCATGATTTGGTTTCCGGGCATCAGAAACAAGGTCTACGAAACCCTTGGGATAGGGCAGGATGACGGTCCTCCAATACCGACACGCATAAGGGAGACGGCCTGTTCGGCGTCCTTGTCGAAACTGCTTCAACGGTATTGAAGGTCGACAATCCTCGTTAGGAGCTCTGGTGGAAGTCTGTGTTGCGGCGTCGATGAGAAACATAGCGAACACAAAACAGTCCAGTTAACTAACCTAGCCTGAAGCTAGGGGATCTTCTCATCCGTTGAGGCGGTCGTGTAGTTGACCGCTGCCACCAAGGCTGGAGGGAGACTGGTCCTAGGCATCACGGTGTAATCTAGGAGCAGTGGGTGCAAAGAGGGTGCGAAGCGGGCGTCACTTTTGAGCCGCGTCGAGGCAGCGCGCGGGGTTTACCCGTAGCACCCGCACGTACTATACAGTTTGAGTCTGGACTTGAGCGTGGTCTTTTTGATGGCCAGAGACAAACGGGTTGCGAGCGTTCTTCGCACTGCCTCACCCAAGTTCCGGCCCGTTCCCCAATAAGCAGTTTCAGATTACACATTTATTTAAACAAACCGATATCACGGGCAAAGGCAGACAAACGTATGAACCCGCTATTTCTGCAGATTCTTGTATAACTGCTTCAACTGGGCGTTGTTCGCCAGGGTCACGTTGGGGAAGGACCCCTTCGCACCCTCCACGAGGAAACCGCCCAACGTTTCAGCCGATACTCCCTTGCTGGTATTTGTGAACAATGGTCCTAGGGTGGCATCTATGAATCGACCCATGCCACTCTTCTGATTTTGCCGCTGGCCAGCGTGGGCGGGAAAGAAGTAACCCGGGCGGGCGACCAACAACCTGGTCGTAGGGGTGTCCAAGGCTTTCGCTAATTCCGTCTCGGCGCGGCCCTACATGTGGTATCTGTCGTCAGCCAACGAAAGGATACTGAGATCTTTGTGGATGTGCGAACCTTGCCCCGCGCCCACATGAACATGGATTTCTGAGAGGGGTCAGAACCCTCTCCGCTGACGTACACGAAGTAGAATGGTTTCTCCGTGCTTCCAACACCGGCTTTCTTGAGAGCTTCGACAGCGGCAAGGGGGAAGTCGACGTGGATCTTCATGTACTCTTCCTCGGAGAGACCTTGGACTGACTTTCCGAGTGCCCAGACGCACCCGTCGTGGTCGGCGATCTGGGAGATGACATCCTCGGTGTATTGTGCAAAATCCTCAATGAGGATCGTTCTCGATTTCTCGTTGGCGTTTGAAGGAAGATTCGCCCACGATGGGACTTCGCGTCGAAGGAGGAGAGTAATGTAGGACACGGATGGGTCGGCAAGGGCGGCAAGATACACAGCGAATCCAGCTGGGGGACGCGACTTCAGTACCGGGTATCTGCTTAGAGGAAGAAGATGCCGAAAGTACCTGTTCCAGTCGCACCGGTGATCACTAACCTCGACATGTTTTAGATGTATGTCGGTGAGTAGGGAGGAGTTTTAACGCGAGTTTATATATCCTTCACATTCGCACAGCCACGCAGAGAAGGTGAGGACGCGGAGGCGGTTGACCGAAGCCGTTTGGACGCGCAAGCTGGTGGTGAGGTGATCACAAGGAGTTGAAGTGGGTCACCCGAGTCGATCTTCCATTGGTTCATCCCTCCGGCGTAACGCCAAGGCGGATGTGAGGGTCGCGCAAAATTTGCAGAAAAAACACACATCCGCAGTGATCTAGATGTGGCGTTCGAGGTACCAGGAGACAAACCGCGTCTGGCTGTATCGCTGGAGGACCCCCGAGACATAATTGGCGGGAGAGGTCCAACACCGAATCCGGACCGAATTCAAGGCAAAGGTCTGTTTTTTTTCCGGACAAAACTCCATTCTAACGCAAAAAAACGTATGTTTCATGCCCGGGCCAATCCCCAACCTTCCCGGGCTGCCCATCGTTGGGCACCGGCAGGGAATTTGTGCCATGTTGTCCGGAGTGTTCGGTGTTAGAGGGGGATGGACGTGAGGAACTGTTGACTCTGCTCAGAACCTGCTCGGGGAGATCATCCGCCTCACTCCTTCCCTCGTCGAGCAACGTTACGGTGGATACGGTGGTGGATATACCGAACAGTTCTAGTTCTTCGTCCTTTCACCAAACGTCACACTAAACCAGACCCAAGCTACTTTCTTGCCGCTTTTCGAACTCGCAGCTTCTCAGCGAGGTTTCTCGGTCCAGAACGAAACCATGCAGTTCCAGGATTTCTGGGAGTTCTATGGCCTACTTTTCAACCGTAGCACCGATGGTCAAGTTGTGGTCCTAAGCTTCCAGAATCCAAATCCCACGATTTACAGTTATTTCCAAAACGATAGACCGTCTTTTGTAGGATGCAGCCTCAACCTTACTGACTCATTTAACTGCATTCTAATGGAGCACGATGTTGTAAGGGAGACCGAATGGAGAAACTGAAAGCCTATGCAGAATTTTAGGTATAGGTCGACCATTACCAAATTACACTACCACCATCAGAAAGAGTCACAGCGCACTCCAATACTAGCTTCGTTCCGCCTATGCATTTGTGACGATCATTCAGCACAGAATATTAAACTATCAAAGCCATAAGCTTCGTTACATACCGATCGGATTAACGGTCACGGGAGGAAAATTGGCTCCTCCTACACGTGGCAGGGAGGGTGGTGAAAGGGATTCGCATGAGACATTGTGCCCCCACGAGGGTATAGGCAAGATTTCCGTGACCATCGAAACGAGTGAAAGCCAAAACGGATAAAAAAGCGATGCGTGGTGCGACCTGAATGGCGCACCCTCTAACGACCCCCCTACTACTAGCAGGAAGGTGCTTCAAGTTGTCGTGGAGCAGATCAGTTAAATAGGTCCGGTTTGATAGATCTGTGATTCCGTGGATCAAAAACGAGGAACACGCACGTCAGGAGCACAACACGTACTATTCATATATCTGGCACAGCGCTGAGTTGAAGAACCACAGTGGTGCATAAAAGGGCCTGATTCATAACTTTCCAGGCAGGAAATTTTCCGTCATGCATGCTCATCGGGCCCGAACACGCTCTAGCCTAACAGACTACTAAATGGAGTCAGCGTTGATCGCCTCGACTTTAACTACCTTTAATCATTCCCCGCGAGGTTGGGGGGTCACTGGTCACCTTCTATCTGGACTGAGGCGTGGGCGAGCTTGTATCAAGACCAGATAAGAATAGGCATCTTAGTTCAAACCGCCCACTAAACTGGTGAAAGCACGAAGAAAGCGTGGCCCGATCGCCGGATCAAAAGAACCGAGGAGGGGCACCCCGGACAAGCCAGTGGGTTCCGATTTTTGTTTACCTTTTGATGGTATTGGGGCTCGGCATCCCAGCATGATGGGTCAAGTCCCTCAACGTAGCTCCCTCATCCTCCCAGAAAAAACGCAATACATCCCTAGCATTGACCACGGGTAGTTGGCGACCCTGAGAACTGAGAGTCAAAGGAACTGTGGGAGTTTACGAACTACTGGAGGCCCGTGTACAAACCGGCAGTGCCGCAATGCCGGTTGCCGGGCTTCAATACCATCAAAGGTAAACAAAAATCCGGGGCTCTATTCTGTGGAAAACGGTCTATCGTTTCGAAAATAAGTAGCTGTAGAAAAACTACCCTTCTTCTCGAAACCAAAGATTCAGATCGGGATCCGTTGAGCGCAGGTAGGAACGCCGCCGCTTCGGTGTTGTACATGCATTACCGCAGTGCAGATATACTGGAGCCGTGGGTATACATGACACGCTGATAACAAGGTTGGCTCTTGGTTGGCTCTATCTGCGGAAAGCTACGGGATCAATATTCAATTCTGACTGAATGATCGGTTCCCCCGGAAACACTTGTGCGCCTGATTCCCATAAAAGGCAGGTCGGACACCTCTCCTTATACATGTACAGCCTTACACCCGCAACCGCGACAGTTCGCACCGTTATTCGTTTTGGCTTTCACTCGTTTCGATGGTCACGGAAATCTTGCCTATACCCTCGTGGGGGCACAATGTCTCATGCGGATATCATTGATACTGATGTGGTCGTTCATATCCTACGTCTGCAAGGTCTGCGGAAGTCCTTTTTTCAGCCCCCTCCTCGGTACATAAGCCCCTCAGTTCAGCTCGGCGGTTTGGTAACCACCCTCCCTTTTCTAAGCACACTATGCCCGCTTTCACCCTCCCTCCAATCCTCACAACCGCTGGTGAACCATCGATTCCAACACAGTCAAAGGCTGATCCAGGTATGCTTCCATCGTCCCCCTCAGATAATCACGGCTCACAAATACCCCTAGGACGCAGGTCGACTACTGGTGATGGCAAGACAGTTGTTAATACACTCACCATGTATTGTCAGTTTAACTCATCCTACCTTGCCCTTTTGACTTCTCTCATCGCTGCCTCAATTTCAGCACCCGGCAAGAAGGCCAACTGTATGAAGATAATTGGGCTTCTCGAGGGCCGAATGACCATGGCCGGTTACCCCAGGATCAGTAAGCCGAGACGATTGAACTCTGCGCAGTGCTTCGTGGGTAGATTACTGGTGACCATAGGGGTTCCGCCCGTGCTCCCTTCACCACGTCTCCTGAAGCAGGCCACTACTCTCCTGTGCCTGTGATGGATAGACGATCACGATGGCTGATCAATTCATTAGATATCCCGTTCTGGACAAACATCTGTTTTGTGGAGATCACCTCAGATGAATGTCTCTCGGAAGTTGAGTCCTTGCTAAGTTGCCCGTCAAAGATTGCTATCGCCAGGAGCTTCCGGGGGAGCGAAGCCCAGACGTTTGTCGATTTTCTCGACCAAGTGAGCCGCTCATTCTCTTTGTGACCAGACAACTTATTCCGCCTAACGTAGGTCCTTATGCACTCACACCTCGATAAGAAGCTCCGCCGGAGGAGCTTGAGGCTTATCCGGAAGATCTGCGAGGCGCGTGCGATCGTACCTTTGTTGAGCAGGCAGAGTATAATATTATACTACTACATGGATACTCTAATCCTTACCTGAAGGGGAGAGGCTTTATAGTTGCTAGTGGGAGAGAGAGAGAGAGAAGCGATTGATTGATCTATGGACACATGAGGGGTATATATACTATCTACTCTATTAACGTCACATCTATACAGTGTGACTGATGCATGGTCCGTGCGGCGGCTTTAAGGCACGCGCGCGTTATACCGATCGATCGGGTCACTGATGTGACACCGTCCCTTCGGGTCGCTTATTCAGCGCTCTCCGGCATCGGCTCTCGCACGAAGCGGTAGAGCCGGTTGACCCGTTGCCGGACACAGACCTTCGGTTCAACACTCCCCCTTACTAAGTACAGCTCCCTATATAACTTCATTGGTGGGAACTGGACTGTAGTAAGTTGGAGGTATGTGCTCAGAAGAATTCAAGGCCTAAGGCATCTCTAAATTTTCTGAGTTTGACGACTCCAAGGTTCTTCGTCAGGAGATCCGCGGGATTGTCATCTCCGGGAATGAAATACACTACCACGCGTCCATCATTGATGACTTCGCGAATATAATGATAGCGGATGTCAATGTGTTTCGACCTCTTTTCAGTGACCGGGTTTGAGGCGATAAAGATCGAGCCTTGGTTATCTCCGCAGATTGGGATGGCTTTAAGGTCATAGCCGAGCTCCCCCAGTAGGGTATGCATCCAGACTACTTGGCGGCTACAGTCGGAAAGCGCCATGTATTCAGCCTCAGTGGACGACAGCGCAATGGTTCTCTGCGCTCTTGAGGTCCATGAGATGAGTCCTTTTGCCATTCGGACAAAGTATCCACTTTGGGATCGTCTCTGAGTGGGGTCTGAGGCCCAGTCTGAGTCGGTACAGGCTGAGATACCTTCCCGTGAATCTCCGTCGTAGGTTAATCGATATTTGGAAGTCCCGATTAAATAGCGGCAGATATACAGCGCTTTCTCGACGTGCTCTTTTGATGGGTTTGCAGCATATTGCGCAAGTTTGGTGACCGCGAAGGCGATATCAGGTCGGGTACCCAGCATTAGGTACAGTAAGGAACCGATTATGGTCTGGAACCTGCTTCGTCTTTCCGGGCATGCTACCTCTGTTGATGGAGTTGGTACATACCCGGCTGGAAGGGGGGTTGGAGCAACTTTTGCATTTTGCATCCCACATCGCTCGAGGACTGTCTGGAGGTAGGCGCATTGATCTATAGAAATCTTGCTGCCATGTCGAGTGATCCTCATGCGGAGGAAATCGGTTAGGTCTCCTAGATCCCTAGTTTCCCATATCTTCATGAACTCCCCCTTGAGCTGCTCCGTAAGCGCTGTGTGGGGTCCGGTAAAAATGGCATCGTCTACATAGATTAACGCAATTACGAATTTTCCATCTTTATCCTGGTAAATGAAGATCCCGGCATCTGAGCTCAAGGATTTGAATCCGAGCTTTTCCATGGACCGTTTCAGGGCTCGCCACCATGCGAGTCCGGCTTGTTTCAGTCCGTAGAGGGCACGCTTTAAGCGGAGAACATGAGTCTCTTTTCCAGGAGCTACGAATCCCTCTGGTTGTTCCATGTAGATCTCCTCGTCGAGTTCGCCGTATAGGTACGCATTTCGAACATCAAGTCCTTTAAGGACCCATCCTCCGAGGGCGGCCATTGCAAATATTAGGCGCACTGTCTCGAATCGGACAACGGGGGAGAACACGGCATCGTAGTCCATTCCCTCAACCTGTGAGAAGCCTTTCGCTACTAAGCGGGCTTTCTTGCGACCATCTGGTTTCTGGTCGAATACCCAGCGGTTTTTAATAACCTTGCGGCCTCGGGGGCGCTCCACCAGGTCGTATACGTTACGCTTGCGAAGAGCTTCCAACTCTTCGTTGCAAGCTGTCCTCCATTCCTCGAGCTCAGCCTGTGGTAGTGTGGCGATGTCTCGGTATTTCCATTCTTTTGGAGTTTTTCCGTCGGCGGTTGGTGAGACAGCCTTCGAAATCAAGAGGTTTTGGAGTTCTACTCCCCCTTCCCGGCATAGCCTAGCTAGAAGGGCGTCAGTGTCCTCCTCAGGGGTGGTAAATCCGGATGGTTCAACGGATTTCTCAACCTCATCTTCGGACTCCGACACCACTCCAGTCTCTTCCTCGGCGGAGGATTCTCTCTCAGGAAGTGGCTGCGTGCTAGGTCCGGGAACTGTTCCTGAACTTCGCCCGCGCCTAGGTGCCACGGAAAAATCTCCGACAACCTTCTTCCAATCCTTCATTCGCCGGGTAGACTTAATTATTTCTACCGGGTGTTTACTACCGTAAACATTGCCGGGCTTGGCCGGTACTTTCCGCTCACGCTGAGGCCTCCGAGCTTTAACAGGTGATGGAGGCATAACCGCTGGCGGAGCGGGTGGTGCATCCTCAGGGCCGGAATCAGAGCTAGAGCTGGGCGTAGGCGATCTCGGCGGCTCCGAACTGGGCGCTCTAGATTGCACCGGCGTTTGTGGCTGTGGTGCGGGCTCAATAGCACGTTCCTTGCCTTTTGAGGAAGGCTTGGGGGTAGGTTTGGGACGCGCTGAGGGTGTTGCGTCATCCTCCTCTTGTCCTCCTGGAAGGGGACACTGGCAGTCACCGTCTTTATGACAGTGATGACTGGGTAAGGGTGGCGCAGCAGATTGCAGCCGTGTGTTGCGCCGTGTACTGGCAGTTGGGCACTTTGGAAAGTGCAACTCATCGAAGGTGGCTTGTGCGGCGGAGAAGATAATGTTATTTGGTCCGCGCATGAAGATCCATCCTTTTCCTCCCGGGTGGGTCCCTAGGTAGGTCATCAACTCCGACCGGGGTGCGAGTTTATTTACCCGTACTTCTTCCGGGATGAAGACGTATGCTCCGCAACCGAGGACCCGAAGATGATCAATCGATGGCTTACTTCCATTCAATAGCTGGAATGGGGTCTGCCAGTTTAGGCGACGATTCGGCGTTCGATTGTAAACGTGAGTTGCGTGGTCAATGGCGAATTCCCACCAGGATTGAGGGAGGCAAGCCTGCAATCTCATGGATTCTGCCTTATCCATCAATGTTCGAATGATCCTTTCCGCGCGGCCATTTTGCTGGTGTGCATGCGGGATAGACTGGAGGATCTCGATTCCCTTTTCCTTGAGCATCGTTGTAAATGTTAGGGACGTGTATTCTCCCCCGGCATCGGACATCCATCGGCGTACTCTCTTCTGGTACTTGGTTTCAACCATAGCCAGGAAATGCCTGGTAGCCACGAGTGCAGCGTCCTTAGTGCGCAAATTCATGGTCCAGGCGTGTGAGGTATAGTCGTCATAGAAGACGATTGAGTACTTGTATTTGCGATAGGATTCAATGGGGAAGGTCTTCAGGTCCGAGTGGATCAGCTCGAAAGGGGCAGTTGCTCTGGTGCTGGAAGGGGGAAAGGTTTTATTGGTCATCTTTCCTTGCGCGCATCCAGTACAGAGGTGCTCTCTTGGGATTTCGACATGAGGAAAATCCTTGACATGTTTCCCGGCCTTTTGGATCACTTCTTTAGAGGGGTGAGCCAGTCGGCGGTGCATGATCTCAAAATCAGCATCGTATATGGTTTCAATTTTGGCAGCAGTAAGTTGCGCCCCGAGGAGAGTTCTGATGATGTAAATACTATCATCCTCGGTTCGAGGGTGGAAGGTAAGAAACTTGGTTTCTTCTTCGTAGAGTGAAATTTCGCGAGCACTCCCCCTCGAGAAGAGTCCGCTTTTGAGGAACTGGCCAAGAGATAATAGCCTATGGGATATTTCAGGAACAAAATAGACAGGGTTTAGCCTAACAGCCCTTTCGTCTACGTAGAGGATCACTGTTCCTTTACCGATGATCGTTGTGAAAGTAGTCGCAGTCCTTAGAGGAATGGGTTCGATTGCCTCGTATTCAACAAAATCATTCATATCGAAGGTAAAGTGCCGGGATGCACCAGAGTCGAGCATCCACACGGCTTCAGTTTCACTCAGGGCGGACAAGGTCAAACAAGTGTATTCGGAAGCTACTACTGAAGAATTACGTTTATCTTCAGCTGCTGTGGAGTCGTTAGTATCGTTACTCAACACTTGAATACTTGTTTCATACCTTCCGCCAGACGGGCCGGCAACCGACACGGGGGATCCAACAACCATCTCATCACCCGACCATCCCAGGCTCACTTCATCCTCGCTTGGCGGGGTACGCGCCTTTTTGCGAGGTCGAGGATCGACCGTCTGTTCGCAGGAGCGCTCCAGTCGTTTGAGGGTCTCAATCGTGGGCGTGACGCCTAGTCGTGCTGAGAGATCTCTTGCCTTCTGAACGGAGGGGTAGAAGGAAGGGGTCCCTGCACCTTCACGATGGACCGGGAGGGAGCGTGTGGGAAAGGCTGCCATAGAGGCGAAGCCGTAGTCAGTGGCTGACATACCGGAGCTAGACGCAACTGGAGGTTGAGGGGGGATGGGAGAGGGTATGGGGGGCTCCTCAGACTGTTGTGCCTGTTGTTGGAACCTTCCTCGGCCTCCTCTGGTTCCTCGTCGGTTACGTCCTCGTCCACCTTGGCCCTGGGGTTGATCCCCGCTGTACTGCTGCTGTTGCTGGAAATTGGGGTTTCCAGGAGTGCGCTGTACATTGGACAGCCTATGCGCCTGCTGTCTACCTTTGCCGTTGGACGTCTGCTCCCATGCGAGGAGGATTGACCGCCGAAGACCATCCACATCAAGCTTGGTTAGATCCTCCGTCTGGCAAATTGCCTGTGGAATGTTATTGTATGACGGAGGAAGCTTTGACATGAGCATCATTGCTTTGATGAAAGGGGGGATGACGGCGTCTTCCCCGTTGCTCTCAAGTCGGCCGATATGGGAAGCAAACTTGTCTAAGGCGGGCGTGGGGTCTTGTCCCTCGAGGATCTTGACCTCCATCGCATGTTTGAACTCCAGGTAGATTCCGATGATCCCTGGCTTTCCATACTCCTTCTCGATTGCTTTGAGAAGGGCGGCAGCGCTGGTTTCAGCTCGGTACTTGTACTGGATATCCGGGACAAGGCGCAGGAGGATGTTGCCGAGGGCTTTATCATTTGCCTCAGCCCATGCGTCTACTTCGTCTTGGTTATCAGTGCCTTCCTGTGCCTGAGTCAATAGGTTGTTCTCGGCATCATAGGTGGCTTCAGTTTTTGGCCATACCTCGAGGGTAGGTTCCTTTTTCTGGATCGTCCTCCATTGTCCTTGCGACATTAGGTATGAACGCATTGGCCCAGCCCACTGTTGGTAGTTCGGGCCGGAGAGGACGGGGACGAGGGAGGTGAGTTGAGAAGACATTTGTTTTGGGAGGTGGAAGTCCTGCAACCAATAACAAGTTTCATCAGTTTATCGTACGCTTTTCTTTTGGTGCCAGAAGCAAATGAAAGGGGGAGAAGCAGTCTTTCCTTTCAAGGATTACTTTAGTGAGAAGCTTTATCGCATATTGCCTCATTCCACACCGTCGGCAGATGTTAATCGACTACCCTCCCCTGTGGGGTCTACGAATGTGTGTTGTGCTCAGCTTTGGCTAGTCACTGTTTCATCCCTTCTTGGGGTTTTTGACTTTTTGTTCTAAGTCCCCTTCCTACGCAGTGGATAGCGCAGTGGCAGCCATTAAGGCGCACTAAGGTAAGATTAGAGCCTGTTCACAGCGCAGCCACAGAGGCGCAGCTTGGAACACAGGGCATAGCCCGGGCTCATAACCTGTTGAGCAGGCAGAGTATAATATTATACTACTACATGGATACTCTAATCCTTACCTGAAGGGGAGAGGCTTTATAGTTGCTAGTGGGAGAGAGAGAGAGAGAAGCGATTGATTGATCTATGGACACATGAGGGGTATATACTATCTACTCTATTAACGTCACATCTATACAGTGTGACTGATGCATGGTCCGTGCGGCGGCTTTAAGGCACGCGCGCGTTATACCGATCGATCGGGTCACTGATGTGACACCGTCCCTTCGGGTCGCTTATTCAGCGCTCTCCGGCATCGGCTCTCGCACGAAGCGGTAGAGCCGGTTGACCCGTTGCCGGACACAGACCTTCGGTTCAACAACCTTCGTCGTATGAACTTGAGGAGGAGCACATCCACATCAAAGAGGTCCAGTACCATGGGGGTTTTGCAGACGTGAGCGATGGAGAATACCAGGGACGCACCGTGGCGATCAAATCCCTCAGAATGGACAGGGTGGACCCTGAAAAGAGCTTCAAGGTATTTTCGGTCAACCTCGTAAACCACTTCTGTTAACTTTCTCCCAGCGGCTGTGCCGAGAGGTCGTAGTCTGGAAACATTTGTCTCACCCTAATATCTTGCCCTTGCTCGGGGTTTCCTTCCCTGCTAACCCACATCGGTTCCGTGTCCTCACTGAGTGGATGCCCAACGGAAATATCATGCAGTATGCAAAGTCAAATCGCACGGCAAATCGTTTGCAGTTGGTAAGCCTCCTCTCGATTCTCTCGTGAATTTTCTCTAGCTTATGAGGAACCTTCAGCTTTCAGAGGTCATGTCCGGAGTGACCTATTTCCACGACCTCGGTATCGTTCACGCGGATATCAAAGGGGTGCGTCCAATGACCTTTAGGTATCCACTTCTCGGGCCTCACAGCCAAGAGAAATAGGCAAACATCCTAGTCGACGACATGGGCGTCGCTCGCGTTGCGGATTTCGGTCTGATGACGATAACCGATCTGACCGCCACATTTTTATCTGAACCCGGCGATTCAGGCGGTGGGACGTGGTCTCGGATGAGTCCAGAATTGCTGAATCCGAAAGACTTTGGTTCGGATGGTCGTCCGACCCGTGAGTCCGACTGTTATGCACTCGGAATGCTGATATACGAGGTGGGCTGATCGCGCTCAACACGCTGGTCTTTCACTAACACATCCCAGTTTTTGACAGGCCTCCGGCCGTTTCCTCATGTGCAAGCCCCCCCGCTTATTCTAGCTATACTAGATGGGGTGCGCCCGGAGAAGCCCCCTCACGCTGAATCTTTCGGCTTCTCCGATACCCTGTGGGGGTTGCTGCAGTCATGCTGGAGCGAAAGAAGCTCAACTCGGCCGACCGCCGGAGAGCTACTTGATCACATTGTCTCTATCTCTCCTAGTTGGATTCCCCCTACGGTGTATCCTGCTGTCATGACTGATATCGCCGCTTCAAATTTACCCAACTCTTTGTCAGCTACCTTATCGCACCTTACGTGAGAGATGTAGCACCAGTGACCGAGCGTTATTACCATCTTTGTATCACTATTTTTCCTGTATATCCGAACGCTGCGTCGTTTCGGAGAGTAGTTTTACCAGGAGTGTTACCGTCTTGAGGTTTCAGTTCGAGCCAGGCTCACACGGCTGTTTTCTTTTTGAGGTCAGAGACCAATGCGGCCGTGGGCCATGGAGCAGCTTCCTGAGAGCACTGTCGTCCCAGTTCTGTCCCGTTGATCAGATGTGCACCGTATTATATATATCACATATTAGGCAAGCTTATATTACATCCAAGGGCGAATCGGATATCTGTCATTTCTGCAGACTATTGAATAATTCCTTCAGTTGGGTGTTGTTCGCCAGGCTCACGTTGGGGAAGGACCCCTTCGCACCCTCCACGAGGAAACCGCCCAATGTCCCAGCCGGTAATCCCATACAGGAACTGGTGACCAAGGGACCTAAGGTGGTGTCTAGGACTCGGCCGATGCCACTCTTCTGATTTTGCCGCTGGCCAGTGTGGGCGGGGAAGAAGTAACCCGGGCGGGCAACTAGCAACCTGGTCGTAGGGGTGTCCAAAGCTTTCGCCAATTCTGTCTCGGCCCGGCCCTGCACATGGTATCTATCTTCAGCCAGCGAGAGGATGAAATCTATGTAGATTTGCGAACCTTGCCCCGCGCCCACAAAAACATGGATTTCTGAGAGGGGTCAGAACCCTCTCCGCCGACGTACACGAAGTAGAATAGCTTGTCCGTGCTTCCGACACCGGCCTTCTTGAGAGCTTCGACGGCTGCGAGGGGGAAGTCGACGTGGATCTTCATGTACTCTTCCTCGGAGAGACCTTGGATCGACTTTCCGAGTGCCCAGACGCACCCGTCGTGGTCGGCGATCTGGGAGATGACGTCCTCAGGATATTGTGAAAAGTCGTTTATGATGATCGTTTTTGATTTCTGGCTGGCGTTCGAGGGAAGGTCTGCCCATGAAGGGACTTCGCGTCGAAGGAGAAGGGTGATGTTGGACACGGATGGATCGGCTAAGGCAGCAAGATACGCAGCGAATCCGGCTAAAAAAGGAGACTCCGGTGTCAGATATTGCTCAAAGGAAGAAGACTGCGAAAGTACCTGTTCCGGTGGCACCAGTAATGATCAACTTTGACATGTTCTGGACTGAGCCCGAGGCTTGGAGGGCGGTGGGGATCGGTGAGTAGGGAAGGGGATAACTTGCTGTCTGCCAGTCATCTCCACCGAGTTTATATATCCTCTGTATTCAAAAGACCACGCAGAGAGGGCGAGGACGCGGAGGCAATTGGCCGAAGCCGGTGGGACGCGCCAGCTCGGCGTGAGGAGTTGGGGTGGGTCACTGTATCATCCAACTTGATCGAATCATCTTCCATTTTCACTGCGGGTGTTACACTGCTTATACTCGACATGAGTTAGTGATGAGATTCCCGGTGGCTGTGTGGGGTGCGAATCCAGTCAAGTCCTCGTCGCCCATAACCGGTAACTCGTTGATCGGCGGAGGCGCAGCGGTCCGAACCTGTCTGCCCACTGCAGCCGCAATCTCGGAGTCATCTCGTTTTTCGTCGGCTTATGTACCAACCGGTACCAGGTAAAAAGTATAGACACTAGTATTTCGACAGTTGTTGCCGTCATCGTATCACTTGCTCACCATTTGTATCGTGTTTCCTTTGCTGCTCTTCGTGCGCATGCTGGTGAGGACAAAATCGTACACACGAGGAAGCCGATTGGTTTCAACCTGGTCATATCATCTCTCACCGTACGTTCCCACTACCGATATTGGCACTCCCTGGTAATGGATTCGGTTTGTGCGGTCATCCCAGGCGGTCCCAGTGGCACAAATGGCATACCACGATATCGCAGACAGTAAGAAGAAGGTCAGTGAGAGGTATAGCTTCAACCACAAGCGTACCCCAGATGAGGACGGTATAGATCGTACCTGCCGTTTGGGAGAGGCCTGGGATGGATAGAAATAGCGACGGCGGAACCTGAGGATGAGTTTTTCTCCTCTACGCTGCAGATTTTTTGTGATTTTTGGTACGAGTTCGCTTTGGAATGACACCAGTACCGAGAAGTGATGCCTAGCAATAATCGCTGGGTGTTCGCTTCGTTTACCACGTATGTATGATCTACGATGCCTTAGGGCGAGAATCCTGCACAGCCCTTGGTATGGTGACCACATAAAACGTTCCGTGAAGTAGGCAGCTTGTTCGGTCGCGGCACCAGACAGCACCAGACCAGGCGCGGATTGGCAGCGAGCGGGTGAACGTTCGTGGGAAATTTTACCTAGACCGCTCGACTCGGCTCGAGGCCTGCCCTGGTGGCGACGCGCGGCGCTCCGAAACACGCTATCCCCCGTTATTCCAGGAGCTAACGTGTGCCTGTCGCTTTACGCCCTCAGTATGGACCTGGAGCGCGTCATATCACTCGTAGCATCATCCAGTCGTTCATCTCGAAGCCCTAGACGCGCAGTCTAGGGGTTTGGGATGCGGCCTGGAGCGGATACCCCACAGTATAGCCCTCTGCCCCTCTACCCCTCGATGGCAGTATAAAGTTTTTGAGGTCAGGGGGATAACCCAATCATCAGAACCCGCAACTGCTCTCTTACACTATTTTCATCCTCACAGCTCGCAATGCCAGGAGAGATACTCGACCGTCCCAATCCCCCACCCGGAAAGTCTCAACTTCCGGACTCCATCCTCGAATATGGTGTAAATCTCGCGACTGCTAGTTTTCTCACCCCTGAAGACCTTCAGGCGGTCATCAAGTTCCGCCGCGCAGCCGACTACATCGCGGCGGCGATGATCTTTCTGAAGGACAATGTGCTGCTCGAACGCGAGATCAGACCTGAGGATATCAAGCCAAGGCTACTCGGACACTGGGGAACCTGTCCTGGACTGGTTCTTACATACGCCCACCTGAATTTGCTCATCAAGAAGGAAAATCAGAAGATGATTTTTGTCGTTGGCCCAGGTTCGTAATCTTCCTGCCCTATACGCACATACCCAGACCACTGACCGCCTTATCAGGGCACGGTGCACCCGCCATCCTGGCCACTCTCTGGATTGAGGGGTCCCTCGCAAAGTTCTTCCCCCGGTACAGCCTCGACAAAACCGGGCTCAAGAGCTTAATCGCTGGTTTTTCTACCCCAAGCGGCTTCCCCTCTCACATCAACGCCGAAACACCGGGATCGATTCACGAAGGTGGTGAACTCGGATATGCTCTTGCTGTCGCTTTCGGTGCCGTCATGGATAAACCTGAGCTGATCGTTCCCGTGATCATCGGTGATGGTGAAGCTGAAACTGGACCCACAGCTGCGTCAGTATATTCCTCTAGCCGGTTATCTCCTACACGCTCGTGTTAACTCCATGTTTTCAGCGCCTGGCATGCCGCAAAGTACATCGACCCGAAGGAATCAGGAGCTGTTCTGCCCATCGTTCATGTGAACGGTTTCAAGATCAGCGAACGGACTATCTACGGCTGCATGGATGACAAGGAACTCACTGCCCTTTTTACTGGTTATGGCTACCAGGTTAGGGTTGTGGGCAACGATCTTGCGAATCTCGATCAGGATATGGCTGCTTCTCTTCATTGGGCTTTGGGTGTCATCTGGTTCATTCAAAAGGCTGCTCGTGAGGGTAAGCCAATCTTCAAACCTCGGTGGCCCGTCATCATCCTCCGTACTCCAAAGGTGTGTATGATCTAAAACCGTTGTTCCCGATACGTGACTGAATCCCCCCTTCACAGGGTATGGGAGCGCCGGCGAAATACAAAGGAGAATTCATCGAGGGTTCCTTCCATGCTCACCAAGTCCCAATTCCCGACGCCAAGTTCGACGGTGAAGGACTTAAGGCCCTCCAAAAGTGGCTTGCATCGTACAAGCCTGCCGAGCTATTCACAGAAACGGGAAGACCTATCGACGAAGTTCTCTCTGTTGTCCCTCGGGATAAAGAGAAGCGGCTTGGTCAGGTCAAAGAAACCCATGCTGGACGCGAACCAATCGACATCCCTGATTGGAAGGAATTGGCCGTTGCGAAGGGTAGCGAAGAGTCGTGTATGCGCTTGGTTGGCAAGTACATGGACAAAGTCTTCCTCGCGAATCCGACCAGCACCAGGATCTTCTCCCCTGATGAGCTTGAGAGCAACAAGCTTGCTGCCGTGTTCGACCACACGGGTAGGAATTTCCAATGGGACGAGTACTCCTTTGGCGAGGGCGGACGTGTGATCGAGATTTTGAGCGAGCATACCTGCCAAGGTCAGTCAACATCCGTTAACAAGTATTCGCATCCACTCACCCGTCTTCTTCCAGGAATGCTACAGGGTTACACGATGACCGGACGCACAGCCCTGTTCCCGTCTTACGAGGCTTTCATTGGTATCGCGCAGACGATGATGGTCCAATACGCCAAGTTCGTCAAGATGGCTAAGGAAACCAACTTCCGTGCTCCCAACGCTTCTCTCAACTATCTCGAAACTTCCACCTGGACTCGTCAGGAACACAACGGTTTCTCCCACCAGAACCCGTCGTTCATTGGCGCAGTTCTCAACCTCAAGGCTGACGCCGCCCGTGTCTACCTTCCACCAGACGCCAACTGCTTCTTGAGCACGATCGCTCACTGCCTCAACTCGAGGAACTACATTAACCTTATGGTCGGTTCTAAACAGCCCACGGCCGTTTGGCTCAGCCCGGAGGAAGCGGAGATCCATTGCCGTGCTGGTGCTAGCGTCTGGAGGTTCTGCTCCACCGATGAAGGTCTCAGCCCAGATGTCGTCCTCGTTGGCATCGGTACGGAGGTCACATTTGAAGTTCTCGCCGCCGCCGCTCTTCTTCGCAAGCTCGCGCCAGAGCTTCGCGTGAGGGTTGTCAATGTCACCGATCTTATGATCCTCGGACCCTTCGGCTCTCACCCGCACGCCCTTTCGGACACCGACTTTGAGAACTTGCTCACCAAGGACAAGAATATCATCGTTAATTACCACGGCTACCCACGCGACGTGGCCGGGTTGGTATTTGGTCGTAAAGGAGCGGAGAGGATGCACATCGAGGGTTATAGGGAGGAGGGTAGTACGACAACTCCCTTCGATATGATGCTGAGGAATCACGTCTCGAGGTATCACGTTGCCGGGGAAGCTGTGAGAGGAGCTGCCATCTTCAACGAGCGTGTTGCCTTGAGGTCTATGGAGCTCGGTAGCGAGCTGCTGGGAAGGATAAAACGTGATCAGAAGTATATCTTCGAATATGGTGCTGGTGAGTTTCCCCAAGCCCTGAGTATCGTTGTTGTTTGTTTACATTTCTGCCCGTTTGCAGATCCTGCTGGTACTTATGACGTTCCTCCCTTCAAGTGATCTCATTCCTCTCCGTCCAATTCGGGTTGCCAAAAGTCGACATCATTGTGTACAGTACAGCGCCCTTTCTAAAAGTCAGCAGAAGCTTGTTCTTGTTATTTGTATCTGATCATGTACTATACTGAGCTTACTGTAAAAAGTTGATATCCAAAGTGCTTTTGGAGGGATTGCCGCGCATTTAAGCTCTGGCTTGATCGGGCCGTTCCGAGTCCATTGAAGAGACCCTCCCCTCTAACGTAAGGCCGAGTCCCAGCCTACCTCGACTTCAACCTCAACAACTCCACCCAAAACTTCACAGGCCCTATTTTCGAGTCTCAAGATCTCATGTCCGAACAACAGTTTGGCCCTATATTTGAACCCGAGCCCGTCCCGCCTGTCTTAACCTTCCGCCTCCCCGACGATACCCCGGTCAAGACCTCGCAGAGTGCGGTAGATGGCCCCATAGATATCGAACTAGGCGGAGAAGCGCTTTGTTCCCTCGTTCCTCAATCGCGCACTCTTAAGATCAGTCTACACGGGGTGGTGAACGTTGATCGTGCAGAATTCGCTCCCATCTGGGGACTCGTCCTGGCCCAGAATCGGACCACCATCTCAAACGATGACCTTTGGGGCGCTCTCTACGGACTTTGGGTTAGGAAAGCCGAGGATGACGTGGTGCCTTTTGAATTGACCGATGATGTCGAAAAGGCCACAGAGTTGAGGAACTACTTAAGTCAGTTATCTGATTAGATTTGTCAACTCAGGGAGTTTAGGACTCACCATTTTTTGTTCGATCTTAGCCTCCACCGGTCTGGCGTTCACCCCGCCTGATGCACAAGGCCCTTCGGACCTTCTTTTAGTGAGGGCTTCCTTCTGGCAGGGAGCAGGCGCTTCGCTGGCGAGGCATTGGTTGCGATCACCTGTTGCCCACCCATCGTTGTCACCTCTGTGTCCATTCCCATTCTTCGAATCGTTCACTCGCAACGAGCATGTGTTAACGACCCATCCGAGACGTCCTCCCAAGCCTCCCGTCGGTTCGGTCCTGTACGCCCGTTTTATCTGTTCCGTCGGTCAGATGCTCAGATTTATCCACATCGACGCGTCAAACCCGGAGCATTTTGACGCATATCAAAGGTGGCAGAATTCTGACAGGGTGAATGTTGGGTGGAAGGAGAGAGGCCCAGAGGAAAAGCATAGGGCGTACCTTGCTGACCGGTTGGTGGATCCCCATATTATGGGATTTATCATCGAGTGGGGTGGAGAATTCGCGGGATACGGTGAGATGAGTTGGGTGAAAGAAGATCTGATGAGGTGAGGCGTTTCCGCAGCTTCGTTTGCATGGTAAAGGTTGCTCATGTTAATCACAGCACCTACGTCGGGGGACTTGGGGATTATGACCAGAATACCCATCATCTGATTGGAGAAGAGAGGTTCAGGGGACGACACAGATGTAAGTTGTTTTTCACTATGTCTGGGTCGCAAGCTATGGTAACGGCATAAAAACCAGTCACGGCGGTCATTACCTCCTTAAAACATGCCTGTTTCCTGCGGGATCCAAGAACGGATATCGTCGTGGGCGAACCGAGGTACGACTTACCAGTCGTGCCAAGGCTCAAGCTTTTCCTCCCTCAAGAATTGAATAGGGTGGGTGTCTCGATAACTAGACCCAACACTTTCTGTCGCTCACTGACATTTTTTGGTAGGAATTTGAACTCCCACACAAGAGAGCGGTGTATTTTGTGCTCAGGCGCCATCGTTTCTTCCAAGCGGCAACGTTGTATTAGGATAAAAACGATTCACAGCTCGAGGGTCCCCCCTCGGTTCACTAGTTGAATCCTAAGCTTAGGATAAACCCGCAGTTACAATGCAGCAGAGATAAAATAGGGATCCGGAATGCTGATCCGTGAGAATTGCAAGGGAACGGGCTTGGCAATTCGTTAGCCGCTTCTTGCTGCCACACCTCTACCTCAGCCATGGTGATGCACACCAGATCCAAATCCCACCCGGCGAAATCCTCGTCGCAGAACTCCACCAGATCTCGGAATCCCAACAAGCTTCCCGCTCTCGCTCCTCTGTCGACCCGATGAGCCACTTCAGCCAACAATCTTGGTCACCCCGCGATATTATAGCCGGTCGATTTCCCCACCACACTTCGGATAGTTTCAGAAACACTTGTTGATTCACGCGATGAACAAGGATTTGTTTATCAGATAAGATAAGCCAAGGGCTATTTTTCTACCTCTGCTCTGTCGAACATTTTTGGGCGTCAATCCACTTCTCACATGCCGCCGACAGTTTGCGAATGGCCATGGACGGACTATATTTTCCACCCCTTCCCCGTCCTTTCTTCCTCAAAAAACTCCCCTTCCCTGGTCGGTCGCATCGAACTCACGCATAACCTACACCCGAACATCAGGGATCGCGATGTTGCGCAGAGACAGTTGCTCTGGGCGGCCATCGTCAAACTTACAACCCTCTATGTTGACGCTCCAGAATTCGTATTCGCCGAGATACAAGGAAAACAGCCGATCTCTGCCTTCAAGGTGAACACCACCGCAATCCAGCAAGTCTCTACCTGGGCTGATTTAGCCACCTCACTCGACGGTGTTGAAAAATTTTGTATCCCCGTCCCCCGTGCACGAGCGGCCCTCGAGTTGGCAGATTCCGTCAATCCCTACCCCGTCATTATCGCTTGGGATAGCCTCCCACCGGAACTCGGAGATGTCGACGGACCAGCAGTGGTGCTAGAGATTGGGACGCGAAACGGGAAAAAAGAGGAGCTCGTGATCGCAGTAAGATGGAACCACTTGATATTGTCTCCTAATGCTGCGCAGGTGTTCTTGAGACAAACTCTCGCATTATTCGACGTTGCGGCTGCAGATTCCTCACGGACCGCAAGTACCATTGATCTTGATCCAACCCTCACTTCGATCATCAAGGCGAACTTCAATCCCGCGGAAGCCTTCTGCGCGACAGATTGGCTGGTCCGCAACGCAATTGAACGTCCAGACGCCATTGCTCATGAAATTTATGCCGACTTATCTTCTCCTCCCCACCTCCTTACATATGCCGAACTCAACACCATGGCGAACAAGCTAGCGCGCTGGTTGCGGTCTAGCGGGCTAGACTTAGAGGACAGGGTAGCGTTGTGCCGTTCGAAGGACCTTCAGTTCTATGTTGCTCATGCAGCAATCTTCAAGTCAGGAGCATGTTATGTTTCGGTGCGGTGATCCACCAACATGGCACGTGCCGTTTAATTGATACCCTGGATTGTCTAGATTGATCCTGAACTTCCCGAAGAGAGAAAATGTCACATTGCCGAAGATTCGGACGCAAAGTTCATCCTCACAAGCGACGCGTGGTTCGAGAGCTTCAAGGGCCCGGTCTATTCCTTGGACTCACCGACGACTCTAGCAGAAATCGACTCGCAGGATTCGTCGGAAATATCGCTGGCGAAGTTAGACTCGTTAGCGTATCTCCTCTACACCTCTGGTGGGTGGTTTCCTTGATTTTTATCCAGCTCGTCTCCGATAGTGGCCACAGGTACAACTGGAAAGCCGAAAGGATGTTTACTCAACCACCGTGGCATATATTGGGCGATCAAGGCAATATGCGAGTATCCGCGAGAAGTGTCCCAGCCGGACACCGATAAACGGCTTGCACTTGCTTGTGCGTGTATTCCATCTACCCCGCGTTTCTGGCAGAGCTGACATTCCGAACCGTCAGCGGTTGCATTTGATGTGCACATATCAGAGATCTGCCAAGTTTGGTGCCTGGGGATTCGCCTCGTCACCGCACCTCGGTTCGAGGTGTTGGCAGACCTCCAGAACAACATCATTCGGCTGGGAATCACCAACTTGGCGATGGTTCCCAGCATGATCGAAGCGACTTTGACTGCACCGGAAGATCTGCCGTTGAAGTACCTGGCATCTGGTGGCGAGAAGATATCAGACGCGGTAAGTGCGATGGATCGCCGCGGTACCACAGGACCGTGAACCCGTGATCTAGGTGTTGGAGACTTGGGCCGACAACCCAAACATCATCCTTGCAAACTTCTATGGGTACGCTCCGTGGCTTCTCGCATACCATTGTGTGGAGCTCAATAACACCCCCAGCCCCACAGAAGTAACCATTGGATGTGTTTCTCGGAAGGTGTCTGCGGAGGATCGGAAGGAGAATATCGGCAAACCGTTCCCGGCATGTTCTGCATACATCGTCAACTCTGAAATGGAGATCTTGCCCCTCGGTGTCGCAGGTGAGCTCGTCATTGGAGGGCCACTTGTCGGGAGAGGGTATCACCGCCTACCCGAAGTCACCGCAAATTCGTTCAAGGAGTGGCCAACGAAAGGGTGTAGAGCGTATAGGACCGGCGACTTAGGTACGGTTGTTGCTTTCAAAATTTACATGCGATCCATGCTCATTTGTCTTATAGTTCGTATGACCGCTGAAGGAAACCTCCTGATTCACGGTCGGATCGACTCTCAAATCAAGCTTCGAGGTGTCCGGATTGAGAGTGAGGGAGTGTCCGAAATCATTCGTCAAGCTACCAGGGGAAGGTCTTCTGCGCACACGCTCATCTCTTCCCACCCCGAACTTGGAAACGAGATTCTGGTCTCTTTCTTCGCCAACGACGATCCTTCAATCAAGGTTCACGAGAGACGAACGTCTACCCCCAAGATCTTACTGGATAGAAATGGGGAGCTAGTTTCGATCAGAAATGCAGTGCAGATCGAGCTTGCTGTTTATATGCGACCCTCGCACATTGTTCCTCTCAATTTTTTGCCGTTAACTTTGAACGGGAAAATTGATGGGAACAAGCTGTTGGGAGTTTTCAAACAGACCCGACTCGAGGACCTCATGAGACTGCAGCTCCCCAGTTTTCCGAGTCAGGCGATCAGCATTTTCGGGGGACCTACAGATATAGAAAGCAGGGTCATCAACCACGTTTCCACGATATGCGGTCTTCCGGTGTCTAAAATCACGCCTGCATCGAACCTGTTTGAGTGTGGCCTCGATTCGCTGGAGTTCAGCTCGCTTGCGCAAGCGTTAAGGAGAGAGTTCGCGAACCCGCTGTTGTCTGTGTCCTCGATCATGCAGTCTCCCGAAATCGAAGCCATTGCCAAGCTGTGCTCCGGAGTTGAGGAGGATCTCAGGGAGAAAGTTGTAGATTCTACCTGGTTGGAGGATTTCTCCAGGAAGTATCGGCCGTTGGTTCAGCAGGTCTTCCGAGAAAGCGACATAGAGCAGGTCTTGCCAACGCTTCCCATTCAGGACGGTATTCTCGCCCAGTCCATGCAGTTCGACAACCTTTACGTTCAACACTTCTTGTATCGTTGCAAGAGCGGAGTCGATTTGGATCGACTAAAAAATGCTTGGCGTGAGGTCGTCCAGCGACAGGAAATCCTTCGGTATGACGTTTTTCTCTCTCTGCCGTCTTTTGGACTACCCGTGGCTCATTCCCCTAAAGGGTTGGGTTCGTTCTTGGGCCCGAGACACTGCAGGTCGTTTTTTCTCTCCTTGCTTCAACACTCCCTTGGATCTTACATGATATTGAGGAAGGCCGCAATATCCTTGAAATGTTCGGAGTCGAAGAAGGGCCTAGGATTGCAAGGGACATCAATGATGACATTACCACCCCACTTTTCAGACTCAACCTCTACCGGTCCCCTCATTCTTCCTACCTTGCTGTCTCCATCCACCATGCCATATATGATGGCGTCGCGTTTCCTCTGCTCATGAAACAAGTGGACGCTGCATATGGGACCCACAGCCTACAGGACGTCGTTCAACTCTCTGAAGTCGTCCGCCATATTGTCCCTGCCTCTCGTGATAACCGTACAGAAGAGTTTTGGGTATCTGAACTCCAGGGAATCCAGCTTCACGATCGGTCACTCCATCAGAGGAACGAGCACCATGTCGTTCGGTATGCCAAGTTGCTGGATGTATCTCTGCAACACCTACGATCAAGGTGCTCCGCGATACACGTTACCCTTGAGGCTCTATTTGCCGGCGCTATCGCGTATTTAGGGAGGAGGTTTCTCGAGTGGTCAAATGATGTAATTTTCGGCGTGAGTTGGAGAGTCACCGGGAGATTGCCCAGTCTTAAACTGCGTTTATCCAGATTATTCACTCTGGGAGAATCAACGGTGCCATCGACTTGAGCAGTGCGATCGCGCCACTTGTCTCCGTCGTTCCCTTGCGGGTCCAGTTACAACAGGGGAAGGTCGCCGGATACCTCCAGTCTTGTCGGTCATCGATAAATAGGTTGCTACCGCACGAACACGTTCCGCTTGGAACAATTCAACGCTGGATCGGGGCGACTGCCCTGGTCGACGTTCTGTTTTCAACCCGCGAAGAAATCTCCCCACATAGCTACGAATGTCTCGAGTATATCCCGTTGCCACCGCCACCGCCAGAGGTATGTTCATCACGTGCTGTGGATCGTGCTTACTGAGGTTGTCATAGTTTCCTATCGTTTTTGAGATCGTAGTTAATACAGCCAGCGACACCGTTGAAATTAGGTCCGCCGTTGCCGTGAACGAAGAAGTCCCGAAAACTGTTCAACAGCTAGTCGACGAATTCGAATCCTGGGTAACATACCTCTCAGAATCACCAGATGGCGACCTTTCCTTCCTGGACACTGGCGATCGACCTACTCCCGGGGAGTCTATGCATCAATCCGGAGGCAAAGAGGGTGGATCTGTGGATAGCCAAGCAGTTGAAACAGTTATATCCGAACTTTACGCCTTCCTTCGTATCCCCACGGAGAATGTGCGAGAGGATTCCACACTATTATCGCTCGGCTTGGACTCTCTAAAAGCAGTCGCTCTGTCTCAGCGCCTAAGGGAGAGAGGACTATTTATCTCGCCCGTGGATGTGGTTCGAGCAGGTTCTGTTCGCGGAATCGTTTCAGCTTCGACGACGGAAAGACAGCAGGGGATTCCAAGCCCGGAGGAAAACGGCTCTGAATTGGAACAACTTCTGCAGCAAGATCTCCCCCCAGAATCGATCAGGCTGGACATAGATGACCAGATAGAGATTACAGCTGCGACTGCACTTCAGGCCGGGCTGCTATCTCAGGTAGTTTCAACCCAAATTTGATTTTTAGGATCCAAACGGTGCTCACTGACCTCCCATAGACCATCGCTTCCTCGGGGCAACTTTATGTGCACGCCTTCACGTTCGAGCTCCAGCAATCATGCCAAATCGAACTCTTGAAAGAAGCGTGGAGAACGTCGGTTCAAAACCTTGACATATTGCGAACGTCATTCCACTTCTCCGTTGAGGTCGGCCGTTGGGCTCAGGTCGTACATTCGTCTCTTGACTTCAAGTGGACTTTTGAGAAGAGGCAATCTATCGATAGCGCGGCGAAGGATTTTATTCGTGACCTCCATTTTGGCGCAGAGGACGCACTCCACCGCCCCCCGGTCCATCTTCGACACGTGTCCTTGTCTCCTCACGAGAACTATCTTATCGTCGTCCTTCACCACGCACTTTACGACGGGATTTCGCTCCCCATGCTCTTCAATCACGTCAAGGCAGTGTACAAAGGCGATTCTCCCTTTGCCCCCCAGTTTTATACACTAGCTCGTCGGATGACCTCTATCGAAGCACGTGCCACGGGTTTTTGGCAATCTCGATTGAAAGGCGTACATCCGTGGAAGTTCCCCCGAAGGGTCTTTTCCACCGCAGATGCTTGGCGTACTTCTAAGGTGGTGAATGTTCCAAAGGAAATCATTGACAGATTTTGTCGACGATACGGAGTGTCCGCACAGTCTATCGCTCAGGCAGCCTGGGCAAAGGTTCTGGCGGTTCATTGTAGGTGCCTCGATGTTGTCTATGGACACGTAGTCTCTGGGAGAATGATAGCTGGGTCCGAGAATATCATCGGTCCTATGTTCGTGAGTACTGGCTCTGTATGGAACCGGAAACTATATCTCAACGAAGGCAGAATACTATCCCTTGTAGAGTCACTATTGGGCAGAAACAAACAGGCAGAGACCTCGTGCGCTCCGTACACAAGCTCAACTTGGAAGCACTGCCTTGGCATCATGCATCCCTTCGGTCAATACAACGAGCTCTGGGCGCGATCTCACTGTGTGATACCCTATTCCTTTTCCAACCTAACACTCAGGAGGAAGACGAGCAGGACCCTCTCTGGACCCTGGTATCGCAGTCGGACGAAAGGGAGTCGAAGTCACAGGTTAGCCCCCATGGTTCGACTGTTTCGTTATCACTGGCTGAGCTTCTTCCAGTACGCTATTAACATTGAGATCCACCCACAATCAGATTCGTGGGTTATCCGCTCCTCGTGTTCTGCAGCCGTCATGGACATTCCTGGTCTCGAAGAAATTCTCACAGAATATGAAGAGTCCATCGCACAAATCGTCAACCGGCCAGGAGACCCAGTCATGCCCACAGGTTTTTTGATTGTGGAGAGCCCTAAATCGTCACCTGGCATTGATCATGATTCCGTGTGCGAAGACCGCAATTGGGAAGAACACAAGTCGGCAATAATCCGTGGCCTCCTTTCGCGATTCTCAAAACTCCCCGAGAGTCTCATCCGTGGCTCAACCTCTCTTGCTTCTATGGGAATCGATTCCATCACCGCGATGCAAATTGCGTCCCTTGCGCGTAAACAAGGCGTCTACATCACCCCTGTGACAATCATTCAGTGCACGAACGTTCATGAACTCCTCGTGAAGGCCCGGGAAGAAGAAATAGAAAAATCATCAGGGTTGGATTCTGCTGCATCTTCAAGACATCATTCCATAGAGATCCCGTCACCCCTTGCCGACGTTATCAGCACGATCATGCCGCGTCACGTACGGCAGTACATTGAGGCGATTTACCCGGTGTCTTCAGGGATGGAATGGATGATTGGGGCCTGGCAGAATAGTGGAGGGCACCGTTATCAACATGCATTCGTCCACCGAGTTCACGGGAGGGTCGACATCCAACTTTTGGAACGGTCTTGGGATGCACTTCTGAGGTTCCATCCTATTCTCCGGTCGACCTTCTGTCCCGTTCCAGCGGTTAAGGAAAACCCAGACCACCTCCTCGCTCTCTGTGTTTTGGACACGTTGCCCGGCGACGCGAAGCGTCTAAGTTGTCGAAAGCTCCCTGACTCACAAAACGAAGAGCAGGCGTTGGGCGCGGAGGTTAGGATGTCCGTAATGCACCCCCCTGCAACTCCAGGCATCCATGCTCGCCTTACAGTACTGGAGGGTATACGTGATAGTTATCTCTTGTTCAATCTTCATCATTTTCAATACGGTGAACCCTCATTCCCTTTCGCCTGTGCAATAGTGAATTAATTTGTTTCCACAGACGCTGGAAGTCTCCCGATCCTCATTAGGCACCTTGAAGCGCTCTACCTCGGGCTAGCCTTCCATTGCGAATCGAACGTCGGTTCTCATCTCAAGTCGCTATTTCCAACACCTTCAAAGGGGAAGATCCAAGAGAAGTACTGGCGGGAGCTATTTCCCCTAGGTTGGCAGCCAGATTTCTTCGCCCGCCCACCTCCCTTCCAAAAGAACACTCGAGCCAATCACCTTTTCCGTGGCGTTGTATCCTCGTTGGACAAATTGCGAGAAACGGCCAAGAAGTCGGACTTGACTCTTCAGGCGATCCTCCTTGCCGCTTGGGCTTGCGTTCACTCCCTTGAATGTTCCGCATCCGAAGCTACTTTCGGGATCTGGCACTCGAGTAGATTCACGGAAAACCTTGCCATACCGTGTCTCAACCTACTTCCAATGAGAGTCGTGGATACTCGCCGTCCGATTTTAGAGGTTTCGAAGGGATTGATGAAGGACCTTCAAAGGCGGACCGGAATTTTGGAACAATCCAAACTGAGGGATGTTAGCAGATGGGCAGGGTTGGAGGGGAAACCTCTCTGCAACGTGTATGTAAACGTCTTGCACCCTGGGCTCGAGCTTAGCGGTGATCCTGCAAAACACCACCTCTTTGAACCCGTTAAGGTGAGCCCCTTGAACTCTAGTCAGAGGTCGATCTTAGACAAACCCACACCAGCTCCCATATCGTGTCTCGGAGCTGGCTAACGAGAACAGCAACCGATGGAAGGGTGCTTTCAGCATCCCCGAGATACAGGTATGATTCTTTGCTCCGGGTAACGAGGTAGATCGTTGATCGGTTTCGCGCAGGACGATGTGATGATTGAAATATTCTTCGACAATGCAAAAGATTCTATCGGAATGAGCATTGAGTCGTCTGTTTTGACTGAACGACAATCGAAACGACTTGTAACTGAATGGGGAAGGGTAGTTACGGAACTTATCCCTCGAGAAGGGAAAAACTCCTTGTAGCCGATGGACGACAGTCCTATGTTCCATCCCTTCACTTGTGCTACACGTTATTGTGATTCTCAGGTTATGTATTTCATGATGTAGCTTTTCTTCTTTTCACGGATAGTTTTGTACTGTGCCACAGGTGTACGGCCTTGACCGGGAGCATTGGTCTTTGTCTTGGAACGTGTGTCTCATTCGCCCAGTGGCTATCTGGACCTTCAGAGCCAGCCCTGCTGGTTGTATTTTTAATGAAGGGGAGGCCCGGAAGGTAGAATATTGTGTGGGGGGTAGAATCGCACAGTGAAGGTCCGACCCGACTTTGTGATCTGGGCTCGGATCAGGTGGACTGTCACAGTGTCACTCCGAGATTTTGATCCGTTTCCCACATCTGAGCGGGCCGGCGACGATTCTGCGAAGAAGCACCGAAACGAGATGAGAGTGGCGAAGCAAACATCTATTCGTTCAATTTACTCGAAACAATACACATGGCTGTCGATGCTTGGAACGACGTTACCCCCGAAACGATTAAGAACTGCTGGAAACATAAACTGGCCGATATTCGACGCGAACCCCTCATCCTTCGCATATTACAGACGCTGGCTCAAAGGGGATGGAACGTCATCCACACATTTGCGGATTCGTCTTCTGGGATGACACTTCCCCAGGCCGAAGGCTCGTTGAAGAAGATATTTGGTGACCAATACAATGACGATGACTGGCGACCAGCGTTAAAGATCGTAACTGAAACCGAGCCCAATGAAGACGTGCACTCACACATCAAAGTTCTCCAGGATAAATCGCGCGCCAAAAAGCAACCATTCATTCCTGCCGAGTATACCGAGGCCGCTGCGGAAGTCGCTTCGGCAATCAAGGAGCTTGAACGAAGGAACCGGATATTTGAGGGTCCCCCAAGTGCGGATGCCTTCATCGAGCCGGATATCGAGAGAGAGGTGGAGGTGGTGCTAATTCGTTCAGATGACAAGCTGGTTGCTGAGGTCCCGAGGGAGCAGGCAATAGAGAAGGGGGAGATTATCGAGGTTGAAGACGATGAGTGCGAGGAAGAGGAAGAACCCGAGATGAGAGCGAGAGAAATCCTGTTGTCGATCGGTCAGCTTCGAAGGGCACTTTTTTCACGAGGGGACCTTGGTGTACGTACGGCCAAGATGCTGGCGCTGGCGCAGGATGAGATTATGCGAGAGGAGATGCGAAATGCCCGGCAGACGACACTGGACGGGTGGGTCGTCGGCGGTCACACCTCCGAGTAGGTCACAATACGTTACACACCGTCACACTTGTCGTACCTGCATAATTGCCCAAATGCATGAAATTTTGGTGAAACCGATGTCATGCGTTTAGACCTATTTGACTGTATCTCGGAAAGCATGGGTTGTTGTTTGCCCTCGTGCCATAACTTATTTAAGTTGGTGGTCAACGGTTCGAAAGGGCCATGCTGAGAATTGGAAGGGTTGATCAGCACCGGTAGTTGTGGCCCCACGCCCAGGGTCGCCTTTGTTTCCTTGAGAGAAACCAGTGCGTCATTAGAGATTGTCGTCGCTGACCAGCGAGACGACTCCTGAGGCGATAGCCGCATCAAGATATTGACGAAAGTTTGTCACACCAGGGACGCTCTTGTACAGGGAAAACACGTCGGGATGGCCGAAGGTCGAAGTAAGGTGAAGAAGGATGAGGAGGACTGGAATCGGTCGTGCATTGACCCGCTGTCTGACCTTCAAAACATCTACCAGTGGGGCGAAGGGAAAAGTGGCACGCTAGCTGGGCGTGATCGAGGGGTGCTGACAGTACTGACGGGTGTTGCGGAATGCGCGGGGGGGTAATGGTAAGCCGGGCATAGCTTGATCCAACCGTTACCGCTCCTCGCCACGCGAACGGTAACGACTCCCGCATCCACTGCCGCTTCAAAATACTCCTTGAAGCTTCTCAAGCCTGCGTCCTTGCAAACAGAAGGGTTCTTTCTTAGCAGCCTTGGAGCGACGGTAGAAAAAAGAGGTTCAGAGTCCGCGAGCCATAGATCTTTCAGGATCTCTACGAGGTCACGGAATCGCGACTCGGACCGCTCGATTCCCGGTGACTCGGCGAGTTTAGGAACCGAAGGATCCGTATCTCTAAGGTGCTCGTTGCTAGACTCGACCGAGCTCTCCTCACCGTCGGAAATTGAGTACCCGGGAGAGGAGGGGATGCCGCCTTCACCCTCCGACGGAATCATTTCGGGAGAACTCTGGAAAATATTTAGCATCTCGAATTGTGGTATACTTGAGAGGACTTCAGCGACACTTCCGCTGGCCAAAAATACATACCTCTTCAATGACCCTTCGGGAGACGACCGGTTGATGTGATTCCCTTGCCTCACTATTGGCCTTGGGATTTTTTTGAGCACCCACGACGACGAGTACAATAGAAGGTTTTCCTACCGATGAGAATCCAGTTGACGATTCGAGCGAAGCCGCATCAAATGATGCGTAAGACATGCTCTCATCCGTGCTGTCCTCAGCGCTTGAGTCAGAGTCCATCGCATGAGGTGGTGACCACGACCTCGAACCCTTTTCCAAACAAAGGAGCACGTCCGTGGCCTCCAAACGGTCACTTGGGGTCGACTTCCAACAATGCTCCAAGACACTCCATATGTCATCGTTGAACCAGGCCCCTTTCGCTCCTGTGGGACGTTTGGGGCGCTTCCCCTTGAGAACCCTAAGCACGGCCTGAAAAGCCCCATAGCGAAAAAATGGCACGTCTCCGCTCAGGACCTCGTATACAACCATCCCGAGCGCGTAACAGTCCGAGCTTTCCGTTGGGCGGATGCGTCTGTTGTTGAGGCTCTTCGAATCCAAGAGTTCCGGGCTCATCCACCGCAGCGTGCCGGCCTGAGGCTGTGTAAGCGATTTCGAGGATAAGCGGTCTGTGTTGTCTGGCATGATTGAAAGTAGGCCAAAATCTGCTAGGCGGGCATTGGCGTTTCCATCGATGAGGATGTTTACCTTCAGAATAGTCATTAAAGATGGAAGGTAGGCCTTGCGCTCGAAAACGTACCCCTTTAAGGTCTCCGTGGGCCATCTTTTGTTCGTGCATGTAAACCAAGCCCTTTGCGACTCCCACGAGCTGCAAGAGTCGTTCAGTCTTCAGACCATAGGAACTTGACCTACGACTTACAAGCTCTAGCCGATTTACATTCTCATGCGTCTTGACGAACTCGGTAATGTTGCCGTTTGGCATCCATTCAGACACCATCATGAGCTGGTTCCCAGACATTATCACCCCCAACAATGGCAACACGTTCGGATGGCGGAGAAATTTCCACGTGATGAACTCCTTGCAGAACCTCTACACGATGTAAAGTCAACATGTCAATAGCCTTTGGGGGGGGGACTGGGACTGGGGACTCACACGGGTGACCTTTCGCAAGTCACTGTCCTCGTACACCTTCAACACCTTGACAGCGACCTGCTGCCCCCGATAGTCGCGTTTCCACACTTCCCCGAACCCACCACGGCGCGACGGAGCCCCCGCAAGGTTATCCCCTAGCTCGATATGTAGCGACCTTGGAAGCAGACTGTGGCCAGCACACACTCTATACAATGACTCCATGCATGTGTTTCGGATATGTGCCGGAAAATCAAGCCTCTCCAGCGCCTAAGTTATAGGTGCAAAAGGTAAAGAGTGAGGTCAAACACCGTTTCTCAGGGACTGGGGAGTGGCGCCATACCTCGTCGATGTTGTCAATAAAGACTTGGGCATCGTTTTCTTGCAGATGTCCAACTGCGGCGATTGCTTTCCTACTGGCGAAGACCGCCGCGATAGACGAGACGAGCTCGTCCTGGGGAATATCGCCGCTGATCAAAATTTGTAAGGCTCGTTCACCAGAGTCGGGAGGTACCACGATAGGAGAAGCGGCGTTGACGGGCGGCCAGTGTGCGGGCCGTGCATATCCGTAGGGCAAGGGGTTATCCTCTGCGGACCCAGAACCGCGCTCTGGAAGGTGATCGGCGCCCTGCACGTGTTCGTCGACCTTGGACTGGATGTCGCGCAGGGCCCTGGTGGTATATCAGTCGAAATCACGGGAGAGAAAAGTCCAATAGACTCGACAGAGGTTGTTGAGCGGAATTCACATACTTTTCCAAACTCTCGATTGCCTCATGGACCGTAGGTTCACTCAAGTCGCTTGAACCTCCCTCCTCCATCACGGCCTTCAGCACGAGGCACACTCTGGCACAACACCGAGCCACCATAACGAGCGCATCATTGTCTATCATTACGTCCTGAAGGCGTGGCCGACGATGAGCGCAAGAAAAGGAACAGAAGGGAGAACGCACCTTGACGGGAACCAAGACAGCGATAACGCTTCCAAAAATAACTTTTATGGGAATGACCTCTAAGCCCTCTCGCGCGGTGGTGAGGGTTTCGATGTCGGCGTTGAACGCTGCGACTGTCACTGAGCGAGCCTCAACGTTGGGGGCCATATCAGCAAACGCCCAAGGTTCAAAGGTCATTGCAGGATAGAGTACAGGGAGAAGAGAGGGAGGAGTCACCCTGAGTGCGCGAGTCTTCCGCACGGTCGCATGCATGTCAACGGCACGCACAAAAGGGTGAGGGACCAATAAGCGCCCGGCTTGTGTGGCCCGCGGGCCCTCGTTTATCCGAGACGCAACCACTCGAGTCCCCGCGAATTTTGCTTCCCGTAGAATGGACTAGATGATCATCCCAAGCAGGTGGGCTGCAGGCCACATATACCACTGACGATCACCGGAAGGGATGTAGTCACACTTAATACCTGTCGGTTTGGCTTGAGAGAACATCACCCCTTGGGCTCCCAGAATCCATGGTCGAGCGCTGGTGCCAGCGTAATTGAAGGGGCAAGACGTGGTACAAATACAGGTTACGACGCGATTACAACAGAGTCTAAAGACATGACTTCACCGTGGAGTTCATTCCCAGAAGCGTTTGTCCTGTGCACACTCCAACGCCATCTCATACTGTGCAGAAGAATGATGAGGCCCAACTGATCTTTGCATGAGACGAACCACGATACGCACCTCTTCGTCTGTCTTTATGACCAAAACCTTTGGTCCGAGCCTCGTCACCACCCCGCCGATCTTCGCGCTTGCAGGGGTGTCCAACTTGAACCCCAAACAAGCCACCTTGTCGACGACAGCCTTCCTCAACTCCTCGCTCTTCTCCCCGATCCCTCCGGAAAACGTCAACGCGTCAACGTCACCTCCGAGCTTCACAAAGTAGTTCCCGACATATCCCACGATCCGATCCACGAATAGATCAAACGCCAGCTTCATCTTCTCATCTCCCCCGTTCATTCCCTTCACCACCTTTCCAAAATCGGTAGTGCCTACCATGGAGTACCACCCCGCTCGCTTGTTCAGGATCTCCTCGGCGATAGAGATGTGGAGCTCTTTCGTGGACGACCGTGCGAGTGATGACCCTTCAGAGGTGTAGTGGAAAACCAGGGAGGGATCGATTGAGCCGGAGCGAGTAGCTCCAGGAAGTCCTTCCAGAGGCGTGAGACCCATCGTGGTGTCGATGGACTTTCCGTTCTTGATTGCTACTGCAGAGGCACCGGACCCAAGATGCAGCGAAATCAACGATGTCACCTCCGGAGGCTATTCAGTAGGGGGCGGGTGAAAAAAGTAAACAGTACATCAGTCGACAATAGACTAGCGGAGAGAGTAAAAGCATACTTTCTGGAGGAACTCTGCAGCTTCCTTGAGGACGAACAAATAGCTGATCCCGTGGAACCCATACTTCCTGATTTTCTTCCTCTGCACCATCTCCGGATCGAGCGGATACGTGTAGACATGGGGAGGGATGCTTCTTGTATGAAATGTCGTGTCAAAATACGCGATGTTTATGGCTTTGGGTAGTTGTTGCGTGGCCAACTTAACCAGTGCCAGCGCAGCCGCATTGTGCCTGAGTAGAGAAAGAAATCAGCCCTTGCCCAACGCCCATGGAGACATTTTCTATACAGCGGTGCAAGATCCGTCAAGTCTTCGATCTCCTTAATCGTCTCCTCGCTCAACACGGCTGCCTCGCGGAACAGCCCCCCATGCACAACCCTATGCACCACCAGCTCAATCTCTCCCGTCCCGTGCTCCTTCAGACTCTCGTCCTGTCCGAGGTGCCTCAAGAACAATTCCAAGGCAGAACTCTGATCCGTGACGTCTCCAGACTCCTGGTCCTCGACTTTATGTCCTTTGTTCGCATTGTTCGAGTAAGAGAATGTGGCGGGGGGCGAGGTGAGCCCAGAAACGGAGGATTTCACGAGCGAGACGGGCGTTGCACAGTGAGAGGCGGAATAAACGGACAATTTGATCGACGAGGATCCCGCATTAACCGATAGAATCAATTTCGTCTGAGACATACCGAGAGTATCCTGAGCGTTGCGCCAACGAGTGTTCAGTGGGAAAGCGGTGAAACCTTGTGGAGGGGTGGAGGCAGGTAAGTTAAATACCGAACAAGCTAGGGTCCAGGTTCCCTCTTGAACAAGCCTGGGCAATGACGCATAGCAATGAACACCACTCTGGCTTCTCTGGCATCACATCTGGATTGCAGCCAGACCATCCTCGTAAAGGCCAACACACATCATCCACTATACTGCCTTATTTTTCGACGAGTTTTTTTTAGTGTGCTACGAGAACATAATCTAGGTGAACTTGGGGACATCGTACGTCTCTTGAGGATCTATGGGGAGCATGGGTGAGATCGCAATAAAGTATCGACGAAATGGCAGAATGGAACGTAACGTACCAGCTCCGGTCGCATAGATAACCCTCTGAGTCTCTTTGACCCTGGATTGCAACTGACTTTTCAGCTCCATCGTCCTGAGTGCTACTCTCTCGTTGACGGCCGCAGCACTCCGAACTGCCTCCATGGCGACATGATATCTCGAAACATGGTTCCTCAACATCATGTCGAACGGAGTCGTCGTGCTCCCTTCCTCTCTGTAACCCTCAATATGCACCCTCTCAATCCCTTTACGCCCGAAGACTAGTCCCGCTATATCGCGCCTATACCCATGGTAGTTGATCACAATCCTCCTGTCCTCGGTGAACAGAAAGTTGAAGTCGTCGTCGGAGAGAGCGTGCGGGTGGGAACCGGGTGCTTCGAGGATCATGAGGTCAGTGACGTTCACGACTCTCACCCGAAGCTCCGGAGCAAGTTCCCGAAGAAGAGCAGCGGCAGCGATAACCTCAAACGTGACCTCTGTACCGATACCAACGAGAACGACATCTGGACGGAGACCTTCATCAGTAGAGCAGAACCTCCAGACGCCAGCACCAGCGCGACAATGAATCCCTGCTTCCTCCGGGCTGAGCCAAACGGCTGTGGGCTGTTTCGAGCCAACCATAAGGTTGACGTAATTTTTAGAGCCGAGGCAGTGGGCGATCGTGCTCAAGAAGCAGTTAGCGTCGGGAGGAAGGTAGACACGGGCCGTTTCAGCCTTGAGGTTAAGGACGGCGGTGATGAACCCCGGGTTCTGATGAGAGAAGCCGTTATGTTCCTGACGAGTCCAGGTGGAAGTCACGAGGTAGTTAAGAGAAGCGTTGGGGGCACGAAAGTTGGTCTCCTTGGCCATTTTGACGAACTTGGAATATTGGACCATCATTGTCTGTGCGATGCCGATAAAAGCCTCGTATGAAGGGAAGAGCGCCGTCCTCCCTGTAAGGGTGTACCCCTGAATCATACCTATGCACCCCATAAGCAGCGCTCACAGGAGGAGGACTGGAAGAGACGAACCTTGGCAAGTATGTTCACTCAGGATCTCAATAACCCTACCACCATTCCCGAACGAGTATTCATCCCACTGAAAGTTCCTGGAAGTGTTGTCGAACACTGCACCCAGTTTGTTGCTCTCCAGCTCGTCCGGTGAGAACAAGCGAAGGCCGGTTGGGTTCGCCTGGAAGGCCAGATCCATATACTTTCCAACGACTTTCATGCACGATTCTTCGCTTCCACGCTCGAAAGCCAGCTGCTTCCAATCTGGAACAACGAAAATTTCCCGCCCGGCATGAATCTCCTTGACCTGACCAAGACGCATCCCTTCGTCTTTCGGGATAATGGAGAGGATCTCGTCAATCGGCTTCCCTTTTTCGGTAAAGAGTTCGCCGGGTTTATATGACGAGAGCCAGGTTTGAAGGCTTTTGAGTCCTTCGGGGTTCGTCCTAACATCTGGCAGAGGGACCTGATGTGAGTGGAACGAGCCTTCGATGAATTCACCCTTGTATTTTGCAGGTGCACCCCAACCCTAGAGGTAGTACGTCTGAGTGAGGGCCCTCAACTTGCGAGTGGCATCCGTACCTTAGGAGTGCGGAGGATGATAACCGGCCACCTTGGTTTGAAGGTAGGTTTATCCTCGCGAGCAGTCTTCTGGATGGAACGGATCACACCCAAAGCCCATTGTAACGAAGCAGCCATGTCTTCATCGATCTTCTCAAGGTCATGTCCAACCGTACGAACTTGATACCCATATCCTGTAAACAAGGCATCGAGTTCCTTGTCGTCCATACATCCGTATATCGTCCGTTCGCTGATCTTGAATCCATTCACGTGAACGATAGGCAAAACTGCCCCGGATTCTTTGGGATCGATATACTTGTATGCGTGCCATGCGCTGTAGGATACACTTCTTCAGCTCCATGCAAATATTGGAGAACAACACCACACGTACGCAGCTGTAGGCCCGGTCTCGCATTCTCCATCTCCGACAATAACTGGCACTATCAACTCCGGCTTGTCCATCACCGCTCCGAAGGCTACAGCAAGGGCGTACCCAAGCTCACCCCCTTCATGGATTGATCCAGGGACTTCCGCGTTGATATGAGAGGGGAACCCGCTGGGCGTTGAGAACCCCGCAATAAGGTTCGTGAGTCCGTTTGTGTCCAAACTATATTTAGGAGAAAACTTGGCAAGGCTTCCTTCAATCCAAAGCGAGGCGAGTATCGCGGGTGCTCCATGGCCTAGACACGATATCGGTCATGGTGGTTGAGAACAAGGAGGAAGTGAACAAACCAGGGCCAACAACGAAAATCATCTTCTCATTCTCCTTTTCGGCCAGATGATTCAAATGCGCGTACACGAGCGTCAACCCTGGACAAGTACCCCAATGGCCCAAAAGCCTTGGCTTGATGTCCTCAGTTTTTAGATCCCGTGTGAGAAGGATGTTGTCCTTGAGGAAGATCATCGCGGCGGCGATGTAATTCGCCATCCTCCTGAACTTCTGGATTGCATTCCTCTTTTCATTGGAGAGAGAACTAGTGATGTCGAGGTTGACCTCGAGGTCAAGTACCGTATCCGGGAGTTGCGAATTCCCAGGGGGAGGGTTTGGACGGTCGAGGATTTCCGCTGGCATGTCGGTATCGGTGGAGTGGATGGGCAAGAGTGGTTAAGGATACTCGTGAGAGGAGCACCACGAACTCCAGACTCAAGCGCTCAAACCTCAGCCATCGATGGTGACCAGTTGAACCAAAGTTAGATGGAACCCCACTTCGTCACCACAACACGTCATTGGGGAGCAGTTCCATACTCTCTCCAGACAAAGACCGAGATTGTTCCTTCTTCTTTCGGATTGCCTAAGGTCTTGGGTGGAACTGGCACAGGGTCTCAACAAATTTTAGGGAAGAAGGATGGCAGACCGGATGTGTTCAGCTGAGCGCCAGTTCATCGGGGATGCGTCAACCGTATCGGGTTGTTTTTCCCACGTTCGCTCATCCTCTCCCAGCTTGTGATGGGTTCAATCATCTCGGCTTGAGAACGAGCATTCGATCGCTCAATTTCCGACACACACACGTGCGCCGGTTCTACCAGAAGCCGCCAATACCCACACATCACGTGCACCGACAAGCCATGAGCGTTGTTCGGTGAAATACGGGGTTCGTGTCAGTTGAAACATTCAAGGGCGCGAAAATGGACACAGGACGGAGGAATGGAACGTCATTCACTTTCAACAGTTCCGCACCTTCTCATTCTGGGGTCCTGTCTTCGATGCCCAGCCCATATTAACTCAACGAACAATCTTAATGCCAGGAACGAGGGAACCCTTGGCCATTGAAATGTGCACGGGAGCAGTTTCAATCAAATCATATTTGTATAGTATTGGATGTCTTTCGAAAATATTGAACAGTGAGTGTGACAAGGCGAACGAGCGAAAGTATTGTCCGCGTAGACGGTTGTGAGGTTTCGATGCGCAGGAGGGAAAACTTGTCACAGGCCTTTTACCTGCTCACACTCTCCCCTGCGAAGACCTTCTTCACAATACTTGTTAGCCACAACATGCAAAGTCTGCAGGCGTAAAATCATGGCGCATACTTAAACCTTCGTCGCTTCTGTTACAACACGACGTGTCCGCCGCTAAAGAGGACAGGTCTCGTCCTTGCATTGTGTGCCCGTCTGATTACACCCGTCCCACGATGAGATCCCTGACGAGCGTCGGGTGATTGGATTACAATACGTGAATGCATGACGAGGACTTATGAGTTAGGTGGACCTCAGGTAAAATTCTCGTTTACCGTTAGAATCGACGTTCTGATCGTACTCGCGCTCTCCACTTGACCTTGCCCAACGACGGTACTAGTCAATGACAGAACTACAATTCGCCCGGGAGTATTCCAGTCTGCTGATTTAGTGTTTCATAACCGTCATTCCCTTGAAGTTTCTCAGGTGACGAAAGCTCATGATAGCACCTGTCTCCTGAGACAGCCCACAAACCGCGGGTGATCATCGACCCCGTTTCATTCGCCGCAACCCGACCTAACACAAAGGGATGATTCATGATCCGACTTCGCCTCTGGAGAAGTTTCGACTGGAAGATGAGGCCGTAAGCCGATTTTGCGCGCGTCCCGCCTCACTAAGTCCTGGATTTAGGGACGGCGCTCCAAAGATATTACTATACAATTTTGGAACAAGGGTCTCTGAACGCGCGCTCGAGTGCGCACCCCTTGGAGCCTGTTGCACCGTACATCACGTTGCTCCACCATGGCGCACCGGGCGTCCGCGTGCTTTCGACGTGCTTCATCCAGCCTTCTTGAGGGACTCTTCCGGGAACCTCTCGACATCGTACGGGCTGTGCGTTTCTGGTCGCATTGGGGAGGAAACGATGGCTCAAACCTAGCCTGTTCTGCTCACCGCCTGCACCGATGGAGGCAGACGCTCTTTCTTGCACTCACGGGTTTCTACTCAATTTCCGCTGCTCGAATCAGGCGTCATGTGTTCTGTCACCGTAACATGACAACATATAAAAAGTCTTCCTTTCTGAAAGTTCTGTCGGGGTTAGAAGGGGTTAGAGCGTTCCGGCGGGCTCCCAGGATCCCGCGCCTCGACATTCAGCCAGCGCTAATGCCATGTGGGTCGTCACGAATGGAATCCTCCCGTCTGAAACAACGGAAACCAGTGGAAAAATCTGGTTTCACTTGAAAGAATAGACCTTCTGATGTGTCTCTTGGTCCCATGTAGCGTGTGTGTCACCGGGTGCGGTGGTTGCAATTGCTTTCAGAACCGAGGAGCGATTCTCAATCATGACGCTGGAGTGTCTTCTTAGTGGCTGCCTTCCAGAAAACCGTCCCACACCACCCGAGTTTTATCGGCCTCGGTCTACCAACGCCAGAGTCAAACCACGGGATAATATGTACCCGCATAGACCAGCTCGTTGATGATGAACATTCGATTTTCCTGCGCACTCGTGGAAATGAAACCGATCTTTAAATGAGGGATAAGCATCGCTTTTTGCGCCACGGAAATCACATAGGCCCGGAGACAAATCGTCTCCACTGCCGAGATGTTGAGCCTCACCGAAAAGAACCGACCATGAATCGGGAGCCACGGTCGTATTTGAATTCAATAGCCTCCTATGTGCTCGGTAAACGGAAATTATATCCGGTCTCACGCCCGCGCGCTTAAAGCTTCAATTGAGCCAAAACCAGCGGGCGGTTATGAGAAGGGAAAGGGCTTGACCGCCACAGGCTGAGCAAACTTCGAGAGGGGCGTGTCAAGCGGTGTCCGAAAAGAAATTCAATCAGATCTTATTAATATCGACTCAGATGGTTCGGAATATCATCTACTACTGCGTAGGATGACTTTAAAGGGAATCTAAGTTCAAAGCAAGCAGACGGAAATGACCGCGTTAAAGCCGAGGCTGATTAAGGTGGAGACGATAGCGAGAAGTCCGACGCTGCAAGGAGGGTCAGCGATAGTGGTATGAGGTAGGGGAAAATAGTGAACTCACGCAAGGGAGAGGAGGCCTGCTAAACCTACGCATAGTTCGACAACCACAGCCAAGCAAGCGGCAAGGGCGACGTTGACCGAGGCGTAGATGTCGATCAAGCCGGAGCACCCGACGCACACGCCAACATGAGCAGAAAGAGCGGCAGTAATTTTCTAAAACGGCGAATTAGTGGACTGAAGCTCCAGAAGAAGGCCACTACTTACAACGATGACCTCAACGACGACATTAACGAGGTCCGTGGTGGGAATTCCAGGGCCACATCCCTTGAGGACGGTTGTGCAAGCCTCAATGGCGACAACCAACTCAGCGACAACGGTGGTGGTGCAGGCGTTGTCGTTGCAGCTGGTGAACTTAGGGAGGATAGAGTCGCACTGGCCGCTAAGGGTGGAGAAGGCGTTCTGGATGTCGGTGGTAGACCTCTTGGCGACGATCTCGGGGACGGCCCCAGCGATGGCCATAGCACCGGCGGCGAGGACAGTGAAGATGGTGAAGAAACGCATTGTGATGGAGGGGCTTGAGAGAAGAGGCTTGAGAAGGTTACTTGGGCTGAGGACGACTGGAGCTTGTCGATGGGGATTTTGAGCAGAATACCGTTCAGCTTTATAGACAATCCCGGAAGCGATCTAGGCGGTCAAGTCTCTAACAGCGCCCCCCAAACGAACACGATGCTCCCCCGGAATACAAATCCGTTCGTTAATCTCCTTTTGATCGCGTTTAAGCCCGTGCCGGGCCAGGATCTCATCATTGGGTGATTCGTACGTGAGCCAAGCGTGGTGCAAGGAAGACAGTTTTCCGATCGAACTTTCGCGGAGGTTGTAAATCATCAGCAAACTGACAAGCTCGCTTTTTTGGAAAGAAGCTGGTCGATCGATTTTTCGAATGGGTTTGGCGCCTAAGCGGTGATGTTCAGTGACTTCCATTCGACCTCCCCACTCAAAGATACCAGCAACCGACTCGCTTGCTCGCTGCCTCCGCAGCCACGTTGCTGATTTTTACTCGTGAACCGGCCGGAGGCGTTACGTCGATTTCTGCGGACGATGTGACGGTGACGGCGGCTTGCGCCCAGGATGTCAAGCCCTAGCACCCGTGTCGCAGTACCAAGATTCAGAGCCCTAATACCACCGAAAGCTAAAGGGCGAAGAGTCGATGAGTGGTGTCTAGCAAACACTCCCACGAACCAGCACCATAGACCAGGATCTGACGGAAAAGTGAATTAGGGTCGGATCCTGTGGAGAACGTCCCATCGACCGATGCAAACCGCTGTGCGCGCTGATCAAATGTTTGAGTATAACGTAGCTTCCCTCCATTTCGCGACACAATGGCAGGTGTTTTGGTGGGACGTGGCTTCCCTCCATTTCACGGCACAATAGAAGCAACTTTTCCCATCAGAATTACCGAAAAAGGTCAGATCGATCGGTTTTCTGAATGAGCCTCAGCGGTGATTTTCAGTGACTTCCCTTCGACTTCCCCATTCAAGAGAACAGTACCCGGCTCACTTACTCGACAGCCAGATTGTTGAAGCTTTCCGTGATCGGGTTCATCCCTCACACCGCTGCTCCTTGTGACCTCCCCGCTCTCGCCCCGAAAAGAACATGGCAACTACAACATGTTGAAAGGAAACCGCAGGGCCAAGGTCGAGACGTGATGCATGACGGCTGCTACAGGAACTTCTCACCACTCCAATATCGGCTTCAAATTCACTTGACAGGGGGCCACTTGTCACACCCCTATTTTTTCATTCGCCGATCTCGCGATGGGATCCTTGACGAGGGTGTAGCGAGAGAGTCCTCATACGTCACTTTGTGACGACTCGTGGGAGTTGGATTAACTTTCGATCGCAATCTGGTTATTGGAACCGTCTGGAGTAGCGCCAGCATGCACCTACAGGGAATACTAGTAAGGGGTCTCTTTGTCGACCTTTCCCCTACATCTTACAAGAGCTTAACCAAAGGGTACGCAGACCGCGAACCCCGAGCAAGATTTTCCACATGTCCGTGCCACCGCAGTCCGGCCAACGAACTTGTCAAAAGTTACCCGAAGAATCGAAGGTTTACCAACAGCCACCGGGGACGTAACTGATAACTCTTACACGATGCTGGTGGTGGCCGCGCCTCCAAAGCACTCAACCTTGTGCGCCATGTGGGTCGATGAAATCTGTGTTCGCCCATGCCTAGGCGTGGTTTATTTTGGTCCCTATCCCTATCTCCGAACGCGAGTCTCACGATAAATCCAACATGCTTCTTATTTAGAGTCGGGAACAAGCAACAACGTTTTTGCGCGCCTGTCCGTCGTGCTTCTGTTCTTGGTGTCTAACGGTTGCTATACTGCATCAGCTGATGTTCACATCCTTGTGACGAAGTGTATTCGTGTGCATTTCGCGTGTTTTCGCGCAACGTTTTGGCGATATCAATGCCGGACTGTCCGTAGAATCTACGACAGGTCCAGAGCAACGCTCGCGGACGTGTAATTGCTTTCGGGTTGGGGATCGCGGGAAAGGCTGTTAGCAGCACCCTTTCAGGAGGGACGGAGACCGCGTTTTTGCCCACGTCCCAGGCCTGCGGACGGTGTTCCGAAAATTCCTTCTTTCCAAAAGGTTCCGTTGACGGCGGGGGTTTGTTTACCTTTTGATGCGATTGGGGGTTCGGCATCCCGATGCGACGCACGGCACCAGGGCTAGGCGCCCAATGCCGTGTGAGGACTTCCATCCGCTGGAATGCGTGGAGATCGCATCCCCGCACTTTTTGTTCATCATCGTGGAGCAGGCATCGAACGTTCATCTGCTTGCACCATTCACCGTCCTTCTCCCGAAAACGTTCGCGGCAGGAACACATCCCACATTTTCGATCGCCCAGGAGAATCCAACACGCAGCTTCACTTTTCCTCCTGCGGCCATCTCCCATACGTTCTATTCACCGCCTGTGCCGATAGGGGCGGACACCTTCGTGCCTCCTAAACCTTTCAGCCGCCGCAAAACCTGGACCCTGATTGCATGCTCCGGTCTCGCAACAAGATTCAAAAAGTCGCAGGAGGTTCTGCGGAGGTCTCTACGATGCGCTAAGACATCCTTGCACTCGACGCAACCAGTGCGCACCGTCTGCGACACTACAACGGCGCGAGCTTCGAAGAGGGTCCCTTGACCCATTCACTCGGAAAAGCCATCCGCTAACTCGGTGGTCTACCCCATGTGTCCAGTGAACCGGCCCGTGGTGCACCACGCATGGTCGCTCTTCAAGAGGTCCCGGGATCGGCATCCAGGCAAAGTTTACGGTGACATCTTTGCGTATAACGGGATCATCGCCACACCTAGATTTTTCGAAGCAGTGCTGACCACATCGCAAGCATTGGGGATGACCTCTCCAAAATTTCAAACATACCACACTCGGGTTGTCCCAGATCAAGACACTCGTAGGAGCTGACGGTGAGCCTGGCTACTCCGGCGCCGCTCGCATGGTTTCAGAGGCCGGTCTTGCGCTCGTGCTCGACTTCGGCAAACTCCTGTATAAGGACCTCACGTCGAGAGGGAGGTCTCTGGCGAGGAGGGTGAGAAACGGAGATAACGGTCGTAGTGCAGGCAGTGCGGTCGTTTGTAGAAAATCGTGGTTCGTCCCTTGCCTGGCTTCCTTTTTTCATAACGCGCACACGTACACTACATTCATTCTTCTTCTCCACTTCTTCCATGTTCTGGCCCGCTCGCAACTTCGTCAAAAAACTGCCGAAATTTCATTTTCCCATCCTGTTCGCCGTCTATAACGTGGCCCTCGCACTACTACAGTGTAATATTCATGAACTTTTGGAAAAAGGCGGACAGACCCGACCGCTTTTCAAGGTCAAAACCTCTGTGAACCTGCGCCACGAGTACCTTTCTGCGACGAATACAACAATGTATAGCGTTAGGGTTAGTCAGTACATTGGAAAGTGTCAAACAAAGCTGCTGTTCATTGGATGTTCATCTAGAGGGGTGCCAGTAGCCGAACCTTATTCGTTGGCAGATCGAGGGTATCCGTCAGGCTTTTGATAAATAAAATATTGGTAGCGTCTACGAGGAACGAGCGACGTGACAAGCCAACCTCGTGAATGACGAACTCCTCCGAAATGAATTGGTGACCGCTTGGTATCCCCGCACTTGCTCATGCTTGACGACATGGAGATCCAAAGCAGGCTCAAGACCACCACGGGATCGGATCGAAATTAATTCCAGATGAGGGGTTGAGAGCGACCTGACAGAACGTTCGGGGTCCTGACAGCTCCCCCTTGAGGGCGCGGATGTTAACGTACGCATTTTATTACCTTACGGACATTCACTCAGTGCCATGCGATAGGGTCGAACAGGTTTGGGCACGTTTTCTCTTTGACCCCTGTCTTTGAAATCCCGAGAGCCGTTCGTCCAAAATGCTTGATCTTCGTCGAAACTAATGGTCGGGGCTAGGTGCTGGGTGTCACGGTGGTATCAGGTAGTAATCTAGGATGGGTAGAGGATTTTATTGACTTACGGGCAGTCGCTTATTCGAAATGATTTTCATTCAAATGAACAGCGTAGTTGTAAGATCCCAGATGAGGGGTGCAAAAACAGCCACCCAACACAACGGTCAGGGTCCTGAGGGTTCCCCTCAAGAGGCTCTGAAAATATGAAGTTGATGTAACCTTATGCATGTCAACAATCGGCAGTACCTGGTGAGCGATATTAAATACAAATCCCCTTTTTTCAGAGTGAGATGCAAACACGTCGAACGGGAAAAGAGCGGAGGGGGCTTGAGCTTCGGTGGAAATTAATTATCCACAATTTCACAAGTATATCAATATGAGAGGAGCACTTACGGATGCCAAGACACGAACTGCCAAGAGTTTCTGTGATTTTTCAGGGGAGTTGACCAGCAGAGTTGCGCTGTCCGAAGAATACTCTGGGATTCTGATCATTCGCAACACAGCACCACCTACTCTCTCTCATCCGCTCTCGCACGACACTTTCTGTACTCGGGTTTCCCAAGTCCGAAGTGCCAGTAGCAACAGAACCTGTGTCAACATTTTGAACGATGTGACACTTCTCGGATAGGTTGAGAAGCCAGCGGGGGGACACGAGTAGTGGGAAGGGGAAGGCACGGCGAGACGGCGACGCCAATATCCGGAGCAGCAAAAGAACGTTTCGTGTGCGTGACCCTCGGCGGGAGACGTGGAGGTTGGATGAGACAAGTTCCAGTGGGGGAGGTGTTTCTGTCTCGAGTACAGCTACAAACTGACGGGGCGAGATGAAGATCGCGTGCGCCCTCAACGAACACGAGCGGCGATCAATTGATCACCGGGACTCAAATCGTACTACGTAAGCCTTCACTTCCAAAAGAGGGATTTAGAGGCGTCGTCCCCGTAGGTATCGTGCCCTTCCGAATCGCGTCCTCCTCGCCTCTAAATTCGAGGCTGGATTCCAGACTAAGAGAGGGTGAGTAAAGCCCACGCCCTTCCCCTCCCAGTCGGCACACAGACTCTCACTGCCTACAAAGTTGGATCATCCATACGATCAGTGAGCCCTGGAGCTGAACGGTTAGAGGATTCCTGTCCTCTTACAAACTGCTCCACCCTCCCTTGCTCGTGTGCAAAACACACACCCTCCCCCCAGGATTTAACTAGTGCCGCTGCAGTTTTGAAATCCGGGAGACGACTGCGGTGGCATCACAATCGGAATTGCGGCGGGTAACCGATGGAACCCCCAGTCCGGATGAACCAGGACCCGACGCACAACCTCACGCCAGCCTAGGTCTCACCCCGCCTCATCAAAGGGCTGGGGGATATATATATGTTGCCGGCATCCTATTTACTCATAGAGCCGTTCGCCGCCTTCAACTTGATTGTCGACGATCCTAATGGTGCAACCTTTTTCTTCCAAGGAATGGAATACCGTCCATGATGCTGACCGACAGTTTTCACCTGCAGATTTGCTCTCCGCCTGAGGCCGATTTGAAACACCTGGCCCCTCCGCACAGCAAGAAGTCCAGGATCTGAGCCCGTCTCTGGCTCCAATCTCCTTGGACCTGGATTATATATATAAATCTCCGCCGCACCCCGGTCCACTAAAAGTTACCGGAGTCTGACAAAAGGACCCGCCTTTTAAATAATAAGTAGAATTATAACGCTATAAGGTATTTGCACTGGAGTCGGGTTCTACGGAGCACCAGTTGCGGACAGGGGAACACGAGTGCTGTAAGAGAACGTCTAACACATCTGAGAGGCCCTCCGACCGTCGAAAGGCTTCACTGATAGGGTTGGCTTCCGGGGATCCCTTGGCGAACCTCTCGTATTTATCACCTGTGAGTGGAATTCTGGTGAGTCCACACCCACATCTAGTAGATGATAGGGAACTTTCCTCCCTTGGGGATGACGTAGGCATCAACAACAACGGAACACGCGAAGAGAGCGAAGAGGAGTTGTGAACGAATTCGCATTTCTGCCGCAGAGGTTTGAGGGTAGAGGGAACGGGACGGACCTGCCACTCCAAGCCTCAGCTCCTACTTATATCGTGAGTTTTTTTATCATTCCGCAGGGTTTTGGGTGAGACCTGGGGCGGCTTGGCGTCCAAAACTGATTGAGTTTCTAGGCCGACTCTTCCCGCATGTTAGACGCAAGAAATAGACACGTTTATCGCGACACCGCCCAGGACCTGAGATGCGCCGACTCGCCGTGGCCTGCGGCGATAAGATCACTTCAAAGACATCATCCAAAGTACCAGATATCAAAATAGTGCACCGCATACACAATCACTCCGCGCTCGGTTTCCGCATCACGCCCGGGGTTCTGACTTTAGACCAAGGAGTACGCCTTGAAACCCGATATACCAAAAGACATGATGTATGCAATTCGAACAGCGGTGGATCACTAAACTACTGGGTGCCTGGACCCAGTGGCACCGTTGGTCAGCAGAACCTTCGTCCGGAGATTCCCACCACCCCGAAGCGGCCTTAGGCCCACGACCGTCCTCGAGAATATGCTGTGAATATAGGTGGGCCTAAACGGTCTCACAGGAATAACTCCATGCTGGATAAGTTCGAAGTCGGACCCAAGCTGTGCGTCGCAAACGGAAGCGTTTCACGAGCACCGGTTTTTCACCTGCCACCCTGTGACTTTGCTTTGTTGTTCCCGTAGTATGCGCGGTAGTATCAACGACAGCGGCCACCTGGGACAAAGTGGAAACGGAAACAGACTCCATCATGCGGCCTTTTCCCCCTGGTCCTCACATACGGATGGAAACCCCGACTGGCGTTTGTTCTCGCGCAGTGCAGGTTGCCGCCGAACCCGCAGTAAAATTTAAGGTTCCGCTTGCGGTGTAATGACCTTCTTTAATACCACGTTCGTAGAGGCCCATGTTTAATACTATCGATCACGTGGAGATGGTGCGCGACGAGAGATGGTGCACCCCCCAATATCTCGGCCAGCGCTTGCCCTCCCTCGTCGAAAATATTCATCAGTATACAAGCTTATGTACACATAAGATGTATCTGGTCAAGTTTTTTTTCTCTTATATATTTAGAACTCTAGGAATCAAAACATCACGAAATCTGCTTGTTTTAACATAAAACTTACTCGGATTAATTCTATTCTTGTTTGAAGTGCTCAATTTTCGGGATCCAAGTAATAGTACATGCATTCTGTATGAAAATAAATTTTCCGGCTGGACCTTTGCGAGTTGAGAAACAAGACATGCGCCCAAACAAGAGGATGGTTTGAGCGTGACAATGGGTGATGAGAACACCCTTTTTAGGAAGGAGTGCTGGAACTCCGCTGGTGAATCCAAGGCAAGGGTTCCGTTTTTTTTTTCCTGATCAGGAAGTCCATTCATCCACTCTCGACACATGTCAGCTGTGCCACCAATTCAGTCCTCCCAATTCACTCGTCTCACTCGAACTCAACTCAATTGATCATCCATCATGTGTTATTGACTAATGGGGAGGGGAAAGCCAGAGGAGCGAAAAATCCGTAAGCAAAAATCATGGACAGAGCAAGACATCTCAGCCGCGCTGAACGACATACGTGCGGGAGCTTCAGTGAGGGGGGCAGCGACGAAGTGGAAGATCCCTGCACAAACGCTCCGCAACCGCAGCACAGGTAAAACAAAACCGTACCGGCAAGCTCATGGCACACAACAGAAACTCTCCCTGGAGGGTGAGGCAGTATTGGTCGCATGGCTCCAGCTATGGGCAGACACTGCTTGCCCGGTCTCCATCTCCCGGATCCAACGAATCGCACGTGACCTGGCTGGTGAAAAGGTTGGCAAGAACTGGGTGTACCGGTTTCTTAAAAGGCACTCAGAAATCAAGCTCGGAAAGCCATCAGGTCTTGACCTGAAGCGAGCACAGGCCTTCAACGAGACAATCGTGAAGAAACACTACGAAGAATTGGAGAAAGCCCTTTACCCTGGTTTAAAGCCTTCGAACCTCTATAACATGGACGAGAAGGGATGTCAACGGGGTGGTGGACGACGAATACGAAACCAGAAATTCATTATCTGTAACGGCAAGCAAACTCAGCATCAGGTACAAAGCGCAAACCTCGAGCTCATCACAATCATTGAGTGTGTCTCAGCAGATGGCACTCACATCAAGCCGGGCTTCATATTTCCACAGAAGACGCTGTCGCTCGATGAGGGTTGGGTCAATGTCGATCCCGAGATTGGGTAAGTTGTGTAAAGGAATGAAGCCTGCAAAATTAGTAACATCAATTAACAGGATTGCAACAACCGCCAAAGGGTGGACAGATAATGTTACATGTTACGAGTGGTTCACGAAGACGTTCATACCACAGGCTACTGCTCGCCGCGAGAACCCCAAGGAACCAATCGTCCTGGTCCTGGATAATCATGCCTCCCACAAAACCCCGGAGATGCTCAGGGCGGCAGTTGAACACAACATCGAATTCCACCTCCTCCCCCCACATACCACCCATCAACTACAGCCACTTGACGTTGGGGTGTTTGGCCCACTTCAGCGGAAGTGGCAGGAGCGGTGTGACAAATTTATCACTGCAACCGGCCAAGAAGTCCCGAAGTCCCAATTCATCAAAGAATACATGGACATTCGCAACGGCGTCTTTACCGTGGAACTTATTCAATCAGCATGGAAGAGGGCTGGGATGTGGCCCATAAACCCCCGCAAGTTCACCGAAAAGGATTTCGCGCCGAGCAAGCTGATGTCCTATGCTGCTGCTCTCCCTCTGGGCTATCCGGAACCTCCTGACGAGCCAGACATGTTGGTAGATGGTGTGATAGATGAGGAGGTGGATGCTGATGACAAGATGGACAACCAAATCAACGGCGGGGATGGGATGGACGACCAAATCGATGGCGGGGATGGGATGGATGACCAAATCGACAGTGAGGACGAGATGGACAGCCGAATGGACAGCGAGGACGAGACGGACGGCTGAATCGACAGTGGGGACGACCGAGTTGACAGTGGGGACGAAATCAACGTCGAAATTGATGGCGGGGACAGTGAAGATGGAACCAATGTCGAAATTGATGGCAAGCTTGACGGTGAACTCGGGGGAGAACTTGACAGGGAAACCGGCAGCAAGGGTGATGGGGATGGTGGAGACGATGGAATCGGCCACGAGGAAAGCAGGGATAATGCAGGTTGTTCATCGAGGTACGGAAGGGATCATACCGGACGAAACAGCTGATCCTCATATATCTACAGTTTCACTCCACCCAGCGTTATTCCTGTGTCCGGGTTCAAAAGGCGTCAAATTGCAGCTCTTGAGGCAGAGGTGGAGGCTTTGCGTTCTCAACTTCAGGATGCCAACTCGCAGCTTGAGACCGCTCTTGCTCATTCAGTCTGCGCTGGATGGGAAATAAAGGGCCTGAAAGAACGCATGAATTCAAAGGCCAACAAAAAGAAGCGCAAGCTTCAAGTCAACGCACAGTACATCTTGAGTGCGGATGCCATCCGGATGCTCGCTGAGCAAGAGCACGAGGATGCCGAGAAGAGGCAGAGAGAGGAAGAGGCGCAAGCGGCAAAAAAGGTGAAGGACGATCGACGAAAGCAACAACGCGAAGCTGGCGGCAGCACGTTTACCGGCTCGCTAAACAGCAAGACGAGGGACGACCTGCTCGACATCACCTTCGCCTTACAACTCACCGGCTCAGACTCGAATGCACCAGAAACTCGGGCCACATTGATTTCGATGATCAACACACATCTCGACGCCAACCCTCGCCTCGCATCTGACCCTGTCTTCACCGGCCTCTTTCTCTCTCGAACCCGTGGACACAAACGGAACGACGAAAATCAACCTCCGTCGGCCCTTCCTCCACCTCCGCCCCCGCCTGATCTCCCTCGTCAACCCTTATCATCATCCAAATTTCCTAGCAACATATCTCGGTTGGAATCCGAGCCCCCAATGGTCCTTTTTAGCGAGTTATCTCACTCAGCATTCTTACAACCCCCGGGCTCGACACCGTCCAGTACGGTGCCCAGTCTTGACCCATGCGGTCCTTCTGTCACGCTGTCTACTCACTATCCACCCACTGTCCCCCCACTGATCCTCAATTTCCATCATCCTTCTACTTCCCACCTACCCCTCGTGATTAAGCCATGAGCGAATCACTTTGGTGGGGGTCAACTATTAGTTTATATTTTGAGATTTTAATTGTACTTAGTATGTTCTCCCACTCGCCGCATCCATGAGTGCGATTTAAATACATCCGAAATCAAATATTGATGGGAAGTCGGGATGGGAGCACCATCTCAGGGTCGTCGCGCGAAAATCCCTTGACCGGCAGCAAATCGGCATGTCTGAGTTTGAACGCGGCATTAATTGATCCGCGTGACCGAGTGTTACCATCCAGCCAAAATTCATCACGCTGATGCACCATCTCTAGTTTTGACTTTGAAAGTAAATAACTCCGTCCCTCTTACTCTGACTGTGTTCTGAATTTTACTGTAGATAGCCTCGGGTACCCCCTTTCGATTCCCCAAGACTTGAGTGATGAATGTAAGTACACGGCTTATGGTAATTTATCTACGATCGTGCCTTTTGGGGCGCACCATCTCTACGTGATCGATAGTAGGATTTTAGAGACAGGGTGATGGTTCCCCTGATCTGATCGTTGAGCACTCGAGCCTCTGAGTTGGCTGTCTCCACGTACCGACCACCTCCTTGACGTCCTCTCCTTCTTGCCAAACGATGCTTAGCTAGCCCATTGGTGGCTGCACGATCTGTTCCGCCTATCCGGATCCTTCGACCAACAGAGACAGAGAATATGGACACTTACTTCCTGGCACTTGGTGTTAGACACAAGATTGAAATAGCACGGAAAAGCGAAAGTTCACCTCGTGCTGTTCCGTGATTTGACAATATAGCCCCCGTTCGTCCCTCTGCCCAAATCGTATCGCCTGGCGCCCTCTGCAGAACGGTCTCAGTTTCGATGCCGGGTTTTACCAAGGCTCTGAACGAGGATGACGAAGACAAAGCGCCAAATACGACTCATGAGTTCAATTCTTTGAAATTGAGCTAATCCTCGGAGACACTGCTATCTTCGAGACCGGCATCACCGGCACCGGGATTTTATCCAGACAGTAAGCCAGAGAACTGCGGTAGGCGGGATGCACACGGCTGAGGTCCGCGCGAGAATTTCCTGTTATGTAGGAGGCGAATTCCCAGGCCCTGTGGTGGTCTGTAAGCGAAGTGTCACGGGGGAGGTCACAGGGTCCCCCAAAAGCGGTTGACCCGGACATTGACCGGACCGTGGTTGTTTAGCCAGAAATATTTGCCTTTCGTTCGGTAGAATTGATAGTTACCCGTGTCCCATATTATCTAATCTAGCAGACAGTATATAAGGGAGTCCAGGTAAATACGAAAAGAGGGACGCTTCCCGACAGCTCTCACCTGTGTCTGTGTTCACCTCGACCTTGGCTTGCCTCACATGATCTGGGATACCCGATATCACACGAGTCCACGACAAACCTCTCAACACTCTCTTTCTCTCTCTCATTTCTTTCACATTCAAAAATAAGAAAACTTGTTTGGGTTGATCACCCGAGCAAACCAAAAACATCTTCAATCTCAATTTCGTTACTTTCTGTTTTGCTGATGGACGTTGAACTGCACTGGGCAGTCAGATAAGACCAAGCGTCGAGTACAAGCTGATTTCCGAAGATTTAGGAAAGCCTGGTCAGTCTGGGAAAGACATAGGAGCCAGGTGGGGGATAGTCGAACGAGCTTGTCTGCGCACAGCGCGAAGGAGGCCCTCCTCTCCAGTGATACTGGGAGGCCTCGGAACCGGGACAGTCCTGGGAGGGACGGAATCCCGAAGAGCGAGCCTGGATCAACCCGAGTTGGGCAGTGATCGGCCGAAAAATCCCAAGCCTCTGATTGGCGGTGGGAAGGCCTGGATCAATCACCGAAAGGTGACAGTGATCAGCCTGAGGATAGCCTGGATCAATCCCGTGGGAGGGATACTGATCGGCTTTGGTGTTCCGGATCACATGAGACCATCCGAGGTCAAGGTGAACACACGGGCGAGAGCTGTTCGAAAGCATCCCTGTTTCTGTGTGGACCTAGACACACCTATGTACTCTATCATCTGCTAGGTCAGAGATTATTGAAACTTGGATCAGATAACCCAAGTGATTTGGAAAGTCTTGTTTTAAGCAAAAGACAGTTTCCCAAACATGCGAGAGCGTTGTTTCAAACCAGGCGACTCATATCATTGTGCAATCCCATACATAGCCAGTGGATAAAACAGATGTCTACAACGTTAACCGCAATGAGTTTGGAGGCGCCAGGCACGACCACCCATGGTCGACACGGAATTCGTGCCATACCCTCGATCCACCCAAGCAATCAAACTCGCCTTGAATTTCCTTCGTTGGACGACTGGTGATTAAAAACTTGACCCCCGGAACTCCGCATAAATTTTTGGCAAGGACAGACAGGATTCTTTCCCTGCCTTTGCATGCGTCCAAACCATCAATGACAATCATGGTTGAAATGGCAGACTTCTTCAGGGGTTTGATGATCAGGTCGTTCACCTGGCATTCGAGGGACGTATTGTTCTCCTGAATTACCAGGCACGTGTCCTCCTCCTGAATTACCCGGTATATATTCTCTTCCTGGAGTCCCAGGGCTGAATTGAACTCAGGGTACTTGCGCACCAGTTGAAAACTGAGGGTAGGGGGTATTGAGGAAACATTTCTCCGGTGATTGTAGAACTGGGAGCAGAAGAAGGTTGCCCTGAGAGACATATCCTCTGACATCTCCTCTAGGAGGTTCCGTGCGATGGCGCTCTTTCCCGTCAGGTGGGGTCCTTTCAACCAGAAGATGGATGGTGTCAGGGCCACTCTACCCCAACAACTACCAGTTCACTGAGCCGACTCCGCAGAGTACTCACTAGTCCAACTAGCTTGTGAGAGAACGGTCACGTCTCTATTCTTCCGGTAGGTTGTCCGAGGTCACTGCAAGTCAGGTCGAAATCCTAAAGCCTAAACCGTACTTCGTTCAGTTTAACACGCAAGGGTTTATCTCTACAACAGGATTGATGACTCCACCAGTTGATCGACTGGACGCTCGAGGTATTCTAATATGACTGCTGGGAGTCTATAGTTACGAGGCGCAGTTGACGCGCAGAGCGGGAGGGAGAGCAGATGGGGGGGTGTCTTGGATCAAACAAGAAACTCTGACTTGGCCTTAACTGCAACTGGGCTGAGAAGGGCAGAGGATTTCCTGAGGTAACAAAACTAAGGTACTACGATACAGCCACAGTTGCTACTTATGCTAAAGGAGTGGCCATGACGTCAATACCCTAATATACCCTTATCAAGTCCAGAACAAAGGGAGATAAGGAGTGTGAGAACGCTAAGTAAGGGAAGCGAACAAAGGTGACGCGTGGGAGAATAAAGGACAAAGGGCCTTACTAGCGTGTGAAGGATTGCATAAAAGATAAGGAATGTCCACATGAAACATAGGGGTAAAGATAACACTAGTCCTAAAAGAAATAGGGGCATGGAGTCATGAAAGTTCGTACCTGGGGATCACACCCAAGGGTCAGGTGGAAACCTCTCATTGCTTCGTGCAATTTTCGAGCGGCTCCGAGATAAGAGACCATTCAGCATCCCTTGTTGTCTGTAGGCGGTAACAGCATCACGGACTAGTGGCAACCTCAACGTACGTCCGAACATGAGGAGGTCGGGCCTAGACTCATGGGACATGAGGGATTACAGATTCGCCGGCGTTTCATGCTAACGGCTACTCCACATTCGTTGGGCTAACCAAAAGGAGTCTAAGGCACTCCTTCTGAATAACGACGATTCCTTCCTCTGGTTAGGAGACTGTGATGTGACTGTCCACGTGTGTGATCAGGGTCCAGGGTTGATCGTAATCGTAAAGTCATGAGGGGTCGTAAAAGGGGTTCGTGATGTCATAAAGGGGTCATCAGGGTCTTGAGACCTATTTTTAGTGCGCGCGCGTTCTAGGCGTTCCGGAACGAAGTTCTTCCAAGGCCGTCCCGCGGGCCGAGGTGTCAGCTTGATGTAGTAAGCCAACGATGATGGTACAGGGGCGGAAGTTGATGTGACCCGGACCAATGAGGTTTGTCGAGGTAGGTCACGTGAAGGATCACCGATCTAGGCTATAAGAAGGACGTCTTCTTGGAGCCATCCTTGATCAGCAACACCAGCAACTTCCCCATCATCTTACCAAAACATGTCCTTCCCCAACAACCATACCTACAAAGTCGCCAACGGCATCTCCACCATTTCCCGTATCAACCGCCGTGCCGCCAACCGCAAAACCTATGCTTGTGCGGCTGGGACCCCCTATACCACGGATGACCAGGTATGGGGGAGACCTAGAGCTTTCTGGCTAGTACTAACGCCTTCCTCTAGGTAGAGGAACGTTCTTTCGGGCGTGGATGTCCAGCTAACGGCTTCTAGATCTTGGAGGTCCTCTCGGAAGTGAACGCTGAACGTCTCAGGGAGACGATCCCTCATTTGATGGGGTTGACCTGGGATGACGAGCTCTGGGTCCGTACGATTATCGCCGAGAAGGTGGCCTTCCAGATGAGGGGTAGGTTCGGGGAGCTGGAGCATCCGATCAAGAAGGAGCTCTGGTACACCCTGCAAAGGGGAATCTACGATCAGGACCTATTGGAGCACAGAGTAACCGTTCCTCGGGCTGTCCGCCATCACTGGGGGCAAGGGGGTACTTACCCAGTGGGTACATTGTGAGTTCATTGTGGGTTTTGAAACCATTTGCCCAGTTGTTACCCACCAGGTACTTTTTGGGTACTTTTTGAAAGATACCCATCAATTTGCCTGCATTTTACCCACTGGGTACATGGTGGGTACTTTGTAAAAGTACCCACTCAGGAACCCAGTGGGTACTTCTTGAGCGAAACCCCTGGGTTCTTTCACAATTTACTTTCCAAAGTGCCCATTACAAACCTGAGCTACTTGTTGAGAGTTCTTTCATAAAGTACCCACCAATCTGATCACAATGTACCCAGTGGGTTTTTTTCAAAGAACTCACAAAGAACTCACAGTGTGGCTCAGTTTCATCACAAACTCTCAAAGAACCCATTGAGTATCTGGTTGAGTACATTGTGATCAGAACAGTGGGTACTTTATGAAAGAACTCTCAACAAGTGGCTCAGGTTTGTAATGGGCACTTTGGAAAGTAAATTGTGAAAGAACCCAGGGGTTTCGCTCAAGAAGTACCCACTGGGTTCCTGAGTGGGTACTTTTACAAAGTACCCACCATGTACCCAGTGGGTAAAATGCAGGCAAATTGATGGGTATCTTTCAAAAAGTACCCAAAAAGTACCTGGTGGGTAACAACTGGGCAAATGGTTTCAAAACCCACAATGAACTCACAATGCCCCACTGGGTAAGTACTCCCTTGCCCCCAGTGCATGCTACCGCTTCCACTAGCCTTTTGTGGTCGCTCGTTCGTGAAGGAGAAAGCCGGGTAGGTTTTCCGTCTGAATATTCGAGTATGACTCTCAACTAATCAGACTGCCTAGGTTGAACGATTGGAGCGCGAAGTGAAAGAGGCGAAGGCAGACATCCTTCATCTATCAGCAGAGGGTCTTCAGATGAAGGAGACCTTGGCGGCCTTCCAACAGGGAACGAACGAAGCATTGGAGGCCATGGTCGCCAATCATCAGGAGCTGATCGCCGGGTTGAAGGTTCGGGACAACAACATCAAGGGGGCGTTGGCCAGGAGGGATGAAAAGGTCGTCTTTCAGCCTTTGCAGTTTGTGCAATAACTGAAAGACTTTCTAGATGGAAGAACTCGAGAACGTGGTGGCTGTGTTGACAGCACAGGTCGAGTCCTTGCAGGACAAGACCTGCAACTGTAAAGAGGGTCCCAAATTGGTTGGTCAGGGGACAGCCGATGTTCCGTTCGAGTTGGAGTACGCCGACGAGGTGGTACTCCCATCTCCTAACCCGTCGTCCTATGCGACGCCTCCGATCGAGAACGCGGTTCCCGTGCCAACTCCAGGTCCGGCTTCTACCTTGGCCGCTTCCGACAAGGAGAACTGTGGGCGCTGCGTCTTGCAGCCGATCCGTCAGCTGGTGAAGATCGAAGATGAGGTCATGGAGGTTGATCGAGCTGAAGATGCTCCGAGGGTCGCCGAGGTACGTCCGGTGACTAAGGGGCAACAATGCAAACGCTCTCGACGCCGTCCCGCTCATCGTATGACCGCGTCGGCTAATCCTTACCCTCGACCAGTTGAGTCAGATGGTGACCAGTCTGGTCGAGGTGAGGAGCGAGGATTCCGATATCGGGTCTACCGTCCTTACCGACAGGTCGAGTCCGAGATCCAACTCCGACACCAGCTTCGCCTCGCAAGGCAGGATCCCACCCAGGGGTCCGATGAGGGAGATGGAGGGTCGCTTGCCGACTACATCGATAGCGCTGTCGAGCAGTCACCCGGTGATGGCGATGTGGGACCAGGTGTTCCAGAGTTCGGTGACATCTGGGAGGCTGATCAGTCCGCTCGAAGGCATCTCTTCCTATCGGCTTGAACTAGTCGTTCAGCTGAGTGCCAAAGATGGTGACGCCATGTTCGGGGAGGTCCTTGCGAGGAGGGGCCAGCACTACGATCTCCGGGATGGACAGTTGATGACCTTTAGGCCTGCCGTAGATAGAGTCGACTTTTGAGGACGTTGTATGAGCATTAGTATAGCCATGTTGTTCCGTATTGCCGTGAATGTATGCGTGTGTGTGTGTGTTTTGAATGATCGGTGTGAAGGATAAGGAACGTGAAGCATTCAAAACATAAGAAGTGGTAAGAAGCGTTCAAAGAAAGAGCGTGTTATAAAAAGTTTAAAAATACCATGTTCCTGACAGATGGCCCTTTGCGGTCCTGCGCCCAGAGCTTGATCCCTAGAAGAACACCATCGCGGGTTCCCTTGCCGCAAATGTTCCCATCATACGGCTGATGCTGGGCCTCCCATACATACCCAAGAGCAGTCATTTTAGCTACCAGTGTCTCGATTCAGGCACCTTTCCACAACAGCAAGCTGTGTTTTGACCTTCAAACTGTTGAGAGGAGTTACTCCTTTCGCCCGGACACGCAATGGGGGCACCCACAATTAATTCCTCCATCAGGGGTTCAATTGGCCGGTATAGCGCCATCGTTTCTCTATGCCAATCGTCCTCGTCACCATCGAGAGCAGTGCGACGGTTATTAACAACCGGGAATTCACTGAAAATAAAATCAACATTGTGCTCATAAGGGAATCATTGGGATCACATACTCTTGCTCCCTGTTGGCCTCCTCCGCCTTGCGCCCTGGGTACTTCTTCAAATGTGCTTGCGCCGCATCTATGCGGGAGATGATTTCACTCGACTTCCGCCCAACTCTGATCCAACATTTAGAATGAGTCCCGGCGGAGATGTATCCTTGGAGGTTCTTTCGAATTATATCCAACTTGGCCTGTGCTTCTTCTTGCTTCATATCGCCAGTCTTTGTACCTGATGCGGAAAAACCTTAGTTCATTGCGGCCCCCGCGAGCTCGACTCTGCGATGGGGTAGCATTGGTCCTCTTGCGCGAGTTCCAGAAAGTCATTGTGTCCTTCTAGTTGAGCGACAGAGTAAAGATGGTTGAAAAAAAACCTTTCAAGTCGCAGGGCTTAAATAACAGGTCGTGAAACAACGAAGAGTGGGGCCATTGAGCGATCCAGTGAGTCGTTCCACAAAAATTTGAAGGCAGATAGCTTCGTGGCACCAGGGCCCTGGATCTGCAAGGGGAAAAACCTGCCTACAATATGCGGATGAACGACCAACAAAAGAGCCGTTTCGCCATCATCGGGAGCTTAGGCCGGACCTATCGCTCTTCCTTTGTTATGGTTATCATCCGAGCTCAGTGGTAGAAAATCGTGTTTAAATCTGAACGTGAGCATTATGATAGCTGAAATTGACCCAGCACGCACTGAAAATAATCCTTCCTTGACACAGGCAGTGGCCTGGACTTGATCACAGGGGGCCTGGAAGCAATGGAGTCCGCTGGAGGGCGGAAGGGCTCTGCAGAAAAGGCTCACCCGCACACATTTAATCTGACACCCATCATCTTGGGAGTCTGCACTAAACGTACCACCACCCACACTCAATACCACACTTTGAACATTAGCGGTTCCGAGTCCTAAAAACAACATATCAATTTTCTTTGTCCCACATGTCTGTAAATGACATCTGAACCTGCGATTTCTCGTTCATGCTAGGCTTCGATATTCACTGAAATCCAATCAGCAGGTGGTGGAAATTCCGATACTCGCTAACAATCAAGAGATTTTCCCAACAGGGGCTTGTAACCCGTTATCCATTTCCTGGTGAAGCTTAGCGCTGAAAATGGGTTATAACTCCTCAGTGTCCTAGAGTTATAATCAGTTGTCAGGCCGCGGTTTGCTGACGCAGCCCGGCCGAGCCCCTGCGCGGCTCACCACCACAGTCCTACTCGCCTTTAGCCTCGCTTTCAAACTCTTTCCCTCAACATTTTTCACCCCGATGCATGTACTCAACTGAGCTCGTTGAAAAACCTAGGTTGACCTGACGCCTCGGACCAACATGAGAGTGAAATCGCCACCACGATCGCCCCGGCTCGTGGCAGCATCAAGTGGGTCTCACAGACACAGTACGAGTGCACCAGGTGCAGGCGTTAGGCACACCGAGCGATGATACCGTTAGGATACCCACCGCTTTGTCCGTCTAACCTCGTGAGGTGAAATCAATGAACTTCGGCATGAGTGAGGGCGAAGCTCCTCCATCCCCGGGACAGGTGGAAGTTGTCCACCAAGGTCGAGACTTTCATTCGATATCCAAACCTGTGATATCCACCGAAAAAGTGGCAGGCTGTTGTGGGTGTAGCATTGGTGGTACGGTCTTGGGCTGGTCCGTGAAAGACATCTTGTTCTTGCGCCGGTTAAGCGAGGATTTGAAAGTAGGTAAATGCGGGCTGTTCAGGTGTCAAGTCGTGGAACAACAAAGGAATAGCTATAGAAGCGTTGATGAGCGTTGAGCGATTGAGGGGATCATTCGTCGTCAAACGCGGGTGGCGTTGAGACGCAGGGCCCTAGCGAAGCCGGGAACAGGTCCGTGCGAAAACTTTCGCTTGAGGGTTTCGGGAAATCTGCTTCAGGTGCCACCCAAATCCGGACGGGGAACGGTGACCAAGGAAAATCCAGTGTGCTATGGTGGGCGTCAACAAACTACATCACCTGGCGATCGAGACCGATTGGAAACAAAGGGCTGCAAGCGCGTTCGTCCCTTGGTTTCCCACCTTTTATCAATCAGGCCGCTTAACTACGATGGGCAGTTTTTCCAAATTTCAACTTGCGTTCTTCACGCATTTATTAAAATCATCAACCAACCCGGCGACCGCGAAACATCCGGTCAATGCAGCTTTAGCGATAATGAACACCTGGCGGCGAATGTGCGACTGCCCCTGAGACTAGGAACGACCAGTAATATATACGTCGGTTGCAGAGGGGTGCCACCAGCCGAGTTTTGCGGCGTCTGTAATCCAACAGAGTAGTCGGGGCCCTCGACACGCGTGTGGACATGGTGTGGCGCGGTGTGGCGTTAGGGGCAGTGGCCTACAACGGTCGGGGTGCCTAACAGTGCTCTTGTAACCAATTACATAGGATTAGCGCGCATACACGGTGTAAACCTTACCAAATGATTCCATATATAAAGGGAATTTTACAGTCGGAGCCCACTCTCCCCACTCTGTCCCATCATGACCGGCGAGGAGACTAGCGAGGCTCCAAAGCGCTTTGTGACCACTCCTCAAGTTACTGTCGCCGAAAACATATACAGCGGTGAACCAACCGCCAGACGCTACCTTGAGGAAGGGCCGGGTATTCAGAATTGGGTTTCAACGATTCTAGGAATCCAGGACGCGGATGCCGAAATCGAGGTTGAGATCGTGTGAGTGACGGCCTAGTACACACCGTCCGCTTTATGCTCAAAAATGTCTTCTCCCAGAGGCGCCGGTCACGATCCGAACACATCTTGGCATCTGGACGCCGTTGTGAGAGTGGATGGGGAACCGATAATGGCGAAGGACAGCAAGGGGAGGGAGACGAAGACCTGGCATGTAGAGGGCCTCGCCAAAAACACCGATGACTTCAGAGATAAGACAAAGAAGTGGGAAGAATCCGAGCGAAGGAAGAGAGACAATCTGGCGGCAACAACCCCGGTGCCGACCAGCGCGTCGATTGTCGAAGGCTCCTCAGGTCCGGTCTCCAGATATCTTCACTTGATTGGAGAGTTGCTCACCGCAACACGTTCTTGTAACCACAAGGAATCACCAAGCGATTAGCCAGAGCGATCGGGAGATTCAACATCAAGCGCCCCTCTAGCGACGGAGGAGGTAACACCGGATTGAACAAGAAGGGCAAACGAGTTCCACCCAACATCGAGAGAGATGAAATAACAGAGAGTAATCCGTGGGCACTCTGGCTACCTCCAATACCTAAGGGCAAGAATAAGAAGGATAAAGGGGTTAACGGATAGTAAAATTTTGTTCATGAGGGTACAGGTGTGTACCTCGTGAACACGACGAGCTTTCTCATTCCGAGGAGATTTCTGTGTGCCAAGAATTTTTCGATATTTTCTGTTGCCAAATGTGTGAAATATACTCGTACGTCCAGCAGGTGGTATGTATAATGTACTTAAGTATTACCGCGGCCAACGCGTGCCACCCCCACAAGAACAACTCTGAGGCTTCCCATGTCGTCTTTGGGACCGGCCCCGGAAAGGGTTGTCCACCGGCGACAGGATACTGTTTCGATGGTTGACTGAACGAGGCTGCCCGTGTCCGATGGCTTTCGAGACATAAGCGGGGTTCACGTTCAGCTATGAGTTACCGTGAGGCCCCAAATACTTGAGGGTTGAGGAGGATTTGATGAAACGCCCGGTCCAAGTCCACCCGCATGGCAGAAGGACGATAAAAGTTCTTTGGTGGGACGGGAAAACCTCAGACCCTTGCATTATAATACACCAGGACAAAGGCAAACAAAGATCTTGGGTGGGAAAACAAGGCCAAGCGCCAAAAGGTCCACGACGGTATGTGTATACATAAGCTTGCTGTTGGTTATGTAGCAGTTGTACACATAGCCCAGTATACCAGGGCGTATAAAATATCGGAAGTACCTTTGTACTCTGCCGCCTAGATGCTGTCGTGTGGGATAGGTTCGAAACGAACCCACCCTCCTCGTCGAGCCTCGGCCTCCGTCTGACCGATAATCGGATCCCTCTGCTCTGTCCCGCGTGAGGTGGTTCTGGCTCTGCTAGATCCGGGTTTCTGTCGAGCTTGCTGTGTGGGACAGTTCAAAGTTACAGTAGCCAATCGTCTTCCAGTAGCTCTTGCGCACTAGGTCGCAACTTGGGATCCAAGGTCAAGCATTTTTTGATGAACGCTACAGTACCCGGGACATCGTTTTCATCCACAGCTTTAAGAGATAGTAAGATGCCTTCGAGGCTGGCGGGCTCGGATTCGTCGTTTTTTCGGAGAAGTGTACCTAGGTGGACGTCAGCGGAGGTCATCGCGATTAATGAGGGGCGCTCACCATTCTCGTCAAAGTATTTATCCCGATCTTCGCACTCTTGGAGGAACTCAGGCGGGAATGGCCCCAGGCACTCTGTTATATACTGGAGATGGAGATCATGAGAGTAATCCTCAGTGTCCTGGCTGAAGAGCGGGCGTTCGGTAAGGAGTTCAAACAACTGAGACTCATTCAGTACCAGCACTGCGACGGGGCAGCCAACTTACCAGGCAACCGACTGTCCAAATATCGATAGCGGACGTCCAGGGATATTTGAGGGTGACTTCGGGGGCACGGAGAACAGAGGGCTGACTAAGGTGAGATCTCCGGGGCTCGTCGATTGCAGTTGCTTCACTGTAATCCACCACGCGCACCGAGATATCTTCAAGAGATCCACCGAGGTCGAGATACGGGAGAGGTTGCGAACGCGAGAAAACGAGAGGTGCAGGTAATGACTCCATGGGGAGGGGGGGACCATAGATGTACACGGAATTTGACTTGATGAATTCATCTATCCGCGTAGTATCTGGTATTGTGACGAGGATGTTCTCGGATTTGAGATCTCGATACATGATTATCGTCGTGCACTAGAACGGGCGGTGAAGTAGACTCACCAGTGTGGATGTACTTGCATTCGCGGTGAAGGTAGTCTAGAGCGAGAAGGACCTGTTTTATTATGCGCTTTGCGATGGGAAGGTCGAACCGGTTCTGCCCGGGTGGTCGAAGTGTTGCAAGGCTCAAGCTTAAGGCATCCGTCACGAAGCATAGATGAGTACCAGCTGGGCTCTTGGCAGTGAAACAGCGGCGGAGGGTCAGACAGTGGTTGAATCCAGGGTGTTTGGGATCCGCGGTTTCGATTTTCCGAAATACATCATATTCTGGTGCTTTGGCTAGGGCAATACGTGCGGTAGCTTGCGATGTCAAGATCTTGATGGCAACATAGGTCCTAGTCGCCGCTGATGGGTCTCTATGTTGATGCAAAAGATGAGCTGGTGCTGATGGAATTGGCAAGCAACTAACAGAGCGAGCCACACAGATGAAGTAGAAGCCCAACCGAGCTGTACTGAATGGTCAAATGCGGATTGGGGGTAGGAAGCTCGATACGAACCTTGCGAACAAACCTATACTGGTTCAGCGAACGCCCAGCCGCAACAGTGGTGAAGTACCCGAAACCCTCCTGGAAACTCGAGAGCAAGGGTTCTTCTGGAGGCCGGTCGCCTCCCATCGCTTCGGCCAAAGCCTTGGGGTCGATTGTCTTGAGCTCTTCTTGGAAGGATGGCTTTGCGAGCTTTTCAGACGCTGCCTGTGGGGGAGGTCGCTGTTTGATGGACGAGCGATGGCGACTGAAAATGCGGGAGAAATATCGACGAACAAAAACAGGGATCTCTGACGGTGTGGGGGGCGGCGACGCTGAGGGAGACATCGTGGCGCAGAAGAGGTGAGTTGGGATTTCCCACGATACGACCCAGCTTATGACCACTCCACCGTTTGATGGGCTCGGCTCTGCACCCCGGCATGACGCTGACTGACTGGCCCGGACTGGCCCGTCACATAAGCGTGTTGGCATTCAATCCGTTGGAAACCCCGGCATAGTTTGACTATGAAAACGAACAACACCTTTCTCTGATAATCGCCAGCCACCTACGCCTCTCGTTGGAAACACTAGTACACCACATATACTTACCCTAAGGCTTATTTCTTATCAGGCGGGTCGGCGATCGGACCGATCGGAAACAAATGACCCGTAGAAAAGTACCATAGTGAAGAGTGGTTTTTCAAAATGCCAAATTGCGTTCTTCATGCATTTGTTATACAAAAAAACCAACCCAGTGACCACAAAACATCCGGTCAATCAAGTTTTAGCTGGAACGTTGACAATGAACGCCTAGCGGCGAACGGGCGACTAGATACGACGAGAAATACATATATCGGTCGAAGGTGCCACACTAACCGTTTCTGTAGCCCGACAGAGCGGTCGGGGTCCTGACAGTACCCTTATGACAGTTTCGATGTCCATCCGGACTAGCGTGTACATGGTGTAAACCTTCCTGCAGTTACCCAATGATCCCCTATATAAACATTCTTTTTGGATGGGAATCCCCGCTCTCTCCACCTTGCACGTCCCATCATGACCGGTGGGGAGACTAGCGATGCTCCCAAGCGCTTTGCGGCTACTCCCCGAGTTACCATGGGCGGAGACCTCTACGCCAGTCAAGCAACCGCCAGAAGCTTTATTCTGGAAGGGCCGGAGATTCCAAATTGGGTTTCAGTGAATCTAGGAATTGAATACACGGATGCTGAAATAGAAGTTGAGATCGTGTGAGTGACGAACCAGGTAGCGTCTGCTTTTCGCCAACACATGTCCCTCCAGAGGCGCCGGTCATGAAGGCGGTCATGATCGGAATGCACCTTGGCACCTCAACGCCGTCATGAAAGTGGATGGGGAGCCTATGAAAACAAAGGACCACAAGGGGAGGGAGACGCGAACCTGGCATGTAGAGGGCATCGCCAAAAACACCGAAGATTTTAGAGACAAGTCGAGTAAGTGGCTAGAGTCCGAGCGGAAAAAGCGAGACAACCCGGAGGCCAGCTCCGTGGCGATAATGACTCGAGCGCCAACCAGCGAGTCAGTTGTCGAAGGTTCCCCAGGTTCGGTCTCCAGATCTTCACTTGGCTGGGAGGTTGCTCACCGTAACACGTTGGAACCACAAGAAACCATCGAGCAATTAGCTAACGAGATCGGGAAATTTGATATCGAGCGAACCTCCAACGACGGAGGGGGTAACCCCAAGTTGAAGGGGAAGGATAAAGCAGTTCCCCCCAAGAATGAGAAGAATAAAAGGGGTAAGAGCAAACCGTGGAACGTCTTACAATCGTTTGGGATGGGTGGGAGCAAGGACAAGAAGGATAAAAGAGCTGCGAGCAAGAGCAAGCAGGATAAGTAAAGGAGGTAGCCATGGTTAAAATATCGGTGGTGATACCAAGCTTGATCGTTCCAAAGTGATCGCTGTATGCCAATAAACTTTTCAGTATTTTTGTGTTGCCAAATGGGCGAAATCTACTCGGAAGTCTGGTAATGAACATTACTTTGTCATGGTGCTGCCGAAACTCCAGACCGTCACAGGTAAATCTTTAGATGAATCTCCCATTTGTTTTCCAGAGCTGGTGGGTGACGGTGACACCAGCAGTATAAAGGAGGTACGTCCAGGAGGGCATTGCCCGTGCGGGCCTGCGGGCAAGGCATCACCGATCACCAACCGAGCGTATAGCCAAGAATTCGTAGGGGGTTATATACATACTTTGATTGGTTGCGGGAGTAGCGTTGGTCCTCTTGCATCGGATCCATTAAGGCATCGTGTTCTTCTAGTTGTGCGAGAAATCGAAGATAGGTAACGGTGGACCTTTTGAGTCGCCCGGTCTAAATAACGTGTCGTGAAGCAACGAAGGATAGCCTGGATAGGACGTGGGTCGGCGATCGGTCCGATTGGGAACAAACGAGCCGCAAACACGTTTGCCCCTGTGTTTTTTTACCGTTTGTCAATGAGATCGTCAGAAAAACAATGCGCGGTTTGCTATCGTGACTCGTCGTTATCGATGACGACCGTCGGTTATACACGACTAACCCGGCGACCAAAACACACTCATCCGATAAATTCAGTTTGACCTGATTATCGACAACCACCGGTCTTATCGAGTTACGCGGTATGCCCTGAACGAGCGACCATACGTTACAGAAGGGTGCCATGCAGCGCTATAGAATATGATGGTGAGTGCTAATGCAAGGAAGTTTCCTGGGCCATAAAACGGGCTCACCAGTAACCAGGCCGAGGCAAACCATGGCTGCATTCATCACATCCCTCAGCGGTGATCGTCAGCGGTATGGAGTGGTCTGCTTGAGGAGACTGGCACTCATCCCCCAGCACGCGGCCTCTGCGTTTTTGACAGAGATATGAATGGAATCGCGGAGATCGTGTGCTGTGCGAGGGGACCACGCATCTGGGGTGTCAAAGCGAGTTGAGGAGAAATTCTCGCCAGATCCTTTGCCGTACACTGGATTTTTGTGTGGACGTTGTATCATACGGAGTCTTGATGAGGGATTTCGAAGCAATGTCAACTGATCCCGAAACAACGGTCCTCCTGACGGTACTCTGTGACGGTTTCGAGGGTTAGCGTGCACATGATGTAAACCAAATGTAAACCTCCCCTAAATTACCCAATGATCCCGTACATAAAGGTTCTTCCCAGTAGGACTCCTCACTCTCCCCGCCCTGTCCCATCATGCCCGGTGAGAAGACTAGCAAGGCTCGAAAGCGCTCTGGGACTATTCCCCAAGTTACCGTCGCCGAAAACATCTACAGCAGTGACCCAGCCGCCAGACGCTACCTTGAGGAAGGACCAGATATTCGAAGTTGGGTTTCAACGATTCCAGGAATTCAGGAGGCGGATGCTGGAATCGAGGTTGAGATCGTGTGAGTGACGAACCGGATCGTCCGCTTTTTGCCGACAAATGTCCCCCCAGAGGCGCCGGTCATAAAGGCGGTCATGATCCGAACACGCCTTGGCATCTCAACGCCGTTGTGAAGGTGGATGGGAAGCCTATGAAAACGGAGGACCACAAGGGGAGGGAAACGCAGACCTGGAATGTAATCGGCGTCGCAAAAGGCACTGGCGACTTCGAAGAAAAGTCGAAGAAGTGGGAAGAGTCCGAGAAAAACAAGAGAGACAGCATGGAGCCCAGCTCCATGGCGGTAACGACCTTGGTGCCGACTAGCCGGGCTGTTTTCGAAGGTTCCTCAGGTTTGAGTCGGTCCCAGATACCTGATTGCGGAGTTGCCCACCTTGACACGTTTTTTAACCAGGATAAATCACGAAGCGCCCCCCCCCCCCCCCCCCCCCCCTATTGAAAACGAGTTGGTCAAACCCGAATTCACGTAAATTGTCATTTTTGCAATGAAGAGGTTTTATGCACTACCGTCTGTGCAGGATTTTGTCGCCAATGTGCGAAGTCCGGCGGATGGAACTCGTACCATAGTGGTGGAATTAATCACACCGCACACGAACTTCCTGGGCACAGATTGTGTCCGTCCGACTCACACTGAATCACATACGCTCAGACCGCAGCCTCACCGGGGGCCGGGGTTGGAGCTCAGCTTGAAGCTGTTGACATCACCCGTTTCGTTCGCCTTCTCTGGCCTGCACCGTGGGGGTCCGAACCTCGAACCAGCGAGCGGCCGGTCCCACTGGGCTTGAGAAAAACGGACTCCTTCGTTGGTGTAATTATTAAATGGTAAATCGCAACTGATATAAGCATTCTAGATATCCCGCCCCAACAAACACGACAGGAATCGTCAAAGAACCGGCATACAGTACACCGGCTCCAACCAGCTGAGAAACAAAACCAAGAAAAGAACAAAAAAAACAAGACACGTCCGCGTTATAAGACCTGCACAATGCTCACCACGTGTTACGCACACCGATAGCAAGGGCGTGACCAAAAGAATGTCTACTATCCTTAAGGTAGGGGGATGTGAGGCAATGCAGGAACCCCCGGAGTCCGTGGGACCACCACTCAAAGTAACGGGCTGGGAAACTTAAACGTTCCCCGCGCTGTTCCTCTGCACATCGTCAGGAAGGTACTTCGGGACGTGGTCAAACGTGGCTTCTGGCTCTCGCCCGCTCGATTCTAAGATATTCCCCTCCTCGTCCAACGGCCAGAAAGTGTTGCGAAACAAATTCGTTGGGTCATATCTTCGTTTGAGCTCAACAAGCCTGTCCCAGTTCTTTCCGAAACTGGCCTTGGTCATCTCCGGGCTCTCTCCGCGACCGAGAAACTGAAAGGCGAGATAAACGATGGTCATCTGGGATGCAGGGAGAATGGGGCACATACACTGGGGAAGGGACCGCCTTGTGCCACAGGCTTCAATGTCTTGTCTAACCACTGTGAGCGGTTTGGGTCAAACTTCGGACGAGAGCGGAGGGCGGGCGGATCACTCACGTTCTCAGCCGTATACACACACTTCGGGTCATCGATCCCGAGATCCCATTGGTGTAACGCAGCGACGTTGAAAGTGGCCTCTCGCTGTTCCTTTGGCAAACAAGAATTCTCGAAATCTCCTATGGCCCCGCCTGCGAGTTCGAACAACCAAGCTAAATGAGAGAAAATCAACGAACGAGCGACGTAGGTGGTTTGTCTGGGGGAAAACGCACTGCAACCAATGGGCGTGTCCGCAAATTCGAGAACGGTTTTGTTGATTATATCGTCCGGAAGGGACGTGATGAGCATCGAACGGATGAACCATTGCCTTCCAGCTGCCAGAGAAAATTCGAGTGGCACATCAGCATTTGAGCCAGCGAGCGAAGTTGACGACAGCGCTGACCTTTCGCTCTCAAAACCTGGGCGACACTGTCCTGCTGATTCAAAAACGCCTTCTCGTTTACCTCGTTCAACAAACAACCCTCGCCGTCCCAGCTGGAGATTGCTTGCAAGTACTCCATTCCCTTCTCCTTTGGCCCAACGTAGCACATCTGTATCACAACGAGGGAATCCTGGCCCGCAGGTCCAGCGGTGAGGAGCACATTTGCGTAAAGCTCCCTCGGGGCTTGCTTTATACAGTCACGGAAATGCCTGATCAACGAAGGCGCTGTCGCTTTGTGGAACCGACTGTTCGTTACGGATGCGATCAGTTTCACGACGCGAGCGCTGAGAGGAGATAAACCACTCACTAGAGAAGATTTCCAGCAAACACCACGGGGACGGGGAACGCTTTTGCGATGTACCTAGTGGCAACACCGAAACATGAACCGGCACCTTTGATTGCCCACCAGAGATCTACGGCCACAACGTCACGTCAGAGACACGGAAGGTCCCCCTAATATTCTTTCATACTTACCGGGGTGCTCCTCCTCGTTAACGATGACGATACTTCCATCTGCCAATACCATTTCAACCTCCACAATGTTGTCGACACTCAACCCGTGTAACCGACTCAGGAAGCCAAACCCTCCAAGCATCATTATAGTTGATCCTGTAGGATGCGCGGCGCTGTCCGCCATAGGTAAGCATATCGGGCGATCGGCGGCGGAGCAGAAGTCCGGGATATACGTACGTCGGTACATGGTAAGGAACCAGCTCAACCACACCAGTAGCAGATCCCATCGCCTCAACAGGGTTATCAGCGGTGTACATATCTATCTCCTTCTGCAGTACGCCGGCCCCGAAGGACACATATACGTGGGGGTACCGTGGCTGCGGCGGTGAGCGGTGATCCAACGGAGGATTCTGCCAGTCCGTTAGCGGATAAGGGCTGACGAGCGACGATGGGCTTGTAGGAAACGAGCTGTCTTCTCCAGCAGAGTAAAGCGAGGAGTGGGGTAAATCATTGGGGATATTCAAAGAAGAGAAGGTGGGGCCCGAGAAGGGAGTGTTGGAAGAAAAGGTCGGGAATGAAGCAAGTCCCCTAGAGGATTGTATCGATTGCTGGTAAGTAGGTTGCAGAACAGGACCAGTATCCTGGGAAGAACCCGCGGATGCGAGATAATCAAATGGTCGGACGCGGCCGGGGAGGCGAGGGGGATCGGCAATGTTTATATGGTCGAATGGGCCTCTTGCGCTGGCCGGGGAATTTCCCAGACCGGTGTTTGAATACAAGTCGTCAGTCCGGCTTTCGGATATTGCCATTGTAGTCGGGTTAATTCCATAAACACCCTGGCGATCCCCGCCCATATCGAAAGGAGCGGCTTCGCTCCCAGTACTGTCGGCAGCGCCCAAGCGAGGCGCTCTGTAGTCCTGTGGAGGCATCCTCGGGGTGACACCTGGTTCAGGAGCGAGAGGCGGGCCGCTCAGGAATGACGAGACCCTGGGTGCAGCCGGATCGTATCTCCTCAAACGAGCCTCGTAAGCGACTCTCTCTTCATCATCTGCCTCCTCTACCTCCCTTCCGCGTTTCTGGGGAGTAACCGAAGACAAGTCGGTGTCTTGGGGCCCGGGGTTGAGGGCTGCTTGTGGCTGCCGCGATCTCGCTACCCCCTTACCCTTGTCAGAGGGGGACAATTGGTCCCTCAAACTGACATACTCGCGTGGAATGGAGTCATCGGGGCGGTCTACGGAAATGCCTCGAAATCGACTGAGATCGACGATGATGTCACCTAGAAGTTAGCATCGCGCATCAGACACGATAGCAAAGGAGGTTTCCAGGAAGATGCCGAGACTTGCCTCCTATTGAAACACCTGAAGTACCGAACCCGCCGGCCTTGATTGAGGGCGACAAGCGATGCTCGTTACAAAAAACGACGATCCTAGCGCCGGAGCTCGTCAACGCGGTGCAAGCAGGATGAAGGAACATCACTCACTTGCTCACATCAGACGCGTCCTCTGGGATCGCAACCGCAACGGCTCTCGTTCTGATGGCGCCATTGAAAATCTTGGAATGATCCGCGAACCTGCGGGAAGGGGAATTAGGTCGACTGAGCCGGTGACCCCGGAGGGAAAGAGGTTTCGGGGCGGAAGCAACGCACGACTGATCGCCCGCGAAGTATACACTTCCTTTGAGCGAGGCTTTGAGGGCTTGAAAGTGAGGTTGGGGTACCTGTTGACTGGGGGGAAAACCCGGAGTGGTCATGGTCGGAGTTGGGACGAACGAACAGCGAAGGGCGCGACGGATTGCATCACATGGGCAACCCCACGCACCTATTTATCTAGCTCCCTCACTGTCATTCGGCAAACTCTGTCTTTACGGCAAGTTTCCAGTGCGAATTTGATCAGTGCCCACCGCAAGTGTTCAAACGTTCACTTAGGACTTGACACATCGCCTCTCGGCTGTGTGAGGCTGCGAGCTTCGTTGCCCCTCGATGCGTCGAGGGTGGCGTCGGAAACACAAGGGAACCGACCGCCGTTCTCGCCTTCTCCGCGGAGGGGGCTGATTTGGGTGTAATGATTTACAGCCTCCGCGCTGAGGGTGACGGACAAACCGCCTGGAAGGAAAGTTCACCATCCCCAGGTTGTGCTACCTACATGTGAAAGCGTTGAGAAGAGCAGGCATATGTCGCGAACCCGTGCAAGACAGGGATGGCCAGGTCCCTACGCCGGTACACCAGTGACCATATGGTCTCGTAATACGTGATGCCGACGGGCATCCCAGCCTATGGCACCACGCGTTCCTCCCGCTAAGCCCAATTCATTTGACCCCCGTTGTGGGTTTCGTGGCTCATTTCCACATAACATGTAACAGGCCCCGGATTGTCAAGTAGCCGGCGGTGGGCCCTCGATGAGAAACCATCGCTGCACAGTTGATGGTATGCTGCCATCAACGAGTGGGGTACTGTTCGGACGTTGGCAGAAGCATCTTCTCATACTCATAAGCTTACGATATGCGCAGTTAAGCCCAGGCTCGACATGCTGCAGAAACAAGAAGTAATTTTTTCTCCATTAGATCGGACAGATACTGGATTGAACATTTTTCCTGGCTTTCACGCATTTACTGCGGCCTCACGGTGCACCCCTTCACCGCCCATCCCATCGTACCAAGTCAACCCGGACAAAGTGGGCGCAATATACCCCGCCCGAATCACGAAATCTCCAAAGTGCTCGCCTTCTTCACGCTCGAGCGCATACCGCTTTATCATCGGTCGAAGGATCTCCAGGATCTCTGGTTCGGTCACGGATTCTGTAAACACAGCAACCGAGCGCGCAGTTTCCGACATCAGTGTCGGTCGTTCGTGGGTGGGAGGATTTGGGATGGACTGACCTCGGTATATTTTGTTCAACCGTTGACCGTAGTACCCACCACCCAATAACATCAAGTACGACCCCGGTGCTTTCCCAACAAATGCGACCTCTGTTCAAAGCGTTCAATCAGTCTGTTGAAAGCGCGCGACGAATCTGGACCACGCACCGCCGAGGTAGGGCCTAGCACAACCATTCGGACATCCAGTCATTCGCATAACGATAGAATCGTTCCGCAACCCGTTCTCTTCGCATATCTTCTCGACTTTCCCAATCAACACGGGCAAGTACTGTACAAAAGTCAAGGGTCAGATTCAACAAACAAACGGACCACGTACGCGTTCGGATTCGGCCATGGCAAGTCCTGAACACACACGGTAAAGCGTCGGACATCAATATGGCTCTCGTACGGGGGTGGTGTGAAGTAAAACGTACCGCACGTCGGGAACGCCACACAAGCCGACGAAGAGAGCCTCAAACCACTCTGATTGACATTGTCCAGCTTGTACTCCGCAAGCAAGCGCTTGATCTCTGGTAGTTCTGAGTCTGCAACGTTGGAGATGATGATGTGTTGGTTCGCCGTCAGCTTGAAATCTCCTTTGTGGACCTTTGCGATCTCCCGCAAGCCACTCTTGAAGTTCTTCTCAGGTTCGTCTTGTACGCGGCCGTTCTCGATGAAGGTAGTATAGTGGTGTCGGCCGTCTTCACCAGTTACCCAACCGAACTCGTCGACGTTGCTCGTGAAGTTGAACGGGCGAGCGGGTTGAAGCTTGTACCCAAGCCGTCGTTCCACTTCCGCCTGGAACTCCTTGAGGCCCATTCGATCAATAGTATACTTCAGCCTGGCGTTCTTGCGACTGCGAAAATGTCAGAAATCGGCACCCGCAAGAGATAGCTGGGTTCGAAAAACGCACTCCACCCGATTACCGTTGTCTCGTTGGACCAACATAATTTTCTCCGCCACGTCTTTACCCTGCTCCACCGTGCAAAATCCGAGTACATCCGCTGTTCGAGGGTACGTCTTCTTGTTCCCATGGGTTACGCCCATTCCACCTCCAGCGGTGACGTTGAATCCAGCTAATCCACCCTTCTCATCCACAATCGCGATGAACCCAACATCGTTGGCGAAGACGTCAACGTCGTTCGAAGGAGGGACGGCAACGGCAACCTTGAACTAAAGGAACGTTTGAGAAGTTGGGAAGAACAGATCGTGAGGGTTGAGCACACCTTCCGGGGCAGGTAAAGTTCCCCATACAACGGTTCGACATCCTTAATCGAGTCTCCGGCAACCATCTTCTTATCCAACCAAATCTCGTGGTATGCGGTGGTCTGCGGGATCAAATGTGCGCTGACCGCCTTCGCGAACTGATAGGTTTGGGCGTGCAACTTCGAACGTGTGGGTATAGCTGAACAAAGTACATTCCTAGAAGCAGGTGAACAACTGGTGACAGGGATTGAGGGAGGGAAACCGACCTATTCACATCTCCGCAAGCAGCGAGGGTATCGAGCAAAGCGCGGTTGATGTCCTGAATAGCAGGCTTCAAGTGACGCTTGATGACACCGTGGAACTGGAACGTTTGCCTCGTGGTGATTTTGAAAGTTCCGTTCCCGTGCTCGTCCGCAATTTGATCCATCAACAGCCACTGCTGAGGGTCACAGACGCCTCCAGGCATTCGGACGCGGATCATGAACGAGTAGGCTGGTTCGACACCCTGGGCTTGACGCTCATCTCGAATGTCACGGTCGTCCTGCTGATAGATTCCGTGGAACTTCGTCAGCTGACCATCGGCCGGGGAAAGTGCGCCGGTGGTGTTGTCGACGAGACCCTGGGCGATAGTGCCTCGAAGGTACTGGGAAGCGGCTTTGATGTGCTCGTTGGTGATTGGTTCAGGTTCGGCCTCGTTGATCTCGATGTTGTCAATGCCCAGTGCCTTCCACAGTTTCGGTTCCCAAAGCTTGTAACCGGTCTCGGGTCCATCAGCGTCCTGGTCGTCTCCAAGTCCAAGCTCCACGAATCGCTCCGCCCCAAGAGTTTCCACCTTCACGTTGAGCTCCTTGCCCGGCTTATTATAATAGTGAGCGTCTTCGGGTCTGGGCCAGTAGTGGCTGTCTCCCAAGGCAAAGACGGCGAACTTTGTCTTCGTGAGCGGCTTATCTCCTCGAGTTGAAGCAGCGGAGATGGCTTTCCACAGGGTCCTTGCGTTCTGCGGGAACTCGCCTTGTCCCGCTGTGGAGGTGACGAACACAACGTACTCCTCCTTCGTAAGGTCATCAATGCTGGCCGCGTCCATGGTTGAAACCGTGGTGGATAAGCCGCGAAGTTTTCCACGAACAGCCAACCTCTTTGCCATCTTCTCGGCTCTTCCACCATCGGAACCGTACAGAACGAGGAGAGGAGGGGCATCGATGTTCGTCAGGAGATCGCTGTACTCCTGTTTGGCGCGGTTCTTTCTAGCCTCCTTAACCGTCTCACCCAAACTGCTCACGAGCTCGGAAGCGAACTGCGGTTTAGACGTGGTGAGCTGGGAAAGGTGGTTCTGGCGATCCAAGAACTGCTGGAGGTCGTTCTTGACGGAATCCGAGTCCAGTGTAAAAGGTTCCTTGCCCTCCCGCTCTTTTGCAGGATTCCACCGGTAAAGGGGCCAGTAACCTGCATCGACGGCCAGTTTCGTTTCCTTCAATATATCGAGAACAGAGGTGTCCTCTTTGAAGTAGGGAAGATACGCGAGGACGACACTGGGACCAGCGAACTTATCCGCCTCGATCACCGCCTGAAGCACCTGGGAGTACGATGAATACACTGCAACGCTTGCAACATAAACATCGCCGTGGTTCATCGCATACAGCCCGATATCCTTTTTGCGCCGATGGGGATCGGCGGTATTGCGGACGGAGTAGGGGGTGGTATCAAGAATGAGGATGTTGACGTTCAGTCCAGAAGCGATGAGGTGGTGGATACCGGAAGAGCCAATGTCGTATGACCACGCGTCTGAACCGATGATCCACCGGGAAGGGCATCGCAGGAGAGAAGTGAGAGGAAGGAGAGGTTGTATGAGGGGACGCGTCGAGAAATTGTTGATGGAGTTGACGACTTCGTTGGCAGCCGCTTCGCCTTGCACAGGGTGATCACGCGACGCAAGCCATCTGGTTAATGGTTTGTGGAGATCGGCTGGGGTATTATAGTCTTGGAGCAAGACCTCAACGAGAGAAACCAGCTCCTCCCTCTGAGCGAGTTGCCTTCGCAGTCTACCCAAGGCATACTCTGGCAATGTCGCCGCGTGGCCTTCAGAGGAGACCAATGAAGGGGAGTTGACAATGTCCAAGCGGCCGTCGAAAAGGCGGTCGAGGATTTTGGTGTATGATGCTTCGTGCTTGGGGACAAATGGGGGACTCAAGGTCGACGGAGATCCCTGTGGTAGCGGGCCCAGAGAAAGTTTGACCGAAGAAGACGTTGACGATTCTTCAAGGAGAGCGCGGAGTGAGTCAAGAGAGATCGACTCTGACGTTCCAAGCGTGACGCTTCGTACTGAGGGCTGAGGGACCGGAAGTTGCTGGACGGCACCGAGAACGTCCAGGTATAACGGGGACCACTTTGTCGGCCAATTCCAGGCCTGCTCTAGAACGAGTATCCGCTCAACGGAAGGTGACAAGAGGTCGTGAAGGGAGGGGAGGGGAGAGAGGAGAGACAAATCAATGAACGCGACGTCATTAATCTCGAGGTTAAATGTCGGGCGCGCTACGGTGATAACGAGAGTTGAGGGAGTGGCAGAACCAGTTCGCGTGAAGGGACCGGTGGATGAGGCGACGGATTGGTATAAAGCGTACAGGTGGGAAGCGGAATGAGGTTTCGCAGCAGCTCCGTTGATTCCGTTGACCTTAGCCGTGTCAGACCATAAGAACGCTCGAACCTCGTCATCGGCCAATAACGGAACCGATGCACTCTTGTCGTAGAAAACATGGATGGCGACTTTCTTCTCCACCCGGGACAACCTCGAGAGTAATAGTGCATTGCGATACGCGTCGTCCGGAGTCCTGGAAAGGACGAAGAACGAAACACTTGAACGGAGGAGTAGGAGATTAGAGAGGTCTTGATCCGCGTCGGGGAGAGCAACATGCACGACGACGGGTGAGTCCGAAACTTCCTGTAGTGAATGAAGGAGTTGCGTCGGTAGTCGTGGATTCGAACAGACGGTCACAGAGATCAGACCCTCGTCCTTGTGGCGAAGGAGAGTAGAGCCGATGTCCGCTCCGAAGGGTAGTGAGATAAATTTTGCCTCGGAAGGTTTCCCATTTGCGTTGTAGGCGTGAGAGAAGGGAGAAACCTGTGGAACTTGCACCTCGCTGTTCACGACGACCGCAGACGAGATGGCGACGACTTGGGCGACATTGGAGATGATGGAAGGCATCTTCCAAGCTATAATCAAAATTTCCGAAATGACTTAGCTCGAGCACTCGAGCACGTCATTGGTAATCAGCACGAAATACGGGAACAATATCGCGTGTCACTGTCAGCCTATGACGGGATACCGCCTCCCCTTTTTGTGTCCCATTCCACTCGTCAGTTACGCGTGTATTTCCACGGCGTACAATTCGTAGGAGGCGAATCTTTCACAACCAATCGCGATCGCTCTATCTTGAATGGACCTCCGACTGGCGCCGAACTAGACAACTGACCTCCAGCTTCCTCCCTCGGCCTCAACGTACAGCCTGAACCACCATTACACTCGTCAACATCCAAACCCCCGAGATTCTTCCCAATGCTTCTCTCCGTTAAGATTGCCCCCAGACCGATGGCGCGTTGGGCAGCTGTGAATATCTCGTCTTGGAGTCCGTCCTCGACGGAAACCAATTCGGAATCAAGGACTTTTTCTCAGATAACTCGACGAACCGCATGACCGGTGAGTGTTGCCATGGTCAGGCATCAGAACGGGTATTTCAACGAATGTCCGGTTAAGGCCCAGTGTAATCTTAGTGCATCTACATACGTAGTTTCTTCCCACAACTACCTCGCCCGCCAGCCTTGAGGACCATTGAGGCTGTGGCTTGAGTGTGCGCAAGATTGTTACAAAACCTGCCCAGGACTTCATCTGCCCCCTCTACGACAAAAGACACCTTGTCGTCAAGAAACGTGACCTTCGACCCAGTCTCTCCTTCCTGAAGGCGAACAACAACCACTTTACTACCAACACTCGTCGTACACTCGGAGTTTCTAGCTGGCGGATCCCCTCCTAACGACCCGATAGACCTTTATGAACTTCGCACCAGCTCAATCATGACAACCCCCATCGCGTCGACTCATTCAGTCAAAAGTTCCCCGAGTTCGGATGTAGATTGAACCGCCGTCGGGATAAGGTCCTCCAAATTTCCCCCCACGGGTTGCCGCCAATCGGGAGCTTTAGACCGCGAAATTCAATGCATCTATCGTCCTCCTCTTGAAATGCATACCGGCGACGGTTTGGATTTTCTGCAGCTGAGAGTAGTATATCTTGCGCTCTTTGTGCAATATCCATGCAGTAGAGCTGTCTGTGGGGCTGGCACGCATTGGCAACAACAGTATGTACCACCTGCCGTACTTCCGAGTATATAATCTCTAACATCTTGCAACAGAAAATACCGAAAAATCTTCAACATGCAGGGATCTCTTCGGAATGAAAAAGCCTGGGATTGCCACGAGGGAGTACCCTCATAAAAGCATTTTACTATCGGTTACATCTTTCATACTTGTTGTTTTCGTTCCTAAATCCTTTTTTTTCGATCTGAAGTGACCCCCTCCCGGAGTTGTGTCGATAGAGGGTCGCTTCAGATCGAATTTCCCGAACGCTCCGGCTAATAGCTTGGTGCGTTACGGTGAGCAACTTCCCAATCAATTGAAATCTGGAAACCGGACCTGAAGAACCTTTGAAAACCGACGCGCTGGTTGTTTTGTTTCACTCAGAGTCTTCCCACTCCCTCGACTTCCTCTTGAAATCGTCACAGCTGTTGGCGATGCCCTCTACATGCCATGTTTTGGTCTCCTTCCCCTTGTTGTTCCTCGTTTTTTTGAGTACGCCATCTACTTCCACAACGGCGTCGAGGTGCCAGGCTGCATATCGATTCCAGCCGCCTACATGGCCGGTGCCTCTGGGGGGACATATGTTGGCAGAAATCGGACGGTATCTGGTTCGTCACTCACACGATCTTAACCTCGATTCTAGCGTTCGCGCGCTGAAATCCTAGATTCGTTGAGACCCAGTTCGGAATAAGCGGTCCTTCCTCGAGGTAGCGCCTGGCGGTTGGTTCACCGCTGTAGACGTGTTCGGCGACTGTGACATGGACAGTGGCCCCAGAGCGCTCTAGAGCTTTGCTAGTGTTTGCACCAGTCATGATGGGACAGGTCGGAGAGAGTGGGGAGGGAGCCTTCATCGGGCAACTCAGGGAGGTTTATACCATGTACAGCGCACGCTAATCCAGATACTGTCACAGGGGTGCGGTCAGGAGCCCGACCGCTGTTTCGGGATCAGTTATTGCCTCGAAATCCCTCATCAAGAATTCATAAAATGTGACGTCCACGCCAAGACACAGTATACGGTGAGGGGTACGGCGAGGCGTTCTCCTCAGCTCGCTTTGACCCCCCGGATGCGTGGTCCCCAGCTCGTACGGTGCGCGATCTCCGCGATTCCTTCCATTCATATTTTTTCCAAACGTACAGAGGCCGCGTGCGGGGGGACAAATGCAGCCACAGTTAGCCTCTGCTGGGATGGTGAGATCATTTTATGGCTCAGGAGACTTCCTCGCATGAGCACACACCATTATGCTCCGTAGCTTCACGTGGCACCCTTCTGCGACGGATGATCGCCTCATCCGGGGCATACCATCGTAGCTCGTTAAGGCCGGCGGGTCGATAATCAAGTCAAACTGAACTTGCTATATATGTTTTGGTTGCCTGGTTGGTCGTGTCGAATCGATAGTCATTATGCCCACGACCGGAAGGAAGAGGGTCTTTCTCTCTGCTCGATCATTGGCGGTTGACTCACTTATGTACTGTCTGCAGGTTTAGATAATGTGAGATCCTGGTACAAACAAACTAACACGACTTGTTCGTTGCAAACGAAAGGCAGACATCTCTGGCTAAACTACTACGGCCCCGTCAACCGCTTTCGGGGTGACGCTTCGCTTACAGATAACCTCAGATCTCTCGCTTACTGTCTGGGTCGCTCGTGAATGTCGTTCGTCGGTGCTTGTGCAATTCAGATACATACCGTTGCCCCGCGTAGTCCTCGGGCGACGATGCGAAGATTTGCGAGTGCTACTGGGGCCGTTACGCCAGGTAATGTGTCGACGCCCACTGTCGCACGATCTTCCTTGGTCGCCATTCCCCGTCCGGATCTGGGTGGGGTGTTGTACAGATACCTGAAGCAGAACTCCCGAGCATTTCAGGCAAATAAGTCTCGCACAGGACCTGTTCTCGGCTTCGCCGGGGCGCGCCCCACCCGCGTTTGACCACGTGTTTTTTGGAATGATCCCCTCGATCACTCGACGCTCCTACCATAGCTATCCTCGGGTGTTCCACGACTTGTTACTCAAACCCAGGAACTCAAAAAACTCACCTTCAACTACTTTCAAATCCTCGTTTAACCGGAAGAATACGATGCCTTTCTGGAAGCAGCCCAAGACCGTCAACGCTATACCCGCAACGAGCCCAGGGACGTCGTCTCATCAAGGTCAGGTTCATGAGGGAGGCGATAGCCAACAGTCCCCAGTGCCAGCTGTTTTGGCGGCGGACGGAATGACGCGAGAGGATAAGTGGAAGAAAAGTAAAGATAACCTGCGAGAGTTCTCCGTTTCCCACAGGGGTCAACCAGGACTCTGGGGTGAAATGGGGAAGAAGGCCGGCGAGATCCTCCGGCTCATGGAATTGAGGGACGCACGTTCTGCGGAGCACCCAGGGAACGCGGCGAATCCGAACACCTTGGATCAAATGTATGGTATCCCCTCGAACTCTCATATGAGCGACGTTGACCTCTTTCCAGCGATTTACTGGTTTGTTCATAACCACAACACTGCTCTTGATGCTTATAAGGACAACAGATAGAACAACTGCCGCTAGATATGGAGATTAACGGGTTGATGACGGAGCTGCAAAATCTGAGAGTGAGTGCTCCCACTGGTGTTCCGACCCATGAAGTAACCTCTTTACGCAGCTCGAAGGTTACAACCTATCTTGTTTTTTTAAAGGTCCCTGACACAAGGCTCTGATAGCTGATATGTCCCAGTACTACCTCGCACGGGAGGCCCAGTATCAGCCTGGTGATAAAAGGGTTTGCCGCGAGGGAACCCGCGAAGGTCTTCTTTTCGGGATCGAACTCTGGGCGCAGGACCGCAACGGGCCACCGATCTGCTGGTTAACAGGACCTCATCGTTCGGGGAAGAGCACCATCGCGCGGACGATCGCAGAGAAAATGACCAAGAATGGATCTCTCGGGGCGTCCTTCTTCTGTACCGGACGCTTCAGCTTTAAGGCTCCGAGCGATACCTTCGTGATAGTCCCCACACTCGCCTTCCAACTCGCACAAAATTACTCTAAGTTTCGGTCTTCCCTGAAGGTCCAGCCGGCTTATCCGTCCCTGGAAGCCCAAGTGAACAACATGATCGTCCGACCTCTCAAGGAATCCGCCATTTCAACGTTGATTATCATTGACGCTTTAGATGCGTGCGAAGACGAAGAAAGGATGGTGTCTTTGCTTGGGCGATTAGCATCCGAGGCTCCAAAAGTCAAGTTCTTCATTACCAGTCGTCCAGAACCGGGCATCAGGAGCAGCTTGGACGGATGGAAGGTCCCCGTGTTTTACCTCGACTGCGAATCTTGACGGCTGTTTCTCTCCACCGGCTACTTAACCAAAAGTGTTCAAGTGCGCGAGATGTATTGTGTACGGACTGCACGTGTAAATTGTAGGAATCCACGACTCGCTGGTTTGTGTCTGTTCGAATGACATGGCTCTGGGCAGAAATCTATGACTGGACTGTGTCGAGGGAGCTGGGCTGGGAACGACATGGGAAAACCGACGCCCTCATACGCTCAGGAAACGTCGCCAGAGTCTCAATGGGTGATTTCGCTCATGCTTTGGTCCATTCATTGCTATAAAACATGAAACTTGACCGAATAGAATGATGGAACGGCAAACATTTAGAGATTGTGGAACACTTGCACACGGACGCTTGTGCTTTTGCACTCGATACCAAAGTTACAAACGGAATGAAAAATGCGCTTGGAAAAGGTCAGGAACTATGGAAGCTTGTGCAGTGGTCTGGATGGTTGCACAGATGCGAACTTCAATGAGCGAAACCTGGGGGGGAACCCCAGTCGAAATGTCAAGACGAATTTACTGTAACAGCAAACATTCACCGTTGCTGGTCCCGGCCCTCAGGCTGTTGGGGTCAGGGACGATTCAGAGTATCCCCTGAGCCATCCTCCCGCTCTGCATTCGTGGCTGAATTCCAGGCTAGTCAGGGAAGGCGATGTCTAGAAGAATAAGCCCGAGCCTTCGTTACATGGTCAACGCAATTTTATGTGCACCACTAAGGCGAGATCTATACATCCTTGAAGCCGATCCGGGAGATAGCATGTGTATGGAACGCGAGTGAGGAAGACAGGGAAATAACACTTGTGATATAAAGGACCAAAGGGGTAAAAAAGGGGGGGGGGCAGAGTAGGCGACGATGATGGTACAACAAACAGCACGAGACGATGCAGGGAAGATGGTCAACGAGCACGGTGAATCGGAACAATCGTTCGTGAAGCACAAGTACTAGGAAAAGGAGAAAAAAGGAACAGGTCCAACAACAAGCGTGTGAATCGTAACCACAGGCAATGTCAGGCAGTAGCGAACGTGATGTGAGAGGGGTGCTAGACAGCATTTACAGAGAGCGGGATCAAAGCAAAGAGAGTACGAGATTAGAAGATGCACTGGAGCTCCAGGGCAATAAAACCCAGAGGAACAGAAGAAAGACAAGGAAAGATATTATACCAGTGAAAAAATCCGCGAGCATCCAGATAAGAACTAAGGTACACCGCCAACAGGATCAGATAGGAGGAGAACAAGGGGGAAAGCGACAAGCACGGACCGTCCATCAATCAACGGGGACCAAGAAACTCGCAAATGCCCAACCGTAGTTTCCATACGCATCCACTGCAAGCAACAGGCAATCCTCTCCATCGTCAACGTGCACTGGCAATGACGGGTGTGTACACGGGTGTCCACGCTCTTCAACAATCCCGAGCCTGGTGCCCACCGCCAACGTATGGAAACCGATACCTTGGTACAAAGCCTGCTGACCGAGGCGGAACGCAGTAACTGCTTCGCACGCGTACAGTACAGGTGTTGAGTATGGGCCCTGGGAATGTGTCGAAGTCGATGAGTTAGTGGTGATGAGCGGTGGCGAAGTAGGGTAAGCCGGATAAGATGGGGGGTGAGGGGTGGAAGGTCGGGAACGTGACCGAGAGTGGGACCGACCATGACCTTGCTGCTGGGAGGATTGCTGTGGTAATCCCGGCGATGGAGATGGAGAACCCAACCTCGGAGGTCCTGAGAACCTCTTCAAGCTGTGCAAGGAAGGCGACTTCCTTGCGACGTTCTCGAGAGTATCCGCCAACTTCTTCTTGACACTTCCCCTTCGTTGGGGTTTTGGTCTGTCCTCATTTGCCTCCCGCTCTCCCTCTTCCCAAGCGTCCGGACCGAGCACCACAACCTCCGACACGAAAGTAGCATCCTCTACGCTCGAGGAGGGCACAATCAAATTTCGACTACCGCGACTCCCTCGACTCACGCGATTATCAGTCGCTCCACCGGGAGGGCCCGCGTCTCGCTTCGAAGAGGGCCTCCGAGTAGGAACCTCCGGAGATGGCACGCTCGACGTGACGGCATAAGCCGGAGCTGCGGCGAGTGAAGTATCACCGATCAACGCGCCGAGGTATTGGAAATCTTCTATGGTCGCGCGAGTGTGAGATCGAGCCCTTTGTGTCGGCCGTCTAGTAGGGTGGCTCGTGGAAGGCATTGGTTGGGTATTAGAATGGGGAAGAGGAGGGGGACGAGGTGGGTGGTGATTCTGTGGGTAGTTTGAGGCACTGTAAGGAGGGCAGTTGTTCGACTGTTGGGGGTACGATTGACTGAGCTCCATATGTGGAACCATAACATCCGAGGATCTTCCCTGTTTCTTCCTCTCCCTCCTTGCATCTTGTGTGTCTCCGTTAGCGGTAGGAGCAATCCTTGCGGGCGAAGCCGGTCGATCGAGATCAAAGGCCTTCATCACTCTGGTTGGGACAGACCCGGACCTCTTCCGACCGTGGGTTGGTTGATAAGGAGAATGAGGTCCATTGCTCGTTTGTTTCTGTTGCGGTCGGGGTGGAGATTGTAGCTCGAATTGTTGGGAATGCTGTGCGTATTGCACATATTGAGCCGGTGGAGTACCAACGTCTTGAGGGGCATAACCATTCGCGATCGCCGAGCCTGGCAAAACAACAACCTCGGTCGCTGATTTCGGAGTGTGATTAGAGCCTGTGGTTGTTGTCCTAGTGATCCCGACAGCAGGAGACGGTGGGGAAACTTTCGATCTCCTTAATATCCCGAGTTCACCGAGAGCCTCCTCCAGGATTGAGAACCTCTCCCACCAGATCTGCATGGTTTCTGGGGCGCATGAGATGCTGGAGTCTTCTTCGACACGAAGCGCGTCCCACAATTCGCCCCAATGAATGTGCGCGTCCTTGTAAAACGTGGTCTGCCAGGTGCTCAGTTGGACGATCGCAGCCGTGATCCCTTTGTGCAGCAACTGGATGTACTGGGGAAGCTCCGTGAACAGCTGGCCTCGCAACGCGACGTATGATTGGGACGCCTCCAAAAGTGATGGCGGCGGGCGGGATTTAGAGACGTCGAGGTCGAGGAGACCATAATGAAGGGGTTCGAGGGTGTGCATCGCCTCCAACAGCCTCAAGGGGTCGTTCATCGAATCGACCAACAACGACAGCTGAGGAAGCAACCGCTCTTGAACGATCTTCTCCAGATCCTCGCACACCGGAATGATTTGGGCCCTCAAGACCATCTTGAACGCGTCAAAAGCCTCGGATACCGAATCCGGTGAGATGCCGATCACCTGGCCAAAAGCGTCCGCCCACGCGTAGAGGCAAGTCATGACATGCTTCATCTTGCGTGTCCAATCGACGGTCTCCTTGGCGAATTTTCGTATGAAAGCCTCGCACCGCTTCAACTCTGCTTCCATCTTTTCCACCTGGCCCTTCTCCTCGTTTCCATCAGCGCCTTCTCGTGACTTTGTAGGGTGCTTCATCCCCTTCACCAACTTCACGGAAGCCGAAACTCCGACGGTGAACCCCTTCTTCGGCTTCAACACTGAACCACCGCTGCTGAACGAAGTGGTACTGGAATCCGGGGTGTTCTTTCCACCGGTGAGGACTTCCTTGATGACTTCCCTTCGCCTCCGGCCTTCATTAACACCCCGAGCAACATCCTCCATGCTGGCCTTGGCTTTGATAAGATTCTCCTTATCAGGGTGATCATCCGGGGTACCATCAATGACAGCGGTGAGGAGCAGCGAGTATTTGAGAAGCCGCTGGACGGGCTTTATAAGAAGGGAAGAAAGGTCCCATGCGTGGGTGAGAGAAGCAGCGAGGGTTCGGGTATGTTCGAGATAAGAATTCAAGGCCTGCGTTTTCTGGAGGCCGCTCAGGTGTTCAAGGGCGGTCGGATGTCGCGTGATGTACTTTTTGTACGGGGGTTCCAGGAGAGGAATCTAAGAATCGCGCATGTGGCCGGTCAGTGCACGCGTCTATCGACCACGCCCAAAACGCACGCACCATTTCCAGGAACAGCGCTCCGACCCAATCCTGACCGGTTCCACCCTCAAGGACGGAGCCAAGGGCTTCTTCAAGCCTCTCTGAGAAGAAGTCGGAAAACAGGGCGAGGTCGGCGACGTTGTTGAATATGATCTTCACGTCCTCTTTCGTCATGGGAGGTCCGGCGGTCGATGAACCAGATGAGTTAGATGCGATGGAGATTGCTCTGGAAGATGAGCCCGATGAACTCGATGAGGATAGTGCACTGGTATTCGGGTTGAAGGGGGGTGGTTGTCCTACAGATCGGAAACGGAGAAGTTGTGAGTACTTCGGAGACGGACTTTTCTCGGGCGGGTGAATCCTAGCAAGGAGATTACCCACCTAAAGCGAGAGGGATGTGAATATCTCTTATTAAAGCCAGGTCCGAAGCGTAAGCCCTCTCAGAAGAGAGAAGCTCGAGCAGCGCATGAGTTCGCTTGGACATCGCGGGAGATGTAGACGTGGTGTTGTTGTTCAGACTTGAGGAAGATCCACTGGACGACTCGCCGTCGTCGGTAGTGTCCACTGGGGAGAGAGGTGCCATGATGGGGGATTCAGGAAGAGATTTTCGCAACGGCTTTTCGTCCACATTGTCACTTGCATGGACCGTGATCGTTTTGCCCGTGGCGAGGAGCGGGAGGGACTGGCTATGCACGATTTGCATCCGAAAGGGAGATGTTACTGAGTGGGCTTGACAGTCGCTGTTTTCGTTCTGAACGCTGGTCGGCCTCGGTCTGAGTGGGTTTCTAGGTGGGATAGATGGAGGTTGAGGAGAACGAGGCGACCTCGTGGCATTTAATAGTTCCCAATCCGTGAGAGGGTCTGGGTCGGTGACGACGTCACTCGAAGGGAGACGCATGGTGTGTGCCGGTGAAACGACGACGAGGGGGACATCCAGCTCGTGACGGAGGTTGTTCTGAAGCTGGAGAGCTCCCGCCTTCCGCCTCTTCCGGAGAACGGAGTCGGAAATCAGATTTTTTTCTCGCTTACCCCCTCTTACCCCACAGGGTTTTGTCTCCTAACTTTCTCAATAGATGATACAACTCTTGGTATGTATTATTCTACCCGATTCTATACATCTTTCGCGGCCGGTCGGCTTGGACGTTGCATGAGGATGCATGCAGTGCGCGGCATGATGGGATGATCTCGATTACTCCCGTCCAATGTTGGCTGAAGGGTTTCCCCACAATTCTCTTCAATTGGCTAGGAGCAAGCCCCTATGGAGATGCAAAGCAATAGAGACCCTTGATTCATCGTGCACGGCTCGTCGATGTTTCACCATGCACAGACACCAACCTTCTCGAGCATCGTGAAGAACGTAGTTCTCGCGATCGTAAGGCATGGACCCTAGTCCACCGTACCCATCGATGGATAATAGTCCGAGGATTTTCCCCTCCGGAATTGATGGATATGACAAGTCAAGCTCAGAGGACAGCAGAGGCACCCAGATCGCCCTGATAGGCTCGAGGGCGGCAAATCCCAATTGATCTGTCTCGCCGTCGAGCTACATATGGTTTCATGGTGCCCGTAATTCACGACCAGCGATCAAGGGCGATCCCAGCATCAGCTATCCGCCAGAGAACGCTGGGGGTGATAAGATTAGCGGGATTCTTAAATACATACTGATGATAATTTTAAACCCTAACTGGGCAACGCGCCAACGCTTCACTGAGGCTTCGGCCGGTAATCCGCATTCAGGTCTAACTCGGCCTTTGGTGGGTCCCATTTGGCCCCAAAGTTTCTTCGAAGCACGTCTTCCATCCCGAGAACCCTCGTCAGGCGGCACTCTTCTACGGGAGAGAAGATCTGCCAAGGCATACGCCAGACGCGAGATTTGAAAAATGCGCCAAGTCTTCGTCGTTCAGTCCGCGAGGCAAAGAAGTAGCGGAAGTACCACCGACTATGCATCAAAATCGGGATCGATGAGTTCATAGAATAGCGAGCGTGACGACCATGATGAGGATGGGGGGTCGGGACGTACAGGTTTCCGCACACACCAAGGGGGTCAGCTTTGTCTCCCAATGCGGCAGGAGCGTGGGGATCTCTAGGCCACACGGTGATGATTCGTCCGGGGAATAATAAAGATAGGGAGTTGAACATCGTCTCGTCTTGTCCGACGAAGGCCTCCCTGTTAAACAGCCAGTAGTCGTGGTACTTGAGGTATACTCTCTTCCACCACTCGATGGCGTTCGGCGTTCCGCCAAAGAAGGATGCTAAGCAGACAACCGTCCTTCATCAGTTCTGTGTTAAACCAAGGGGCGAATGGGGTCACACACTTTGCGCGAAATTCCTGGACAACGGGCCCATATCTTCTTTCCACCATTGCATCGTCGGATTGGGCACGTCGTTCATAGGGAAGAATATCAGTTCCCCCTCGCTCCTTCCTGTAGTCTCCGCACCCTCCCTGAACGCTGACTCTACCCTCTCGACATTCGGCCAACCGCGAACCTTCAAGCCATCGTAGAAGCTCCCAACATCGACCCAAAACGCATACCTGATAGACTGGCTTCCTGAGGCGAGTTCTCTCTCGTAGTTTTTGACTGCCTCCGTGAGGAACCACGGTTTAGCCGTCCTGAGAGCATACAGCCCCGGTCCCTCAGTTTCCCGATCCTTATTCTGCCACCGACGCATCTTGTCATAGTAATGGTACAGCCCCTGCACCGGCGGCACATCGAAAGGATCGGCATACGATGAGTTGATGGTGATGGGCAATGACCCTCGTTTTCTCCTGACCAGAGGCGCGATCTCCGGCGGGGTGAAGAAGTGGATTGGAGATTGGATGGATCCTAGAAAGGTTCCTAGAAACTTCTCATACTCTCTGTCCGAGTGGCGAGATTCGTTGAGTGGGAAGAAGGCCGAGACGAGGAGTACTTCTCCTGCTCGTGCAACTGCAGCCGTGGATATGGAACCAGCATCATCGTGGTGGCGGTGGGAATCAGGCGCAATCTTTAACCCCCGGAAATTGGAGGACAGCGGCAGTCTGTCCGAGGAGTAGTAGAGGAGACCAACGGATAAGAGCACCAGCAAGAGCGACCGGGTTCGTAGCGGTGGCATGGTGAGCCCGTTCATTTTCACAACCGTTCGGGTACCGTGATCGTCGTTTGAAGTTTGGAGTTAGTAGGGTCTCAGTCGAGCGCTCCGCAGGAGTGAAGGTTAAATATGACTTTTACCCAAGTCGGTCTAGGTTTACTCAACTCGAAAAATAAAGAGGAAAAAAAATCCAAATGAGGAAGAATGCCTAGTACCCGGGTTGAACGAGTGACCTTTCCATTACAAGTGGAACGCGCTACCACTACGCCAACCAGGCAGTTCCAGTCTCGCTTTGTCCCAAAAATGCAGCAAGAGGGTGAGAAATTGAACGTGTTCTCGTGACGTCAAGACTCGCGATCGTCACCAAGTTCACCTCCGACACCGCGTCAAGCATGGGCGACAGAAAGCATCGTTCACCACAACCGGGCAGAGCGCCCAGACGCGGACGTTCTCGTACTCGAAGTCGTAGTCTCAGTAGAGACAGAGATGGGCCCTCTCGCTCAAAGAAGGACGACCGTACTTCCCGAAGACACACTCCCTCTCCGTCTCGTTCCCCTTCGAGGTCGCCAGTGAGGAGGCGCAGGTCTAGATCTACGGAAAAACCGCGGGGTAAGAACGAATACCACCACCGACACGATAGGACCCGACCTTCGAAGCGATCTCCTTCCCCACACCGAGGAAAGTCAAGGTCCCCAGACACGAAACCCAGGCGAAGATCTCACTCCAGGTCGCGCTCTCGGTCTCGGTCCATGTCTCCAGACAGGAAAAAACGGAAACGTAGAAGGTCGCGATCCGTTTCGAGCTCTGGTGGTGACTCTTCGGACGATAGGGAGCGCAGGAGGAAGAAGAAGGAGAAACACAGGAAGAGGAGCAGGAGTCGAGACAGGAAGGATAAGAAGAAAGATAAGAAGAAAGACAAAAAGGTCAGATTCGTGTGGTCTGCGCTGTGTCGTCGGCTCATCCATGAACAGAAGAAAACTGGTGCTGTCACCTCGCAATACGGGAAGTATGGTATCATCAGCGAGACCGAGTTAGAGTTTCAAATTTCCTCCTGGCCTGCGGTTCGTCTAACCATGGGCCTTACAGTATCTACAACAAGGCACAAGAATTCAGAGCCTGGCTAGTCGAAGAACGCAAGATAAACCCAGAGACACAATCAAAAGAGAGCACGAGGAAAGAATTCGCACAATTCATGGAGGACTACAACACCGGTCCGTACATCCCACTCGATTGCTGACCGTAACGACAAGCGTTCTGACATGAGCAGCGACATTACCTCATGAAAAGTACTACAACATGGACGACTACGAACGCCGAATGAACGCCCTCCGGCATGGAGAGTTGTTGCCTGCGGGTGATGAGCTGACTTACGATGTCAACGCGGATCTGAAGGCTCACTCCAGTGCTCACAAGAGAAAGGCTATCGAGCGGGAGAGTTACCTCTCGAAGGAACAGCTGATGGAATTGAGAAAGGTTCAGAACGAGCGCATCGAGGTAGGTTTCGTTTTCTTCCGATTCCAGCCTTTTCGGATGCTGACTCTGGTATGTAGGCTGGAAAGATGAAGTTGCTTGGGATGGATCTACCGCAGAATCTGGGTGTCAGGATGGATGGCACCGCGTTTGACGTTTGAAGGGACTCAGACGAGTCCCTCACCAGACACCGATCCCTGTTCCGCAGCGCACACGATAGGCCGTTTCAACGCGGCTTTCCCCATTTGTTGGCGTGACCGGGCTTCACAGAAACACGACCGTTGTTTCACGAAGAAATGTGTAATAAACGGCCGCCTTGTATCAAAAAAATCATCGTCCTTTTCGGTTGTTATCAGGCCCGCTATCAATCACCTCACTCCATATCTTATGGCTTACTTTTTGAGGGATCATCCGCTGACGGCAGGTTTGAGCGACCGTCTGGCGTGATATACTGCATTGGAGGACTCCCATACATTTGAGGACGGAAAAGTCCACCGTTGGCGTCCTGGTGAATCTCCCTCGAAGATCTGCAACTTAGTGGCCCTTATGGACAGAGCTGCAGATCAGTTTCACCAAGGGTAAGAGAGCGTCACAGCATTATTGGGGGATGAATAAATCCACGGGTCATAATTGAGTGATACAGTGCACGCTAAGTTTTTTTTGGTTCCGTCGCAACGTACAGGATTGCTAGCCGGAACGAGAATCCTCATGGAGAACCATATGGGCGGTGTTCACGGGGGTTCCTGTGCAAAACTCATACATAGCTTCGCACAAAACCAGATCACTGATGCTTCTCAGTTCATGCGGCCTTGATGTTTGGTCTTTGGATGGGTCTATAATCTTAGGCGGGTCACCCGAAAAGAAGAAGCCAACTTATGAACAGTGTATTGGACGTGAGCAATAGATATGACAAGCTATAGAGAGAAAAGAAAGGGCACCCATCAGACAGACGTCCCGCTCGCTGGCTAGTATCCAAGAGGGCTTGAAAAGCACCCCTTGAAAATACGTAACCAAACGTCCTCGAGACGGTGCACCAAGGCACCGCCATGTTCTCTGTCAAACGAGGGGACGTGGATGTCATCGACTGGATGTGAAGAATGCGGCATGGTTAAACATGCGAGACTCAAGTTAGAAACTATAAAATAGATCCTGTATGAAGAAGATTTGGTTAGCTTGAGCTTGAACGACGCAGGAGACACCTTATGGTGGCCGTACCTAGCTGAGTATAATCTGAGGAAACAAAATTTTTCGCGGGCCGGTTTATAGATTGAGTTTAGGGCAGGTTCCTGTTCGTTGATGTCGGCGACGGGACGGCATGGCCAAACAACGTTTGTTTGTGACCATTTGCACCCACACTTGACACCCTCGCGCTTACCTTCACATAGCCGGCTGGCCAGAGGTTTCACCCTCACGCACCATTCAGAGATGACGGTTTCAAGGTCTAGTGGGTCACGTAACTCCCCTTTTGCTTCACGCCAAGCGACATCGCCATTCAGACATCACCGTGATGCTCGATGATCGCGGGGGTTATTCCGAGTTCCGAGTCCCTCATTCGTGTTTGAATACCCACCGCGCCTCTAATAAGAGATGTTATTTGAACCCTTCTGGTGCTTGCTTGACCTCTTGCGCTGGTCGCTTGATACCCACTACATTCCTGCAAAGAGACCCCTCAACGGAGGCGGCCGTTCCTCAAACTTTGACTTCTCGTTCTCCATGACCCGCCTCACTCCTGCAGTCTTTGGGATGTGGTCGGTATGCTGTGTGCTAGTACGTTCCCGCCCACTCGGAATACCTCTGCCTCTTCTGACCTACGCGTTTCCTCAGTTCACTGCTTTCGTTATCTATCACCTGTGGCACTACGACCGATTCAAGTGCCTCCAAATAAACAGAGGGCCATACGCTGGCGCATTCAAGCGGGTGATGACCGTACGCTCCTCTGCCCCAACCCCCGTATTCAGAATTGACCAATTGCTCCAGTACACGTATCTAATAACGCTTCCACTGATAACGACATACTCGGTGGGCAATGCAGTGATCAGATACAAAGAGGGTTTCGTTTTCAGCTCACAGTACGGATGTAAGAGGACGCGGTCTCATCCTAGACTCTCTAATCACGCATCACCGCTTTCCAGTGATTCCCAAACCTTACACCGAATGGACACAGATTCATCGAGGCGCAATTTTCCCATTGATGATGCTGCTCGCGCTATGTTTCAGCTCTGAGATGTACGTAACCTATTTCCAGCACCCGTGCATGTGACTCACCACCGGCATCAAGGATAACCCATTTAGAAGGTATTCATCTATTAGAGATTATCATTTCCCCCCCTCTAATGCCTACAACAGAGCTTTGTTTCTGGGTCTTTCTCATGAACGCAACCGCATCATCGCAGAACTGGTTCAGGAGCAATTGTTTTACAGTCTGGACGTGCGGTAGTGTGATCGCTCTCATCTTAGTCCCGACTGTCTCTGTGGTTTCCCGTAATAACCCCTCCAAGGTATGTTGGTTCCCCCTCCCCTCCCCCGCACAAGTGGGTAACCTGATACCTGTTCCAGAATGAGGGCTATACGTTTCTAGTTGGAAGTTCCGTGACTCTCGCCCTGACGTTATGTTTTGCGCCGATTTTGTAAGCCTTCAACCCTAGGTCGTATCATCAACAGAGTTCATAAGCACGTTCAGATTTTTGTTCCCGGCGTTTTTGCGTAAACTGGTACGTCTTTGCCTCTTGCTTATTCACACAGAACTCTAGGCCGATCATTGTCCTCTCCAGGTGCGACAGGGCGTCGACAAGGCTACGCTGGTTCGCCTCCAAAAGTACCACGAGTTGAACGTAAGGAACGCCCGACGTTCTATGGAGTGGGCTGCCTGATTTTCTTCACATCTAGCGTCTTCGCTTCGTTTTCAAGCTGTTATTTGTTGTTCCTCTTGTGTTCATCGGGATCGATGGAATAAGCCCTCACAGCCATCCCATCAACGAGAGCATGTTCTGGACAGGTGGGTTATTTCCACGAGCTACGGGCTGCACCGCTGATGCAGGATCGTAGAAACTCTTGGAATGGCCTCTGCATTCGGGTGCATTATTTCATCTGGCATCACGCTCCTCGTCAGAATTTCGTGCCTTCGGAATTCCTGGACCTTATTCTCTGACTTCCGTACCGCATTGTTAGATCTTCTTTCCCAGGAACAACGAGAGCGAATACGAATCCTCTAGCCTTGGGCAGCTCAGCCGCCTCCAGACGTCACAACGAAAAGCCGGGCAACATGAAACTATGGGCCCCTATCAGGAACGAAACCGCGTCGTGTTCTCTTCTGACACCTCGATCGGATCATCGCCAAACCCTTATGCACACGTCACCCAATCGGCGAACTTCGAGGCGAATTTCCAGGCTGAGGGTCGGTACGGTCCACCTCCGAGGTATCAAGCACCAGGCATCCAAATTATCGAGCCAGATAACAGCGGGAATAGGACCGTGGAAGTTTTCACACCTCTTCCCTCCGCCAGTGCTGCGATGCTTCGGCCGAACAGACTGGGCGCAAATGGGGATGTTGAGTTTGGGGGTATGCAAGATCCTCCTGCCACTGAGACGTGGGTCAGTAACTGGACTTCTCAGTTCAGGTCGCCGCTAGGTGGGTTCATTTCCCCACTCTATTTGCTTGTCACTTGCGCCAACATTCTCCAGATGTGATGCAATGACCTGGACGGTGATCTGCTTATTCTGGTGCCACGGCTCATGTTGGGGTCTCCGTCAATGGTTACCATCACCGTAGCATATCATTGATGAGAGCTATATGATCCCAACAATACGCGACGCTGTACTACCGTCTTTCATGCGTATGCTGTTATGTTGTTTGTGGAGAGGAAAGCGTTGAGCCGTTCTTGATTTCTTCCACTTGACCGTCTTTCATGTTTAGCTTCGCTACCCTTCCTTCTGCGTCTTGGATCTCGACTTGAACGTCCTCTGATTCCACGACTTCGTCGGTTTCTTGCGCTGCGCCTCCTGTATCATCTACATTCATGACGCCGACCATCCAGGTGACGCCTTCGGCCCATTCGTTCATTTCAGCTTCGGTAATCGCGCTTCGGCCGCTTTTGTTCTTGATATCGAGCACCTCAGCACCTGATCACCAATAAACTGGTGTTTTCCGATCTGATGGGAGTGAAAACCACGCACCGCACAGTTTGACGAGCCGCTTGACCACGTCAAACTGTTTGTTCAGCGTCGCCCAATGTAAGGCCGTAGATCCCGCAGACAGATTCTGTACGGTCGCGAAGGAGGGCGGGACGTGGTCCGGAACGAGATAATCCAAAAGATCTAGACGAAATCTAAATCCGTAAATGAACATTGGAAAATATGGGAAGCGCCCTTCCGCTCGTTCTGAGGGGTTGGGGGAGAGTATTTTGTTTCGCGCGCACCTAGGTGTCCGTTCCCGCATACCATGTGGAGAACGGTGTTCCCGTCTTCGTCTCGACCGTCGGTGAGAGGTTTTGTGCCGAATTTTTCGATGAAGGATTTGAGTTCGTCGAGTTCGCCGTACCGGGCGATTAGAAGGAGTTCTTCAGTGTCTCCTGGACTTGGTGGTGGTGTGGATGAGATGGCCATTTGTGCTTGATAGTGGTGTTGGGAGTTTTGGAGATCAGAGCTTCGACGAAGTGATCTGGAAAAATCTTGATCGACTCGACACTGCCAGTGACGTCATTTGAAAGCGGGCTCATCAGGCTCGAGCTCACTGGAGTCTGTGAATTGCCTTCACATCTTGATCTTATATTTCACTTGCATTCGAATAATGCGCCTATGGAAGCACAGAACGGGCCGTAAGCGTGATAAATCCACGTACTCTGCAAAACTCGCAATGTCTTTGAATTCCACTTGATTCTCGCACTGTGTACTGACTAAAGGATACCTCCTTTACTACTACTACTACTTGGGTGCGTTGTTTCTACTACCATACAACTCCGCTAAAGAACCCCCAGTGCTTGCATTGACCACCTGGAACGCATGGGTCCGGCTCCAAGGCTGGGGTTGGCCAGATTTGTCGTGGCGAGAGAGGTAGGCCTTCGGGCCGCACCGCGGATCCCCAAACAGATGAGGCCCGGACCGTCACAGGATATACCCCCCAACGTTCGGGCGGCGGTACAGAACCGTCGCCGTCTTCGGAATTGTCAAAGAGGTCTAGCCGGGCGGCGGTTTCCTCGAGATGCGCCCGTATGAACACACTCTGGGGTCTAGGCAGAGTCAGCGGCTTCCACTAACCGGGAGGACCGAGGGCTCACGCACCAATAAAACATCGTTTAAGGGATTGATATCGATTTTGTTCACTGGCGAGAGCGAGGGGTGGGGGGAGTTCAAGTCTCATAGTTGTGTCACTGCCTTTGGGGTAGGGGAGTGGATGGGAAGTGCGAGGTGTGGAAGGCGCGATGTAGGAACTGGGTGAGTTCTGCCTCGTATTTATACACCTATGGGGCAGAATTATCATGGCTCAGGCAGTACGGGGCGTGGCGGAGGGAAAACTCCCTCACAAAACGGACCATGAAACAAGAGTGAGTCCGTTTGTCTCAACAAAGGATCCCGGTGCGATAAAAGCACCTCAAGGCCACGGCGATACATATCATACAATAACGGGACATGGACTCTTGTACGGTACTCAGCAGACTGGAACAAATGGCCCCTGCACGGCAGCTCGAAGTTGCGCTGCGTCCATTCCCAAACGGCCGCATGCACACACGGCCAGGCCCCTGGCAGGGATAACACGCTGCACCCGATGAAAATCAATCACCCGTCGGTGTTCCAGTGGGCACGGGCTCACAGCCGTGTTCCCAAAGCTCTTTCTCCCAAATGCTTATCGATGAACTCATCGCCTTCTCTACTTGCCGTGCGACAGGCTTAGACACGAAGGCAGTCTATAATCGAGGCGGAGGATAGTTCATCGGGAGACGGTTTATTCTTGGATTGGAGGGCGAGAAGCGGAAAGGTATCATAGGTTACAATTTCGGTTTCGTACGCGAAAGAAACGAAGTCTTCACTGCCCGTACGCAGGCTTCTGCATTGGGCCATTCTGGGCACAACGTATAAGCCTTCGCGCACTCTGAGTGACAAGTTCATCGGAGGAAGTACTCTCAGGGTGCAGTAAGGACAATGTTCATGAACTGCTCATAATTGATCTGGATCCAGCCGTCCTGCAGACGAAATGGTAGTCAGCCGCGTGCCAGCAGAGTTTATTGTTGGAAAGACCTTACCCTGTCAGTATCCACCTTCTGGAATGCCTCGGTCAATTGCTTGATCACGACGCAAGCCCTGACGAATCGATCGAAGGTGATTCCGCTCGCTTGAGCCCCAGCGGGTGGTCGACCACCAAATCCAGGGGCAGCAGGTGCGGCAGTTGGGCCAGCTTTAAACATATCTTCCCCGGGGGAAGACGAAATCAGTGACAATCGGTTTACCCGACTTAGAAAGGGAGCATACCGTATTTCTTCTCAACGAGCTGGAGAAGCATAGGGGAAAGGTTGTATCCAAACTGCTTGAGGGCGGCTTGAAGCTCTGCACCGTCGATCGAACCGGAACGATCCTTGTCGAAGTGCTTGAAGACGCCTTGCCAGTCCTTGATGTATTTCCAGAGCCCGGAGAACTACGAAGAAGGCGTAAGTGACCCGGAGAGAACCGTTGGAAGAAACGAGACGGACTTCATTGAATCCGATGGTTCCACTTCGGTCGGTATCGAATATCGACATCAGGAGTTTGCAAGTGTCAAGATCAAAGGCTATGGCAAGTTTGAGTGAGGGCTCTATCCCGAACCGTATTGATTTGGAAACATACGACTCCAATCCCCGTTTATTAAAGCCTTCTCTGTAAAATCGGATGGTCGTCAGACCACCCGCTCCACTTGCGCAGTCAGCAACGACGAGGGGGTACTCACGAAGCTCATTCACACTGATATATCCAGACCTGTCAGTGTCCACAGTGGTGAAGCATTGCCACAGCCTGCCATTTGAAGCACGGTGCTCAGTCAAAGAATCGTGGACTCGAACCCATTATCAACGAAAATAATGGTTGGGAGCAGAACGCACATAGGATCGGCTCCGGGGGGAGGGCCGGCAGGTGGCGGGTTAGAGAATCCTCCGCCATAAGCACCGTAGCCAGGAGGCCCTTGACCTTGACCTTGACCTTGACCGTATCCTTGTCCATATCCTTGTCCGTACCCTTGGCCGTATCCTTGTCCGTACTGTGGAGAAGGTCGGTTTCGGCATAGAGGCGGGAGATAAGGATCGCGAACCTGATGAGCCATGTTTCTGTAGGCTTTGGTGGTTTCTAGAAGGCCGGCGCGAGTCGAGATGTTGAGGAAGATTAAGAGAGAGTGATAGAGTGCTCACCGTCGGGATCGAAGGTTAAATAGGGAACGGACCGCAGTGGAGGGGCTATGCGATCGTTTGTCACATGAATGGATGATTGATCACGAAATTTCCAAGGCGCTGTCTCAGCGTCTGTGTAAGTCACTCGCAATGTGTGGCTGTCAATGGCTGTGTTGCAAATGGGTCCAAGGACAGGAATTATTACAGGTAACTATACTATATCCACGAATGCGAAAGATAACATTGAATATGCCTTGGCAGATGCACAGCAAAGTTGACTCCGGGGCAAGGAACGCAGGGGAAGGCGGTGACGACGAGTACGTTCAATCGTCACTACCGTATGAAAGGAGGATGAAGACGTCATCATTGGTTACATTCCCCTCTGCCATTGTCAAAGTGAGATTGCACTCAATAGGGCTCATCGAATCTCTTCCATCAAACGACACCAATTGGAAGAGCTTTACACTGTGGTTCGTAAGTCAGCACTCAAACACGCAAAAGCAGATCCACGAGGACTGACGTTGCCTTGTCTACTCTGAAATTGTTGCAAGCCGTCCTGAGGAGCGAGGCGAAACTACTCTGTGGGCGAGCCTTGACCGTTATGCTGTCATCTTCATGCCGAACCTCCACGTATATTCTGGTGTCGGCCACAAGGTCTGGTTCTTGGGATGACGATGGCGCGATTTCCTCATTCGTGGGCTCTGCTCTGATGATCCGGATAGGACGGGGGTTGTCTAGGAGTACTGTGAGATGGGGCCGGACTGCGGAACAATTGGCTAGCGTCCTCACTATTGGTACCACGGGCCTGAAGGCTCACCCGCGTCCTCACACTTCTCAAGCTCTCTGGTTGAGGTTGTTCTATCTCCTCTTCTTCGGAGTATTCGCGATCGCCGACGGACATTTGTCCATCGTCAGTGAGCTCGCCGGCCTCAGCCCTTCGTTTTGCAGGGGTAGAGTGTGCAAGTGCACGTTCAGGATCATCTCGCGGGGGAGTCGAACCAGGGGAGAGGGGCATCTTTGCTTGCGTCCTATTGGCACTCGTGATATCCAGCCGGGAGGAACCTGTGCTTAAACAGAGCGCTCAGGGACCTTTCATCACCGAATACCAGTCATGTTACCTTCTTCACGCGTCCTAATATGGAATTCCACCGTTCTGAGGAATGCCTGGACCTCAGGCATCTCCCAGATGTCAGGGAAGACCTCAACGGGCATCTCCAACCCGAAGTCCTTGGTCTTGATATACAGTTCCTCTGCCGTTTCATCGAACATGGTTCGAAAGAGGGAAGCGGCAGTGGTGATGAGGTCCTGTATAATCGGGATGCGGAGGTATCAGTTGGAGTCAATCATCCCAAACGGGGACCGGTATGCAACGTACCTGATAGGTGGGTGGGCGCCGGACGGCATACGCATCATCAAGACACCAAAAGGATATACAGATGATCCCTGCAGGCCATTCTCTAGTAGTTGCCATCGTGTAGAAGGTATGACGCCGATTTCAAATGACCGCGTTTGTTCAATGTTGACAATCTTGGCGCGTTTGCGTCGCGCCACTGGGATGTTATTATATAAGCACCAGGGTAAACAGGGACAAACAAAGCTTAATACTACTGTTGGTACTACACGAGCTCGAGGTTAATGCTTAGATATATACTCCACATTCCCAACTTTAGGAAAAAAGACGAGCAAACCCACAAACCTTCTGGCCCAACCGTCGTGCTCTCCAGTCGCCCCTTCCTCGTCCGTACGAAACTGCAGCGTCAACCGTCGATTCCGGTGCTTTCCGTGAATCTTCTCCGCGTACTCAGACATGATCACATCCAAGCTACCCCAAGTCATCATATCCACATCTTCTTCATCTGGGTATTGACCATCCGCGTCGAGGACAATTCGTGAAAGGTTGGTGGTATTTGGAAGTGTGAGAAGGACATCCCTCAGAACCGTGACGAGTTGGCTTGGGTAGATGACCGTGACGCGAAGTTCCTCAAGGGCGACACATGAGCTCAGGGAAGCGCCGGTAGGACCCAACAAAATCGCTAGATTTGTAATTCTCAGCCACCAGCAGGGTGTGCACCAATGGAGGCCGTACGTACCACGGGTTTTCCTTGTGATGTGTAACGTGCGTAAAGTTCTGCCGCACTTGCTGGTTAACTTTGCCAGTTGTGGGAGTCCCTCCCAGTCGCGAGAGGAGACCGAAATGGTATCAAATGATAAGGGAAGAGTGCAAAGCAACTCTACGAAGAGGTAGGATTCTCGTAGGATATCCAGCAACCTGAGCTTCCCCGTGAAGCTGGGCGCGGCCACAGGCTGTATGAACTCTTCTTGGCTCACACCTCCAGCGGTGACGGTGGAAGGATACTCGATTCCAAGATCGTCAACGAGCGGGAACGAGGAGATGAAAGAAAGTAGTGAGGCAGGAGGTCCAATCGGAGTCCGCAGCTCCAGCGACCGAACCGTAGCTGCAAAATTTCCAAAGTAACGTGGGGTGGAAAAGGCATCGAACTTTGCTGTTTCCAATCCGGCGATTACGAGACGTTCGACTCCGGAGAATGAGCAAAAGTGGCCGTGGAATCTGTCCAGGTTTTCCGGCTCTAGCCAGGACTTCGGTGTGCCATTGAGGGAAAGCAGTATGGAACGAGGGTACGACGCGATCCCGTTGGGGTCTGGGGAGATGCACCGCGACCACTTTTCCAACAGGCTGAGGGAGTTGATTGGAACAAAGTAGAATAGCCGTCGACGCGACCGATGCGTCCAAGACTTCTGGACGAGCGACGTGGATTGAAGAGTTGAAAAATCGAAAGCGAGGTTATCGATCACCTCATCGACAATCTCTTGCGGAAGAATCATGCTCTCTGCGCGGAGTTTTATCCACATATTGAGCTGACGTTGTCAAAGGGCAGTGATGTGTAGCCTGACGTACCTGCACGCTGGAGGCGACTGGCTTGAGTGGGCACGCGAAAAGAGGCGAGGCGGTCCGGGTCGAAGGGCGTGGGTGGTTCTCCCCCTTCCGCAGTCACTACATCAATAACAGCCATCACGTCTAGCGCGCGGCCTCATCCCGACCCTCCCTACGGATATATCACTGACATCTCGTTAGCCCCCTGAGTGCCTGGCTTTGGGGGTCCCCAGGTAGATCCGATCCAGGACATTGAGCCCGAAGGCGAGTCCCGTTTAGGCGCTTAGTCAGTCAATCCAGGCATTGCGCCGGGTTGGTTTCTTGGTACAAAATTGTGCAACGAATGGCAATTAATGAATACAGCTGCAAACTAAATGTGAGTGCTCTCACGCTTGGGTAAAAGAGTAACCTCTCTTGAGAGGATGCAGGTCACATTTCATTGTCTAGAGTGTGTCCCTGACGGTAATTTTCTATAGCTGAAATGATCCTCATCGATATCAGTTCGATCAACTCTTTCCAAGTGGGTTTTCATTTATTTTCCTTTGCTTATCTCACACCTCTTACCATATCTGGAGGGCCAAATCTTCATCCCCACAACTGTAAGGAGGGGTCTTGTTGTTAAATTGGTCAAATTTTGGTGGGGTGTCCCTTTTCCCCTCTGATTTTGGAGTTGATTTTACCCACACTTTCGTTATAGTCTAGCCTTGGAACTCACTCCAATTTTCACTCATTGTCAGGAACATGGTATTTCAAAGTTCAAAATCAAAGTTCAAATAAAAGAACTCTTTATTTGAATTTTCTTTATATTATATTATCTTATCTTATCTTTTGATCACTCCACACTCCTTTCCTTCTATCCCTTTTCATCCCACAGATAAAGCATGCAAAGGGCCATTCAATTCCATATTGTAGCCAGAACACTTTGGTTATGGTATAAACAAACTACTGTTTCTGATTGCCAGAGGGTTAGAAAGGATATTCATTTCTGAAAGAGGGGATTCCAGGAGTTTGAGAGATGGAGGAAGAGTGAGGGAGAGAGGAGTGTTCTGTTCATAGGGGGAAATGTGTTGATTAAAGAAGTCTTCACAGAACTGTGCAAGTGTTTGACTGGAGGGAGTGAAGCCTTCACCACTGAGTTCTTTAAAATAATAAAGGTAATCTATAATATCCCAAGGTAAGTCAGTTGGCACATCCCACCAGAGAATGATAAGGGCTGGGCAGTGGGTATGGATGAAAGTGGTTGATAAGATTTCAGGAAAGGGGAATTGAAATCCTGGCCTGGTGCTGAAGATGCCAAGGCAAGAGTCCCTTGATGGTGTGATGATTTTGCCGTTTACCCCTGTCAGGGTTGTAGGCCTGCTTACTGTTTGTGGGGCGCTAGAGGATTAGCAGCGGGGTGAGGAGTGTCGGGTCTGACTTTGAAGGGAGTTCCGGGTGTAGAGACGAGGGGAGGTGGGATATTGAGAGAGAGAGGTGACTCTGTTTGATAGGGGTGGACGGGTGAGTGATAGTCTTGGCAGAACTGATTTAGTTGCTGCACGAAGGGTTCGAAGTCTTGGTCGCTAAGACGTTCGAAATTGACGAGGTATTCTATAACCGAATAAGGTAGTTCAGCTGGGACTTCCCACCAAAGAACGATGATAGCGGGAGAATGGGTATGGATGTTAGTAGTAAGATGAACACGTGGGGAGGGGAAGTAGAAGGCTGGGCTGATACTGAAGTAGACGGTCGCGAGGACGCTCTCAGTAAGGTCCGAATTCCAAAGGAACTGGTGATCTGCCCCTAGGAGAAAGGGAGGAGTGGTGATTCCGGCGTCGAGTGCTGCAAAGGGTCGGTAGTACGGGAAATGGGTGAGTAAACCGGCGGTTCGGTTTACTTGAAGACTCCTGATGAGTTTATACTCCCAGATAGATCTTCTAGCGTCAGGGATAACTGGGCGCTGAACTGGACTTGTAGAGGGGAAGGGGTTTGGAGCACTGAACATACACTAGCAGGAGAATTCCTGCTGAAATGAGTTTAGAAAGTGTAAGACGTGAGAAGAATTCCTCAGCTTACTTTTATTCAGGTCGTGGTTTAGAGGAGTACAGAAGAGATTGAGAATGGGGAAAAGAAGGAGCGAACGCTCTTCCTTATATACCCAATCCTCTACAGGAGTCATTATTCTACAACGAGTCAAACAAGAGTCAACATGGTCTGTGCGTAGTTTAGGGTAGGGCAGATGAGTCAGAATGAGGGGACTTAGGGCGACAGATAGTAATTACTCATACGGGAACAATAGGGGCACGAGTCGATGGAAGCAGTCAGGGATTTCTCGCGTTCGATGGGGATTTCTCTGGATCAATGGTGGCAATAGAAGCGTGATGGGGATTTCCTGCGATCGATGGGGATTTCTCTCGTTTCATGGTGGTAATAGAAGACTGATGGGGATTTCTCTTGATCGGTGGGGATTTCTTGGCTTTTGATGGGATCGCGATTGGGGCTGAGGGTTCGTTTATCCTAATTGAGACTTTAATGGATAATAGGTTATTGTTTTCCCCTTTCGGTTCCCTTTTGAGTCAGGGTGTATTTAAGTCGGGGGGATTAATGGTCGTTTCCCTCATCGTCTCTTTTCCACTCCCACCAAACACCAATACCACCATCTCCCCAATATCCATTACTACTATGTCTGCTTTCTCTGCCAACAACATCGTGCTCAATGCTGCCGCTACCCCCTTCGCCCCGTCCTCCGAGACGGCCGCTCCCTACGACGTGGAGCAACATTTATATGACTCCCCCGCCAACATCGCCCATGACAACCAGGTTGCCATTGATTTCCTTACCGTTCACAATGCCCCTGCCGAGTTCTGGGAGCAAGCTGGGTATGAAGACCCCAGGCTTTCTGGGCCTGTGGTCCGGGCTCAACACCCTGGAGCCGTTCGTCTGTTGGATGCTATGGAGAGGGAGAGGGAGGATCGGATTGCGAAATTGGAGAAGCGGGTGGACCTCATGTACGTCATCATGAATAGTTTGAATGATGACTTCTCTCACTTTGCTTTGGAACATTGGGGACCTTTCCAGGCATCTCTCTTCCGATATTTCGGACACCAATGTCGCGGGGCTTATTGCACCGACCCCCCTTGCAAGTCCCCAGTCATCCCTTCGCCACCGCCAGGATCAGGGCGTTCCTCTCCCTCCATCCCCTCCCTGGAGTCCTGCCCCAGTTCGCCAGATGGTGGAGAGGTCCCAGAAGAAGAAGACCCGCAAGAGTCCGATGACTCGTTCTGGTCAACGTTGTCGTCCCTCCGACAAGTCACGGCAGGTGAAGATGAAGTTGAAGGTGGAAGTGGCGGGTCTCCAAGACCGCTATGGGTTCTCCTTAGTGAGCGGGGCCTTGCTGGACGTGCGGCAAGAGATGTATGAGAGTCTGTCTCATGATGTGTTAGGGTGTAGGGAGTGTTGGCAGGATCCGGTAACGCGAGAGTGGTCTTACTGTCCTGAGAGTATTCATAACCCTCACCACTTCGCTCATCACTGCCCTTATCCTCAGAACTGCTCTTGTGACATCGACCCGTTTGTTCTCGTTTAAGTTCGTAGTCCTTTTTAGCCTCCTTTGTACTATTATTACTGCGAATGAGACCAATGTCTTGAATGATTTGTGAGATTTTGTTTACTATGTCACGCGTTCGTGACAACCCCCTTTCATTTCCTTTATTTAATGTCTCATCACCACTAAGTCAGTTGGTGCCCTGCCCTAAACACGGCGGTAAACTGTTTATTATGCAATATGCCCTATGTTTAACGACTCAAAGTCCAATACATGGAACATGCTACTAGTCAAGATACCCCAGAAGACCCGAGGTATAATACATGTACCGGCGGACCTTCATATGAAGATCCCCCCTACCTGGCCCTCTGTTGCCCCTGAACGACTAGTAGATATTCAGGCTACCGACAACAAGGGATGTATTAATAAGTGTTGCGCGTTGACCTCTTGCAGAAGTCAACCGGCTTATTAATCTGACCCTTGGATTGGACTTATGAAAACCATTATGCTTTACGACTCATGGACCACATGCAAAAGACAAGAGAGAAGACTAATCCCGGAAGCCATCATACAAAAGGATTATTTAATCAAGGTCTCTGCAAATCCTCTGTACTGCTTCCAAGGCAGTCCTCACCAACTCCTTGTTCGCCCAGTTCTGCTGCCTAATCTCGTTTGGATCTACATCGGACAGATTGTCATAATTAGGAAGCTCCGTATCAGAGTTCAGTTCCGAGTCAGGAACAAACTCGGCGTACGGATCAAACTCCAAATGAGGAGTGTCCCTGCGAACAACTCCGGTGTTCCGGTAGAACTCTTCCTCGCGAATCTCAATGACTTCGTCATCGATCGGGACCAACTGGTTCTCGTACTGAACCATCAACCGAGCAGGTGGAGACTTGGCCCACTCTGGAATCATCAGCTCCTCTTCCTCAACTCAAACCCCCTCTCCTTGACACCTCCTCTGGAGATCACGGACTTCCCCGGTCAACTCCAAGACACGACAGGTAAGACAAACCTAAAAGGGAAAGGGTTAGAATGATGACAAATATCTTCTAGCCCTACCCCTTACCCTGTCATCTTCCAATCGACCAACTTGATTGACCAAACTCGGAATCAAGTTCGTCTGGGTAACCAGACCCCGGATCAAGCCCCTCAACGTGATCACCTCTCCCTAAAGAAAGTTTGAGTTAGAAAAGTCAATTACTCCCGACCCAAACTTTCTTACCTTCAACCGATCAATTGCCATACCCTGCTGTTCTTGTTCATCCTCTGTCTTCAACGTCCATTCCTGGAACCCGGGACAGTCCTTCTCAAGCTTTTCAATCTCTTCGCAGTGACCATCAACTCGCTCATTCACATGAGCTATCTCGTCCATTAACATAACACCGATGTTGCTCGTGTGAAAAACGCTAGCATTGAGGACCAAGTTGAAAGTTTCGTTCGTCTTGGTAACAAACTCAATGCCATGACCCAAGAGTTCAGCCGTATAGGGGTTAGTCTCAATACGCGCCAACTTGCACCGAGACACCCTTCGAGAAGCCTGGATGAAATCCCTAAAAGGAGTTAGCTTAGATTCCTAAACCGGAATGCATAAGCAGGTCCCCCGCCTAAGTTGGAAAACCCTTCCGTAGGGTCAGCGGTGGCGGAGCGGTCCAGAACACTCCCCAAACTAGGATAGGGACGGGACCTATCGTTGCGGGCATGGGTGAAACAGTTGATGTTGTAGTTGGTCTCCTGAACAGGAGAGTTGGAGGTAGAGTGACGGGTGGGGATACGAGTAGAGGCATGTGGCATGTTGGCTGTGTGTAACAAAGGTGGATTTGTTGGGAGACCTAGTCATCCAACCCCCTTTGGTTATATACTGTCAGGGCCACTCTACCCCAACAACTACCAGTGCACTGAGCCGACTCTGCAGAGTACTCACTGTCCAACTAGCTTGTGAGAGAACAATCACGTCTCTATTCTTCCGGTAGGTTGTCTGAGGTCACTACAAGTCAGGTCGAAATCCTAAAGAGAAACCCAACCTAAACCGTACTTCGTTCGGTTTAACAGACAAGGGTTTATCTCTACAACAGGATTGATGACTCCACCAGGTGATCGACTGGACGCTCAAGGTGTTCTAATATGAACGCTGGGGTTCTATAGTTACGAGGCGCAGTTGACGCGCAGAGTGGGAGGGAGAGCAGATGGGGATGTCTTGGATCAATCAAGAAACTCTGACTTGTCCTTAACTGCAACTGGGCTGAGAAGGGCAGAGGATTTCCTGAGGTAACAAAACTAAGGTACTACAATACAGCCACAGTTGCTACTTATACTAAAGGAGTGGCCATGACGTCAATACCCTAATATACCCTTATCGAGTCCGAACAAAGGGAGATAAGGAGTGTGAGAACGCTAAGTAAGGGAAGCGAGCAATTATGACGCGTGAGAGAATAAAGGACAAAGGGCTTTACTAGCGTGTGAAGGATTGCATAAAAGATAACGAATGTCCGCATGAAACATAGGGGTAAAGATAACACTAGTCCTAAAAGAAAGAGGGGCATGGGTTCATGAAAGTTCGTACCTGGGGATCACACCCAAGGGTCAGGTGAGAATCTTCTTGGATGCTTCCTTTGGAGAGGCCAAAGATAGAGACCATACATCATCCCTTGTTGTCTGTAGGCGGTAACAGCATCACGGACCAGTGGCAACCTCAATGTACGTCCGAACATGAGGAGGTCGGGCCTAGACTCATGGGACATGAGGGATTACAGATTTGCTGGTGTTTCACGCTAATGGCTACTTCCACATTCACTTGGCCAAACAAAAGGAGTCTAAGGCACTCCTTCCGAATAACGGCGATTCCTTCCTCCGGTTAGGAGACTGTGATGTGACTGTCCACGTGTGTGATCAGGGTACAGGGTTGGTTGTTATCGTGATGTCATAAATGAGTCATCAGGGTCGTGAAAGGGTTCGTAAAGGGGTTGTCAAGGTCATGAGACCTATTTTTAGTGCGTGCGCGTTCTAGGCGTTCCGGAACGAAGTTCTTCCAAGGCTGTCCCACGGGCTGAGGTGTCAGCTTGATGTAGTAAGCCAATGATGATGGTACAGGGGCGGAAGTTGATGTGACCCGGACCAATGAGGTTCGTTGAGGTAGGTCACGTGAAGGATCACCGATCTAGGCTATAAGAAGGACGTCTTCTTGGAGCCATCCTTGATCAGCAACACCAGCAACTTCCCCATCATCTTACCAACATGTCTTTTCCAAACAACCACACCTACAAAGTCGCCAACGGCATCTCCACCATCTCCCGTATTGACCGCCGTGCCGCCAACCGCAAGACCTATGCCAATGAGGCGGGGGTTCCCTATACCACCAATGAACAGGTATCACTGGGGGCAAGGGTTGGTTTACTGAGTTAGTAAACTGTGAGTAAATCACAAGTCAATGGAAAAAGAACCTAGTGAAATACTTGCCTGGCAAGCGCAAAGCAAATTCACAATTTACTGAGCCAATTTACCTGCAATTTACTGGGTTCAGTATGCGCTCAGTACGTTTACAGTTTACTGGGTCATGTGACCACAGTTTCCCCATTAGGTAAACCTCGGAAAATTTCACAATTTACTGAATAAATTTACCTGCAGTTTACTGAGCCACTTGCCCAATCAGTATGTTTTTAATTTGCTGAGTGGTTTGATCACGGTTTACTGGACTCAGTAAACTGGAAAAAAACCAAATTGGCTTACTGACGACATCCCTGATTGGTCAATTTTAAAAATAACCGAAAATTTACCTGGACGTGTCATTGTCAGTAAACTGCAAGTTTTCTTTCAGTAAATTGGAAATACACGTCAGGTAAACTGGGAAAACACATGATGATTTGATCGTGGTTTGCTAGACTCAGTAAATCAGAAAAAAACCTAACCAGTTTACTGACGATGTACCTGATTGGCTAATTTGAAAAAAAACTCGAAATTTTACCAGGACGTGTCTTTATCAGTAAACTGCAAGTTTTCTTTCAGTAAATCGCAAGTACACATAATGTAAACCAGAAAACACGTAAACTTTGAATTTACTTACAGTTTACACGTGTTTTCTGGTTTACATTATGTGTACTTGCGATTTACTGAAAGAAAACTTGCAGTTTACTGATAAAGACACATCCTGGTAAAATTTCGAGTTTTTTTTCAAATTAGCCAATCAGGTACATCGTCAGTAAACTGGTTAGGTTTTTTTCTGATTTACTGAGTCTAGCAAACCATGATCAAATCATCATGTGTTTTCCCAGTTTACCTGACGTGTATTTCCAATTTACTGAAAGAAAACTTGCAGTTTACTGACAATGACACGTCCAGGTAAATTTTCGGTTATTTTTAAAATTGACCAATCAGGGATGTCGTCAGTAAGCCAATTTGGTTTTTTTCCAGTTTACTGAGTCCAGTAAACCGTGATCAAACCACTCAGCAAATTAAAAACATACTGATTGGGCAAGTGGCTCAGTAAACTGCAGGTAAATTTATTCAGTAAATTGTGAAATTTTCCGAGGTTTACCTAATGGGGAAACTGTGGTCACATGACCCAGTAAACTGTAAACGTACTGAGCGCATACTGAACCCAGTAAATTGCAGGTAAATTGGCTCAGTAAATTGTGAATTTGCTTTGCGCTTGCCAGGCAAGTATTTCACTAGGTTCTTTTTCCATTGACTTGTGATTTACTTGCAGTTTACTAACTCAGTAAACCAACCCCTGCCCCCAGTGTATGGGGAGATCTAGTGCTTCTTATGTTTGTACTAACACCTTCCTCTAGGTAGAGGTTATGTTCTTTTGGCGTTGAGGTCAAACTAGCGGCTTCTAGATCTTAGAGGTCGTCAAGCAGGTGGACGTCGAACGTCTCCGGGAGACGATCCCACATTTGATGGGGTTGACCTGGGATGATGAGCTCTGGGTCTGGTCCATGATCGCTGAGAAGGTGATCTTTCAAATGAGGGGTCGGTTCGGGGAGTTGGAGCATCCTATCAAAAAGGAGCTCTGGTACACCCTGCAGAGAGGAATCTATGATCAGGACCTGTTGGAGCACGGTGCAACCGTTCCTCGGGCCGTCCGCCACGCTACTGCTTCCACTACACTATTGTGGTCGCTCGTTCAAGAGGGGGAAAGCCGAGTAGGTTTTCCGTTTGGATATTCGAGTATGACTCTCAATTAACCAAACTGCCTAGGTCAAACGTTTGGAGCGCGAGGTGAAGGAGGCGAAAGCAGACGTCCTTTGTCTGTCCGCAGAGGGTCTGCAAATGAAGGAAACCTTGGCCGACTTCCAAAAGGGGACGAACGAGGCATTGGCAGCAATGATGCTCAACCATCAGGAGCTAGTCGCTGGTCTGAAGGTCAGGGATACCAACATTCGGGGTGCTTTGGATGCGAGGGACGATCGCCTGGATAGGCACTCAAAGAAGATCGGGGATGAGGGCCGCAAGGTAATGCCGCTTTCATCATTTTCTTTATGAATGATGGAAGCTGACATTTCCTAGATTGAGGAACTCGAGGATCTGGTGTCCGTGTTGACGGCACGGGTCGAGTCCTTGCAGGACAAGACCTACAACTGCAAGGAAGGTCCTGTGTTGGTTGGACAGGGTATGGCCGACGTTCCGTTCGAGCTGGAGTGCGCCGACGAGGTGGTACTCCCGTCACCTAACCTGACGTCTTATCACTGGGGGCAAGGGGTGGTGTTCTGGTCCAGAAGATTGCAAGTTCATTGCAAGGAAATGGATGATGTACCTGGCAAAAACCAACCCAGAACATCACAAACACATTCTGAATTTTCCAGGCCAATTTCCTTGCAGTGTTCTGGGACAGGAAATGGTCAGTACATTCACAATGTTCCAGTGATGTTCCAATTAGGTAAGCCATGGGTACATTCAGAATTTTCCCAAAGAAAGTAACCTCGATGTCGACGATCAGCGCATTTACAATGTTCCTGGTCAGGAAAATTCAAAATGTACCCAAACAGTGTTTTTGCAGTGTTCTGGGTTGGTAAATTCAGAATGTACTGGTGCCATCGACTGTGATGTACTGAGTTTGGCAAACATCAGGAACACTGCAGGAACACTGCAAGGAAACTGGAAAAACCAGGAACATCACAAGTTCATTCAAAATGTTCCTGGTTTTTCCAGTTTCCTTGCAGTGTTCCTGCAGTGTTCCTGATGTTTGCCAAACTCAGTACATCACAGTCGATGGCACCAGTACATTCTGAATTTACCAACCCAGAACACTGCAAAAACACTGTTTGGGTACATTTTGAATTTTCCTGACCAGGAACATTGTAAATGCGCTGATCGTCGACATCGAGGTTACTTTCTTTGGGAAAATTCTGAATGTACCCATGGCTTACCTAATTGGAACATCACTGGAACATTGTGAATGTACTGACCATTTCCTGTCCCAGAACACTGCAAGGAAATTGGCCTGGAAAATTCAGAATGTGTTTGTGATGTTCTGGGTTGGTTTTTGCCAGGTACATCATCCATTTCCTTGCAATGAACTTGCAATCTTCTGGACCAGAACACCACCCCTTGCCCCCAGTGTATGCCACACCTCTGATCGAGAACGCGGTGCCCGTTCCAACTCCGGCTCCGGCTTCGACGTTGGCCGAGTCTGACAAGGAGAACTGTCGGCGTTGCCCGCTGCAGCCGATCAGTCAGTTGGTCAAGATTGAGGATGAGGTCATGGTCGTTGACTGGGCCAAAGATGCTCCGAGGGTCGCCGAGGTACGTCCGGTGATAACAGGGCAGCGTTGTAAACACTCTCGACGCCGTGTTGCTCATCGCATGGCGCCTTCCACTAACCCGTACCCGTGTCCAGTTGAATCGGATGGTGACCAGTCTGGTCAAGGTGAGGGACGAGGATACCGATATCGGGTCAACCGTTCCTACCGACAGGTCAAGTCAGAGATCCAGCGCAGGCACCTCACCCGACTTGCAGTACAGGATTCTGCCCAGGGGTCCGACGAGGGAGACGGAGGGTCTCTTGAGGACTACGTCGACAGTGCTGCCAAGCAGTCACCCGGTGATGGAGATGTGGGACCAGGTGTTCAGCAGTTCGGTGACATCTGGGAGGCTGATCGGTCCGCTCGAAGGTATCTCTTCCTATTGGCTTGAACTAGAGGTTCAGTTGAGTGCGGAAGATGGTGACGCCATGTTTGGAGAGATCCTTGCAAGGAGGGGACGGTTCTTCGATCTCCAGGATGGAACACTGATGACCATGAGGCCTGCCGTCGATAGAGTTGACTTTTGAGGACGTTGGATAAGCATTAGTATAGCCATGTTGTTCGTATTGCAGTGAATGGATTGCGCGTTGTGTGTGTTTGAATGATTGGAATGAAGGATAAGGAGTGTGAAGCATTCAAACATAAGAAATGGTAAGAAGAGTTCGAAGAAAGAGCGTGTTATAAAAAGCCGAAAAATACCATGTTCCTGACAGGTTTATGCAATGACTGAAGACTTTCCTTCTAGATCGAGGAGCTCGAGGATCTGGTGTCTGTGTTGACAACACGGGTCGAGTCTTTGCAGGACAAGGCCTGCAACTGCAAGGAAGGTCCTGTGTTGGTTGGGCAGGGAACTTCCAACATTCCATTTGAGTTGGAGTATGCCGACGAGGTGGTACTCCCATTGCCTAACCCGTTGTCCTATGCCATGCCTCCGATCGAGAACACAGTTCCCGTCCCGACTACGGCTCCGGCTTCTACTTTGGCCGAGTCCGACAAGGAGAACTGTCGGTGTTGCCCGCTGCAGCCGATCAGGCAGCTGGTGAAGATCGAGGATGAGGTCATGGTCGTTGACCGGGCCAAAGATGCTCCGAGGGTCGCCGAGGTATGTCCGGCGATAACAGGGCAGCGTTGTAAACACTCTCAACGCCGTTTTGCTCATCATATGGCGCCTTCGGCTAATCCTTACCCGCGTCCAGTTGAGTCGGATGGTGACCAGTCTGGTCGAGGTGAGGGAGGAAGATTTCGATATCGGGTCAACCATCCCAACCGACAGGTTGAGTCAGAGGTCCAGCGTAGGCACCTCACCCGACTCGCAGTACAGGATCCTGGCCAGGCCTCCAATGAGGGAGATGGAGGGTCGCTCTTTGATTACGTCGACAGTGCTGCCAAACAGTCACCCAGTGATGGAGATGTGGGACCAAGTGTTCTGCAGTTCAGTGACATCTGGGAGGCTGATTGGTCCGCTCGAAGGAGTCTCTTCCTATCGGCTTGAACTAGACGTTCAGTTGAGTGCGGAGGATGGGGACGCCATGTTTGGCGAGATCCTTGTGAGGAGGGGCCGGTTCTTCAATCTCCGGGATGGAACATTGATGACCATGAGGCCTGCCGTAGATAGGATCGACTTTTGAATGGACTCATATAAGCATTGTATAACCTTGTAGTTCCATTGTGCCGTGAATGTATGCGCTTTGTGTGTGTTTTGAATGATGGGAGTGAAGGATAAGGAGTGTGAATCATTCAAACATAAGAAATGGTAAGAAGAGTTCGAAGAAAGAGCATGTTATAAAAAGTTTAAAAATACCATGTTCCTGACATATACCAAATGCCACGCCCCTTCCATGATTCAGGAGCTGAGTCATCTTTTCTATTGTTTACTGCGCATGACCCACATGACATCATATGCCCCTATCTTTAGTCATATGCTCCCCTTTTGCTATTGGCTGTTAGTCAGCCATACCCACATTCCTTCCGAACATTCTCAGGATACGTCATGCTTTGTAACTGCTTTGTAATGCTCTCAAATTGCTATTGGCTGCCACACTTTCGTTTATCAGCTGATAATTTGTAGCATTAGTCACCATGTAACGCACAGACCATGCAGTGCTGTGCACAGACCATGTTTGTCTGTGTTTGTATCATTAGTGTAGTTACTTGTCACTGTCACGTCACAAATCTAAGTAGTATATATACTCAGAGTAGTTTAGCCTGTACTCCTTAGATTTTTTATCATCAGACTCTCCATGACCTCTACTGCTGTGTGCTAAGAGCAAGAGTATCTGAAGAACCTTGTCTCCTTCTTTCTCCCCCTCTCTAATCTAAGTCTGTGAAGAGACTTCCGATATCCCTGGGTTTGCAACAAGGTTATAACTGTGTGTTTGACCCTTGAGTGTGAAAGGTTAGCAAGAGTGCTATTGAACTGTAGAGGTTGCGTCGGCCTGACACCTCTCATCAAATCTTCCTTTCAGAACCCCCTCGGAACTCTTTCGGACTCTCGCAATCTCTCTGCTTTTCTTGCTTTGTCTCTAGCTCTCTTCTGGTCTCTCCACCTTTGCGCTTTCTTCGCAACTGTTCCCCAGTTGCTGCTAGGAGTTCCTTGACACTGTACAACCTAGGATCCACCTTCACAGGAACTCTCTGGGCCTTGATCCTCTGTCTTCATGGAGGTCCCCCAGAAGAACCCCTGTTCAGCATCCCATTGTTTTTGGATGTATATAATCCATGAGGCTCCTTGTGTCGGAAAAATCCTCACATCATTACCACGCATAATAATATGACAAATTTCCGGGTTAATTATTAAGAGAGAGTCTGATTCTTATGAGTATAATTACGCGGGCAACATCTCAGTTGGTAAAGGAAGTGATTATTTTCTTCACATAATAACAATCTCATCATATAATAACAATGGCGTTGTTTAAGTGATAACCATCACCTGGGACCGTTGCTGAAGAAAGTCAAAAATTCTTATCAGCTGTGCTGATATACTCGACGTACCTTAGATTTTGATTAGATTTGAGGAATATCACATGTTGACAATCAATGATCACGTGCATCGTACGTTAACAATCGGTAATCACGTTCTTATCAGTGAAGTTAGTGAGAGGTGTGAATGGTTTGCAAGGGAATCACTTACTGGGGCTCAGAGTTCCTTACGTTCTCTGACAATTAAAGAAGAAGGCCGTGAACATAGAAACGAATTGTTTTCCAGTGGCAGGTTTGGAATTTACCCATGGTATCCCCGGCGTCCCTTGCCTCAAGAGTGGGGAACAAAAATTGATTGCGCTGTAATTGTAAAAAATAACATGTGTGATATTACAGCTAGCTACGAACGGCTCCTAGTAGATCTAGTGGGGGGCTCCGTGGACGTGGTCTTTGCCTTTCTGGCGGGATTCTTCTTGGTGGGGGCAACTGGCTCAGCGTCGTGGCCAGGAGGACCTGTAATTGTGGATGAACCCCGGGCGGCCTTCTTCTTGGTGGGGGGCTTGGTGACCTTCGGGGCTGGGGGAAGAGTCTCGACGGCAGTTTCGTCAGTTGGAACAAGGGCGATATTGCTGGTGACAACATTTACGGCCGTTGTCACGAGCGAGACATTAGATGTGACGGAAACGGAGATTTGGGATCTGGGGGGACTGGAGGGTGCTGGAGGCGAAGGTGGGGGCAGGTCGGTGGTCTCGTTATCTCCACTTTTTTCGGCAGCCAACCGCTCATTAAACTCCCTGAGCTCTGCGTTGTAGTCACTGGTATCGAGGACAAAGTCAGCTCTGGGAGTTGCCGTAACGCCAAAGAGAGAAGTGTTGAAGATCGTAAAGATCCTCTGGTAGGTGGGGTCCAGAGGATCTGAAGATAAGATCTTCTTGTACTCCCGGAATGATTCCAAGTAGTTGATCCCGGTGACGTTGCCTCTCGGTGCAAAATCTGTATCGGGTGACAATATTGCCCGAACCTGCGAGTTAAATTAATTTTCCATACGATATCTATGATCAGTGGGACTTACAATAACGGCTGCAAGAGCGATTGTCCCCGGGGTAACCTCACTCAACCCCCATTTCACCCCTGAGGGAGTGGGGCCAGAGGATTTACCGTTGCCCTCGAGTGACGAGCGACCGAAAAATATGACTTTCAAAACCTACGGCTGATCAGTATCCTCGAAACTAGGTCCTTCAATGAAAGGGGATCACTTACGTTGATCAATGCCGGGTTCAGGAAGACGTCTCGCATCCTAGTGGACCCCTCCGGCAAAAGGATTGGTGGGAAGAGGCGATACGTCTTCACATCACCTTCCCCATCTGCACCTACAAGTTGTTGGAGCATCTTGATGCTCCCTCTATCCTTGAATTTCGACGGAAACCACTCCGGCTGGAATTGAGCTCCGAAGATTAGCCGTCCGCATTGTCGGATGTTGCTGATATGAGTGCCTCGGAGGCCTGTCAACCTCCGGTGAACAGGGGCTATGTGGGCTAGAGTCCGATGGGGAGAAGATGGGGTGCCCTGTCAACGTCGATGAAGGTGGTCCTTAGTCGTACGATGCCTCCTAGCTCTGTAGGGACACGTAGGGAACTGTAGGGAAATGTAGTGAAACGTCGGGAACGTCGGGAACGTCGGGACGTGTAGGGAGAAGTAGATATCAAGAGGGAACTAAAGATAACTAAAGATAACAGAAGGGAATCAATGAAACAGACAAAGGAACGACGAGGGAAAACTTCGGGACGACGATGAGAACTTCGGGAGGTCGGGATCTTCAGGATGACGACAGGACGCTAGAGACGACGATGGGAACGCAGGGACGCAGGTATGACGACGAGAACGATAGGGAAGACGCAGGAGACTATAGGGAGACGACGACGACGAGAGGAGAACGATAGGGAGAGGAAAACATGGGAATCAGTCCCCTGGATTGGTCTCTGTGTTGAGTCTATCGAATACAGAGGCTTATATACTAATCTAGGAGGCTCTGAGAATGTAGGAAGCAAGAGGGAATGAACCAAATGATGTCAAAAGACCTAATGACGAGTCTATGACATGGGGAGGGCGAGGGATCGAAGGGAACAACCAAGGAAAGAGATGTGGTTGAGAAATGAACCAAAAGGGAATGATCGAGCATAGGGATCGAGAGATCGAGGGGAATGGTGTAGGGAGATATCGCGAAGGTATAGGGAAGTCGGGAGAAGATATAGGGAGGGGTCGCGAATGGTGTAGTGTTGGGAGGGATATAGGGAGGTCGGGGGGGGGGGTAGCGAGAGATAGGGAGAATACTAAAACATCGGGAAGGTCGCGAAGCATCGGGACGAGTAGGTTAGTATAGGGAAGGGAGTAGTGAGGTAAAGGGAGATATATGGGTATGTAGGGAAGTATAGGGATGCATAGGGGGGGGGGGGGGTAGGAAGGTATAGAGAGTATAGAAACGTCGCAAAACGTCGCAAAACGTCGCGAAGCATCCCGAGGGAAAGGGACGTAGGGAATGTCGCCGACGAGTACTCCAGAGAATGGAGGCATGTCACCGGGTCATCTATAATCATTTTAGACACGAGTAAAATAGATAAGATGCAATCACTTACCACTGATTGGCCGGTCCTCGACAAGAAAGCCCTTACAGATGAGGGGGGTATGTAGGACAAAATCTCTTCTCCATCGTGATCGCTGGCTTTGATAGTACTGGGGTCAACTTTGGCCGACGAACCTATGAGGAAGCCACGGGCAACCGTCCACTCTGGCCATGGAGTACACAACGCAAAAATCTTGGCGCCAGGATCCCGAATCGCGTCAGCGTCAGCAGGGTCAAGTGGCTGTTTCTTTGAGGGGCCTGTCCCAGAGGACACGGATGATCCGTTGCGTACGTCTTGCTGCGATTGAACATGGGCGTCACCTACGGACAGCTGCGCACGACGGAGAGCCTATCAAACATCAGATCAGTATCAGTGGAAACACGAAAATTTCGAACTTACTGCCTCAAGCGTGTGGACGCTAACGGGTTCAGCGGTGGAACGATTCGTCTGAGTGGAGGTGACAGCTACCCTCTGACGCTCGTCCAAACCAGGCTGTCAACGCCGTGAGAGTGACGTCAGAATTTTGCCACAAAAAATGTCGGTACCTGGACAATGGGCCGAGTGCTAACGACCCCAGGGTCCTCTGAGTCAGATATATCGGAGAGAGAGAAGGCCTCCATGGTCCCAACCTCTGTTGTGGAGGGTGGATTATATACCTACGCAAGCTGGATGTGGTTAAGAGGCGATCAACGTACATCACTCACATAATGATCCACGCGTTGCCGACTCGCGATTACTAAAAAAACAGACATATGATTGATTCCGGCGTGCTGCACTGCATGTCAAATACTGAAACGTCTATGCTATCAAAACTTCTGCTTTAGTCGTAAGAACATGTCCCCATCAAGCGTGTCAATGACAAAATAATCCCCACGGTTTTTTATGTCTTCCAGCAACACCGCCCCACGCACAATAGAATCCAAGGGAATCACCTCACACCTACTCCGAGCCCGGATGTGCCACCTGAGGATTGACAGTTCCTTGTCGACGGCCTTTGCGTTCTGCCGGGTGCTCTTGTCCAGCGCTTGAATGAGGGCAAGGCGATAGTCGTGCCTGCCAACCCGGCAAACAAAGATGCACGCAAGCTGTGCGAACACACGCCCACGCGGGAGATCTACAATCACAAAATCATACCGTGATTTTCCGTGGAATTTCGGGTTGCAACGCAGGTAATCCGTCTTGATCTCCCAATTGACAATGGATTCGTACCCCACTTTGACGAACATGTATTCAGTGATCTGTATGTAATTAAATCTGTCAGATCTGGATCGAAAGATCATGACATAAATGAACGTACGTCATGCAGGCCAGTGACAACTAGGTCCGATTGTCCACTCAGCGCCCGAATCACTTGTGTGATGCGAGAACGCAAGGCGTTGAACGCGAGGTCGTCCTTCTTGGTCTCACTCTCAAGGAAGGCATCAATTGTCTTGGTCTCCAACTTTGATCCCAATGCGGTCGAGTGGTTTGTACCAGATGATATCTGATACGATTCCCCCACGCAGCTGATTTGATCCCTGCTTGTGGTTGTGGGATCAACGGCGTCTGCAGCATCTCGGCGTGCTTTCTCATGAAAGGCGTCGAGCCGGTCGACTCGAGATCAGATGTAATCGAGGACCAGGTCGTGATGCTCGACTCTGAGAATCTGGCAATAGAATTAGTCACTGTTATGTCGGCAGGTTGTGTAATAATTACTCACCTGATTTGCGATGTCCTTGAAATTTGTGCGCCTTTCGTAAGTCTCCCCTAAAGGGCCATGCAGCTTTTTGAAAGTCTTGCTTGTGTAGTTTCGGGTGGCGCCCTTTGACTCAATGTCATCAAAAAGATGCGTGGTGAGGTGCATCTTCGGGAATTTCCAACCCCCCTTGTTGTACGCCTGTCGAGTAATTTAAAATATATTAGTAGTTTCATCTTTCCGAGTGAAAAAATAGACGACCTACATGCGCCAGCTTGAAAAACTTTTCCTCCATTTTCCTACCGTACTTGATTGTTGTGTCGGTGTGGAGGTTGAGAGACGACAGGACGTCGAGCTCAACATATGCTCGGATGCAGGAGAGGAGGCGTCGGCCACTCGCATCCTCTCCGAGCGTGCTTCGCATCACTGGGACGCATATCTGACATCGCGTAAGATCAATCAATATTAGTGCACGTTAATGAATTGATTTGCGACATACCTTTGACATATCTTCCCATTTAGATCCATCCGTGAAATCGACTGAGAGATATGCCGAGAAGTGGTTGAAATCCCTCCAACGAGGCATAGTATTTGCCCTGTCATGAGTTTTGGGTGAGACGTTCATCAGATTGGGGCACGGATTGAAAAACTTACATGTCATCAATCGTGGTGCACGCCGCTCTGCCAAGTTCCTGGGCATGTGTTTTGGCGTGGACCCAGAGATGATGCCGAAACAATCCACCGGGGAAAGTATGAAGCCGATCGAAAGATAAGGTGTCATGTGGGTCCGAGTTTTTTATCTTCCAAAATATGTTCTGCGATTGCATTATTTATGGGTAAGTAGTAGAACAAGTTAAAAATAAAATGAGAATGTACGTCAATATCTCGAAGGCCACAATTTTTCAGTATCTCCTCGCTTTCCCCAACGAGATCTTGCTCTCGTGCTTCCTCGATCGTTGCCTTTGTCTGCTGGGCGGTTCGGGCCCGGGACCTATTGGGAAAGCTGTCAAGATCTACATCAGCAACTAGGCACCGTGGGCATGGGTACAGGCTGCCAACTCCGCGGATCAGAGCCATGACAGACCTGAGTTGTCGAACTCAGCGTGTTATCTGAGTGTGGATCAGTGGGCTGATATTTACTTACTGTTCTTCGTAATCCGCAGAGAGGATTAATATTAATGGAAAAACATGACGTTCTACCCCATCTCCACATCTCACCCAGTGCCCGATCTCCGAGATCTCTGAGATCGATTCGAGAAGTTTGTAAAAAGAGGCGTGCCAGACCACCCGTTTAAAGTCGACCCAGCCGGGTCTACCCTTGTTCTTGGCGTCATCCTCAACCTATATTTATGTAGAATTAATTCTGTACAAATTAAAAGTATTTTAAACATACCACAGGAAGCCATCCGACAACGCGAGCACCCCCAAAGCCGTCGCCATTTCGGATTCCCACTGGAAGGTTGAGGATCCTAGCCATTACAGGGTAACCTTTCTGCGTCCCAAACAACGAGAGTTTTGTTTTGTCGGCGTACAACTCGAGGCAGAGCATTTTGGCGTCTGCCGGTAGGTTCGACTTCAAATCTTTTCAGCACGAGCCCCAGATTTAAAAAGAATTAATAAATCTCACCTGGACGTCCCAAAAGCGCTTTCCAGTCCATGGCTCTGTATAAAGTTGTACGTACGTATCCTTTTCTTTATTGTACCTGAAGACCTTTCGCGCGTCCCACTCAAACTGGCGTACAAGATCTGGATCGACCAAATGGTCGAGGATCCAATCCCAGAGCGGGCGGCACTGGGTCTCGTACGTTAGTCCGTCACCCTCAAAATCACAAGTGACTTCATGGCGTTTAAACTGGGATTGAAATTTAATAGTGTACATGTACATATGATCTTAAAACGTAGTTACCGGGGTGAGCAGCTTGCTGGCGTTGTCCAACGAAGCTCTCATGTCCTTGAAGTTACGAAACGTGAACTTATTCGGCTCCTTCTGACACGTTCTGATTAATTTAATCAGCCTATTGATTTGTTTCTGATTGAGCGCTGCATCGTGGACAAATTCCGTGAACTCGAAGTCTTCCTGGGAAGAAAAGGGGAGCCATGGCCTATCATCATCGGGTGGTGTTGGTTCGGAGTGGTCGCGGAAGGACTCCCTGTATTCATCAGAGCTGAGAATATGGGTGCCTTTGCCGCTGTGGGGGTGATACTCGATCTTGATATCGCCGTTGTCTGGGGTCTGGTCACCTGATCCTGTCAATAAAAATCTGTTAGTCGCACCCGAATCCGATTTTAGAAACGTACTGCCCACCTCTATTGTCAGTAGACCTATCCGATTGCTCAACTTGAACGTCGTCTGTGGTGTGCAGATCATCAGCGATTGCTGCAATCGGGATCCCATCGTCTGTGATCTTTGGGTTAGAATAATACTATCCGTAGCAAAGGAGCGCTCACGACGTACCGTTTTCCCCAGGTTCGGGATCTGTGTTTTCGGCTGTGTGGTCGATAACGAGGATCGGCTCCTCCGGGCGTTCTCGGCATGACCGCTCATGCTGAACAAAGCCCCTCGAGTTGAAAGCATTGCCACAGTGAGGACAGATCTTACTTTCCAGTGCCAGACGCTGTGGTGGTCTCTTTGACCGGGGAGGCATGATCAAAGGGATAATAATTGATGCCGGTAATAATAATGACTTAAGTAATTTACTTATTTACAGCCGGCACCCGCTTGTTAATTAAGTAAAAACGTATTAGAAGCAAACAACTATTGACGCATCATTATAATGCCCCCACAGTTTTTCCGACATGGTCTCTTTCCCTCATCATCTCTTTTCTCTTCCCACAACTACTCAACAACCCCCCCTCTCACAAACAACACTTACTACTATGTCTCTCAACGTCAACACTACTCCCTTTGTCGCTGCCTCCCCCTTCGACATTGATACCACCTATGATGTCGCCAACCACCTTTATGATACTCCTGCCACTATTGCTCATGACAACCAAGTTGCTCAAGACTTCCTTCGCCAGCATGTGGCCCCCTTCCGAGTTTGGGATCAGGCTGGGCACCTCATCCCTCTTCTTGATTCCATGGAATGTGACAGGGAGGAGAGGATTATTAGGTTGGAAAGCAGATGGATCTCATGTATGTTATGTTCAGGAGTTTCGACAAAGATTTTACACATTTTTGTGACGAACATTGGAAACCTTTTCAGGCAGCTGTCCAAAAGCACTGTGTCTGCAGATTATGCCCCCCCAGGATCAGTCCCCAGTCATCCCTCCGACTCCACCAGGATCAGGGGGTTCCTCTCCCTCAATCTCCTCCTTGGAGTCCTGCCCCAGTTCCTTGGATGGTGGAGAGGACTTCAAAGAAGAGCCACAAGAGTCCAATGACTCGTTCTGGACAGCAGTGTCACCCATCAAACAAGGCTCACTAAGTGCAGATGCAGTTGAAGCTGGAGGTCGCGAAGTTGCAGGACAAGTATGGGTCCGATCTAGTGAGTGAAGGGGTAAACCAAGTGTCAACAGAGATGAATGAGGGGTTGCATCATGATGGAATGGGGTGCTCGGATTGTTGGGTGGATCCGACGTCAGGGAGGTACCCTTATTGTCCTCAGAGTATATACAACTCTTTGTCAGGAACATGGTATTTTTGAACTTTTTATAACACGATCTTTCTTCGAACTCTTCTTATCACTTCTTATGTTTTGAATGCTTCACACTCCTTATCCTTCACACCAATCATTCGAAACACACACACGCGCGTACTATTCCCAGCGAATCCACAACAAGCTATACTAGTGCTATCCCAACCCCATCAAAAGTCGACTCTATCTACGGCAGGCCTGAAGGTCATCAACTGTCCATCCCGGAGATCGTAGTGCTGGCCCCTCCTCGCTAGGACCTCCCCGAACATGGCATCACCATCTTCGGCACTCAGCTGAACGACTAGTTCAAGCTGATAGGAAGAGATACCTTCGAGCGGACCGATCAGCCTCCCAGATGTCACCGAACTTTGGAACACCTGATCCCACATCGCCATCACTGGGTGACTGCTCGACAGCACTATCGACGTAGTCGGCAAGCGACCCTCCGTCTCCCTCGTCGGACCCCTGGGTGGGATCCTGTATTGTGAGTCGACGCTGGTGGCGAAGCTGGATCTCCGACTCGACCTGTCGGTAGGGACGGTTGACCCGATAGCGGAACTCTCGTCCCCCACCTCGACCAGACTGGTCACCATCCGACTCAACTGGACGCGGATAAGGGTTAGCCGATGGAGCCATGCTATGAGCAACACGGCGTCGAGAGCGTTTGCATCGTTGCCCTTTAGTCACTGGACGTACCTCGGCGACCCTCGGAGCATCTTCAGCTCGGTCGACCTCCATGACCTCATCCTCGATCTTCACCAGCTGATGGATCGGCTGCAAGACACAGCGCCCACAGTTCTCCTTGTCGGAAGCGGCCAAAGTGGAAGCCGGACCTGGAGTCGGAACGGGAACCGCGTTCTCGATCGGAGGTGTCGCATAGGACGACGGGTTAGGAGATGGGAGTACCACCTCGTCGGCGTACTCCAACTCGAACGGAACATCGGCGGTCCCCTGACCAACCAATTTGGGACCCTCTTTGCAGTTACAGGTCTTGTCCTGCAAGGACTCAACCTGCGCCATCAACACAGCCACTACGTTCTCGAGTTCTTCGGTCTAGGAAATGTCAGCTTCCATCATTTTAAGCAATGATGAAAGAGGCATTACCTTTTCATCCCTCCTGGCCAACGCTCCCTTAGTGTTATTGTCCCTAACCTTCAACCCGGCGATCAACTCCTGATGGTTGGCGACCATTGCCTCCAACGCCTCGTTCGTTCCTTGTTGGAAGGCTGCCAAAGTCTCCTTCATCTGGAGACCCTCCACGGACAGACGAAGGACGTCTGCCTTCGCCTCTTTCACCTCCCGCTCCAATCGTTCAACCTAGGCAGTCTGGTTAGTCGAGAGTCATACTCGAATATTCAGACAGAAAACCTACCCGGCTTTCTCCTTCCCGAACGAGCGACCACAAAAGACTAGTGGAAGCGGTAGCGTGGCGGACGGCCCGAGGAACGGTAGCTCCGTGCTCCAACAGGTCCTGATCGTAGATCCCCCTCTGCAGGGTGTACCAGAGCTCCTTCTTGATCGGATGCTCCAACTCTCCGAACCTACCCCTCATCTGGAAGGCCACCTTTTCGGCGATGATCGTACAGACCCAAAGCTCATCATCCCAGGTTAACCCCTTCAAATGAGGGATAGTCTCCCTGAGATGTTCGGCGTCCACTTCTGTGACGACCTCCAAGATCTAGAAGCCGTTAGTTTGACATCCAACGCCAAAAGAACGTTCCTCTACCTAGAGGAAGGCGTTAGTGCGAACACACGAAGCTCTAGGTCTCCCCCATACCTGGTCATCCGTGGTATAGGGAGTCCCAGCCGCACAGGCATAGGTCTTGCGAGCGGCGGCACGACGGTCGATACGAGAAATGGTGGAGATACCATTGGCGACTTTGTAGGTATGGTTGTTGGGGAAGGACATGTTGTGGTAAGATGATGGGGAAGTTGCTGGTGTTGCTGATCAAGGATGGCTCCAAGAAGACGTCCTTCTTATAGCCTAGATCGGTGATCCTTCACGTGACCTACCTCGACAAACCTCATTGGTCCGGGTCACATCAACTTCCGCCCCTGTACCATCATCATTGGCTTACTACATCAAGCTGACACCTCGGCCCGCGGGACGGCCTTGGAAGAACTTCGTTCCGGAACGCCTAGAATGCGCGCGCACTAAAAATAGGTCTCAAGACCCTGATGACCCCTTTATGACATCATGAACCCCTTTTTACGACCCCTCATGACTTTACGATTACGATCAACCCTGGACCCTGGAACACACACGTGGGCACGGGGTATCAACATTTGGACACTGTGCTTCTAATCGGATAGTAACCCTATCTGATCTGGTTGTGCTTTGGAAGCAGAGTAGGCCCGAGCCGAGAACGGCGGCCGAAGAATATAATCCCTGGTGCCACTTAGGAAGAACGATATTCCCAGGTGCTATGCCTAATCAAGACGGGGTCTGGTCAAGCGATTACGGCTGCAACTCCCAGGTTACTGCCTGTCCGTTGGTATCATACCACCTACCAACAACAAGGGATGTGTCGAGTTCCTTTGATCTCTAGCCAATCACAGAAGCTTAGAGGCGGTGCTCACCTGACCCTTGGGTGTGGTCTAGATCCAGGTACGAACTTTCATGACCCATGCCCCTATTTCTTTTAGGACTAGTGTTATCTTACCCCTATGTTTCATGCGGACATTCGTTATCTTTTATGCAATCCTTCACACGCTAGTAAGGCCCTTTATCCTTTATTCTCCCACGCGTCATATTTGTTCGCTTCCCTTACTTAGCGTTCTCACACTCCTTATCTCCCTTTGTTCTGGACTTGATAAGGGTATATTAGGGTATTGACGTCATGGCCACTCCTTTAGTATAAGTAGCAACTGTGGCTGTATCATGGTACCTTAGTTTTGTTACCTCAGGAAATCCTCTGCCCTTCTCAGCCCAGTTGCAGTTAAGGCCAAGTCAGAGTTTCTTGTTTGATCCAAGACATCCCCCATCTGCTCTCCCTCCCGCTCTGCGCGTCAACTGCGCCTCGTAACTATAGACTCCTCGCAGTCATATTAGAACACCTCGAGCGTCCAGTCGATCAACTGGTGGAGTCATCAAATCCTGTCGTAGGGATCAACCCTTGTTTGTTAAACCGAACGAAGTACGGTTTAGGTTGGGTTTCTCTTTAGGATTTCGACCTGACTTGCAGTGACCTCGGACAACCTACCGGAAGAATAGAGACGTGATCGTTCTCTCACAAGCTAGTCGAACTAGTGAGTACTCTGCGGAGTCGGCTCAGTGCACTGGTAGTTGTTGGGGTAGAGTGGCCCTGACACTCTTTTCATTTCGTGCATCGTTGTCCTTTGTCTCAATCTTGTGACTGTGGGGTAGATCCTTTTGTACTTGTTTAGTTCTTTTGTTTGGTCTTGTACTACTGCTGCAAATGATACAAATTTCTTGAATGACCTGTGTGATTTTCCTCAACATGTCACATGTTTGTGACAGTGATGGACTAATCGTCCTGCTGTCATATTGATCTGAAGACTTCAAATGAGCTTATACTTCCACAAGGAAGTTCAAATGTCTTGAACATTAGGGAGAGGAGTTTGTTCTACAGAGGGAAGTGATGTGTCACAAACACATGACATGTTGAAGAAGATCACTCAGGTCATACAAGAAATTCATCTTATTCGCAGTGATAGTACAAGAAAACAAAGGAAAACTAAACAAGTACAGAGGGATCAACTTCACAAGAGTAAGCCTGCTCCATTGGACAACAATGGGAAAAATGCAAGGGGTTGTACACACTCTGAGGACAGTACAAACATCTCCTTGAAAAAAGATCCACTCAACAATCCTGAAATTCTAGTATATCATGGAATACCCCCTCATGCATCTCTGTCATCACTTGACTTAGTTTGCACTTCCATCTTCAAGATGATGGGCTCTAGTAAGTCCTTGTTCCATACCGCAAGGAACTCTCCACTCCACTTTGTTTGTGACTTGCTATCTGGTCGCCAATGACGAGGTAACCACAAAAGCTGCTTTCCCTTGTTGGAAAGTATCTTTCCATCATCTGTAATCTTACAGTCACAAGAAGAGTGCCAGGGGAAACCACTTTGTAGTTCCATGGCATTTTCAACTGGCTCCAGCTTGATATAGGATCTGCCTTCCTTGACAAGATTCCACTGGTCTACACGACCTCTGACTGTGGAACACCAGACTTGACAGCCATCCAAAGTAAACCCTGGTTTGGACCCTTTTGATCTGGCAACTGCTAGTTTCTCCCCAGTATGCATGTCATAAATAGAAAAGTCTTTTGACCTCCTCTTGTTTCCAATAGCAAGGTAATTGAGGTTAGGTGCTATAGATGCATACAGCTGCTCAATAGCTGCTGGAAGCTGAAAGGCAGTAGTCTGACAACTAATGGTATTGAAAACATGGCCCCTTATAGGCAAGTCCCAGGTGAGAATCTTTCCATCACCAATGACAATGAGTTTATCCCCTGTCATTTTCATACCACAAATGCTTGTTTCTCCATCAATGACTAATGAAGGGGTCTTAGAGTTGACATAAAAGATGGTGACTGTGTGGCTTAACCTTTCTGTAACTGCCACCAGTGATTGATCAGGAGAAAACTCGATGAAAAAATCTTCATAATGGTGGGAAGCTTGTGTGGAAACACTGGAGAAAGGAGTAGGAGTGTTTGCTATATCCCACAGCTGAATCATGATTTTTCCAAATGAGATGACTGACTCTCCATTTGGAGAAATAAGGGGGATGTTTGCTATAAAACCAGGAACAAGTTTCTGATGAGGAAAATAACCATTAGGAGATTTCCTCCAGAGGTAGAAGTCCATGCCCTGGGTTCCACAGATAAAAAAATATCCATCATAGGAGAAGGACAACACATTAGGGTCCTCAGCATCTACAGAATTTAGAAGAATCTTCTGTTGTTGAGCATCCCATACTACCACTCTGCCCTCAATGATAAAGGCAAGCCAAGAGAGGGCAGGGAGCAGAACAAGGCTTTTGGAGGAGAAATTTTCTGGAGTGGACAAAGAGCCAACCTTTGTTGGTGTATGCCCTGAGTTGAAGCCAGCCTGCCATATGACAATAGACCCTGGGTCAATAGTGGCAAATTGAAGATATTCACCACAGGTCCAAATGGTATCGACAGCAGGTTCTTGAATTGGATGATAGGATATCCATGTATTGGAGAGAATATTGTAGATCATAAGGTTATTCTGATCAAATAGACCACCAAGCATTGTTCCACACTCAGAAAATGACATTGAATTGCAATGACCAGCTTCTTCTGTGCCAATGTCACCAATTACACCACCTGTCTGGAGGTCCCAAGTGACAATGCAGTCATTCATCCAACAGTGACCTGTTAAAAGATGGCTATCTGAGGAGAAGACAAGCTTTTCCCAACAATATCCCCTGCTCTGGTGGTACAAGGTATAGAGTTGTTTGAGAGTCACCGCATCCAGAATCACTATCTTAGGTGAGTCTTCACAAGCAACTGCAAAAAACCTGCTGCAAGGTGACCACCCAGTAGCACAAATTTTGGTTGGAAACCTTGCATTTGCAATGCTTGGATCCCACAAGCATGGAACTCCACAAATGACTTTTACCAGTGGATAAACCTGTGGTCCATAGTGTTTTTTCACAATGGATTCTTTGGGGGATAGAAGAAGGGCAGAGTGGTAGATGTGGGGAGCAGATGTGCTGATGATGTCAAAAAACCCCATGACAAATCTAAAGCTGTCATTGGTGAGGCCAAGAAGTGATGCCTCCTGGTTCAAGTCAGCAACTGTTTGAAGTGTATTAAGCATAAGAATTCAGCTCACCTCTGACCACTCTGCAACAACTTTCAATGCATCAACTGCATTCCTCACAGCACCAAGGACACTAAGCACTTCCAGCCAGAACACGAACTTCTTCTCCAGGAAGCAACAGAGAGCAGAAGTGATCTCATTTTTGTTGGCTGTAGGCTCATTGACAAGGTGCTTGTGCCATGACCTGCATGCATATTGTAAAGCTTGGCTGATGTACTTGTCTGCCCTCTCTTGCAGGTCATGTACCTCAGAGTTATTGACAGCCTCTGGGAGTTGACACATATTTTTCTCCAGTGTGTTGTTCATAAGGTTTAGACAGCAGACCAACAGTTCCAGGTGATGGGAGGGAGAGATGTAAAACCTCTGATTGGTACACCGGGTGGGATCAGTGATGAAGTCAGGAAAGGATTTGTGGAAGGATTGAACAGGTTTATTGATGTCCTCATGAAGGATAAGGAGGGAGTGGATTGACAACAAAGGGGGAGTCACATAATCAGGATTAATTCCAAGGAGTGTGGAAATGGCAGATGGGGAAAGAGGATTGGCAGCAAGGATAACAGCACCAAGGATAGAATGGATTCTGGGGTCATCTTCCGCACCATCATGACTAAATGCCTCCTGGAGGATTGATCTATACAGTGAATCCAGGGATGTGCTTGGGTTGAACTTGGTCTTTCCCTCATGAACTGTGCTGTCTGGCAACTGCAGAAGGAGATCCAGCCGTTCTCTGGGGTGGTAGTTCCTGGTGTTTATGAACTTGACTGTTGCCACAGCATATACAAACAATCCTGCTGCCTTCTTGCAAAGGAGATCCAATTGTTCTTTGGTAGGCCAGTTATCCATCCCAGTATGACGGAAGGCAAGTTCCAAGAAGCTGCCTTCAAAAAATTGCTGTATGTCGCTATTGATTTCATTTGTCTGGACTTCATGGAGAACAAAGGTGTTTGTTGCGTCCACCAAGAGGGGGAGGCGAAAGCCCTCTCGAATTCGTGGTTCTGGGCGGCCAGTAAGGAAGAATTTGACCTTGGGCACCTGGGTTACAAAGCATGCAAGGACAGAAAGGATTGTCGAAGAGGGCTCCTCATCCTTACATTCATCCAGGGCGTCAATGACAATGATGGTTGAAATGGAGGTTTCCTTGAGTGGCTGCACAATCAACTTGTCCATCTGGTTGTAAAGGGAATCATGGGCAACATCCGGATCTGACTCTACAAGCGAGACAAAGACCGATCGGAATTTGGTGTACCTCCGGGCAAGCTGGACAGCAATGGTGGGGAAGATAAGGTGAAGATTGCTCCGATCCTCAAAGTCTCGTGAGCAGAAGAAGGAGGCACCAAGCTGTCCCTCTGCAAACGTCCTCTCTGCAATTGTCTGTGCAATTGTGCTCTTTCCTGTCCCAGCCAAGCCATTCAACCAATAGACGGGCAGCTTGGTGAAGTCCCTTGACCACAGCTCAATCTCGTCCAGCACCGCTCTGCGGGTTCCCTTCAAACATCCTTTGCGACCCTCGCGTCGGTACCCGGCCCCCGGTGCGCGATGGAAATTATTAAGGATTGCCTTCTCAGCTGCAAGTGTCTTATGTCAGGGACCTGTTATCGAAATTGGATTATGTTCTGACCTGCATCCTGTCGAGCGAAGTCAGTTCTCCACTCGGAAACTGGATATGCATATGGACACTCACAATCAGTTTGCACCCTTGGTCGTAAATTGCCATTTGTTGCACCATCTGCAGACATCATCAACATCGATATGGCCACTGAGGTTGCAAACAAACCTGGTAGTCGTTGATAGCCTCCCGCAAATCTTCGAGGAGCCCGGAAACATCTTCGTCGTCCTTGACATGATCGGCAATGCGTGAGATCAGAGACTTCTGGGGAAACGACCGCAATGTTTCCTCAATGGTTTTGAATTTTCTGAGAAAATATAAGTGTTCGGGTTGAATGGAAATAGATTATAACTACACACGTTTGTAGTTCTTCGCGGCGTGTTTTTTCGGCCTCATCATTGGTGGGCTTTTCGAAAACCTTCTCCAGCGTCGCGATACGTAAACCGAGAGATTCAATCTTGTCCTTGACGGCGGCAGTTCCCTGAATATGAATGTGTCAGAGTTAGTTTTCGAAGGATGGTGGTGAACGAGCCTGATATTGAGCATAGACCGCGGAGAAGGTCGCTAGAGCGGCTTTGAGGGGAGGAAAAACTTCGGCGGCGCCCTGAGCAATCTCGCATGCAATCACAACACCCCCGATAGCCCTGCCCTTCCAGTCTCTCGCCGTTACTGGCAGACTTTAGTGCAAATTAGAAGACAGTGAGAGAATCGGCGCTCACCCCTAGATCCACCCGACTGAACGGTCTCCTGTGCGTCTTCGCTGGAGTGAACACTTTGAGACGCATGTTTAGCAGGTGCCCGCGTCGGTCGCTCAGAAAAATTTCCTCGATCTTTGTTCTTCCCCTCATCTGGATCCCCTAGCTCCCTCTGAACAACGGGCGAGAGATCACGGGCGATAAAACTGGATCGCTCGTTCGGTACATGCAAGGGGACTTGTCTTTCATGTTCTGGGAAGTGTACACTCATTAGGATAGTAGACATAGCTGCATCACAATTGACTCACGCGTGACACTCTCCTCAAGTCCGGGAATCGTGGTCAACACGCCCGGTGAGCGGTGCTGCTGACTCGCATTGTTGTCTTGGATTGTACTCCCAGAATTCCTTCCGTACTTTGACCCTGGAGCGGTATTCAGATCAACCGCATCGCCTTCTGTAGTTCGCTGAACGGGACACACCTTCGGGCGAAATGTCCGGGTTCAAGTGGGCACGGAACCCGAGTGGACCCACAGCGATATGAGTAGGGATTCCAATGGCCAGGTGCTGGGAAGGCCTAGGAGGCTTTTTAGATTTTTTGAAAAACGACATTCTTGTGGAGCTGGGTCTAGCTGGGTACCCGGTATAGCTGGTATCCTGGTACCACGTGCGCCGCTGATGATGGCTGTTGTTGGCGCGCGCTTCGCTTGCCCACAGCAGAGGTGGGTCCAGTTTGCAGCGCAACGCGCTCTGAGCACCACGCGACGAAATTGTGCTGGATGACTACAAGTGAGGGATATCGAGTTACAACATGTATCACGCATCCCACCACTTCTACCACACAATCCCACTCTCCTCCCAGCGGGCCAGTGCCAATATACATACCAAGGAGCGGGCTTCAGCGCACATGTTCCGACCGTGTAAAGTTGAAGACGAGTTGAAAAGGCCGATGTCAGTCTGTACTCGACGAGACCATGGAAAAGGTTCCCCATACTCGGGAGGGTTAGCCCGTCTTGAATTCAGGCATTCTTGTGAGAGAATGATAACCTCTCCTAAACAACAGAGGCTCCCAAGCTTTTCTCACGTATGCAACGCATTGGCTATTCCAAGAAAAGATACATGGGAAATTGTGTTCGTGTACAAGATGAGCAAAGTACGAAAAACTAGTCCAGGGACCACAGCTGAGACATGATCACGACGCTCCGCTTCGGTCATAACGAAAAGCTCCTCGACACTTCGACCAGCCCATCAGAAGCTTTCGTGACAACCGCCCACTTTGGCAGGAACCTCAACACCTCCTCGAACGCAGGGATCCTACCCGCCTCTTCCAGTTTTCCCGCTCCACCTGCGCCAGCGATCCCTGATACGTACTCCGAGTACTCGCAAGCAAGTGTACCGCTCAAGGGAGGCGCTAGATCAGCACCCTCCGACCCGAATGTAACCCTAACCTCGAAGTCCCTATCCCAGGTCCTACTCCACAACAAGAGCTTGGTGATGCCCTCTGGCGGGACCTCGTACCCATCCTGTTGGGTTCCATCCCAATGATCTCCATCGAGCGCACGGACCTTATAGTCGTAGATCGGTTGGTCGAAATATATCCTACACCCTCTTGTGTTTGATCCACGAACGTGAATGGTAGCCTGTGAGGGTTTTCCGTCAACGCGTTTAATACCCCCAGCGACCCAATCAGAGGAAGCCTTTCCACCAGGAGAGGGGATCCACTCGTCGTCAACAGACCATGTGCAGTTGGTCAATCCGAAAGGAGTTTTCTCGCATGTTATATCTTGACCGTGGGAGGAAGGAAGTTCGGAGATGACCTTTTCCACATACTTCGAAAGGCCAATGAGTGAGGTGATGACCGACGTCACCTCGTCCTTGTAGTGCGGACCGGAAGTGTGGGTCAGTCCCGAGGTGGGGGACTGTTCGGTCAGAGGATGGATTGCTTGCGTACCAAGGTGGACGTGTTGAATGAAGCGAACTTTCGTCGGTGCGACTTGAGTGAACGGATGGGTGAAAAAGCAGTAGAGTGTTGTCGCGATGAAGATGACGATAACAAGAAAGTTGAGCCTCCCGTGCAATTTGTGGGCGAAAGGGGTGATCGGGAGAAAGACGAGAGTGCTGAGGATAGCCAGGGCTCCGTAAACTGCAATTCAAAGTAAGCCACACGTGGAGAAGCCTGCCATACGTTCGCTGCTTACCGGTTATAGCACTGCTTCCATCGACCAAAGTTTGGGGCAATGCACCCAAAAGAAGAACGGCGATTTCATAGAGGAGCAACGCAGGAATGGGCACACCCAGGATCATTTGTGCTACCCACCACGCAGTCTCATCTCCCTGAGACACCTGGGTGGTGGGACACTCTTCACGTGGGTCTGTAAGCTACGGCCACTGTGCAAGGTCTTTGTGCTCACCTGGATCATCCACTGCATCCACCACTACCCGTCCATCCGGTCCGTACCTCCTATGCTGGTGCATCAACGGAGTGATCTCGGTCGGATCGGTTTCCCGAGTTACCCCACCGTCGTCCTCGTCTCCCCCATCATCCTCATTATCACTCGCCTCCACATACGCCCTGCCGGAACCAGGTACATGCTCAATCCCCCGCACATACTTCCGAGTGGGTGAAGAAGCGCTTTGGACACTCTCTTCCACATCCTGTGAAACTTCTTCATACACAGTTGGGTTATGTCCTCGATATGATAGACCAACGATGGATTGAGCAAATGTGATGAGAACGGAGAGGAAGGCCAAGAAGTTCCAGATCGTCGTCCAGTATAGGCCACCAATCTTCTGGCCCCTGAGTACCGATGTGTAGATGACCAGGAGGGCCCAAGTGAAGATGTACAAAGAGATGAGGGATATGTTTTTGCTCCTGGTCGAGGTGATACCGGCGCCCTTGATCGCAGCTATTGGGAAAACGACAGAAAGGTACGCCAAGGAAAGTGTGGAGACAAAGACGAGAGGTGCCTGGGAGTGTACCACCTGAAGAAAGATAGGAATGAGGCTTTCCTGTGCTTGTCTAGAGGGGGAGGTACACATACGTAGGGATTCAATCGCAGGAACCCAAATACTAGAGCGGCTTCCAGCAATGCAACGACGGCAATGGCAATAACGAACTGCGAAACCCCCAAGCAAACCTTGATCCCTCTCCAGACCCTTGTCAGTACGCCAACATCCTCACGGCTGAGCCAATCTGAAAAGGAATTTCAGCATGGATACAGCAGTTGTTGCCTGTGGAAACCGACCTGTCCCAATCCCACTGGCGACGAAGAGGTAGATGACCGAGCACGAGATAAGGAACACCGGGAAAACGACAAGGGCGACGACATTGACGACAAAGACGGTGTTCATTTCCCAAATATAGTTATATCTCCCGAGAACTAGACACCAATCAGAAGCAGGACAGCGAATGGAAATCTAGACGAACCGTCAAAGTACACTGGATCCTTCCTTCCTTGTCGTGTGATGGGAGCGCCAAGCATCTCCAAACCACCATGACGGACAGCTTGAATCATGGCATGGAGAGAACGACGGCCCCCTTCCGCGTAGGTCAAGCTATCGAACTTCGTGTGGTACAATGCGCGGTTTTTGTAGAACGCAAGGTCGACACCATCCATCGCTGTTGAGTGGTCATGTAGCCAGGCGCGCGTGAAGTCCTATCACGACTTACTGTCTCTATAAACTTGCCAGTCGGTCCCACTTTTGATTACACCGCGGTTAAAACTATCTTGTGAAATGACGTTGGCATGCGAGTAACCCGAATTCGGCTGCCCCTTTAGGAATGCTTCTGTAGGCGATAAACCGGTGGTACGGAAGAGCATTGGGCGTCCACCGGCCCCTGCACCGTCCAAGTTGAGGAACGTCGTGGTGAGCCTGGCCCACGGATGGACCATAAACCTTGATGGGGTGTCAACTACGGAAAACGTCAAAAGTCAAGACAGGATTACGCATGAGCACCATAAAGTCCATCCTCCTCGTTATTGTTGAGGTTAAAGATGGCAGTCCTAGGGGGCCGCTTGCTCCGTGGCATGTTCGCGAGGTATCTGATGTGATACTGTCAGCATGTTCCGATGACTTGGACTTACATAACCCACTCAAGGAAGTGAAGGGCCGCAACTGCGCCGATGCCATTATCGGTCGCTCCAGGAGCAGTGGAAACGGAGTCGTAGTGCGCAGAGAACAGCACCGCGTTCGACTCGTGTTTCTCGGAACCAGGGACTTTGACGAGGATGTTGGTTCCTTCGAAATACACGCCTGCTCCGGGGCTGCTGTATACGACGGTAGAATTGATATCGTCGATAACTTCGAAGTCCGAGGCGATAGATTTGATTCTGGACAGCAAATATGACCTTACGTGGTCGTTTGCGTGCGACAGATAGGGGTGAGGACGGGCCGTAATCTGTGACCACGCGTCAGTGGAATGGTCACCCACGACAGCCCCACCACTTCTCGCGCACCTTCGAAAGGTCCGTAACAGCCTGATCAAAGTCTTTGGAGGAGTCGGCCTTTGGAAGCGAGTCGCTGAAGAGCACCGACGAGAACACGACTCCATAGAGGAGGAGAGCGAGGATTGAGACGGGGTATCGGCTGAAGGCTAGGGGGGACAAAATCGTGTCGATTATTTTCCCCATAGCGTTGCTTTCGGCACCGGCGACGAAATTGACCGCTGCGATGACTTCTGGCCGTTTGTTGTCGTTGTCGTCGTGGGGGGGCTGTTGGCAATGTGGCTGAGGGTCGGACTCGTGTGCTGATGTCACATTTTGATCTCTCACTTTACCCAGGCGCGCGCTAACGAGGGAGCACGCCACTCTGACTTAGACCTCCACCTGGTGAACTCGGCAGAACATTGGACATACATCTGGGCATTTATCGACAATTAAGCCAACCCGAAAGAGTCTAGATGCAACTAACTCGTTCGAGATCCAGAAGCCTCTCACTCGAACAACCCGAGGCTTCGATAATGAACGATATCTCAGTCAAATTAAAGTTGACAACCTCCCGCCTGTTCACGATCACGCCTCAGATCCCATATCTTGCGCTGGATTGAAGAAGCCCTTGCGACACCACTCCTCTTCTCTCACCACCTCCCTGTGGCCATCACCTCTCACTACGATGGGTATCTGCCATTCTGCTCACGAACCCAGCTTCAATGATTCGGAGCCCCTCTCTCCACGCGTAGTAGGAAGGAAACATTCTCTCATTCTCTCCCACCTAGCCTCTACGGCAATCTCTGCGCACTCACAAGAAACCATCGTTGACCCCCCGGAAAAGGGGTTCCCTGTCGAGAGGAAGGACCACTATATCTCTCTCCCTCCACCCCTCTTCGACGAAAGGCTCGTTACTGCTGATCTCGTCCAAAGTGACTCCTCAACCGCCTACAAATCTTTCCTGCAACAATATCCCGAGTACAAACTTACATGGCTTTTGGACTCTCTTCGGAAGAGCGACTTCACGCGTTTGGACAAGTCTGGAGAGATCTATGTCGACTATATGGGAGGGGCCCTTTACCCTGAGTCCCTCGTCCGCATGCATTCTGCTTTTCTCCAAGGGAATATCCTTGGAAACACCCACTCGGTCAACAGCAGGTAGGCGCCATCCCATAGTTTCCACATCCGCTTTCGACTGACCGATTCGGTATAGCTCTCAGCTGAGTGCTGATTGCGTGCGAGAGGCTCGTGAAAGCGTGCTTGCATTCTTCCGCGCTCCTCCGGAATACACAGTGATTTTCACCGCCAACGCAACTGCCGCTATGAAGCTCGTCGGCGAATCCTTCCCCTTTACGAAGAGCGGGACCTACGTTCTTGGAGCCGACTCTCACAATAGTCTCCACGGGATTCGGGAGTTCGCTCACAAGGCTGATGCCCATGTCGTGTACGTAGAATCGACAGCCCAGGGTGGGCTGAACGAATCATGCACCAAGGTAATTATTCTGAGGTCAAAGTCTCGGTTCCGAGAAACTGAACAATTTTTCGCAGTCGATTCTAATGACGCACCGGCCTCGTTCCAAAGGGGGTGCAAAGGCATTATTTGCCCTCACTGGCAGCTCCAACGTCTCAAATAGCAAAAACCCCTTGTCGCTGATCAACTATGCGGCGAGCTTGGGTTATTCTACTCTGCTCGATGCTGCCGCTCTCGCTCCCTATTCCACCATTTCGCTTTGGGAAACCCCTGTTGACGCAATGGCCGTGAGCTTCTACAAGATGTTTGGCTTCCCGACTGGTGTCGGCGCTCTCGTTGTGAAAAAGTCATTCTTATCACAACTCAAGCGGCCTTGGTTTTCCGGTGGGAACGTGGACGTCGTGCAGGTCCCAGGACGGTTAGTTACGAGGGCTCATGAGCTTCACGAACAATTTGAGGTACGGCTGTCATTCCCTCGTGAGACCCCAACGCAAACCCACACATATTCATCACAGGACGGCACAGTAAATTATGCCTTGCTATCTGCGGTCACAGACGGACTTCGACTACTCTCGGCTTACATGCCATTTCTTCCTCTCAGGCTTTCCTGCCTCACAAGATACCTGGTCTTCTCACTACTAAAGATAAGGCACGATTCGACAGGCCGGCCGGTAGTCCGGATCTTATCGCGAAGACCAAACGCTCGACTCAAAGCCATCGGTGAACAAGCAGACACAGCCTCGACCGTCTCCTTGATATTTCTTTCGGTCGGTACATTCCACCAGTGTTGCGCCCCTTTAGAAAATCTGACAAGTGACCTAGCCATCTGGCGAAATGCTCCCAAATTCTTTCATTGAGTACGCCGCGACGACTTCCAAGATCTCCCTTCGTACGGGCTGTATGTGCAATCCCGGAGGCGTAGCGGCTATGCTGGGATTCACCAATGACATGAAGAAACTATACGAGGGAGTAACGCTCAAGGATTTCGAGAGGCTCGTTGGAAGAGAATTGGGTGTCGTCAGGATCAGCCTGGGGTTAGTCAGCAACTTCCTGGACGTGTGGCAGGTGTTGAGGTTCGTGGAGGATATCATCGGCTGCCAAGAAAGGAGAGAGGATGTATGGAAGCAATGGAAAAAACAGAAGGGTTTCACGGAGGGAGCAGACACGCGTCAAGTAGGGCAGGCATTTTGACGATGGTTGGCCTTTCTGGACTCACCTCTCCACCCTCGAGGAGCGGATACAGAGCTATTCCATAGAAGACATCACTCGCACGCTCTCTTAATGTAACTTCTTCGACTTTCTCGCGTAGGCGAAAGTCGTCCTTCAACCTAGTTTAAGCGGGTGACCTCCAGTGCTCGACAGTTTGTAGATGCAGCCGACACACAAGGACGGCGGGGTCTGAAATATGCGTGAATGTTACAACAGATAAAGTATCTACTCCTCCCTGGGACCGCCACGACCGACACCAGCGTATTGAGGTCTGAAACCCTCTGGAGCAGTGTCCTTCCCGCGGTACCCTTCGCGATCTCGCGGCTTGTAGCCGCCGCCTTCGCCATCGCGCTGAGGTCCGCGAGTGGGAGCTGGCCGAGCCGGACGGACGACCTTTTTGTGGGTGGCTGGGACAATTTCACCTGGAAGGTGTAGCCTGGCGAGAGAGATTAATGTAAATAACTCAAGTCGTCGACCGCAGAGACAAGCGCACCAATCACGGAGGTATTCAACACCCTCTGGGGTGACGGTGTAGTAGTAGTACTGCCAAGAGAACTGGGTCTTGACGAGGCCCTTGGATGTCAGACTCTGGAGAGCCTTAATAACTTCGAGGTTTGGAACGTCGAGATCTTCATGTTTGGGAAGGTTGTAGTCCTTCTTCGCTACCAGCACTCCCTCTGTTCTCAAATTTCAGTTCTAGAGTACATGGGAATGGGAAGCGATCGAGCGAGACGACGGACCCTTGAAGAGGTTTTCGTAGATGGTGCGACGGTTCTGTTTTGAGATCAACATGGTGGTGTGCTAAGGGGTGCCTTGAGGAGTTCAGACGGTCACCCCAGGAAAGCGGGATCCGTTGCGTACCGAATCTGTGGAATAGAGAAAGGCGTTGTTAGCCACATCATCGAGTTGTCGCACCAAGCCCATCCAAGCCTCAGCCACCGCATCCATCCCGACGCCGTTTCAGAATGACATCAAGGACAGGCCCGGGATGCATTTGGCCCTTCAAAAAAGTGTATCGATGACTTACTGGTCTGAAAGGTGGGGATAATGACCTTGGGGCCCTGAATCGTCTCGAGAGACCGGAGACGATTGGAGTGTTGTGATGTGGCTTGATGATTGTTCCCACGTTTGCTACGCCTCCCCCGAGTGCCACCAATTATCAGCGAACCGGCGTTTTGCGCCAGACCTATTTACGCAGCGGGGTGGTGTTGACACACAAAAATTCACCCGGCTTCCAAACCTCCCTCTGCTGACCACGAGGGCTTCTGCGGAAGAGCAGCGCGGTAGAAATATTTGGATAGATAGTTACAGTTGAAATTGTTATAATGCATGTGGTGAAAATGCATATTTTTGAAAGTGCATAAGGTTTTTGTGGGAACGGTGCTCGTCCGGTGTGATTTTATATTGAAATTGCATAACGCATAACGCATAACCGCCGGGGTGAACTCCCCCTGCCATTTATGCATTTTCAGCATCAGAATATACGGGGCTAATGTTTTATTTTGAAGTAATTTTCACCAGTCAGCTTGTGGTGTTTGTGGAAAGGGATTTACAGCAGCCGCAAGTTTAGAGTAGCGCAACAAACAGCCCCCGAAGGATGCAAGCCTGCTCCGGGACAAGCAACACTGTCACGCTTTGTGCGTATTGTCACACGGTGTTACAATATGTCACAAACTTGGTTGTGCATAAACCCGAAACTGCATTGAAATTTCTAGGGAACGGACGGTATGCATTATTACAATTTCAACTGTATTGTTATTGGTGGGCCGCACAACTGAAATGGGCGAGCGGATGTCCATCGGGTCGTTGTGCATTGAGCTCGAGCCTCGTGTTTCTCTAAAAAAAACTTTCCCTTCAATGAATGGGAATCCGCACCCTTCGAGACCAATTCACTTTAAGATCATCAATATGCACAGATCTTCTTTATACGAACGTAAATCGCTCCCGTTCGACCCCAGGAAATCCCCCAAACTCATACGAAGACCAATCGCGGGAAAAGCGCAAGCGCTGCCCAGTCCTACGTAATAATTGGTGTTGTTCTCGTTAATACAGAAGGAAGGCCGCGGACCGCAAGCGTACACTACTCTGTGAAAGGCCTGGAACATTTCCCCAAGGATCCGCGGGCTGGCCGGCTGCACATGTGAACGAGGTGTCCTGCTTCTACAATCAAATAATGTCCTGTGAAGAACAATCTGCGCCGTACCTTCTACGTGAACATCCCATCGGAAGATTGTGGAGATAGGCGAGCCTCTACCCTTTGTACCAGTCTCCAAGGGATCATCACTTGCCCGACGAATCTCCCGTTAGGATTTTCGTTCGGTCCAAGACGGAACTCGTCCGAGTTGAGCAGAAGGATGTTTAGCTCACTGTCAGTGCCGACGAAAGTCCCCAAGAAGATCCTCCCGTCAGCGACAGTGACGCGAAGCGTATCGTTCAAGAGGCTCCGGACCGCAGAGAGAGAGGTTAGCATCGGATGATAAACGCGGTGATCAACGTTCCGCCTTGGATCTGGGCTTCCGGCGCTCCATCGATCACCATCTATCACCATTACCGCCGAGAAGGTCAAAAGAGCGGAGCACGTGGCAAGCTCTTTCTTGTGCAACGACACTCTTCAGGGGTGTTCTGGGGTGTTTCGCGAAGCAGGTGCCCTAGTTATCCCACGTGGGCGCAACGTGGATGGGCGCGGTGTCCGTTTCATCTTCCAGTGATGTTCCCGGAACACCAGACCGCAGGAGCACATGCCCCACCCCGGCTGACCCCTATCCAATTGCAAACAAATCTCCCAGTGATTATTTTACCGTCCCGCTGGGTGGCCGAGGGAACTCCGGCTGACATTGAGTTCCTTCACCTGGAAACGGCTTGCGGCCCCTAGCGCATTGTATTCTTGACAGATGAGGCGCGGGACTTAAAGACCCAGGAGGCTGGTGCACTCTCGGCCTCACCGCTCCATGATGCCCTTCACCACAGACCACGAATTAATGGACTTGGCGCCAATCTCAGCGCCGACACACCTGACTCGCCTTAGCCAGTTTCATTCGAACTCCTCCCTCTCTGCGCTTGATGACATACCGCAGGGTCGAGAAAGCCGAGTAGCTGAGAAAACTCGAAAGGTGCGTTTCAAACATCTCCGCAGATACTTCGGGGTCCGCTCAACACATCTTAGGCAACTCCCTGTGAGGCAAGGACTCCTTCACTCCGCTTAGACAGAAAGCCCTCGATGCCCGTTATGCCTCCCATCTGCTGGTGTTCTTCGGATGCTCCCGCCTCTGTTGCTCGCGTTGGGATTTCCGGTAGCTCGCGCAGACACCCTAGTCTCAATCCACGGCCGGAAGCCAGATCGGTTGATACCTCCTCGGGCCCCCGCTCTTCGTCGACTTCCTCACATGAATCCCAATCCACAAGGCTTACAACCCCATATCAAACGTCTCCGGAAGATACAAAATTCGATCCGGATACCAGCAGTGGGGAACTGAAACCTCAGTTGCGGAGGTCTACGTCTAAGCAACTCCTGAATTTCTGCAAGTCACTTTTTCACCACGACTCGAACCACGCCTATGCATTGTTCCTGCGTGCTTACCCCGAATACAAACTCACCCGGCCGGTTGATGCCCTTCGCCAACGCGAGTACAAGAGGTTGAGACAATCGGATGAAGTCTACGTGGACTACATGGGTGCATCTCTATACCCGGAAAGCCTTATTCGCTACAATTCCGCATTCCTGCGCCGGACTGTGCTGGGGAACACTCACTCCATCAGCGCCAGGTAAGACTTAATTAATCACGAGATGTGATGAAACTGATCAAATCACACACAGTTCCCTCCAATCCGCTATGTGCGCCAATGAAGCTCGCTCCAGAGTTTTGGCGTTTTTTGACGCCCCCGCCGCGGAGTACACTGTGATCTTCACACCGAATGCCACGGGCGCGATAAGGCTGGTTGGGGAAGCCTTTCCATTCGGTGAAGAGAGCTCTTTTGTCCTCGGTATGGATTCCCACAATAGTATCAACGGGATTCGACAGTTCGCCCTGGCAAAAGGTGCGCGGGTAGGATACATCGCTCCAACTTCCAGAGGCGGCATGGATGAATCTGAGGCAAAGGTACCGACGATCTTGCCCCTGCAGGGTCGGATACTTACCTAAATCTTTAGAGCGCCCTAAAGGCCTACTGCCCCCAATCCTTGTCCGCAGATCCGCCATGCCTGTTCGCGTTGACGGGGTTATCCAACGTGACAAACAGCAAGAATTCCCTGTCCTTGCTCACATATGCTTCCGTCCTCGGGTACTACACGCTGCTGGACGCTGCTGCTCTCGCACCCTCTTCAAAGATCTCGCTTCGCACTACGCCCGTTGATGCGATGGCGATCAGTTTCTATAAAATGTTCGGATTCCCGACAGGAGTCGGATGTCTCGTAGCTAAGAAGTCGTTCCTGGGGCAGTTAAAGAGGCCATGGTTTGCAGGCGGAACCGTGGATGTGGTACAGGTACCGGGTGCTGGCTTCACTACTGCGCACGAGATACATGAACAATTCGAGGTACTGTTCGCCTCTTCCTCGCCTAGGTGTGATATACTGAAATTACATCGCGTAGGACGGGACCATCAATTTTGCCAGCCTTGCCGCGGTTACAAGAGGGTTGAACATCCTGTCGCGATACATCAACTACCTCCCGCTGCGACTGACTGCCCTCACACATTACCTTGCGACATCTTTGACAGGAATGAGGCATGATGTAGCCGGTACTCCTGTCGCCCGCGTCGTCTCCCGTAGGCCAGGTGTGAGACCATCCGAAATCGGGGAACAGTCCGACACCGGATCGACAGTTTCTCTAATATTCCTCGAAGTTAGTTAATCTACCCCGTTGCTCGACGTGGCCACTGATGAGATCGGTCTTGACAGCCTTCAGGCGAAATGATGCCCAACTCATTCGTCGAATACGCCTCAACGAAGCACAAGATCTCCCTCCGTACTGGGTGTATGTGCAACCCCGGAGGAGCAGCTGCGATCCTCGGGGTTCAAGCAGAGATGGACAAGTTTTACTCTGGGATCACTTATGAAGAATTCGAGAACATCGTCGGCAAGGAACTCGGAGTTGTGAGGTTGAGTCTGGGGTTAGCGAGTGACTTCTACGATGTCCACCGCGTTCTGCGCTTCGTGAGGGAGGTGATCGCTTGCGATGTCGAGCGGAAGAAGCTTTGGCTGGAGTGGGAGCCTATTAAGCACCACCATGCTTGACGATACCCCTTACACCTGCGACCGCATTTGGGACCTCAAATGCTTAATCGTTCTCACCATGAAAATTCTCACCTCGGGGGCTTCAAGGCTGGATCCTGTACTATCCTCTGTTATTCTATGTCCTCCCTTATTAGCTGTAAACCCTAAAGTAGTACTCTCACTGGTTGCATCTCGCAATACATCGGATGCTTTCTACGTATCCAGGACGCTATACGGCCTCAGGTTAGGCAGCGGGCTGGTGAACGTAGAACGCCGAACAACGTGTTGAACTTTTGATGGCAGCTAGCACGGCTCCTCGGCATGATGTGCGAGGAGTCAACGCCACAGCCTCTTGTGGACAACTTGTTTCCTCTTACTATGCAGTACGGGACTTTTGACGTGCGCGTCCCCCGTACCTGGATGTAGTCAACTCTTTGCACACTACCACGATGACGACCGGATCGCCACAGACCTCACTTAGCGACGACAAGGTCAAAGAAGCACCCCAAATCGTCACCTTCACCTGGGACTCAGCCACCGTAGCCCTCAGCCGTTACAGATCTAGGTTTTTCTTGGTCTACGTCGATGGGCAACACCTCCCCGAGCCCGGAAAACGCATTCACTCATCCCTCAACGTCGTCTCGTGGCACTCGAATCATCATTCCAAGAAAGGTCCAAAGGTCGATTCCTTTTGGTTGAACTGCAGTCGAGGGGACAGCGATCCGGAGGATCCGAACGGGGTACTCTATCGGCTGCTCGATGTGGATCCGCCTCTGGTTCGCCGCACGGGACGGGAGAGAAATGAAACTTCGGCGGCTGATGCAGCTTCTTCTGTTGGCTGCGACGAGTTTGAGGTCCTAGTTCCGGAAGAAGGGCTTATCAGGCAGTGCTATTATTGCCTGTCTTGGGAAGACGACGAACACAGGTACTCGGAAATAAAGCATGACAAATATTGGTGCTCAAAGGTGCGTGACTTTGCGGAACCTTCCCAACTGAGAATTGTGGCTGACTCAACGTGGTTTTAACTAGTGTAAGAAGAAAGGGCGTCTCCTGTCTACCCTCACCCCAAAGGAAAAATCGGCAACACACGTTGGAGATCTTCACACACTGGAGAGGGAAAGCATTTATGCACGAAGTTTTCAGCCGTTATCGTTACAATACCAGCCTCAGTCCGTTGAGCATCGTGCTCGTCGGTAGCATACATGGGTCTTTATAGTATACCTTTCATCATCTCTATAAGTACAAGCATCTTAATCCACGGACATTTTTCATGGACGCAGCTAGCTGCAGGGAACATATTTACGCGTTTGACCCGTTGCGTTACATCCGCTGCCAGCCTGTCCAGAGACGCTTCAGAGTCAGGCTTAGTGACGGGCGTCCCGTGTTGCGCAGGACGGGACAAAGCGAAACCCTAAAGTGAAGCACATGCAAGGAGCCCACGATTTCCTAGACGTTTCTCTGCCAGGAACGACATACCCAAAGTGGGAGTGGCCGCGGGCCAAGACTGAGTGTGCTGTACGCAGATAGAGAGAACGGGCCAGGAGCTGGGGGGACGGCCGTACCTGTGGCCAAAACCCGCGAATCAACGGTTCACCCAAGCCACGATCCGCAAGACCATTGACGACGGCAGCTGCCATATGACGTCCATGTACAATAGTGTCCAGAGGAGGCCCGTCGACCCGACGGGAAGGAATGCGAGCCCTCCCTCTAAAAGAACAAGAGGCACGATTATCACATCCACAATCTCAGCCGGGCAAGCTTCGATCCGTCGCACAGACGTTGCCACGGCGAGGTGCAGTCTAAGCGAGGAGATATGAATAGACCAGACGCACTTTTGCATCCGCTGTTTTGGCGAGAGTTTTAGAAGCGAAAGCGGCGAGCCGCCCGATGGCAAGCCTAGGAGGCCACAAGTTGTGACGACACCGGGGACAGACCGCTTCGATAACAGGTGGCTTGAACCTCACCCCAACTGCAGTACTTTCTGGTAAATGTGTGGTACACCGGGTCCGTCGGCCATCGTGTCGTCTGTAAGGGTTAACAGCGCCTCATTGGAATCACCGACGAGAACAGATCACCCTGTGAGGTAAACACTCGGAACCATTTCTAGATGTTGACCTATGATATTAGCACACCGCGCAAAAAGAATAGGACCATTGAACTGCGCACCCTATCTAGAGGTATTTCTGCTCGGTCCGTCAGCGTCCTACCCCAGATCTGTAATAATCACCCGCGTTTTTCTTGAGTCACGGCACTTGTTAACGATGGGGGATCTGCAAAGTCAAAATGGTAAACCAGGAAACCGCTTCGATCAACTTCTGCGGTCGAATCTTTTCTCCACTCTTTCTGGAGAGCGTTTCCGCACCCCTTTGCGCACTCATTTGAAAGAGTGTTTCCGCAATTTTGTTTATGGTCCGTATGAAAGGTCCCCTCCGGGTGCAGAATCTTACGCCCCGGACTCCCTATTGGTCGACTCTACAAAAGATCTGGGTGTCTAGACTTTTAGGGCAACGCTCGATGTCACGAGGTAAGTAATGCAACGTCAATTGTCTCTCCATCGTTTCCGCATCAACCTCTGACAATTATCAGACCAGTTCCACGGTGTGCGAGTGTCGTGCACTGTAAAAACCATAGCGCCTGGAACCAAGTACTGACCTCAGGTGCCCCGTTCTCGGTTCGAATTTTGTTGAATTCAACGCACAGAATCCCTAGAGAATCCTCCACAGTGCGCCCCCTTACAAGATGAGCTTCTTGGTCGGTGTTGCGGTAACCTTCGCGAGATTGCCCGCCGGAAAATCTGCTAGACCACAGAGAAGCCCAATCTTGTACGTATCATAGCTGTTGTCGGGAAAGAACGGCTGATTCTCCGCACGCGGGTGGGCATTTCCATTAAGCCACAGGTAGAATGTGATAACCCCAGCGGGGCGAACCGACTGGGACAAGGTATGTGGGGGAACCAGGTCAACTTCCAAGGAGAAGACTCAAAAATAGAATCTGATACACGATATATACATATAGCTACAGCAATATGGCCGCACTACGGGGCTCCAAAGGGAATCTGATGAAAGAAACAAGAAAGATCGTCCTGAAAACCGGAGTGCAAACCTTCAACACGACATCGATCTGCCCCTGGTATATGCGTTTGATATCCTCGTGCTCTGTCTCAGCCACGACCCCTCTCCTTCGATCGGGTCTGACGGTAGCCTTGGCTCGTTCTCGTCTAAAACCTCCCCCAAACCCATCGTAGACACGCCCGTCAGTCCAAATCCGGGGCTCCTAGATTCCCTCAACCTCCAACCTTCCACCTTCTCTCGGGACTCGGTATATTCCCTCGATTGCTGCCATCCGGGTCTTTCTGAGGGGTGCATGGACCTTCGGCCACGAATAATGGCGGAGTTCAGAAGGCTCTTTAAAGGTTCCCTCTCCTGATCCTTCTTAAGGCTTCCCTCGATGATCATGTTCTCCATCTCTTCCGTGAGGAGGTCCATGACCCTGTCAGGTATTGGCGGGAGTTGTTGATCGGGCCTCGTCGGAGGGACAAACGAAGGATCGAGTAATCGTACGCTCTGGTGCAACATACCGAACACTACAATCACAGAAGTCAGATTGATCTACGGAGGTTAAATGAACCGATTTGCTTTCCAAGTCCAGACCCTTTGCGATCTGGTCGTTCTGTTCGAGAAGTGCCCGCAAATTCCTCGCGTCCCAGTCCTCTTCTATCTGTTTTGGGAATACAACGGGTGCAACCCTGGAGAGCGCCACGGAGAAGAAGATGGAGAGTTGATGGAGGAATTGAATGTGTTGGTGTTGTATGTGTTCGGGGAAAAGAAGAGACCAGAGCGGTGGGACCGGGTTGACGATTAAGGTGAACTCGGCGAGGAAGGTGATCAAGAAAAGGATATATCGCCACTATGGTATTGTGTGAGGCGTGGCGGAAGACAAGACACAGGGAGGGCGCGTACGAAGTTCACTGTGCTGGGCGACATTGTGGACCAGATGAAGAGCCCAATACCAGTCACGATGTGGTAACCGGCTGACTCTATCAGCCCGTGCTTCAAAAACTCTCGTTTGGTTTTACAATTTGTCCAGGTTGAGATCTCGTGTCCAAATCTACAGCACATAAGCAATGCAGTAAAGGCACCTCCACGTCGGGTATCGCACCTATCGTATGCAAAACGTGTAATAGGGTCCTTCAAAACATTATACGCCAGCCTCCCCTGGATAAAAACTTCATCTGCGCCTCCTCTATCCGGATGATATTTCCTTGCAAAGGCTCTGTTAGCCTTGGTCAGTTCCTCCTCAGTAAAATCTAGGTGGACGTCGAGGACGTCGTAATAGTTCAGAGGCATCGCTCGGTACGCTTCGACTAGGTTGTAGACGAGAAATCCAAGGACGACGGCGGCGTATGCGATCCGGTATTGTCTAGAAAATGCGGGGGTTCCAGGCTTGGGTGGGTTGGGTATATATCGATGGGAGAAATTGATAAGTCGGCGGGTTGCGATGTCGGGGATATAACACCACCCGGCGAGGCGACCAATTGCGTAGAGTGATGATGTAGCCATGCTTCACGAAGGCCTGAGCAGAACAGAACAAGAATTAGTACAAGCCTTGAACAATAAATGCATGAGAGGAGAAATATAAGGCTCAGAGCTCATGAGAGCGTGAATGTGTCCTCCTTCCCGCACCACAGACCGTGGTCGAATCAAGTGTCACCCCACCACCCAAGTGTGTGCTTAGGCTCTGGCCCATCATCCGAAGCAACCCTGAACCTTCGACGTGTATACGCGCAACCACACGCGGACGCATGGATCTCCAGCGCCAACGCTTGGACCGCGTGAACGATGTGACGTCCCAATAAAATTGAACCACGTCTAGGACCACCGCAACTCGGAGTGACGACAGACTAAAAGGCTGCTCCGAGCGGGCTTGGCTAGTCGGACGTTCGCGAGGTAGCTCTGTGAGCCTCCCCGCGTTGTAGCCTCTGCCTTTGATCGAACCGCTATGGACTTCGAAGCGGACAATCCATGGTTAAGAGGCACCAGTGATTTTAGGTGTAGATTGGATGTTTGTCTAGCCTTAAGGTGCGGAAACCACGGTGGAATCTCTAGTGGCGCATCGGGTAATAGACATTTACGGGGTTCGGGGTGCATGACGGGTGGAACCGAGGACACGAAACGGACGACGAAAGAGACACGATCCGACCAGACGCGATGTGGGTCGAACCTTTTACTGCAACATCACGGCGAAGAGGGAGATGAAGATAGAGGTACTCGCCTAGCAGATGAAAGAACAAGGGAGAAAGAGAACAGCCACCCGACGAGGGTCACTGAGAGTAAAGGGAGTGACGCATGCTTAGTCAGCAGGGACGGTATCAAGCGTCGACGTGTCTTTGATTCGTTTCCTCCACACACAGCCATGAATATCTTCCGGCTAATAGGTCAGCATACTCTCTCCTCGTCGCTCAACCTCATGCTCACCAAGCGTGTCTCTTTATAGGCGACCTCTCGCATCTCGCGTCGATATTCATATTGCTCCACAAAATACAGACAACGCGCTCATGTAGAGGTCCGTCTACCGACGCTTCTCACTACGTTCCTACAGCGTTTTTGGGACGCGCTGACCACCCGAACCAGGTATCTCGTTCAAAACTCAAGCTTTGTATGTTGTGGTGTTCGTTGCGCGCTACCTCGACCTATTATGGAGCTGGGTTTCCTTGTACAACTTCGTCATGAAGCTGTTCTTCATTGGTAGCTCTTGTTATATCCTCTATCTCATGAAAGTCAGGTTCCGGTACGCCGCTCCTTTACGCGTTGATTCCGTCGGGTGCTCACCGGTAATCCTCGGCTCCCAGACCAACTCATGACCCTTCCATCGATACGTTCAAAATCGAATACCTCCTCGGGCCTTGCGTAATTCTCGGCCTCATCTTCAACTACAATTTCAAGCTCTCCGAAGTCTTGTGGTCATTCTCTATTTTCCTCGAATCCGTCGCCATTCTTCCACAACTATTCATGCTACAGAGGACAGGAGAGGCGGAAACCATCACAACCCATTACCTCGCCGCTCTGGGAGCGTACAGGGCTCTTTACATTCCGAACTGGATATATAGGTGCGTGTAACAATCACTCTCTAAGCATTTTATTGATTCCTACTTCTTTTTCGTCCTCCGTACTAGGTGGTATATGGAGGAAGCTGTGGACATCATCGCCGTGCTTGCTGGACTTATCCAAACGGGGTTGTATGCCGATTTCTTCTACGTCTACTTTACAAAGTGAGTCGTCATCCTTCGTTCGCGAATTCCACCCCTCACGACATGTCAAAGGGTGCTGCAAGGAGAGAAGTTCGAATTACCCGCGTGAACAGATCTCTATGCAAAATAATAGACGGTGCTAATGAAAATCACTTATCTTGACCTTCGGCACTCGCGCGAAGACCTGAACGCTTGACGGATCAAATGAGATATCGCTTCGCAGGCTTTCAACGGATCAGCAATCAGATGTTCCAAGGCACGCCAAGCCATGCGCCTCGGAACGGTACCGGGTGTCGTCCTGAGATGAACCAGTAGAATATCACCGTGATGAGCTCGAGCCAACCGATTGCTGTCATACGTCCTCCCAGCGATGTAATCTTCGATCGGCGCATCGACACGCGTCATAGGCACGCATGCCTTTTGTGCTTGCCCGCCCGCGGTTCCAAGCTTGTCGGGGATTCGTCCGCTGGCTCAAGCTCACTCGTTCCAACGGTGACCTCATCTTGTACGTAACAGCGCCGCGGTCTCGTCTGACATCTTCAATCCCGACTTAACTCTTCCCGCCCTCGCACGAAGTTGGCTGCGCCTACGCAGTGCGGAGCCTGGTCCCCTGCCTGAAGCCGTGAGCACCTGGATGACTCATAGCTTCCCCGAGAGTCGCATCCTACCTCGTGGTCGTGGAAGCATGACGAGCCGCTGGAGGTTCGAATACGATTCCTGTACCTGTGTTCCTTTCTGAGCTAGAACTTTACAGGCAGCTCCTTTGTCCCACCCACCCAGAATAAAACCCTCAACGAACGCCGACACTATCGCATTCGCGTCCTCGCTCAATAAGCACGCTATATACTTGCTCAAGACGATGGCCTCCATGGACGTCACATCACCAACGACGACGACGAGGGCTGATGTATCCAGCGACCCCGCTGGTCGCATGGCTTCGGGTTTGTTTGCTAGGGCCAAATCAACTTGCGACCAGCGATCTGAGACGCTCATTGTTGAACGTAGCAGGTTCGTCCGGGCTTGGAATGGTCGGGACGCTCATGTACTTTGGCCCTCTCAGGTGTACCCGATAAAAGCCTATTACTCCGCTCCTCCAGGGGGTGGCAGTGTGTTTCACCGCCCGCGTTTTGGGGTATCCTGCCGGCAGCCTGATTGACAGCCCATGCATTTCCCCCGCTCTGACCCTAAGACCGTCACTCCTCAACAAGCCGAGGAAGTGGCGCCTTCCTCCATCGCTTCCTCTGTTGTAAGAATCCAATCTTGGCGACCCCCAGAAAGCTGAAGGTAGGGGATCGACCAACTTCCACGAAGTTGGCACCGGGCGCTACTCCTCCGCTCAGAGACTATTCTCTTACAACATAGTGAGATCTACCACGGAGGACGATGCCAAGTCCTCTACAGTCGGGCTGTGCACTACCATGGGGCAGTGAGTGATGGTTGTTTTCGAGACTTCCGTGCTTTTGAATGGCACCGGCGCCCCACTCTTGCGCCGACGGCAACAGCATCAGCCCAGTTTCCCCCGCTAGTATGTAGGTGTTAGCAGGGATCGACGTTTACATATTCATCACTGATCATCCGCACAGCCGATTCCAAGCGGTCCACGGTTCAATGCGCTGATATCTGGTATACCGTCGAATCGGACCGGGGGGCCTTCTGTGGACGGTTAGTGCACCTCCTTCGCAATTGCGCAAAGTTTTGTCGTCGCCCTAGTCAACCCTTGAGATGGTTGACAGGGCGGAGAATGCGCTACTCGCCGCTCTTGAGCCGGAGTAGTTGTTTTGGTCCGTACAAGCGACCCACACGCCGACTTTTAGATCGTGCCTGCAGACAACGCATAGTCCGTTGGGGTGAGTATGGCGGGTCGAGAATGGGAGAATGGGTGTGAGGTCTTGAAGGCTGAGGCTCTTCTGCGACTTTGGCTTACGCAGGACCGACAGACTCATAGAAGCTCTCAGCGAAAAGAAAGGAAAAGTTGGAATGCTCAAGCGGTAATGCGATGTACGACAGGGCTAACAAGGTGAGGTTGTGATGTAAAGGATGCGAGGAATTTTTTTGGTTTAAAGGCATCCACAATGCAGCGGTATGCCTTGGTATCTGTATCCGAGACTCGTTCGCTTCTCTATAGCACGGTGGGCCAGAGACGACAATTGGTCACTGCAATACGAGATGTCGCCTCGTCGTCGTGAGCATTTCTTTGCTATCTTTGACGAGTGTAGCAACCGGGAACCGACAAATCTCTGTCTGCAGATCCAAGGTTATTGACAGGTGGGGCGTACGGTTCGCACTGGGTGGATTGAGGGATCTAAGCCAACGAGCTCCGCCACATCGTACCTCATATTTCCATCCCCTTGTGGAACAAGAAACAAGACAGCCCGGAGATTGGCGAACTTTGGGAAGGGGGGTTGCTGCTTTCTCCTTCTCCTTCCGTGAAGCTCCTTTATCTATCGCTTAGTTGTCGGCGCAGACGGGTACTTTGACTGGTGGAGTGCTGTTTAGGTTCACTTGTAGCAGGTTGAGTGAGGAGTTTATGGAGGAACCGAGGTGGTGATACGAAGCTCGTGGGCAACATTAAATAAACGTGCTCCGGACACGAGCAGAATGTCCCCCTACTATAGAACCGAACAGAAGGGAACATCCGAAGGTGCTCTTCAGTAAATGACAATTTCGTCAACTTCACGTCTGGCTGTGTATGTAGGATGCAGTGCAAGGGCATGAGTAAAATGGGCGGGCTGATCGTGATAAGGCGGCTGTACTTGAAAGCTTGTTGTACAGATGACAAGCGAACTTGGCAAGGCAGCATTGCTGATCACCTCCAATACGTTTGAGCCAGATCAAAAAACCTAGTAACACCGCCTTGGAGGGGATTCCCAAATATGAGGAGGTCAGGATCACAGGCGCATTCACTTGTTGGGATGAGCCAATCATCTTTGAGGAGCGCCCAACTCAACTAAGCACGGAGCCGATCAATCGATCGCGCTCAAGCACAAACGCCCTCCCAACTACCTGTGGCTGTCGTCGCCCTGCTGCCATCGTGTTGGAATTCGCTCTTCGAGCTCCGAACTTTGAATTTCAAGCCTCTATCTTTTGGGCTTGACACATGGAGTCCACATCGTGGATCCTGTCGTCCGGTTGATCCACACGCTGCACCCTCGTTGACGAGTCATTAATTTCGACATCGGGTTCATGTGACATGTGTCTGCCCAGCATTAACAACAACGCTAGTTGACGGCGAGCCTCGGGAACAGAAACTTGGAACAGATCCAGAACCCAACGAAGCTGAAAAGAGAATAGGGGGAACGCAAGGATGAAGCGCATTTGCGGTGCACAAGGTTGTATTCGGTTTCCACATTTTGGACCTGGCCCAACGGCGTTTTGCGAAAGCATCTGGGGTTCAACCATGCTAACCCGAGCCCAACAGTATATAACGAGTCTCTCGCCCTCCTTTTTCCACCCGTCCCCTTCTTCTGGGTTCTTCTAGGTTCTATACCTTCATGGCAAACGAAGAGAATGTCAACCCATCACAGTATGCGCACCTGTCACACATATGTCCCCGACGAGATTAACAGCGTCCATTAGTCTAGACGATGATGCCCTTGAAGCTCCCCAAACCTTCCCAAACCCACGAGCCCGTGTCGAGTTCTACAACACGTTCAAGCGTGAAGCCGACGAGTATGACAGCGGTTTCATCAAGAGGTATGATGACGAGGCAACCACCACGTTAATCTTCGTAAGTTCTTTGCCGCGTCCTTGGTTGTTCTGCTACCAATATTAACACTGGCAATAGGCTGGTTTCTTCTCTGTCGTCACGTCCATTTTCATCGTCAACACTCAGGGCAAGCTCCAACCCGATTATACACAAATGAACTACGCCCTCCTTTCAATCATCGCTCATGCTTCACTTGGGGAAGTTTCCGTTGGTCCTAACGCCGCATTCCCGCAATGGACTGGCCCAGATCCCACCATCGTACACGTTCAGGCCATTCTTTACTCGAGCTTGAGTGCTTCGCTTCTCGCCGCGTTCATCGCTGTGTTGGCCAAGCAATGGATCAATCGTTACTCTCGGGCTGAGATGCGCGGGTCTACCGTTGATCGTATCCGAGACCGACAGCGCAAGATGAAGGGTATGGTGACCTGGCACTTCGACCTCGTTATGGAGAGTCTTCCTATCATACTCCAAGCTGCTCTACTCCTCCTCGGTTACGCCCTCTCCAACTACCTCTTTACCATCAACAATGTCGTTGCTGGGGTCGTCGTCGGTGTCACCGCATTTGATGTACTCTTCTACCTGCTCATTTGTTCCGCTGCCACCCTATCCTACAACTGTCCGTTCCAGGTCCCTGCCTCCTTCGTGATCCGCTCCATGTTCCGCTTTGACAACGAGCACCGAAAGTACCCCAGGAGAACCAGGAATTGGTTCGCGCGCACGTTCACGTTCTCCACGAAAAAGCAAGGGCCGAGACAAAAGAGTGCGGGACCCGACGCTTTGGGGGGTTTGGACACGGCCGATGCGAACACGATCGGTGGTCCCATCGAGTTGGTAATGGCTGGTGCTGATCACCAAGTTCCTCTGTTCAACAAGGAAACCGATTGGCGTGGTTACGTGTTGGACGCGAACTGTATCGCCTGGATGTTCGAGATGTCTATGGGCGCGGAGATTATGCTGGCCATCATGAAGCTCATCACTGAGGTCGTATGGCACTCTGGCATCCGGACTATCCCGTTGGAAAGATTGTACGACACCCTTCTGGGTTGCTTCGACCACACATCCGGACACCCCGTGGTGATTCCCCAGCTGAGGAGCAAGGCCTACCTCAGCGCCAAGGCCCTCCTCCACCTCGCCATCCAGCGCCAGTGCATTGGTAACGAATCAGATAGAGCCGTTTTCGCATCTATCTCGAACCGGCATCCGATCCTTGGGTCCAGACATTACGAGGGAGATTCGGACCTGGAATCAACTCTCGGGATCATCGATCGCGTCTTCAGTGATTATCAAGGGGAAGGATTGTACTGGCAGACCTTCTCGTTTACTATCCCTCACCATGCTTGGATGGCACACATCCTCCTTTACCGCGCCTGGGATGCCCTCGGGAAAGGCCGACCTTTACCCGACGATGTCAGGGAATTTGTTCTTTACTCCCTTCGACGCGAGCCCTCCCCTCCTACGCCGATCGTGACAGACTGTCTGATCATCGCTGGTATGGTCCTCGGGATCGAGTTCCACGTAGATGACCTATTGGTTACCGACAAAAGGTAAAGTATCTCATTGGTTTGTCTTTGGATGAAGCTCAAGCAACTTTTACAGTTGTGAACGATACCATCAAGTCGATAGGATCTACGAGAAGCTCGTCGAGACGTTTGACAACCCGATCCCCACCGCCGAAGAGATTGACCGGGCCCTGGAAACCATGGAACTCATCGCACCCCTCTCGGAGAAGGACATCGCCACGAAGAGTTACAACCTATTCCACGTCGTCATGCAAGCTCCTGTCTCTGTGGCCTTCACCCAGGAGAAGAAATGGGAGGCTTCTCGTCTCGCCATGCACGGCGCCTACAAGTGGGATAAATTCCTACCGTGGGTCGAGGATCCTGAAGAAGTCCTGACTTTCTTGGAACACCACCTCGACTTGGCTACCCGAGCCGGTGAAACCCATGACGAGCCGATCCAGAACGCTTTGCGTGCTCTAGCCTACTCCTCCGGTCCCGATACTATTGAAGCCCTCAAGTTCTTCGACCCCACCGAACCCTCCTTCGTGCAGGGCATCTGCCATGTTTACCGGGACGACAAGCCGTTCCAGCTTCGCAAGGCCGCCCTCTTCTTCCTTCCACTCATTGGCGCCAGGTGGTTCAACACCGCCAACCCGATCATGGACCCCGATCAAATGAGGAGTCTGTGTCTGGACTGGGCGTCGGTCGTCGACAGTATTGATCACACGCACGATGTCCAGAAAGCTATTCTGGCGGTCCTCCTCGGAATGATCAACTCTCCTCACTGGCGTCCCCACATCCTCGCGGAGAAATGGAAGCTGTTGGAATACTTCACGTCGATTCCTGACGACTCTCAACCCTTGAAGAGGTGTCTCGATAACCCGGAGTTGATAGATGCGATCTCGAAAGTGGACAACCCGGTGGCTATCGTCCTTTGGTTGTCAATTCTGTGGTTGAAGCACAACGAGTTGATCCCTGAGGTTCGGGAACAATTGGAAGCGGTCACGAAAGACGTCGCTCAGAGGAGGAGGTCGGACGTCGACATGTATTTGTCGGTTATGGATTCGGAGGTGAAGAAGGCCAAGGAAGGGTTAGACAAGCATCATGCGTGGTCTACCGACCCAGCTGCCATGGCTCTCAGGACCAAGGTTGACAATATTCAACAGGCAAAGGTTTCCTTGGCTGCTCTGATGAGCGGATGAACTCGATTCCGGCCATTTCGCTGGGTTGATAACTCACACTTTTTTGATCGTCCCTCTTTGTGTTCATGCCATTCTTCAACCTATTCCATCCAGTGACGATTTTCCTCTTTTTCCTCTTTTTGATTATTTCCGTATTGCTGCAGTTTTCTGTTTCCGCTCGAGGTCTCCATATGAAACAACTTTTGCGTGGATCTCCCGTCGATAGTGTGACCTTGTTGTATGCCTATACTATGTGTGTATATGTGATGTATTGTCGTGTGTAGCAGAGGACCTGCAGCAATCACACCAGATACGCGTACCCCTCAGTGCGAAGCACGCCGAGTTTTCTCGCCGTGTTTCCAATGACGGATTAATCGGGAGGGTTTAGTCCCGGGCCCACTCCTCTCTGATCCTCCACGAAACGGTCTCCAACCTTGAACCGCTGTCTGTTGGTTTCACACGAGGAACCCGTCGCGTTACCAAACCCCTCTTATGGACCTTTCTTATCAGCTGTGCCCGGATCCCAGGATCTTTGAACCTCTCCCATCTTCACCGCGGTCACTTCTCGCGAAATCGCGACGAAGTTGGGGTGCGGTTCTGACGATTGACAGGAAGTTTTCGTAGGTAACGAAGGTACGGTTTGACGTACCTCACTGATGTTGTTGAGCTAAACAAAAGCGGAGATGCCCACTGTGTACAGAGCACTTGATTCCATGTTGCCGTGTCAGATCCCCTCGCCATTGGGCTCGAACGACGGCAGTTAAGAGGCCCACATCCACAGCCGTGGGATTGGCTTTGCGTACGACCTTACATGCGGCACAACGCTTGAGGGTGTCCCTCAATGTTTTGCCAAAAGCACAGTGGGGGTAGTGCCGTTTCCAGTCTCCCAGACTGTCGCCCCGGGACCTCCACGGTTTTGCAATGCAGTGAGCAACTTGTACCTTTGGTGACAAGAAAGGAGAAATTTGTACGGTCCCGTTGCTTAGTGGGCGTCACAATCTCGGAAAAGTAATTGGTCGATGGCCATTTGAAAGGTGTACCCGGGGATTTCTTGGGAGACGCACGTCACGCTTGAGGGGAGTTTTCATGGGGTTTGCTTGGGTGCTTTCTAACACTTGGGAATATATCTTCTCGCATCGAAGATAGAATTTATTTTGGCCTTTCGGCTGATCGTTGTGGGTTTGGCTGAGCGCTGGTGGCAAAGGAGCGGAAGAGGGGGTTAAAATCATCTACAAATGGAAGGCCTTGGGACGCAAGTAACGATTGCACGCACGGTTTCGGGTGGATGGTTGCTTCCCCCATGATGTGCTACGAAGAGCTGAGGGAGAACTCGATCGGCTGCTTCAATTTAGAGGCGTCGTCCCCCTAGGTATCGTGCCCTTCCGAATCGCGTCCTCCTCGCCTCTAAATTCGAGGCTGGATTCCAGACTAGCCCCTTCCCCACCACGGCAACGAACGCGACGAGAGGGAAGCAACAAATCTCGCATGAAGGATGGTTCCAACGTGGGCGATGGCAGGATCGGGGCCAGTCCAGTGGGTAAAAACGGGATTGAGGTGAGCTGGCGGGTACTCGAGCAAGACGTTGGCCGAGTCTTGAGCGTAGCGTAATTGGGTTCAAGTTGGGTGAAATCGGGTTGGAGCTGGGTACCGGTATCACGAACATAGAAGGGGAAATAACTCACAAAGGGCAAGGTGGTGACCAAATCTTGACCGTAGAAGTCGCAATCACGTTTGTCGGCTTCGCGTTGGAACTTGTCACTTGAACTTAACGGGAGCGCCACAGATCTATCCAAGGCGGTGTGGGAAGTGGGTTGGCATGCGTTTCGCGTTACGGAGTTGATCAACTTAATGACGCGGACCCTGCGGACCAACTGCGGACCATCTTCATGTGGCTGCCAATTCATCACTCCCACTGCTCCCCCTCGGTATTGCTGATGTAGGCCGGCACAAGATTCATGATGTTCAAATCAACCAGCAAACGACGGTGCGGCGTGTGGATGCGGTACCCACTGCATATCTTAGTCCTAGCTTGCGGGCACTCCATCCGTGTCTCAGATCTCAATTCCGGGAAAACCTGGTATGTACCTACAACCAATATATGACGGGTCTTTCGCCCATCCTTTTCCACCCGTCCCCTCAAACTGAGTTAAGTTATCGGTTCCGCAACTACATGGCGAGCGAAGAAGGTTCCGACACGATTGGCCGCGTCCATCATCAGAGGATGATAAGCTCGGAGAACCTCACCCTCCCCAAACCCACGAGCCCGTGTCGAGTTCTACAACACGTTCAAGAGTGAAGCCGACGGGTATGACAGCGCTTTCGCATCAGGAGGTACGATGACGAGGCAATCATCGTGTTAATTCTAGTAAGTTCCCCGCTGCGTCCTTGCTTGTTCTGCTACCAATATTAACCTTGGCAATAGGCTGGCTTTTCTCTGTGGTCATGTCCATTTTCATCGTCAACATTCAGGGCAAGCTTCAAACCGATTACATACTACTGACCTACGCCCTCCTTTCAACCATCGCTCATGCCTCACTCGGGGAAGTTTCCATTGCTCCTGACGCCGCATTTCCACAATGGACTGGCCCAGATCCCACCATCGTCCACGTTCAAGCCATTGTTACTCGAGCTTGAGTGCTTCCCTTCTCGCCGCGTTCATCGCTGTGTTAGCCAAACAATGGATCAATCGTTACTCCCGGGCTGAGATGTGCGGGTCTACCATTGATCGTATCCGACACCGACAGCTCAAGATGAAGGGTATGGTACCCTGACGCTTCGACTCCCTCATGGAAAGTCTTCCTCTCATGCTCCAAGCTGCTCTACTCCTCCTCGGTTATGCCCTCTCCAACTACCTCTTTACCATCAACAACGTCGTCGCTGGGGGCGTCGTCGGTGTCACCGCATTTGGTGTACTCTTCTATCTGCTCATTTGTTCTGCTGTCACTCTATCCTACAACCGTCCGTCCCAGTTCCCTGTCTCCTTCGCGATCCGCTCTATGGTCCGCTCCGACGACGAACACCGAAAGTACCCCAGGAGAGTACCTCAGGAGAACCAGAAATTGGTTCGCACGCACGTTCACGTTCTCCAAGAAAAAGCAAGGGCTGAGGCAAAAGTGTGCGGGACCCAACGCTTTCGGGAGTTTGGACACGTCCGATGCGAACGCGATTGGTGGACCCATCGAGTTGATAATGGTTGGTGTTGACCACCAAGCTCCTCTGTTCAACGAGGAAAGCGATTGGCGTGGTTACGTGTTGGACGCGAACTGTCGAGTTCGCTCCAACTGAGACCCGAAGCTGGTATTCAGTTCAGATCTTGGGGTAGGGAATGAGGACAAACATCGGTTTGCCCATTGTATCGATTCCTATGTTTCTCTGCTAAGAGACTTTGGTGTCATTAACGACTTCCACCCAGAAAATTACGGCTACACGCGCAATGAGCAGATTCGCAAACCTTATTCAGGATTGAGAGAACGCGACCAGTTAAAGAAGGAAGGTGGACAAGAAGGACGTAGATTAGACAAGGTTACCACGGGACGGGAACAAACATGCCACGAGCGCACACGGAGAGGAGGGTGAGCACGGGGTGACAGAACGAGATGCGAGGATCGAGCGAGAAACGCAGAGAGCGGAGGCCAGAGAGTGCTTGGCACGGCACACTTCCTGGAAAGGGGTTTATTTGCCAATAAATGGCCGCAAGAAATATATCTCCCCATCTGCGAGTGCAAAGTGACTTCGGAAAAATAGCGGTTGCCCGAAATGGATGTGTGGTCCCGCTGCCCAAGTAACTTCAACGTCGTTGTCGCCTTTTCAATCTTCTACGACGCCTCTCCTTGAACTGTCATTTTTTCATTTAAAGCGAGCGATGCGGTCATCAGCTCCTCGTTAAATGGGGCTGTGCTGAATTGCGGCAACTACTTCCAACCCGAAAGTCGCGGTGATGCAGGCAACGGGCAGATTTATGGATTATGGCAGCATCCCCTATACATGGCCTGAGGTTTTTCATAGGATAAGGAGACCGCAACTTAAACCGTAGATAGCAAGAGGGATACAGACACCGTACGGCACAGACGAGGTGAAGTGAGACGAAAGAAAGATCTCACAAACGCAGACACAAGGTATATGGTTAACGGGAATGCACCAAGCGACCGACAGCAGGGTCTGGAAAAAACAGTCATAGGACAGAGCCGCAGGGGAGTCAATGAGCAGATAGAAGAAGATCAGATGCAGTGAAACCAAGGGCGGCCCCAGCGACGACGTTGTCGATGGTGGTCAGTAGTTGAAGGCGGCGCAACCGATGAGGAGGACTGCAGTTTGGGGCATCGAAAGAACTTCCATGGCAAGTTCGAAGTGCCAGGTGGTCCTTTCGTTCATCCTGCGCGGTCCTGAGCCGTCTGTCGATTACAGTCAAAGATGGTCTCATGGTAAGGGGTACAGGTAAGGCACCGCTTGCCCAGTATAGCGATGAACTCGGCGGGAAGATAAACGGCGAAACTGGCTTGGAGGATAGCTTCAAAAAGTGGACGATGGTGGTAGCGGCGCTAGTTCATCAGGGCAAGACGGATCGAAATCGGCTGGGGGGGTCGAGAGAGATTTTGTCGATAATCGTGAGCACGGTGTCACTGGGTTGGGTGGATTGCAACTGGAGCTGGGTCTCATCGTTTACAATGTGAGCGAAAGTGACGGCGGAAAACAAACACCCAGAAAATTCAAATCAACATCACGACCACAAAGAGAGGGAGAAAACACGCGAAGGATAAGGTGTCCAAGTATCCACCGTGTTTCTTCGCGAAGTCGAGGTCACGGTCGCGTCGGAATTAGAATTCGACGGAAGTGTTGCTGGTCGGTACAAGGAGGCGTAGAAAGATGGGTGGAAAAGTCTCGAGCATTGAGTCTGAGAGAGAAACGGGAAAGAGCAAAGATTCCATGGATTGTGTCGGGTTGGTGGTTTTCCCATGATGTGGAACGAAGAGCTGAGGGAAGGCTCGATCGGCTGCTGCGAAGCTGTGTGTGATGAGGGGGACGCGCAACCTTCTTCGTTCGCACACCTCCGTCTTCAAAACGTCGCAGTCCCAAACCCCCGAATATATGGCGGTAGCTTCGTATGGGCGATTTTCCCCCAAACCCCAACGATCTGCCGAAACTAATCTGCGATGATTCTTGCACCATTTCCCAAGTTTTCGTCAGGGATCGAAGACCACGTCGGCCTCCCTTCTTCTACGCCCCACTCGACGCTCCGTTCTTCCATCGCCATGCATTCAATACTAGTCACAACGCATCGCGTCACGATGACAGCGTCTGCCGTCCCAATGCGATAGTAGGACCAACCCGGATTCTGGTGCATCTGAGGCGTCATCTACTCGGAATAGGAGCCTTCCGCATGTGCGTTTCCAGAACTCGCAACTTCCCATGCGATAAATTCAATGACCACCGGCAGCTCTCACACCCTCGCCTTCTACCTAGCCATTCGTCATCAACACGCTCCTCTTTCATGCTCTCATTCCATCGACTACGCCAATCTGATCGAATGCTAACCTAATCGTTCGGTCGTGATGGTCATAGCTGCACGAACACTGATAATGCACCAGCTCGCGCTCCCTCAGACCAATTACGAAATTTCACCCGCACCGTTGACCGTAGATGTTTTCTAAGCCCCGCCGTGCTGTAAACTTCAGGCTGTATCCCCGACCAACGTTCACGAACACGAAGTCATTGGATCGACTCCCGTCTTTGAAACTGATCACAACTTTACCTTGTCGAAATAGGCACGCCGGAGCCCACGTCCAGGGCTCATCGATATCTCCTATCGGGTGAAAGGAAGGAATCATACGTTGTGGAATGGATAGGATGAGGAATTGCAGCAACCCAGTTTTCAGCTGTGGCGGATTCAGGCATCAGTGTACCTAAGTCATATTTCACGGGCTTGATCCGCCCCGACCGTGTAGAAAATCGAGTCGCAAACTTGACAATCTGTACCTTGCATTGTTTGCTCCGCTAAAGACCAGCAAATCTGGCTGAATCCTGTGGCGCTTAGCCAATCGTGTCAACATAACCCACCAAGGCACGTGGTCGGGCGCTGCGACACTTCATCCCGAACGTCTACACAAGAATGCCGTGGTACAAGAAATCCAAGAAATCTTTCCAGCCTTCTCAAACCTTTGCTTTTTTCATCCCTACCCACATCGCCGCAGGACCCCTCGGCATCGGTGCGGAGCTAAACCCGGACGTTGGGCCCGAAGGTGCGTTCCGTTCATAGGTCGATTCGGTCTATCTGATCATCCCAACAGGGTCAAACGGCGGGAGAGGATTTACGATTGTAAATCGAGGGATCGTGAGTCGGCAACCCGAACCATCGGGTGTATCGACCGCGACTCCCGGATTCGAGGATACTATTATGGGTGAGTCCATTCTGCTGCGACTGATAAGGCCGATGCCTGCGATCCTGATAACGATACACGACCCAGAACATCGAAGAGAAGTCCCCTTGGACGCACCGAACGAGCGATCCGGTCTGATCGCCCGCGATCTCTCCCTCGTCGGTCAGAGGGAGCCAGGGGTTCGAAACGAGGGGGAGAACCAAGATCAAGGATCATTCGCTGAGCAACCGCCGCAGGTACCTGCTGAAAATGCGTCTCAAAGCGTTCAACCTGGCGAAAACACGCAGGAGAGCGTTCCGGGTGGATCTAAGGGTGAGCGCCGATTCTCTCGTTGTCTTCTAATTTGTGCTAAAACCTGCCAGTCGCGGGAAGAGACTGGAAGGACAGGGCCAGCGGGGTAGTTGGGATCGCAGCCGACGTTGCCCTGGGCGTTGCCGAAGCTTTTAGCCCCCTCAAAGCCACCCTAGCGACCATCTCCGCCGTCTATGTTCAATACCAGGCTCGTCCACCGCCCTCCTTCGGAAACTCATTCTGACACATCTATACTCAGGGAACTGCCGCCGTCAAGGACAAAGTTGAATCCCTCCGTTCACGTGTCGCTGCGCTGGAGAAGATTTTTGAGAAGCCCACCGATGACGAGGCCGAAACAACACGCCGCGGGGAACTAAAAACGTGTGTGATTATAACCAATCTCCATCCAAACCGAACACTTATATCTTCTCAGAAAATTCAAAACCATTGAGGAAACATTGCGGTCGTTTTCCCAGAAGACTTTAATCCCACGCATTGTCGATCACGTCAAGGATGATGAAGATGTTTCCGGGCTCCTCGAGGATTTGCGGGAGGCTATCAATGACTACCAGGTTTGTTTGCGACCTTAGCACTAATCTCGATGTTGACAATGACTGCAGATGGTGCAACAAATGGCAATTTACGACCAAGGGTGCAAACTGATTGTAAGTGTCCACTTCCTGTGTCTCTGCCAAAATTAACCTCTCTTAACAGGATGCAGGTCAGAACACGTTCAACTTTTGACAACAGGGCCCTGACATGAGATGCTTATAGCTGAGAAGACAACCCTCAACAATTTCCGCCAGGCACAGGGGGCGGAGTACCGACATTCGGGGCGCAAAGGGTGTTTGAAGGGAACCCGCAGGACAGTGCTTGACAAGATTGAGCTGTGGGGAAGGGACTTTGCAAAGCTGCCTGTCTACTGGTTGAACGGCTTGGCTGGGACAGGAAAGAGCACCATCGCACAGACAATCGCAGAGAGGATGTTCACAGAGGGACAGCTTGGCGCCTCCTTCTTCTGCTCACGAGACTTTGAAGACCGGAGCACCCTCCACTTCATCTTCCCTACCATCGCCATCCAGCTTGCCCGCAAGTACCCCAAATTCCGATCGGTTTTTGTCCCACTGGTACAGTCTGATCCAGGTATTGCCTATGAATCACTGTACAACCAGATGGACAAACTGATTGTTGGGCCACTCAAGACATCTTCCATTCCAACCATCATTGTCATTGATGCCCTGGATGAATGTAAGGATGAGGAGCCTGCTTCGGCAATCCTTTCTGTCCTTGCACGCTTTGTAACCCAGGTGCCCAAGGTCAAATTCTTCCTCACTGGCCGCCCAGAACCACGAATTCGAGAAGGCTTTCGCCTCCCCCTGTTGGTGGATGCAACAAACACCTTTGTTCTCCATGACGTCCAGACAAATGAAATCAATAGCGACATACAGCAATTCTTTGAAAGCAGCTTCTTGGAACTTGCCTTCCGTCATACTGGGCTGGACAACTGGCCTACCAAAGTACAATTGGACCTCCTTTGCAAGAGAGCAGCAGGGTTGTTTGTGTATGCTGTGGCAACATTCAAGTTTATCAACACCAGGAACTACCACCCCAGAGAACGGCTGGATCTCCTTCTGCAGTTGCCAGACAACACCCTCCATGAGGGAAAGACCAAGTTCAATTCAAGCACGTCCCTGGATTCACTGTATAGATCAATTCTCCAGGAGGCATTTAGTCATGATGGTGCAGAAGATGACCCCAGAATCCATTCTATCCTTTGTGCTGTTATCCTTGCTGCCAATCCTCTTTCCCCATCTGCCATTTCCACACTCCTTGGAATTAATCCTGATTATGTGACTCCCCCCTTGTTATCAATCCACTCCCTCCTCATCCTTCATGAAGACATCAATAAACCTGTTCAACCCTTTCATAAATCCTTTCCTGACTTCATCACCAATCCCACACGGTGTACCAATCAAAGGTTTTACATCTCTCCCTCTCATCACCTGGAACTATTGGTCTGCTGCTTAAACCTTATGAACAAGACCCTGGAGAAGAATATGTGCCAACTCCCAGGGGCTGTAAACAACTCTGAGGTACATGAATTGCAGGAGAGGGCAGACAAGAACATCAGCCAAGCTTTACAATATGCATGCAGGTCATGGCACAAGCACCTTGTAAATGTGCCTACAGCCAACAGACATGAAATCACTTCTGCTCTCTGTTGCTTCCTGGAGAAGAAGTTCTTGTTCTGGTTGGAAGTGCTTAGTGTCCTTGGTGCTGTGAGGAATGCAGTTGATGCCTTGAAAGCTGTTGCAGAGTGGGCAAAGGTGAGCTGAATTCTTGTGCTTGATACACTGCAAACATTTGCTGACTTGAACTAGGATCCATCACTTCTTGACCTCACCAATGACTGCTTTAGATTTGTCATGGGGTTTTTTGAGATCATCAGCACATCTGCCCCCCACATCTACCACTCTGCTCTTCCTCTATCCCCCAAGGAATCAATCGTGCAAAGATACTATGGATCACAAGCTGACCCACTCGCAACAGTTAATTGTGGAGGTCAAACAGCATGGGATCCCAGCATTGCAAATGCAAAGATTCCAGAGGGGATCACAGCCACTGGATGGTCACCTTGCAGCAAGTTCTTTGCAGTTGCTTGGGATGGCTCCCCTAAAATAGCAATTCTGGATGCAGTGACTCTCAAACAGCTCTACACCGTGTACCCCCAGAGCAGGGGATATGGCTGGACAAAGGTTGTCTTCTCCTCAGATAGCCATTTGTTAGCAGGGTACTCTTTGCCCAGTGACTGCATTGTCACTTGGGACCTTCAGACAGGTGGTGTAATCGGTGATGTCAGGACTGAGGGAACTCAGTTTTGTCACTCAATGTCATTTTCTGAGTGTGGAACAATGCTTGGGGGTCTATTTGACCAGAAAACCATCATGACCTACAACATTCTCTCTAGTACACACATATCCTCCCATCGAGTTCAACAACTTGCTGTTGATACCATTTGGACCTGTGGTGAATATCTTCAGTTTGCCACTGTTTACCTGGGGTCTGTTATCATATGGCAACTTGGCTTCACCTCAGGTCAAACACCAACAAAGGTTGGCTCTTTGTCCTCTCCAGAAAATCCCTCCTCCACAAGTCTTGTTCTGCTCCCCACGCTCTTCTGGCTTGCATTTATTGTTGAGGGCAGAGTGGTAGTATGGGATGCCCAACATCACAGGGTTCTCCTAAATTCTGTAGATGCTGAGAAGCCTGAGACTATGTGCTTCTCCTCTGATGGACAGTTTTTCATCTGTGGAACATGGGGCGCAGAATCCTACCTCTGGAAGAAATCTCCTGATGGCTATCTTCCTCATCAAAAGCTTGTGTCCAGTAGTACCCAGAACCACCTGCTTGTTTCCCCAAATGGGGAGTCAGTCATCTCATTCCCATCTGGTGGAACAATGATTCAGCTGTGGCACATAGCAAATGCTCCCACCTCCTTCTCTAGTGTTTCTACACAAGCTTCCCACCCTCATGATGATTTCCTTGTAGACTTTCCTGCTGATGAATCACTCATTGCAGTTGCAGAGAGGAAAAGCCATACAGTCACCATCTTATCCATCAAGTCTGGTGCTGCTTTGTTGGTCATTGATGCAGAGACAGAGATTTGTGGTGTGAGGTTCACAAAGGATGAAATCATTGTCATTGGTGATGGAAAGATCATCACTTGGAACATATCTGGAAGGGATAGTAACCTCCATGCTGATAGGGTTCAGACAGTTGCCTTCAAACATCAAGGAGGTGTTGAGGATCTATGGGCATCTGTAGCACCTAACCTCAACTATCTTGCCATTGGAAGTATGGGATCATGGTCAGAAGCTCTATGTGTTTATAACATGCATAATGGGGAAAAGCTTGCAGTTGCCAAGTCAGGAGGGTGGATGCCAGGATTTACTCCGGATAGCTGTGGGGTCTGGACTTCAAAAGATGATGGTCGAGTGGACCAGTGGAAAATTATTGAAGAAGGTGGATCCAATGGCATCAAGCTACAGCAAGTTGCAAGTCATATAACTCCACAGGATGGTTTCCCCTGGCACTCTTCTTGTGGATATCAACTCACAGATGATGGAAGAATACTCTCCTCCAGTGGAAAGCAACTCTTATGGTTATCCCATCATTGGCAACCACATTACAAGCACCAAGTGAGGTGGAGCAGAAATATTCTGGTGGTGTGGAATAAGAGCCTACAAGATCCCATCCTCTTGAGGCTAGAAGTGTAGCTTTGAGTGGTTCTGTCCCTCCCATGCCTTTATCTATGTTTTGCATTCCATTGTGTAGAATACTTTGAACTGGCCTGCTCCTTTTCTCCACTTCCTCAATTTCTCCAGTCTCATCACTCTTTGTGCTAAAGATAAGAAACCAGATATGCTTGTGAATGTTAACTATGTTTTGGTGGGGTTACAGGCACTGTTTAAGTACATTGAATTGAAAATTGAATATGCTTTCTTCAGGCATGTGGCAGAATGATTGTTAGTAGAATGCAAATAAGTGGTAGCACTCTACTCTTCCATCAAATCTGGGAGCTACTGTTATTCTCCACACCCTCACTGAATTGTGGCAATAACTTCCTGACAACAAGTTGTAGTGGCACATGCAATGAGCAGAGCTATATATTTGGGTGACATCCCACATATGGGATATACATGGCAAAAACATCACCAGGAACAACAAAAATGTGGGTCAACAAAGAAGAAAGAAGACAGACACAATGCAACATAGATGGCATGAGATGAGACAAGGCTAGGTGAGATAGGGTCACAAGCACACATAGGACATGAACACAGAGACAAGGAGGAACAGAAAAGCACAAAGTGAGAGCCAGTAGATCTGAACCAAGATCAATGTTAACCCCTCTTCAGTACAGTGTCACTGGATTGGGTGAAATTCAGTTTGAGCCAGGTCTCATTGTTGATGTGAGTGAGAGCAGATCTGAGAGAAACAAACCAGGCCCATTCCCCCCAGAAAATTCGAATCAACATCACGATCACAGAGGGAAATATGATAATCTATACCTTGTATAGTTCACTCGAAAAAGATGTCCAGCAAATCTGCCTGACTCCTGTGGCGCTCAGCCAAATTATCCATCAAGGCCTGTGTCAGGCGGTGCAAACACTTCATCCCGAACATCTACACAACAATGCCGTGCTGAGCCAATGTGCTTTCAGCCTTCCCCAACTCCCAGCTCCTGAGGTCCGTTCTCCTACCCTGAGTGACCCCTTTGTCACCACTCCCAACCGCACATGGACTTCAGAGGTCAACGTGCTTTACTTCAACCGCAGAACCACCAACAAAAGAGCCTTGAATGCTGTATTTCCCACGTTCAACATGGCTTCCGCCAATCCTGAGTTGTCAAGGCTCCTCGAAAGCTGAGAGGAACTGATGTGGTCTATTCCAAAAAGGTCCCATTCCTCCACAACAGCATGAGAGCACTGGTGGGAAAGATTTTTTCATCCCGAAGAGTAGTGCCAGAGTAACTTTACAAGTGTCGTACATGTATTCGATACCGTCAACTACCGACACCCAGTCCAAGCGCAAGCTCTGCATTTTGTCGGGCTCGATGATGGGTCCAGCCGTGCCGAACCACCTGTCGCCAGTGAGTGGAACGAAGGACGCAGCTGCCTCGCGAAGCTGGGAAGGGCTGCTGTCCTGATAAGTGTAGCAGACACCCCAGACGAAGGAAGGTTTGATCGGGTCGAATTTCCTGAGGGCCTCAGTCGTGACGGGGCCAGAGGCGTAAAGCAGAGCGCACGAGGCGTCCTTGATCGGCGCGTCGGGTTAGGGGGCCAAGTCGAAGTGGTGGTACATAAAGATCATGATATCTTTGGGATCCTCGACACATGGTAAGAACATGTGCGCAGTGCGCTGCAAGGCGAGAAGCCTCCTTTTTTTTTCCTTCTCGGTGTAGGGATGAGAGAGGGGAGCTCGCACGATGACATGGAATAGGTTGTGGCTCTTCATGGCGGTTCTCGGAGAGAGGTGCGATGAGTTTCATGTATTCCAGGGCCCAGTCGGTCTCTTCAATGGTAGCTTTGCAATTCCCTGAAGACCTGACGTGCCTCTCGTCGATCCTGTTGGCCCGCACGTTCTGTCCGTTACTAAAAGTGTCCATTGAGTTTTATGCGACAAAAAACTATTACGTCACATTACCTCTCGTCGATGACCAACAAGCTGTCGATGTGCGCTTGATTCCGGAAACCAGACGAATGATGAATAGGCAGTTCGCTCCGATCAGCAAACGAGAGGAGGCTTGAGTCGAAGACATTAGAGAACTCCATCGGGTAAAGGTCGACCGTTTCTGAAGGCACCCCAGGCGCGGCAAAGGATGTGGCCCATCCATGTATGGCAAGTAACAGAAATCGAGACGATTGCCAGTGCGCCTATTCGAAATCACCAAGGACGCGGTCGACGATACCGAGAGTGGACTCGTATAAATCCGATGATCTGATGTCGGCTTGAGATAGATTTGTTGGATTCGTGATCTATGCATTGGCGCTAGAATCCTGGATGGAGAGGTGGAGGGGCGATTGGCGCCGGTTTGTTCGTGACTCAGGCTTGGGATCACCACGGGGTGTCCGGATGAGCGGCCGAAGCATTCGAGGACGGAGTCGTGAACTCTCCCCAGCAGGGTGGCTCTGATGCCGGCGTGGCAAGCGACCTCGGGGATGAACCTCATGGTAGCACACCGATCGCACCCATCTATACGTTGAACATCCAGGCGATATTGTTCGAGTCTGACACATAACCACGAAAACCGGTTTCCATGTCGAACGGAGGAGCTCGCCTTGCTGGTCGGCACCAGCCGTTGCAGATTCGAGGTGGCCACTATCCGTATTCGCATCGGACGTGTTGAACGCCCGAACCACTTCCCGGTTCTCCTGTGGTACTTCTTGGGTTCTTCGTCGAAGCGAATCATGGAGCGGATGATGATGGGGAGTGGGATCGGGAAGTTGTGGAATGGAGTAACAGCAGATCGAATGAACGGGTAGAGGAGGAGAACAAATACGGAGAGATCTACGATGGCCAAAGTAAGGGTGTTGTCGATAACGCAGTTAAAGAGACGATAACCGAGGAAGAGGGGAGGAGCTTGGTCATCAGAGGAAGGCTTTCAACAACAAGGCCGAAGTGCCATGGCCATGCCGTTCATCTTGCGCCGTTGGTGTCGACTAACAGATCCACGCATTTTGACCTTGCAGTACGGGGTGAACGTTTGAACCACTGCGTTTCCACCACGGCAATGAACGCGAAGGGAAGGGAAGCAACAAATCTCGCATAAGGACTGTTCTAACGCGGGAGATGGTGCTAGGATCGGGACAGTCCACTGGGGCAAAACGGCATTGAGGTCGGCTGGCAGGTGCTCGAGAAATACGTCGGCCAGAGTCGTGAGGGCGGTGTAACTGGGTTGGGTGAAATCCGGTTGGAGCCGGGTAACACGAACATAAGAAGGGAAAATAACTCACGAAGGGCAAGGTGGTGATGATATCTTGACCGTAGAAGGCGCAATCACGTTCGTCGGCTTCGCGTTGGAACTTGTCGCCGGAACTCAACGGGAGCGCCACAGATCTATCCAAGGCGGTGTGTGAAGTGGGTTGGCGTGCGTTGAGATGGAAGTGTCGTCCGTCGATCAACTTGATGACGCGGACCATCTGCATCAGCTGCCAATTCATCACTTCTACTGCTCCCCTCGGTATTGCTGATGTAGGCCGGCACAAGATTCATGATGTTCAAATCAACCAGCCAACGGCGGTGCGGCGTGTGGATGCCACGGAACGCGCTGCATATTTTAGTCCTAGCTTGCGGGCATTCCATCCGTGTCTCAATTCCGGGCGAACCTGCTATGTACCTCCTCCAACCAATATATGACGGGTCTTTCGCCCACCCTTTTCCACCCGTCCCCTTATGCTTTGTTCTTCTCGGTTCCGCAATTACGGCGACTCGCGAAGAAGGTACCGACAGGATTGACCACGTGGATCCATTATCAGACGATGGTAAGCTCGGAGAACCCCACAACCTTCAAACCCACGAGTCCGTGTCGAGTTCTACAACACGTTCAAGCGTGAAGCCGACGGGTATGACAGCGCTTTCGCATCAGGAGGTATGATGACGAGGCAATCATTGCGTTAATCTTCGTAAGTCCTCTGCTGCGTCCTCGCTTGTTCTGCTACCAAGATTAACCTTGGCGATAGGCTGGTTTTTCCTTTGTGGTCACGTCTATTTTCATCATCAACATTCAGGGCAAGCTCCAACCCGATTACACACCAATGAACTACGCCCTCCTTCCAATCATCGCTCATGCCACACTCGGGGAAGTTCCCATTGCTCCTGACACCGCATTCCCACAATTGACTGGCCCAGATCCCACCATCGTCCACGTTCAAGCCATTGAGTGCTTCGCTTCTCGCCGCGTTCATCGCTGTGTCGGCCAAGCAATGGATCAATCTTTACTCCCGGGCTGAGATGTCCGTGTCTACCATTGATCGTATCCGACACCGACAGCGCACGATGAAGGGTATGGTGACCTGGCACTTCGACTCCCTCATGGAAAGTCTTCCTCTCCTGCTCCAAGTTGCTCTACTCCTCCTCGGTCATGCCCTCTCCGACTACCTCTTCACCATCAACAGCGTCGTCGCTGGGGTCGTCGTCGGTGTACTCTTCTACCTGCTCATTCGTTCCGCTGCCACTCTATCCTACAACTGCCCGTTCCAGGTCCCTGTCTCGTTCATGATCCGCTCCATGATCTGCTTCGACGACGAACACTGAAAGTTCCTCAGGAGAACCAGTAATTGGTTCGAGTGCACGTTCACGTTCTCCAACAAAAAGCAAGGGTCGAGGCAAAAGAGTGCGGGACTCAACTCTTTCGGGAGTTTGGACACGTCCGATGCGAACACGATTGGTGTTCCCACAGAGTTGTTAATGGTTGATGCTGACCACCAAGTTCTGTTCTACAAGGAAAGAGATTGGCGTGGTTACGTGTTGGACGCGAACTGCCGAGTTTGCTCCAACTGAGGCCCGAAGCTGGCATTCATTTCAGATCTCGGGGTAGGGAATGAGGACAAACATCGGTTTGCCCATGGTATCGATTCCTATGTTTCTCTGCTAAGAGACTTTGGTGTCATTAACGACTTCCAACCAGAAAATTACGGCTGCACGCGCAATGAGCAGATTCGCAAACCTTATTCAGAATTGAGAGAACGCGACCAGTTAAAGAAGGAAGGTGGACAAGAAGGACGTAGATTAGAGAAGGTTACCACGGGATTGGAAACAAACATGCCACGATCGCGCACGGAGAGAAGGGTGAGCACGTGGTGACAGAACGAGGTGCCAGGATCGAGCGGAGGCCAGAGAGTGCTCGGCACACTTTCTGGAAAGGGGTTTTTTTGCCGATAAATGGCCGCAAGAAATATCTCTCCCCATATGCGAGCGCAAGGTGACCTCGGAAAAATAGCGGTTGCCTGAAATGGATGTGGGGTCCCCCTGCCCAATTGGCTTCAACGTCGTTGTCGCCTTTTCATTCTTCTACGACGCCTCTCCTTGAACTGTCATATATTCATTCAAAGCGATGCAGTCATCAGATCCTCATTCTTGTGCTCATTTCTCTGTTCTTCATTGTTGTACAAGGATGGGTGCACTTCACTAACGAAATACAGTCTGGTTGTGGCGACTACTTCCAACCCGAAAATCGCGGCGGCGCAGGCAACGGGCAGATTCAACGATCAGGGCAGCATCCGATATACATGGCCTGAGGTTTTTCATCTGATAGGGAGACCGCAACCAAAACCGTGGATATATAGAGGGCTACAGACACCGTACGGCACAGACGAGGTGAAGTGAGACGAGAAAAAAATCTCACAAACGCAGACACAAGGTATATGGTTAACAGGAACGCACGAAGCGACCGAAAGCAGGGTCTGGAAAGAACGGTCATAGGACAGAGGCGCAGGGGAGTCAATGAGCAGATAGAGGAAGATCAGGTGCAGTGAAACCAAGGGTGGCCCCAGCGACGACGTTGTCGATGGTGGTCAGTAGTTGAAGGCGGCGCAACCGATGAGGAGTGCAGTTTGGGGCATCGAAAGAACTTCCGTGGCGAGTTCGAAGTGCCAGGTGGTCCTTTCGTTCATCCTGCGCGGTCCTGAGCCGTCTGTCGATTACAGTCAACAATGTTCTCGTGGTAACGGGTGTAGAGGTAAGCCACCGCTTGCCCAGCTTGGCGATGAACGCGGCAGGAAGAGAAACGGCCAAACTAGCATGAAGGATAGCTTCAACGTGAACGATGGTGGGATCGACGCTAGTTGACTGGGGTAAGACAGGATTGAGGCCAGGCTGGGGGTTTCCGAGAGAGATGTGGCCGATAATCGCAAGCGCGGTGTCGCTGGGTTGGGTGAAACGCAACTGGAGCTGGATGAGAGCGGATGTGACGGCGGAAAACAAACCGGGCCGTTCCCTAGGAGATTCAAATCAACATCGCGACCACAAAGAGGGGTGGAAAACACACAAGGATAAGGTGTCCAAGTATCCACCGTGTTTCTTTGCGAAGTCAAGGTCACGGTCGCGTCGGAATTAGAATTCGATTGGAGCGTTGCTGGTCGGTACAAGGAGGCGTAGAAAGATGGGTGGAAATGTCTCGAGCATTGAGTTTGAGAGAGAGACGGGACAAAGCAAAGTTTCCATGGATTGTGTCGGGTTGGTGGTTTCCCGGGATGTGGAACGAAGAGCTGAGGGAAGACTCGATCGGCTGCTACGAAGCTGTGCGGTGAGGCGCAACGTCTTCCTCGTTCACACACCTGCGTCTTGAAAACAGCGCAGTCTCAAACCCCCGAATATATGGCGGTAGCTTCGTATGGGCGATTTCCCCCCAAACCCCAACGATCTGCCGAAAACAATCTGCGATGATTCTTCCACCAGTTCCGGGTTTTCGTTAGGGATCGAGGACCACGTCGGCCTCCCTTCTTCTGCGCCCCACTCAACGCCCCATTCTTCCATCGTCATGCATTCAACACTAGTCACACCGCGTCGCGTCACGATGACAGCGTCTGCCGTCCCAATGCGATAGTAGGACCACCCGGAATTTGGTGCATCTGAGGCGTCATCTACTCGGACCATGAGCCTTCCGCATGTGCGTCTCCAGAACTCGCAACTTCCCATGCGATAAATCCAATGACCACTGGCAACTCTCACACCCTCGTCTTCTACCCGGCCCATTCGTCATCAACGCACTCCTCCTTCGTGTTCTCTTCCCATCAACTACGCCAATCTGATCAAATGCTAAACTTATCGTTCGGGCGTGATGGTCATAGCTGCACGAACACCGATATTGCGCCAGCTCGCGCTCCCTCCGACCACTTACGAGGTTTCGCCCGCACCGTTGACCGTGGATGTTTTCTAAGCCCCGCCGTGCGGTAAAATTCCGGTTGTATCCCCGACCAACGTTCACGAACACGAAGTCATTGGATCGACCTACGTCTTTGAAATCGATCACAACTTTACCTGTAGAATTAGGCACGCCGGAGCCCGCGTCCAGGGTTCATCGATAGTTTCTATCGCGTGAAAGAATGGAATCACACGTTGCGGAATGGAGGGGATGCGGAATTGCAGCAACGCTGTGTTCAGCTGTGACGGATTCAGGTTTCAGTGTACCTAAGTCATATCTCACGGGCTGGATCCGCCCCGACCGTGTAGAAAATCGAGTCGCAAACTTGACAATCTGTACCTTGCATTGTTCGCTCCGCTAAAGACCAGCAAATCTGGCTGAATCCTGTGGCGCTTAGCCAATCGTGTCAACATAATCCACCAAGGCACGTGGTCGGGCGCTGCGACACTTCATCTCGAACGTCTACACAACAATGCCGTGGTTCAAAAAATCCAAGAAATTTTTTCAACCTTCTCAAACCTTTGCTTTTTTCATCCCTACCCACATCGCCGCAGGACCCCTCGGCATCGGTGCGGAGCTAAACCCGGACGTTGGGCCCGAAGGTGCGTTCCGTTCATAGGTCGATTCGGTCTATCTGATCATCCCAACAGGGTCAAACGGCGGGAGAGGATTCACGATTGTAAATCGAGGGATCGTGAGTCGGCAACCCGAACCATCGAGTGTATCGACCGCGACTCCCGGATTTGAGGATACTATTATGGGTGAGTCCATTCTGCTGCGACTGATAAGGCCGATGCCTGCGATCCTGATAACGATACACGACCCAGAACATCGAAGAGAAGTCCCCTTGGACGCACCGAACGAGCGATCCGGTCTGATCGCCCGCGATCTCTCCCTCGTCGGTCAGAGGGAGCCAGGGGTTCGAAACGAGGGGGAGAACCAAGATCAAGGATCATTCGCTGAGCAACCGCCGCAGGTACCTGCTGAAAATGCGTCTCAAAGTGTTCAACCTGGCGAAAACACGCAGGAGACCGTTCCGGGTGGATCTAAGGGTGAGCGCCGATTCTCTCGTCGTCTTCAAATTTGTACTAAAATCTGCCAGTCGTGGGAAGAGACTGGAAGGACACGGCCATCGGGGTAGTTGGGATCGCAGCCGACGTTGCCCTGGGCGTTGCCGAAGCTTTTAGCCCCCTCAAAGCCACCCTAGCGACCATCTCCGCCGTCTATGCTCAATACCAGGCTTGTCCACCGCCCTCCTTCGGAAACTCATTCTGACACATCTATATTCAGGGAACTGCCGCCGTCAAGGACAAAGTTGAATCCCTCCGTTCACGTGTCGCTGTGCTGGAGAAGGTTTTCGAGAAGCCCGCCGATGACGAGGCCGAAACAACACGCCGCAAGGAACTAAAAATGTGTGTAGTTATAACCAATCTCCATCCAAACCGAACACTTATATCTTCTCAGAAAATTCAAAACCATTGAGGAAACATTGCAGCCGTTTACCCAGAAGACTTTAATCCCACGCATTGTTGATCACGTCAAGGATGGTGAACATGTTTCCGGGCTCCTCGAGGATTTGCGGGAGGCTATCAATGACTACCAGGTTTGTTCACGACCTCAGCAATAATCTCAATGTTGACAATGACTGCAGATGGTGCAACAAATGGCAATTTACGACCAAGGGTGCAAACTAATTGTATGTGTTCACCTCTTGGTCCCTCTTCTGAAAATTAACCTCTCTTGACAGGATGCAGGTCAGAACACATTCCACTTTTGGCAACTGGTCCTGACATGAGACACTTGTAGCTGAGAGGGCAACCCTCAACACTTTCCGCCAGGCACAGGGGGCAGAGTACCGACATGTGGGGCGCAAAGGATGTTTGAAGGGAACCCGCAGGACGGTGCTCGACAAGATTGAGCTGTGGGCAAGGGACTTTGCAAAGCTGCCTGTCTACTGGTTGAACGGCTTGGCCGGGACGGGAAAGAGCACCATCGCACAGACAATCGCAGAGAGGATGTTTGCAGAGGGACAGCTTGGCGCCTCCTTCTTCTGCTCACGAGACTTTGAGGCTCGGAGCAACCTCCACTTCATCTTCCCTACCATCGCCATCCAGCTTGCCCGCAAGTACCCCGAATTTCGATCGGTTTTTGTCCCACTGGTACAGTCTGATCCAGGGATTGCCTATGAATCACTGTACAACCAGATGGACAAACTGATTGTTGGGCCACTCAAGAAATCTTCCATTCCAACCATCATTGTCATTGATGCCCTGGATGAATGTAAGGATGAGGAGCCCGCTTCGGCAATCCTCTCTGTCCTTGCACGATTTGTAGCCCAGGTGCCAATGGTCAAATTCTTCCTCACTGGCCGCCCAGAACCACGAATTCGAGAGGGCTTTCGCCTCCCCCTGTTGGTGGATGCAACAAACACCTTTGTTCTCCATGAAGTCCAGACAAATGAAATCAATAGCGACATACAGCAATTCTTTGAAAGCAGCTTCTTGGAACTTGCCTTCCGTCATACTGGGCTGGCCAACTGGCCTACCAAAGAGCAATTGGACCTCCTTTGCAAGAGAGCAGCAGGGTTGTTTGTGTATGCTGTGGCAACATTCAAGTTCATCAACACCAGGAACTACCACCCCAGAGAACGGCTGGATCTCCTTCTGCAGTTGCCAGACAACACCCTTCATGAGGGAAAGACCAAGTTCAATTCAAGCACGTCCCTGGATTCACTGTATAGATCAATTCTCCAGGAGGCATTTAGTCATGATGGTGCAGAAGATGACCCCAGAATCCATTCCATCCTTTGTGCTGTTATCCTCGCTGCCAATCCTCTTTCCCCATCTGCCATTTCCACACTCCTTGGAATTCATTCTGATTATGTGACTCCCCCCTTGTTGTCAATCCACTCCCTCCTCATCCTTCATGAGGACATCAATAAACCTGTTCAACCCTTCCATAAATCCTTTCCTGACTTCATCACTGATCCCACCCGGTGTAACAATCAGAGGTTTTACATCTCTCCCTCTCATCACCTGGAACTATTGGTCTGCTGCTTAAACCTTATGAACAAGACCCTGGAGAAGAATATGTGCCAACTCCCAGGGGCTGTCAACAACTCTGAGGTACATGACTCGCAGGAGAGGGCAGACAAGAACATCAGCCAAGCTTTACAATATGCATGCAGGTCATGGTACAAGCACCTTGTCAATGAGCCTACAGCCAACAGACATGAGATCACTTCTGCTCTCTGTTGCTTCCTAGAGAATAAGTTCTTGTTCTGGTTGGAAGCACTTAGTGTCCTTGGTGCTCTGAGGAATGCAGTTGATGCCTTGAAAGTTATTGCAGAGTGGTCAGAGGTAAGCTCAATTCTTGTGTTTAGTTCATCACAAACATTTGCTGACTTGAACTAGGAGACATCACTTCTTGACCTCACCAATGACTGCTTTAGATTCATTGTGGGGTTTTTTGAAGTTATAAGCACATCTGCCCTGGATGTCTATCACACTGCCCTAGTTCTATCCCCCAAGGAATCCATGGTGCAAAAACAATATGGATCAAAGTTTGAACCACTGGCAACAGTCATCCATGGAGTTCCTGCTGTGTGGGATCCTAGCATTGCAAGTGCAAAGTTTCCAAAGGAGATTACAGCCACTGGATGGTCACCTTGCAGCAAGTTCTTTGCAGTTGCTTTGTTTAACTCTCCTAAAATAGTGATTCTGGATGCAGTGACTCTCAAACAACTCTACACTGTGTATCCACAGAGCAGGGGATATAGCTGGGATAAGGTTGTCTTCTCCTCAGATGGCCATTTGTTAGCAGGTTACTCTCGGGCAGATAACTGCATTGTCACTTGGGGCCTTCAGACAGGTGGTGTGATTGGTGACATCAGCACAGTAGGAGCTGGTCGTTGCAAGTCAATGTCATTTTCTGAGTGTGGAACAATGCTTGGGGGTGTATTTGATCAGGAAACCATCATGACCTACAACATTCTCTCCAGTACACACATAGCCTCCCATCCAGTTCAAGAACTTGCTGTTGATACCATTTGGACCTGTGGTGAATATCTTCAGTTTGCCACTGTTGACCCAGGGTCTATTATCATATGGCAAGTCAGCTTCACCTCAGGTCATACACCAACAAAGGTTGGCTCTTTGTCCACTCCAGAAAATTTCTCCTCCAAAAGTCTTGTTCTGCTCCCTGCCCTCTCTCAGCTTGCCTTTGTTGTTGAGGGCAGAGTGGTAGTATGGGATGCTCAACACCACAAGGCTCTCCTAAATTCTGTAGATGCTGAGAAGCCTGAGACTATGTCCTTTTCCTCTGATGGACAGTTTTTCATCTGTGGAACCAAGGGCACAGAATCCTACCTCTGGAAGAAATCTCCTGATGGCTATCTTACTCATCAAAAGCTTGTGTGCAGTGGTACCCAGAACCAGCCATTTGTTTCCCCAAATGGGGAGTCAGTTATCTCATTCCCATCTGATGGAACAATGATTCAGCTGTGGCACATAGCAAATGCTCCCACCTCCTTCTCCAGTGTTTCTGCACAAGCTTCCCACCATCATGAAGATTTCCTTGTAGACTTTTATGCTGATGAATCACTCATTGCAGTTGCAGAGAAGAACAGCCATACAGTCACCATCTTATCCATCAAGTCTGGTGCTCCTTTGTTGGTCATTGGTGCAGATACAAGGATTTGTGGAGTGAAGATGGCAGAGGATAAAATCATTGTCATTGGTGATGGAAAGATGGTCACTTGGAACATATCTGGAAGGGATAGTGATCTCCATGCCAATAGGGTTCAGACATTTGCCTTCCAACATACAGGAGATGTTGGGAACCTATGGGCATCTGTGGCATCTAACCTCAACTATCTTGCCATTGGAAATGTGAAGGGATTAGAAGAAGATCTATGTGTTTATAACATGCATAATGGGGAAAAGCTTGCAGTTGCCAAGTCAGGAGGGTGGATGCCAGGATTTACTCCAGATAGCTGTGGGGTCTGGATTTCAAAAATTTATGGTCAAGTGGACCAGTGGACAATTGTTGAAGAAGGTGGATCTACTGGCATCAAGCTACAGCAAGTTGAAAAGGCTACAACTCCACACCATGGTTTCCCCTGGCACTCTTCTTGTGGCTATCAGCTCACAGATGATGGAAGAATACTCTCCTCCAGTGGGAAGCAGCTCTTATGGCTACCCCATCATTGGCGGCCAGATTACAAGTTACAAGTGAGGTGGAGTAGAAATATTCTGGTGGTATGGAATGAGAACCTACCAGATCCCATCATCTTGGAGCTAGAAGTGTAGCTTTGAGTGTTTCTGTCCCTCCTATGCCTTTATCTCCATTTTCCCTCTATTGTGTACAATGCTTTGAACTGACTGTTCCTTTCCTCCACTCCCTCATTTCTCCAGTCTTGTTGCTCTTTGTGCTAAAGATAAGAAACTTGATATGCTTGTGAATATAAAATATGTTTTTCTCTCATGCCAGACATGTAGGCCCTGCTTATTTACTTTGGATTATATATGCTTTCTTCACACATGTGCCAGAATTATGGTCAGTAGAATGCAAATAAGTGGTTAAACTGTACTCTTTCTTCGAACCTGGGAGCTGATGTTATCCTCACTGAATTGTGGCAATGACTTCCAAACAACAAGTTATAGTGGCACATGCAATGAACAGAGCTATATCTTTGGGTAATATCCCACATATGAGAGGTATGAGAAGTACAGTGATTGAGTGGTCCTTGAACCAATTTTGCGACAACGGACCGCCCAGCCGGCGATTCGACGGCTTTTGAACCAGGTTTTTTTCCAGCCCTTGTATTTGTGTCTACGAATAATCTCTATGCTACAGAATATTAGTCTATCACTTAATTACAACTTGGTAAGACATGCGCGTGCTGGGCAAAAAATGAGCGACGTGAACTGCACAGAGCTACCTTATTTGGATGGTGTGTCACAAGAGTTTCCCACGCAAATGGCTGCAAATCTGTTCATTGCGTGACAGCAGACGTCACGCTCAATCCGTCACTCATCGACAACAAAGGTGAAAGTGGCGGTAGGACAACGAGAGCTTGTTTTCAAGCGTCCGTAATTTTTTGTAGTACGTGTATAAATGAGTAGATTATGTCATAAAAATTTCCAGTCAGCCGGTGTATTCAGCTGCGCGCAATAAAATCATGTGTAGTTTGGTGTTGTGCAATTTCAAAGGTAAGTTGATGATATACTGGTGAGGTAATAATATTTTTCTAAGAGCTACCTACGGTGGCTTCCAGGTATGTGGAATATTCTACTGTCACTGGGGGCAAGGGGTCAAATACCCGGTGGGGACATGCTGAATACATTGTGATCACAGTCAAAAAGTGATCACAATGTGCCCAGTGGGGAAAATTTGAATACATTCAAAATGTACCTGGCCATGTGAACCCAATGTGCCCAGTGGGCACATTTTGATTGTGATCACAATGTACCCATCAATGTGATCTCAATGTGCCCACTGGGGACATTTTGATTGCGATCACAATGTACACATCAATGTGATCTCAATGTGCCTGCTGTGCACATTTTAATTTCTTTCACAATGTCCCCATCAATGTGTTCCCAATGTACCCAGCTCATTACATAATAGTTTCTTTCACAATGTTGTCCACAATGTGTCCAGCATGTGGCTGAGCCACTCATTCAAAATTCCATCAAAGATTATCCAGTGATGTGGAAATAATGTCCCCAGGGGGTTCTTTTTGAAGTAATCACAATGTAATCACAATATTGTTCAATTTCATCATGAACTTTCAAAGAAATCACTATGTGTATGGCTGTACACATTCTAGACACATCACTGGATACTTTGTGAAAGAATTTTGAATGAGTGGCTCAGCCACATGCTGGACACATTGTGGACAACATTGTGAAAGAAACTATTATGTAATGAGCTGGGTACATTGGGAACACATTGATGGGGACATTGTGAAAGAAATTAAAATGTGCACAGCAGGCACATTGAGATCACATTGATGTGTACATTGAGATCGCAATCAAAATGTCCCCAGTGGGCACATTGAGATCACATTGATGGGTACATTGTGATCACAATCAAAATGTGCCCACTGGGCACATTGGGTTCACATGGCCAGGTACATTTTGAATGCATTCAAATTTTCCCCACTGGGCACATTGTGATCACTTTTTGACTGTGATCACAATGTATTCAGCATGTACCCACTGGGTATTTGACCCCTTGCCCCCAGTGTGTCTTAATATGCAAACGAAATTCGAGGTTGTTGTGGCCTGGCGGTCAAATCATTCAAGGAACCCAACTCATTCAAGGACCACTCGATCACTGTACATGGTAAAATCATAACCAGAAACAAAACAAAAATCAACAAAGAAGGAAAAAGACAGACACAATGACATGATATGACATGAGATGTGAGATAGGGTCACAAGCACACAAAACACAAATGCAGAAAAAAAAATGCACAATAAAGCACAAAGTGAGCACCAGCAGATTAAACCAAGATCAATGTTAACCCCTCTTTAATGCAAGCAAAGCAACCCTTGCTTGTTGAAGGTTATAAGTTCGAAGAAAGAGTGCGTTATAAAAAGTTTAAAAATACCATGTTCCTGACACCAGCATACAGAAATGTACTCATGTCTCTCCCACTTCTTTAAAGGGGCTCGATGCCTTGGCGTCAAGTATCAGGAGAAGTTACCTCACAGGAAATACGGTGTTGAGGTACCCGAAGTGATGGTAGCGATAACCACGGCCACAGTACGGAACTTCTGTCTGTGTGACAACCACTGACCTGTCAGGAACATGGTATTTTTAAACTTTTTATAACACACTCTTTCTTCGAACTCTTCTTACCATTTCTTATGTTTTGAATGCTTCACACTCCTTATCCTTCACACCAATCATTCAAAACACACAAACGCGCGTACTATTCCCAGCGGATAGTAACAACAGGGCTATATACAGTGCTATCCAAGTCCATCAAAAGTCAACTCTATCTACGGCAGGCCTAAAGGTCATCAACTGTCCATCTCGGAGATCGTAGTGCTGGCCCCTCATCGCAAGGACCTCCCCGAACATGGCGTCACCATCTTCCGCGCTCAGCTGAACCTCTAGTTCAAGCCGATAGGAAGAGATACCTTTGAGCGGACCGATCAGCCTCCCAGATGTCACCGAACTGCTGAACACCTGGTCCCACATCTCCATCACCGGGTGACTGCTCGGCAGTGCTGTCGACGTAGTCGAAGAGCGACCCTCCGTCTCCCTCATCGGACCCCTGGGTGGGATCCTGCCTTGCGAGACGAAGCTGGTAACGGAGCTGGATCTCCGACTCGACCTGTCGGTAGGGACGGTTGACCCGATATCGGAATCCTCCTCCCTCATCTCGACCAGACTGGTCACCATCCGACTCAACTGGTTGAGGGTACGGGTTAGCAGAAGGTGCCATGCGATGAGCAACACGGCGTCGAGAGCGTTTACAACGCTGCCCTGTTGTCACCGGACGTACCTCCATGGCCCTCGGAGCATCTTCAGCCCGGTCTACTTCCATGACCTCATCCTCGATCTTGACCAGCTGACTGATCGGCTGCAACGGGCAACGCTGACAGTTCTCCTTGTCGGACTCGGCCAATGTGGAAGCCGGAGCCGGAGTTGGGACGGGAACCGCGTTCTCGATTGGAGGCGTCGCATAGGACGACGGGTTAGGCGATGGGAGTACCACCTCGTCGGCATACTCCAACTCGAACGGAACATCGGCTGTTCCCTGCCCAACCAAGACGGTGTAGTGCCTCCAGTTCTGGGGATGTGGGATTCTGAGGTTTGCAGTCCTCAGTCCTCATTCCTCCTCTTCGCTTTTCCTCCCCTTCGCAACCTTCGCAACCTCCTTCGGAACATCCTCCTCTTCGGAACATCCTCCTCTTCGGAACATCCTCCTCTTCGGAACATCCTCCTCTTCGGAACTTCTTCTTCTTTGCCGGAGCTTCCTATCCACCAGAGCTTCCTCTCCTTTGCCGGAGCTTCCTCTCCTTTGCCGGAGCTTCCTCTCCTTTGCCGGAGCTTCCTCTCCTTTGCCGGAGCTTTCTCTTCTTCAGAAGACTTTCCCCTTTGCTTGCTTAGTTCCCCCTTTATGATGACTTTCCCCTTTTCTCCTCTTCCCCTATGACTTCACCATTGCATCATAGGTCCCTATTTCGCAGTTTTCCTCCTTTCTTCTCTGGAACCTTCTCAGAGCAAACCCTAGTATATATATCCTGTACTAGCTACTCTGGAGAAAATTGCGCTCCATCCTATTGAAGTCCAGTCAGCCATGTTCCCCTCCTCCTAGTCTGAAGCTTTGCTCTAGTCCCCTCGTCGTCCCCAGTGTCTTCTTGCTTTCCTCAGTGTCTTCCCCTAGTGTTCTCTGCTCCCCTCGTCGAATCTTCCCTTCGGAACCCCTCGGAACTCTTTCGGAACTCTCGCAATCTCTCTGCTTTTCTTGCTTTGTCTCTAGCTCTCTTCTGGTATCTCCACCTTCGCGCTTTCTTCGCAACTGTTCCCCAGTCGCTGCTTGGAGTTCCTTGACACTGTACAACCTAGGACCCACCTTCACAGGAACTCTCTGGGCCTTGATCCTCTGCCACCACGGAGGTCCCCCAGAAGACCCCCTGTTCAACGGGACCTTCTTTGCAGTTGCAGGTCTTATCCTGCAAGGACGCGACTTGCGCTGTCAACACGGCCACCACGTCTTCAAGTTGTTCAGTCTAGAAGAAGTCTCTCAGTCATTGCATAAACCTGCAAAGGCTGAAAGCACCTTTTCATCCCTTCTAGCCAAAGCCCCCTTGATGTTGTTGTCCCTGACCTTCAACCCGGCGACCAACTCTTGATGGTTAGCGACCATCACCTCCAACGCCTCGTTTGTCCCCTGCTGGAAGGCGGCCAGAGTCTCCTTCATCAGAAGACCCTCCGCAGACAGACGAAGGACGTCTGCCTTCGCCTCCTTCACCTCGCGCTCCAAACGTTCAACCTAGGCAGTTTGATTAGTCGAGAGTCATACTCGGATATTCAAACGGAAAACCTACTCGGCTTTCCCCTTCTCGAACGAGCGACCACAACAGCGTAGTGGAAGCGGTGGCATGACGGACGGCCCGAGGAACAGTTGCTCCGTGCTCCAACAGGTCCTGATCGTAGATTCCCCTCTGCAGGGTGTACCAGAGCTCCTTCTTGATCGGGTGCTCCAGCTCCCCGAACCTACCCCTCATCTGGAAGATCACCTTCTCGGCAATCATGGACCGGACCCAGAGCTCATCGTCCCAGGTCAATCCCATCAAATGCAGGATCATCTCCCTGAGACGTTCGGCGTCCACCTTCGTGACGACCTCCAAGATCTAGAAGCTGTTAGTTTGACATCAACGCCTGAAAGAACGTGCCTCTACCTAGAGGAAGGCGTTAGTGCTAACACAAGAAGCTCTAGACCTCCCCCATACCTGGTCATCAGTGGTATAGGGAGTTCCTGCCTCACTGGCGTAGGTCTTGCGGTGGGCGGTACGGCGGTCGATACGGGAGATGGTGGAGATGCCGTTGGCAACTTTGTAGGTGTGGTTGTTTGGGAAAGACATGTTGGTAAGATGATGGGGAAGTTGCTGGTGTTGCTGATCAAGGATGGCTCCAAGAAGACGTCCTTCTTATAGCCTAGATCGGTGATCCCTCATGTGACCTACCTCGACGAACCTCATTGGTCCGGGTCACATCAACTTCCGCCCCTGTACCATCATCGTTGGCTTACTATATCAAGCTGACACCTCGGCCCGCGGGACGGCCTTGGAAGAACTTCGTTCCGGAACGCCTAAAACGCTGTCGGACCCCTGGATTATCATTATTTATTTTACGATTTTACGCACAATTTATACTTAACAGACTGGTCAATGGATTATTTAAATGATTTAAATATTGTTTAATCCAGATAAGATTAGATAACAGAAATCTAATTATAATCCATTATAGATAAGATAAGATAAGGACCCTGAAGATTAGATCAAGAGATCAGATAGCCATGAAAACCATGGAATATCATGGAATCTCCCGGAACATGCTGGAACATGCTGGAAAGTGCTGGAACATTCTAGAAGGTGACGGAATGTCACAAATGTGATGATTTGTCACACAAAGAACAAGACGGAAACTAATGGAACATGGCGGAATCTTACGGAATACTGTGGAAGGTGCTGGAATGTTCTAGAACATTCTTGTGTAAAATAGTATATATAGACCTCAACCCCACTTCTAAGAGAAGAACAGGTACCTACTGCTCAGGAGAAAAGCACAGTTTGCTCTATCCTCACATCAGCTGAGCATCCTTTTGCTCAGTGTCTCTTTCCCCCCCCACTTTACATCTACCCCCTCTCTCTCTACATCTACCCTCTAAAGTATCTACCTCAATTCCCTTAGGACTGATTGGTTGAGTGATTTGAGCAATCACATACCATATTTTAGCCCTACCCTCTGTGAGAAGAAGTTCTAAGTCAGAAGAACTGAATAAGCTTAGTACACTTGAGACGTTGGAATCTTGGTATCTGTAGTACTAAAGTCTGAAACTTTAGGCAGATAACCCCACCTCAGAGAAGTGACTGACTGAGTGACAGCCAGATTTAGCAGTACCACAAGGACTTACGACATATTTTACGACATAGGTTTATTATCTGAAGATTATTGAAGACATATCAGTTAGACGTACTAGACGTCATCTGCAGCAAAGTTTAGGGTATCAGTTATACCCTCCCAGTTTTACGACATATCTTGTCACCTTTACAACATATCTAGCACAGCCCCAGGTGTAAGTGTACACCTTCCCTTTTAGGTCTAGTCACACGACACAGCCTCAACACAGCCTTAGGCATAGCCCTAAGCACAGCATCAATACACAGCCTCAATACACAGCCTTAGGCACAGCCCTAAGCACAGCCCTAAGCACAGCATCAAAGCACAGCATCAAAGCACAGCCTTAGGAATTCAGCCTCAAACACACCCTTTGAGCACCCCCCTCTTTCCCCCTCCCCTTTGGTCTACCTCAGTAGATCATCCCCTCCACTCTTGATCTCCCCTTAGATCAGGAACTCCATTCCCATCAAATCACCACCAAACCCCCACATACCAGATAAGCGTCTAATCAAGGAACAGGAACAACTGAGTGATATAGTACGTCTGATTCCCTTGGAATAATACTGAAGGACACACTCACAGAGTAGATCCCTCAGCGAACTCATCAGGTCCGAGAGCCGGAAAGAGGAACCCCGCTCACCCTGTGGAGTTGTTAGTCGCGTTCATAGACTACTCAACCAGCCTGCTTAGCTTCTATACACTTAGTCTCTAAGCGAACCAACTGGGTCTAGTTATCTTCTGTATAGAACATAACACTACACCACCCACGAGCACGACAACGCGTGCGCACTAAAAATAGGTCTCAAGACCCTGATGACCCCTTTATGACATCACGAACCCCTTTTTATGACCCCTCATGACTTTATGATTACGATCAACCCTGGACCCTGATCACACACGTGGACAGTCACATCACAGTCTCCTAACACTGGGGACAAGGGCCCACTTACCGACCAGGTACTTTTTGAATACATTGTAGTTCCATGTCCGATGTACTAACACTTTGCTGGGCAAGAACAAGTTGAGTTCTTTCGGAGTGTACTGAACAATGTAACTACCAATTCCCAGCTCAGTACATTGTGGAAACATTCAAAAAGTACTGAATCATATGACCAAAATGTCCCTGATCAGTAATCATTCAGTACTTTTTGATTGTCCCAAAGAAAGTGACCAACAAGTACCTGTGCTGCACATTGTGGTTTCAATTAAAATTTACTGGGTCATGTGACCGCAAAGTACCAAATTGGTGAATGCTGAGTACTTCTAGAATGTCCTGAGCCCATGTGTCCAAATTTTACATGAGTGGCTCAAAGAAAATGTGATCACAAAGTACTGAGATGAGGTAAATCCTGAGCACTTTTTGAAAGAAACCAAAATGTACTGAATCATTGCACAGTACTTTTTGAATGATTCAGTACATTTTGGTTTCTTTCAAAAAGTGCTCAGGATTTACCTCATCTCAGTACTTTGTGATCACATTTTCTTTGAGCCACTCATGTAAAATTTGGACACATGGGCTCAGGACATTCTAGAAGTACTCAGCATTCACCAATTTGGTACTTTGCGGTCACATGACCCAGTAAATTTTAATTGAAACCACAATGTGCAGCACAGGTACTTGTTGGTCACTTTCTTTGGGACAATCAAAAAGTACTGAATGATTACTGATCAGGGACATTTTGGTCATATGATTCAGTACTTTTTGAATGTTTCCACAATGTACTGAGCTGGGAATTGGTAGTTACATTGTTCAGTACACTCCGAAAGAACTCAACTTGTTCTTGCCCAGCAAAGTGTTAGTACATCGGACATGGAACTACAATGTATTCAAAAAGTACCTGGTCGGTAAGTGGGCCCTTGTCCCCAGTGTAACCGGAGGAAGGAATCACCGTTATTCGGAAGGAGTGCCTTAGACTCCTTTTGTTTAGCCCAGCAAATGTGGAAGTAGCCGTTAGCGTGAAACACCGGCGAATCTGTAATCCCTCATGTCCCATGAGTCTAGGCCTGCGCTCCTCATGTTCGGACGCACGTTGAGGTTGCCACTAGTCCGTGATGCTGTTACCACCTACAGACAACAAGGGATGTTGTATGGTCTCTATCTTTGGCCTCTCCAAAGGAAGCATCCAAGAAGATTCTCACCTGACCCTTGGGTGTGATCCCCAGGTACGAACTTTCATGACCCCATGCCCCTTTTTCTTTTAGGACTAGTGTTATCTTTACCCCTATGTTTCATGTGGACATTCGTTATCTTTTATGCAATCCTTCACACGCTAGTAAGGCCCTTTGTCCTTTATCTTCCCACGCGTCATATTTGCTCGCTTCCCTTACTTAGCGTTCTCACACTCCTTATCTCCCTTTGTTCGGACTTGATAAGGGTATATTAGGGTATTGACGTCATGGCCACTCCTTTAGTATAAGTAGCAACTGTGGCTGTATCGTAGTACCTTAGTTTTGTTACCTCAGGAAATCCTCTGCCCTTCTCAGCCCAGTTGCAGTTAAGGACAAGTCAGAGTTTCTTGTTTGATCCAAGACATCCCCATCTGCTCTCCCTCCCACTCTGCGCGTCAACTGCGCCTCGTAACTATAGAACCCCAGCGTTCATATTAGAACACCTTGAGCGTCCAGTTGATCACCTGGTGGAGTCATCAATCCTGCTGTAGAGATAAACCCTTGCATCAGCAAACTTGTCCCAGCCGGATCTGGCCAGATGGCGAATGCCGGGCCAGATCAGGCCTGACGAACCAAGATGCTGCGCGCGCCTCGCAGGTCTTGATCCGACGAGGGACCGCGTTCGACCCTTGGTGTGACCCAAGTGTGACCGGAGGGTCAGACAGTCGAGATCACGTGAGACGTGGCCATATCTGGCGCACACCCTGCAGACCTTCGCAGTCGATGACGGTCGGGCCTCAACTGTACAGTAGTAGTCACGCGTAGTCACACATATATAATTAATAAAACATGAGATACCAACACAAGCCTGAGTGCGACTGCCTTCCCATTTCCCCTACAAAAATGCCGGGACTCCCCTTCACCATTCATTTACACCCTACCCGCGATTCCCCCTTCCAGTGGATGCCCCCCCGCCTGGAGGAAAAATACCTGGAGCAAGCGAGGCTTCAACGCCAACACCAGTGAGTCTGCCATCAATTACTCAATTGAATGTCATACCTGACAGCGCTTCCCATCAGGAACACCTATTTTGACGCGGTCTCCAGGGTTTGCACGCCGAGAGTCCGGACCTTGATCTCGGAACATTGCCGAGGGCGCCTCGACACGCTCAACGTGGCGGCGGAAGCCGCCATCAAAGAGAATGTGGAAGACGCCGACCCGGAATACGCGATGATGATCAACACCTTCACTCAGCTCGAGCTGAGTTATTACTTAAGCGAACAGTACCTGTAAGTTTTTTATTTATGTAATGTTCGCCCAGACTGACTCGGCACGTTCCTAGGGAAGTGTACAAGGCACTCATCAAAGCCATTGGCATGCCGTTCTTCGACGTCGCCGGAGATCGCCTCAACAAAAAAGACGACTGCAAGGCAACCGAAGAAGAGAGCGAGGCGGACATGTTCTTGTTCCTTGCTCAAGCAGCGGCCATGCACGCATGAATGAACCGGGTATTTTGACTAGCCGAAAATTTTTTGTATGTTTTTTGTATGTTTTTTGTATGTTATTTTGTATGTTTTTTTCAATATAAATCAGTCGCCTAAACTCGACCTCAGGCCCCTGCCAGCCTCAGCTGTATAGTCCGACTTGTAGTCACACACGGTCACACAATAATATATATAATTAAAAAACATGAACACTAGTGACAAGTCCGAGCGCCGCCTTCCCCTTTCCTCTACAAAACCGACGAGCACCATGCAATACTATCCAATCCGTCCCACCCCCTTCCAGTGGTTGCCCGGCACTCTGGCGGAGGAATTCAGGTCCCGCGACAAACTTCGCGAAGAATTACAGTAAGTTTGATCAATTACTCAATTAGATCAGTGACGGCCTGACACACCGGCAACTCTTCACATCAGGAATGTTTTTTTTGATGCAGTCTCCCAGGTTTTCACGCCCAGAGTCCAGGCCATTATCTCGGACCAGTTTGAGGACCGCCTCAAGAAGCTTTGCGAGGCAGCAGAAATTGAGATTAAAAAAAATGTTGCTGTCGCCGAGCCGCGATATGCGGCCATGATCAACACGAGAACCCAGCTCGAGCTCCTCAACATCTTATGCGAAGACTACCGGTATGTTTTCTTGTTTATGTAATGAGCGCTCAGACTAACATAATCTCAGGGAAGCGTACTTCCGGCTTATGAAAATCGTCGGCGTGGGACTCTTCGACGTCATCGGAGACCGCCTCAACCAAAGGGAGGGCCGCAAGGAAACCGAAGACGTGAACCGCCTCAACAGGCTCGGGCGGCTCGCTGAGGCGGCATCTGGGCATTAAATTAGCCGAGTTGATTTGTCGTACGGCAGCAGGAATTTTGACTTTGAAGTTGTACCTGATATGTTTTTTCTCATGTTTTTTATGTAACGCATATAGTCCAAGAAATATTGAATGTATTGCGTCAGGCTTTTACAGAAAAATCGTTACTTGTATCGAGGGAGTAGTAATATGTGTGTTGCTAAGCGTCCGCCAAACCATATGAGTCGTACTCGAGATCTGAGGAAATCTCGTCGGAGTTGTCATCCAGTGCATCATCGCTTGAGCCACTCTTGGACGGCGCGTGGTCTTCGTCGTCTGACCCCTCTGAGCCCTCACAGTCGTCGTTGCCTAAGGGGCCTGTTGTTGGATTGATAGCCACGGGGTCCTGGGAGTCCGAGTCGTTGTCGCTGTCGTGGTTGCCGGCCATGTCGTTGATGGTACTGTCACGGTTGGTTTGAGGTATTCCAGGAGGCTCGTGACGAGAGGTTTGTTTGCCATGCAGGCGGACTCGGAACATATTCTCGTGCGTCGTCTCAATGTCCCGCATGTACTTGTGCCCGACACCGCCTCCGCGATAGCGCATGAACATATCGCGGTCGACGAACCTGAAATACGGAGGTTAGGTAATGGTCCCTCTGTCGACTGCCAAAAAACTTACTGGTTGACGTAGTAGGCCTCCCAATCAGACTCCGGCTTGGGATCCCACTCACTCGCAGGAGCGGCTGGAGAGAGTACCCTGTGTCCACGAACAAACCCGGGGATGAGATGGGACCCGCGAACAATGTCATTCGGGTCAAGAAAGCCGAATGCGCCGTCCTCAAGGGGTGGAATGAACCTGAGTCGATAGAGCCGTTTGGCTTTCCACCCTGCCCGGTGAGTCTCGTCGATCTTGAACCAGCGAACCCAGATGACGTCCATCCTGACTTCGTCCGGCGTTGTTGGCCCGTGGAGAACATCGACCTTGAAGATACCGAGGACATGGGCATAGGCGTATGGGTGGTGTCCGTCGTGTGAGAGAGTCATGACGTGTGCGCGGTTCTTCATGTTCACCCGGTCCTTGCCACACCGAAGGTCGTAGGTAGTGTAATAGACGTTGATCCCGTAGCGTTGTTCGAGGCGATCCTCGGATATGTAGAGTTGGTTGCGGTCCTCCTCGGTGAATAGGGGTGGTTCGGCGTCGTACTGCTTATTGAGAATGCGAGCAAGCAGGTGGTCCTTGAGCAGGGTGGCAAAATCCTATTGAATGACATCAGTACGGCGGTTGATATGGTGGGAGGGCTACAGGTTACCTTTAGCGCAGGGTCGCCGGGATGCTTGTTCGACAGGGCGTAAAGGTCCACGTGGTCCCTGTCCTTCTTTGCCATCGAGTGATGTTGCTGCGGCGCCGAACTCACAACACCATCCGTGGATGGACCAGGTCGAGATGTTGTTTGTCAGGGCCACTTTTCGCCCTTCAGGTACCAGTGCTGTTGGTGAGTCGCAACTCCAACCAACAAGAAACAATGGGGCAAAGGGGGAACGACTTCCCTATATCCACCCAAAGTCTACGTGGTCCAAAACGCGATGGACGAGCGTTCTCCGGTAGGTTGTCCGAATTCACAGCAGGAGTGCCGAGCCTCTATCAGGTAAACCCCTATCGTCTTCTGAGGGCGGATACAAGAGCCCGAGGATGGTGCCTCAAACTGGTGCTTGATTAAGAGAGCGGCGAGGAACTCCTTTTCGTAAGCGCGTTCGCCGATTCTTAACGCAAGGCTGAGAGAGAGAGGAGAGCGAACGTGTTCAGAGAGTTACTCGATAAGCTCTTCAGTGGCCTACAGCAAATACACCGATGCTGCAAGGAGAAGAGGACTTCCCGAGATATCAAAGATGGGGAGTCCTCAGCTACTCTACTGGTACCTATATAGGAGAGTGGCCGGGACATAGATAATCCTATCTAATAATAACTCGGAGCAGAGAAGGGCCGAGAGTAAGCTAGAACAGTAAGCGGCCCGGGTTATAGAATAGAAATAATAAAGGAATGACTAATGGGTCAGGGTTCGTGAGAGAATAAGAAAGGGGTCATGACGTCGTGTGGGAAAGGAATGACAAAGGATAATATCACATGCGAAGACTGACCAATAAGAGGACGACGCGTCAGCTCGTCCGATCGGGACAACAAAAGACCGAGTGGGGCTTGAATGTCGAGGGCGAATTGTATGGGGAGTCTGGACCGGTGAAACGATGGACCGATCCAATGGCGAATAGGGCGCGAGCGCTATTGGTGGTCGGATAAAGCGTAGTGCAAACCGGCCGTTGGATCCATCAAACTCCCTTCTTCCAAGCCAACACTTCCACCAACCAACTACTCATCATGCCCATGATCTCTGACCGTGTCTTCCGTGCTGATAACAGCACTGCTACCATCGAGTCCGCGGATCCTCAGTCCGTGCAGAACAAGAGTTACTTCCTGCCGAACGCCAATGTGGTGTACCCCAGCTATCGCGAGGTGCGACGTCACGTGTCGCCGCTTGCTGGCAACGACTGACATCGCATTTGCAGATCTTCGCGGTGGCCGACAAGGTGGACGCTCGTCAACTGGAGGCAACGATCGTCAAGCCTCCCAGTTACCTGACCATGGACGACGAGTTGTGGTATCACAACTTGATCGACCACAAGCTGCAAGAGTTGATGCGAGGGGTAACGTTCAACACCGAGTTACGCATGCCGTATGAGACTCCGGTGGCTTCGTCGCTGTGGGGGCTTCTACGGATGGGGATCTACGATCTGGGGAATGGAGAAGGAAGATGGCCTGGAGCGACTCGCTCCCAACACTATACAGCAGCCGTCGGTCACCGCCTTTGGTTCCTTCTGAGGACGGAACAGAAAGCGGTGAGTCGATCTGTGCATCCCGCTTGTGGGATAACACTGATGGACTTATAGAATGAGCGGCTGAAGCGTGAGGTGAAGGAAGCGAAGGACGACGCCCGTAGGATGTACTCGGAGGCGTTGGACATGAAGAAAACGCTCCTCCTGATGAACGATACGCTCCGCGTGACATTTGAGAGCGAGATGCTGGCGATGCGCGAAGAACACAACCGATTGGTCGAGTCCTTGAAGGAACGAGACGACACCATTCAGCGGGACCTGATCGAGGTCGACCGACGGCTTAACCGTCACAGAAGGGCTCTTAATGAGCTCGACACCAAGGTTGGTGCGACTTCTCCTGGTCTTTACCCAAGAGAGCTCACGCCACTTCTAGGTTGACACGTTGGACGACGCCTTGCCGTTGCTGGGCGCTCGGGTCGAGTCCATGAGCGAGCGGTTGTGCCACTGCCGCACTCGTTCGGTGGCTGCGATTCGCGACGAGTCCGGAGACGAGTCGATTCCTGATCGGATGGCTTCTCCCATAGGTGGGATGTCGGTTGACATATTTGGCTTGTCCACTGACGTCCCTTCTTAGCTTCCGATGGGTCGTACCGCACACCTGCGCATACTGATGGCGGGGAGGAGGTCGTCCACGAGACGTCCGAGGAGACGGCGGTTAACCCGGTCAGCAGTTCTCCGGAGTTGGAGTATGCGGGGGAGAACGAGGTGGCTGTTCCGATTCCGCCTCCGTCGATCTCGCCGGTGCGTGGGCAACGTTCTATCCGTGCTCGTCGATGGGTTCCTTATCGTGGGGCACTTCGTCCAGCCCATCGCATGCGGCCCAGTAATCCAGATGCTGTCCGCCAGGGTGGAGACATCGAGTCCACCGTCCTATTCCGATGCGACGATGTTACAGTGTCGCGTGGATCACGGCGAGCTGATTCCGGTGGAGTCCGTCGACGTGAACGGCTTAACCGACCTTACGCTCTTGTCGGTCCAGCGTGCAGCGGAGGCCGTTCGCCTGGTGGCTCAACTGACCGAGAGAGTGGAGGGCTGGTCAGTCCAGAGGACTCTGGATCAGACTATGGTCGATTCAGCGAGGAACCGCCTGCGCGCCGAGGTTCAGCTGGCCGTCGCTCATCGTCTGGAGGAAGCTCGGGTCGTTGAGATGGTAGACGAGGAAGTCGTCGAGAGTGCCTCGGAGGGGACGGAGGAGGAGATTGCCAGTGCTGAGGAGTACTGGCAAACCAGGTCTTGACGACTGGAGTCGATGCTCGTTAGTCTCTGTCCATAGGGTCGGTGCGGATTCAACTCCGTTGGCCATTCGTCTTGTGTTTTCGTTGCGGGTTCGCCCGCTGTAATATCATCGGTGCTTTGTCTGTGTTTCTTGATGGCGTGTGAGTCGTGATAAGGAAACAGATAAGATAAGAAAGGGGTATGGGTAAGGAAAGTGGGCGAAAGTTGGGTATGAAAATGGTTTAAAAAGAGGGTGAAATTCAGCACGCTGACATTGTTCTTCCGCCGGTTTTGTTCCTCAGGGCATTGACGTACTTCCGATAGTGGTGTTCGATTCGCTCGTGCTTGGCAATCTGCCGCTCAAACCGCACCTTGTTGGTTCGCTTGTAAAACCTCTTGACGCGGCGGTGTTCGAGCTCACCCTGTTTGGCCAGTGACAACGGATGAGTGCGAGGAGGATCGGCGACGATACAGAACAAACCTGCTGTGTAGAAAAACAGTCCGTTGGGCCAAACTGCTCGATGTTGTCTGCATAATCCCCGAGTGCGTGAATCTTGTATGTTTCCAGATTGAACCCGGACCCTTTTGGTACCTTCGGTTTTAGGTTCTGCTTCTTGGGTTGTTCGGAAGCACCGGGAGCAACCTTCTTGGTTTTCGCAGGCCCTGGGGGGGCAGCCGGTTTGATTTTGGCAGCCCGGCGGCGATAAGCGGCGGCAGCTTCACCTGGCAATGGTTTCGTCGCATACTTTGGACACAGCTTGTTGGCATAGCAATGAAGCTGACATCCAAGTTCTTTCGTCTGCGAACGAAGGGACTTGATGGTATGTGTTGTGTGCATTCAGAGCTTGGCATAAGCGTGCCATGTGGCAAGATCAAAGGCGAGATCAAGAAGGAGGCGGTTGTCATTCGAGTCAGGTAGTATACCTTCGAGGACCGGGATCCAACACTAATAGGAGGGCATCTCGGGAAGTGGACGTGATCAGGATGATGTAGCTACCTACCTGCATGATATCCTCGAAGTCTCGACCTGCGAGCTTTTTCATCGCGGAGACGCTACCCCCAAACCTGCGGATGGTGTCACAGCCAAAGGTGGGGACTTGGCGGAATCTGGAGGAGAGAGGAGTTAGCCGGTGGAGAGGAGTGGCCACGAAATCAGGTTCTCACCGTGTGTCAAAGGTGTTGACCGCTCCCTGGCCGAGCGCGTGTAAGATTCTGATGTTGTGTGTGACCACACCCTTCCCGAAACCGAGTTCACAATCATGGAGGATGTCGACCGGCATGATCGTGGCCGGGTTGACACCAAGCTCAGTGTGGTACGCGTTCTAGGAGAAGGTCAGTTACAGAACATGCGGGCGTAGAGAGAGATTGCATTACCCTGGTAGGAATCAGCGATCCTTGCTTCAGAATCTCCAAATCACCACCGACACTCCTCCCAAGATCAAAGATAAGCCTTCGCGCACATTCTACACGGCCGGCGGCATCGTTGGCGTAGTCGCGAAGGAGATGACGTATGCTGTGGTCACAATTCATGCCGATTTTGGGAACACGTCCCTTGACGACCAGGCAGCGGGGGCAGAGGAACAACCCTAAGCTTTTGATCGTTGCTAACGTTGACCTGGATAGGACTCAGTATCATTCTCGTGAGGTTGGTGAAAAAAACTTACTTCTCTTTGTAATCCGCCGAGTGCAGAAGAAGTTCAAGGAGCCAGCGGCGCAAAATCCCATCCCCACATTTGACCTTTCGAAGGTTCTTATGAGCCTCCGCAAACGAGCCGGCTAAGATTAGACGCAGGACCCCGTGAGTCAGCTCGCGTCCCAAGTAGGTGAGCATCTCTGAGCTGGGTTCCTTTTTGTAGTGTTCGCGGTAGAACTCCTTGATGGTATCAGGGAGCTGCCGATCGTTGATCAGTTACATTGGGACAACGTTAGAGATGGAATTATTATTGACACACCGTGGGAATGTAGGCGATGTGGTGGGCAGAGAAAGATGATGGCTTCGAGCGAGTGTATTTTGAGACGTTGCCGAGAAATAGATAGATTGGCCACAGGGAAGCGGTCCCAAAGGAGGCAAGGTGGGTAGAATCCGAATAGAGGAGTGCCGACATGACGAAAGTCTCCAGATTGTCCTCGCCGTGCGCCATCGCAGCGCTCAAATTGTCTCGCATCCTCTTATCGGCCTCAAGCATTGCGTCGGAGTTGTAGATCTCAGAGTATATGCGAACGGGATCTTCGTCCGGGCCTGGACTCCACATTTCCTTAAACGGAGCGACGTGTATGTCGTTGAAGGCATCGGGGTCCTCCAGCTCGGCCGTAATCACTTCAACAGGATCCCGATAGAGGATCCCAGTTACAACGAACTCAGGTGCATCACATTCCTTCTGTTCCACGCCTGTACAGGGCACCCGTATGCTCACTGAACCTTCCTTCCACCCATCGCCTACCGCGAGTCCAGCGCCAGAGAAGTGTTTTCGCTCGAAACGCCGGATCGCGGTCACAGCATTGAAGTCTTCGAGTTCCGAAGGTTGGAACTCAGGATGCATGATGACGTTGTGGACAAGGTCGTTGATTCCTGCGGGGGTGTTTCCTGGTCCTGTCGCCATCCACGAGAGGATAAGGTCAGATGAAAGGTTTGTTGAGTTGGTGAGGGAGCGGTGTTCTGATTCTGGAGGGGGGGCGACCATCAAACCAGATCCGATGGATTGGGAGGCGGGAAGACTCGGTTGAGCATCCACGTAGACGTCTGCGTTGCGAGGGTTGTGGGAGGAAACAGCGGGGTACTCTCGGAACACCCCGAAAGAGTTGGCGTTCGTCACGGTGATAGCAGGGGCGCGGTTTGAGGTTTCAGTAGAGGTGTCGAGTCCACTATCGTGCAGTGGATTGGAATCGAGAGAGGCAAGAGGTTCGGTTTCCTTTTCAGGACAAGTATTGCGTGCCGTGGCACGTGGTACAGGTGCTGGCAGCGAGTCGCGGAAACGCACCGGAAGACGCCGCGTTCTCACCGAACGTTGAAGTCCAGCATCAACAGCTCGTTCAAACAGCGGGACCTATATAAGGTGAGTTAATCTCCTGCTCTATAACAGGTACATGACTCTCACCGGTGGCAACTCAGGTTCACGGTGTGCAGCTTCAAATGCTAGCCGGACTTCCAGATCTCGCCTTCGGCGGTCTTCCTCCTCGTCCGCATCGCGCTTGCGCTTCAACGATCTTGCAATTGCGAGGGTCGTTTCTTCATCTGGAGTGTCCTCGTGAGTTCTTAACCAATGTTGATGGAGTCCGCGAGCTGATGAGAAGACCTGCCGCTTTTTGCTGGTGGCGCAGGTTCCCTCGTAGCATACATGAGACATAGTTTGGTGGCCCAATGCCGCCTTGTTTGGGAATGGTATGATGATGATGACGATAAAAGACTTATGGCCAAAGCCGAAGCGGATCCATCGACATCTGAACTCGGCACCGTGATCAAACAAAATCCTGCAGCAGGGAGTAACCCCTATCAACTCGTTCCTCTCCTGACCATGGCAACTGTGACCCAACCCGTCGACAACTCTCAAAGGTATGGTCTAATCGCACGCCCATGGATGTCCACACCATGCTCATTTGTGATGGCGGCCCCCTCTGACAGCGAACCCGTGCTTACTCCCCAGGAGACAGAAGCCATCAAAGACAAAGTGAGATGGCTTTGTCGTGTAGCTAACCCTTTCGCAGATTTCTACGTCATCGTCGCCATCGGTGCTGCTGGTTCTCCGACGGTCACTGAAGCGGCCCGAAGGCATGGAGACAAGCAAACGCGAACTCACGCCAAGGACCTGTATGTCCAGCTCATATCTGAGTCTGCGCGCGGGTCAAGATGGACTAACTACAGCTCTTACAGCACGCCAACTCAACTCCAAGTTTATGTTGAGGACTTCGACGAGATCATTTACCACCTTCCGTTCCTCAAGCATCGCCTCGAGTCCGATGTGCCATCCAAATTCATTCGAAAGACCTTAAACTACGTACGTCCCGCTTACATCAGATCCCGCCCATGACAGCTCAAAGAGAAACAGGTTCAGTCACTTGCATCGCAAGCGAGGCAAATGGACACCAAGACTATCAAGCAGTCTACCGTCTCGCTTATCCCGCAAAAGTACTTCCCACACGGTGCAGACAGCAATGCGGCCGTGAACCCACACGAGTTTATCAAGGTCCTGAACCCGGGTGCCACCAAGTCCTGGCGTGGGTGGGGAAATATCGTCACGGCCAGGTTGCTGTGCCCGATCGACAACCTTAGCGAGTTCATTGCAGACCCAGAGAGGCAAGTAGCAGCATATCCACCCACACCCTTGCTGATCAGGCATGCCCACCCTCCAGTACCAGGGCGAAGCTGCGCGATGGGAAAATCAAGCTGATCGACAGTGCGGGAGATCCAAAACTACCTGCTTTTCTGTACGACGAAGACATGACGGACGGCTCTCTCGCCCAGGGTCTCTTCCGTGGGCCTCTTTTGTTGGCGGTGAGTTCCACTGCTCGAGTCTCACGCGATAGGGCGCCACTGAGCATCAACCCTAGGTATACACCCACATATTCATCGCGCCTTCTGCTGCCACCCTCGGTGCAAAGGTTTCGCTGAAACCCGGGAATGCAAAAATCCACGGTATGATGAAAGTTCTCCCACCAACGATCTGTTACGCGGCGATACAGGTATCCGTGGATGCATCAGCCCTCCCGCTATCTCTCACACCCCTCACCCTCCAGGCATACATCACGTTGTGTTGCAGCAAGGAATGGAAGGAACAATGGAAGGGTATCCAGTTTCCGCGGCTCTACATCCTCCTTCGCGAGCAATTCGCTCACTCGGATGACCCCTGGCGCGCTGAAACTCTCAAGTGGTGGGACGAGTATGTATTGTGTTCATCCCCTCCTACACTCATGTGCTCACAATATCCTAGGAAAATATTTGGCGGGGCGCCTGATACGGATGAAGAATTGCAGGAGGAAGAGCGGGAGACACAGGGACCATCCATGCGCTCTCGCATGGAGAACGAGCGACTCGCGAGGATCCAAGCAGCGAGTCAGGCTGCAGTGTAGCAAGGACGTTCGATTCACACCACTGGCTCGGAGACGGCATCCCTGTTCCACGACGATTGTAAATTTAAATAAGCCACATGAGATTTTGAATGTAAAAATCTTTTTCTCCTGTCGCTTAACACAACTTTGGCGCGGCCGCCGCGCGGCGATGTCTCAGCAAGCCGCCGATTTGAATTCCTCCTGGTGTTGTCTCCAGATCTCCCTATGTCTCGTTCTCAGGAGGTTGGATCCGTCGAAATACCTCACTGGACGCCACCCGCCGGTCACACTGCGTCACACGAAAAAAAAACATATATCTTGGGGCGAGGATGGTGCCAGCGGCCGCATTCAACTTCCGGGCACTCTTGCCACGCACAACGTCTCTTCCCTCCCATCTCCAACTTGAAGTCCCTCGCGATGGTTTCCTCTCCGAACAGCCGTGACTGCCCGATCCTCTCCGCTGGCAAATTTACGGTCAGGTGTGAATCTCCACCTTCTGTCTGCTGGACCGCTGCTCACGACCTGTTGTTTCGAGCAATCGCAGCTCTTACGCAACATCACGTTTTGAGTCTGTCGTTTCTCGATTAAAGGTATCTATTAAATATCATTGTTTTTTAATTTGACACTTTAGAGCTAAATACCTGCTCTCCGCAGTCTGCACCTCCGCCAGCAACTAACCCGCTTTCAGATTTCGGCACCCCGCCCGCACTTTCAGGGCCGATCGTGCGGGATACATGTGGATCCCTGTTTCAGTACGTCGCTTTGTTTTTCATGCCTACCGACACTAATCCACTCCCAGGTTGCTCCGCAGCGCCGTGCCTCGCCTGTCCCGTTCCCTTTCCCAGGCAACACCAACAACAGTGGCGACGTCCCTCCTCTCCCGCACGCCGGTGATGATGGCGAGATACCTCCCTTCGTGGATGCCGACGACGATCACGAGATCCCTCCCCTTGAGCACACCGACGATCGCGACAACGGCGATACCCCCCTCCTCGTTTCCGAATCTCACTGATCTATACTACTCACCCCACTACTCTTCCCCCGCTGGTTTTCAGGCCGTTCCCTGTACATCAGCATCTCTCTGCGTCTACGTCCGTACATATCTGTTACTCACTGATCTGGCAATTCCATGTTTTTTATTTTCTGCCATGTTTTCTGCAAACGACCAAAATAAATTGGGATTTCATTATGGCGGGGTTTGATTTATGGATAATGAATATTTCTATTTGAATTTACGATCCAATTTCGGAATATAAAAATTGAAAAGAAAAATATACCGCCTGACCCTGATGGGGAGATCTGGCCTGATACTATCGAGGCCGCAAAAGATCTGGCCGGCTCAAAATAAGGTGAGGGCAGATCTTATGCCGCAAGTCACGGATCTGCTTTCGTCTGCCAAGAGATTACCTGCCGAACTTCGAATGGCCAGACGGCCCACGTCTGGACATTTGTTGGGAGATCCGGCAAGATCTTTCCCGGACAAGTTTGCTGATGTGTGTGTTAAACCGAACGACGTACGGTTTAGGTTGGGTTTCTCTTTGGGATTTCGACCTGACTTGTAGTGACCTCGGACAACCTACCAGAAGAATAGAGACGTGATCGTTCTCTCACAAGCTAGTTGGACTAGTGAGTACTCTGCGGAGTCGGCTCAGTGCACTGGTAGTTGTTGGGGTAGAGTGGCCCTGACATGACCATACTTTTTGATTCAGCTTAAGGCGGCACTGGAGGAATGGGCAGAGGGCAAGCATGTCATGTCACCATTCACAGTGTCAAGCAATAGCGAGGCCTATGGAAACCACCTCAAGTTAATGGCAAAGATCAAAGAAGGCAACAAGGGCGACTCGAGATACGCATGGATGATGTCAGAGATTTACAAACAAACGGTGTAGGTTTCCTGGTTAAATCCATTCCATTGCCTACTGATTAGTGGTTCAGTCTGATGGCTAACAAGCCAAATACTGTCAAGACTAATGCGGCGGCAGCAGACACCGAGTCCGCTGATGTGGACTTTGATGGGATGGAAGAGTAGACGTAGTACGAGCTTATTTGATGAACTACCCAAATAGACGAATTATCCCCATGAGTTACCTATGCTGAAACTACAACACGCCTACACGAAAACTAAATGACATCTGTACTGGAGTTATGGACCAATCATATGAAAGCTAGGCGATATATCGGAGGTATGAACCGATTGTGCGAGAAGTGGCCCTAGGTGAACGCTATGGATGCACCATGGTCCTATTTGGAAGCTAGGGAGTTGCTAGCCGGCGGTGGCGCGTGTAGGAGGATTCCTAAAGTATGCGCTAAAAGCCCTACGTGAATATCATCGGTTAAAGCGAACATAGCATCATTTAGCATCGCTTACCGGCAGAGATTTTTCCAGATCAATATGGTAGGTGAACGAGAAGGACACGACGGTCACACTGATGATACAATTTGACCATGGGACAGGAAACGAAGATGGCACGAGCACGGCAAGAAACGCAGAGAGCAAAGGCCACAAAATGCTCGGCACACGTTCGGGGAAAGGCATTGGTTGCCCAGTCGCACCGATGGCAGCCGGAAATGTTTCTCTCCCATGTATGGGAGTAGATTAACAGCCGCTTTTTGTTGAAATGGAGGTTTCCTGAAAAGGATGTGGTCCCGCCGCTCAGGTACCTTCAATGTCGCTGTCGCCTTTAGGTCTTCTATAACGCTTGACGCCTCTCCTCCTTTTGGAATCCAGAGATGCGCGTTCACATTTCCATCCACAGCGAGGATGGGGAGACGCAGCCAGAGCTATGGATATTTAATGAAATCCAGACGCGGTGCAACACAGTTAAGATGTCACGAACGCAGGCACATAGAGGTGATCAATTGATGGAAACGCACAAAATTACTGACAGTGGGGTCTTGAATGGAAGGTTGTAGAACAGAGCGGCAGGACAGACAATGAACAGTAGAGGAGAAGATCGAATGCAGCGAAACCAACAACGACTAAGCGGACGACGTTGTCGGTGGTGAACAGGTAGTTGAAGAGAGGTCACAACCAACGAGGGGTGCAGCTTGAGGCAAAGAACTTTTGTGACGATGTTGGAGTGCCAGGTGGCGTCGTTCATCTTGCACCATCCTGCGCCGCCTGTGTTGATCACGGTCAACGATAGATCCACGTTGCTCGACCTTGATGTAACGCGTGAGCCACCGTTCAGCATAGTAGCGATGAACGCGGCAAAGAGGGGAATGGTCAAAGTGGCATCAAGTATGGCTCCAAGGCGGATGATGGTGGTATCGGAGCCACTTCGCCGAGGCAACACGGGATTGAGGTCGGCTGGGGGCCCCGCAATGGATTCTGACGATGGTGTCGCTGGATTGGGTGGAATTCGGTTTGAGCCGGGTCTTATCGTTGACATTAATGGGAGCAGATGTGACGGAAAAAAACCGGGCTGTTCCCCCAGAAAATTCAAATCAACATCTATCACGACCACAAAGAGAGATATGATAATCTGTACCTTGTATAGTTTGCTTCGTAAAGGACATGCAGCGAATCTGCCTTAATCCCGTGCCCTGCTTTTTTTATCCCTACCCACATTGCCACAGGACCCCACGGCATTGGTGCGGGTCTGAACCCGGACGTTGGACCCAAGGTGCGTTCCGTTCATGGACCGATTCAGTCTATCTGATCACCCCACCAGGGTCAAACGGTGGCAGAGGATTCAAGATTGTAAATCGAGACATCGGTGGTTTGAATCGAGATCAGCGTATCCCCTCTTCAAAGTGAACAAAACGGTCGTTGCTTGTTGAATTCTGTGGACCTTTGCCTTGAGGGCGAAGGCAGCCGAGTTGATGGACAGAGGATTGTGCTGAGCCAACGCGCTTTCAGCTTTCCCCAACCCCCAGCTCCCGAGGTCTGTTCTCTTCCTACGCTGAGTAACCCCTTTGTCACCACTCCCAACCGCACACGGACTTCAGAGGTCAACTCGCTTTACTTCAACCGCAGAACCGCCAACCAAAGAGCCTTAAATACCGTATTTCCCACGTTCAAGATCGCTTCTGCCAATCCTGGGTTGTAGAGCCTCCTCAAAAGCTGAGAGGAACCGACGTGCTCTATTCCAAAAAGGTTCCATTCCTCCGCGACAGCATGAGAGCACTGGTGGGAAAGATTTTTTCATCCCGAAGAGTAGCGCCAGAATAACTTTACAAGCGTCGTACATGTGTTCGATACCGTCGACTACTGACGCCCAGTTCGAGCGCAAGCTCTGCATTCAATGGTCGGGCTCGATGATGGGTCCAGCCATGTTGGACCACCTGTCGCCAGTGAGTGGAACGAAGGACGCAGCTGCCTCGCGAAGCTGGGAAGGGCTGCTGTCCTGGTGAGTGTAGCAGACGCCCCGGGCGAAGGACGGTTTGATCAGGCCAAATTTCCTGTGGGCCTCAATCGTGACGGGGCCAGAGGCGTAAAGCAGAGCGCGCGAGGCGTCCTTGATCGGCGGGTCGGGTCAGGAGGCCAAGTCGAAGTGGTGGTACATAAAGATCGTATCTTTGGGATCCTCAACACATGGTAAGAACATGCGCGCAGTGCACGGCAAGCCGAGAAGCCTCCCGTTTCTTCTCTTCTCGGTGTAGGGATAAGAGAGGGGAGCTCGCACAATGACGCGGAATAGGTTGTGGCTCTTCATGGCGGTTCTCGGAGAGTGGTGCGATGGGTTTTGTGTTTTCCAGGGCTCAGTAGGTCTCTTCGATGGTAGCGGTGGAGACGTGCCTCCCGTCGATCCTGTTGGCCTGCAGGATCTGTCCGTTACTACAAAACTCCATTGAGTTTCATAAGAGAAGAAACTGTTATGTGACATTACCTCTTCTCGATGACCAACAAGCCGTCGATGTGCAACGTGATTCCGGAGACCAGACGAATGATGGACAGGCAGTTCGCTCCGATCAGCAAACGAGAGGAAGGCTTGGGTCGAAGAAATTAGAGAACTCCATCGGGTCAAGGTCCACCGTTCCTGAAGGCACCCCAGGCACGGCAAAGGATGTGACCCATCCATGTATGGCAAGGGACAGAAATCGAGACGATTGCCAGTGCGTATAATCGAAACCACCAAGGACGCGGTCGACGATGCCGAGAGTGGACTCGTATAAATCCGATGATCTGATGTCGGCTTGAGATAGATTTGTTGGATTCGTGATCTATGCATTGGCGCTAGAATCCTGGATGGAGAGGTGGAGGGGTAATTGGCACCGGTCTGTTCGTGACTCAGGCTTGGGATCACCACGGGGTGTCCGGATGAGCGGCCGAAGCATTCGAGGACGGAGTCGTGAACTCTCCCCAGCGGGGTGGCTCTGATGCCGGCGTGGCAAGCGACCTCGGGGATGAACCCCATGATAGCACACCGATCGCACCCATCTATACGTCGAACGTCCAGGCGAGTTAGTTCGAGTCTGACACATAACCACGAAAAATCGGTTTCTGTGTCGAACGGAGGAGCTCGCCTTGCTGGTCGGCACCAGCCGTTGCCGATTCGAGGTGGCCACTATCCGTATTCGCATCGGACGTGTTGAACGCCCGAACCACTTCCCGGTTCTCCTGTGGTACTTCTTGAGTTCTTCGTCGAAGCGAATCATGGAGCGGATGATGATGGGGAGTGGGATCAGGAAGTTGTGGAATGGAGTAACAGCAGATCGAATGAACGGGTAGAGGAGGAGAACAAATACGGAGAGATCTACGATGGCCACAGTAAGAGTGTTGTCGATAACGCAGTTGAAGAGACAATAACCGAGGAGGAGGGGAGGAGCTTGGTCATCGAAGGAAGACTTTCAACAACAAGGCCGAAGTGCCATCGCCATGCCTTTCATCTTGCGCTATTGGTGTCGACTAACAGATTCACGCGTTTTGCCATTGCATAACGGGGTGACGGGTGAAGCTAGTGAAGCACTGCGTTTCCACCACGGCAATGAACGCGACGGGAAGGGAAGCAACAAATCTCGCATAAGGACTGATCTAACGCGGGCGATGGTAGGATCGGGATAGTCCACTGGGGCAAAACGGCATTGAGGTCGGCTGGCAGGTGCTCGAGAACGACGTTGGCCAGAGTCGTGAGGGCGGTATAACTGGGTTGGGTGAAATCCGGTTGGAGCTGGGTAACACGAACATACAAGGGGAAATAACTCACGAAGGGCAAGGTGGTGAAAAAATCTTGACCGTAGAAGTCGCAATCACGTTCGTCGGCTTCGCGTTGGAGCTTGTCACTTGAACTCAACGGGAGCGCACAGATCTATCCAAGTCCGTCCAAGGCGGTGTGTGAAGAGGGTTGGCATGCGTTGAGACGGAGTTAGGTAATCAACTTGGTTCGGGCGCGGACCTCGCGAACCACTGTCTTCATGTGGCTGCCAATTCATCGCTCCCACTGCTCCCCTCGGTATTGCTGATGTAGACCGGCACAAGATTCATGATGTTCACATCAACCAGCAAACGACGGTGCGGCATGTGGATACCACGGAACGCGCTGCATATTTTAGTCCTAGCTCGCGGCCACTCCATCCGCGTCTCAGATCCCAATTCCGGCGAACCTGGTATGTACCTCCAACCAATATATGACGGGTCTTTCGCCCATCCTTTTCCACCCGTCCCCTTATGCTTTGTTCTTCTCGGTTCCACAGTTACGGCGACTCGCGAAGAAGGTTCCGACAGGATTGACCACGTCCATTATCAGACGATGGCAAGCTCGGAGAACCCCACACCCTTCAAACCCACGAGTCCGTGTCGAGTTCTACAACACGTTCAAGCGTGAAGCCGACGGGTATGACAGCGCTTTCGCATCAGGAGGTATGGTGACGAGGCAATCATTGCGTTAATCTTCGTAAGTTCTCTGCTGCGTCCTCGCTTGTTCTGCTACCAAGGTTAACCTTGGCGATAGGCTGGTTTTTCCTCTGCGGTCACGTCTGTTTTCATCATCAACATTCAGGGCAAGCTCCAACCCGATTACACACCAATGAACTACGCCCTCCTTTCAATCATCGCTCATGCCACACTCGGGAAGTTCCCATTGCTCCTGACGCCGCATTCCCACAATGGACTGGCCCAGATCCCACCTTCGTCCACGTTCAAGCCATTGAGTGCTTCGCTTCTCGCCGCGTTCATCGCTGTGTCGGCCAAGCAATGGATCAATCGTTACTCCCGGGCTGAGATGTCCGTGTCTACCATTGATCGTATCCGACACCGACAGCGCACGACGAAGGGTATGGTGACCTGGCACTTCGACTCCCTCGTGGAAAGTCTTCCTCTCCTGCTCCAAGCTGCTCTACTCCTCCTCGGTCATGCCCTCTCCGACTACCTCTTCACCATCAACAGCGTCGTCGCTGGGGTCGTCGTCGGTGTACTCTTCTACCTGCTCATTCGTTCCGCTGCCACTCTATCCTACAACTGTCCGTTCCAGGTCCCTGTCTCGTTCGTGTCCCGTTCCATGATCCGCTTCGACGACGAACACTGAAAGTTCCTCAGAAGAACCAGTAATTGGTTCGAGTGCACGTTCACGTTCTCCAACAAAAAGTAAGGGTCGAGGCAAAAGAGTGCGGGACCCAACTCTTTCGGGAGTTTGGACACGTCCGATGCGAACACGATTGGTGTTCCCACCGAGTTGTTAATGGTTGATGCTGACCACCAAGCTCCTCTGTTCGACAAGGAAACCGATTGGCGTGGTTACGTGTTGGACGCGAACTTTCGAGTTTGCTCCAACTGAGGCCCGAAGCTGGCATTCATTTCAGATCTCGGGGTAGGGAATGAGGACAAACATCGGTTTGCCCATGGTATCGATTCCAATGTTTCTCTGCTAAGAGACTTTGGTGTCATTAACGACTTCCAACCAGAAAATTACGGCTGCACGCGCAATGAGCAGATTCGCAAACCTTATTCAGAATTGAGAGAACGCGACCAGTTAAAGAAGGAAGGTGGACAAGAAGGACGTAGATTAGAGAAGGTTACCACGGGATTGGAAACAAACATGCCACGAGCGCGCACGGAGAGAAGGGTGAGCACGTAGTGACAGAACGAGGTGCCAGGATCGAGCGGAGGCCAGAGAGTGCTCGGCACACTTTCTGGAAAGGGGTTTGTTTGCCGATAAATGGCCGCAAGAAATATCTCTCCCCATATGCGAGCGCAAGGTGACCTCGGAAAAATAGCGGTTGCCTGAAATGGATGTGGGGTCCCCCTGCCCAATTGGCTCCAACGTCGTTGTCGCCTTTTCATTCTTCTACGACGCCTCTCCTTGAACTGTCATATATTCATTCAAAGCGATGCAGTCATCAGATCCTCATTCTTGTGCTCATTTCTCTGTTCTTCATTGTTGTACAAGGATGGGTGCACTTCACTAACGAAATACAGTCTGGTTGTGGCGACTACTTCCAACCCGAAAATCGCGGCGGCGCAGGCAACGGGCAGATTCAACGATCAGGGCAGCATCCGATATACATGGCCTGAGGTTTTTCATCTGATAGGGAGACCGCAACCAAAACCGTGGATATATAGAGGGCTACAGACACCGTACGGCACAGACGAGGTGAAGTGAGACGAGAAAAAAATCTCACAAACGCAGACACAAGGTATATGGTTGACAGGAACGCACGAAGCGACCGAAAGCAGGGTCTGGAAAGAACGGTCATAGGACAGAGGCGCAGGGGAGTCAATGAGCAGATAGAGGAAGATCAGGTGCAGTGAAACAAGGGCGGCCCCAGCGACGACGTTGTCGATGGTGGTCAGTAGTTGAAGGCGGCGCAACCGATGGGGAGTGCAGTTTGGGGCATCGAAAGAACTTCCGTGGCGAGTTCGAAGTGCCAGGTGGTCCTTTCGTTCATCCTGCGCGGTCCTGAGCCGTCTGTGGATTACAGTCAACAATGGTCTCATGGTAACGGGTGTACAGGTAAGCCACCGCTAGCTGTTTGTCACCATGAACGCAGCGGGAAGCGAAACGGCCAAACTGGCATACAGGATAGCTTCAACGTGGACGATGGTGGGATCGGTCCTAGTTGACTGGGGCAAAACGAAATTGAGGTCAGCTGGGGTGTCCGAGAGATATTTTGCCGATAATGGTGTCACTGGGTTGGGGGAAATACAACTGAAGCTGGGTCACATCGTTGACAATGTGAGCGGATGTGACGGCGGAAAACAAACCCCCAGAACATTCAGATCAACATCACGACCACAAAGAGAGAGAGAGAGAGAAAACACACGAAGTATAAGGTGTCCAAATATCCACCGTGTTTCTTCGCAAAGTCGCGGTCACGGTTGCGTCGGAAGTAGAACTCGGCGGAAGCGTTGCTGGTCGGTGAACGGAGGTGTAGAAAAACGGGTGGGAATGTCTCGAGCATTGGGTCTGAGAGAGAAACGGGACAGGGCGAAGATTCCATGGGTTGTCTCGGGTTTCCCCATGATGTAGAACGAAGAGCTGAGGGAAGACTCAATCGGCTGCTGCCACGAAGCTGTGGGGTGACGCGCAACGCCTTCTTCGTTCACACACCTCCGTCTTGAAAACCAAGCAGTACCAAACCCCCGAATATATGGCGGTAGCTTCGTATGGGCGATTTCCCCCCAAACCCCAACGATCTGTCGAAACTAATCTGCGATGATTCTTCCACCGTTTCCCGGGTTTTCATCAGGGATCGATGACCACGTCGGCCTCCCTTCCTCTGCGCCCCACTCAACGCTCCATTTTTCTATCGCCATGGATTTAATACTACTCACACCGCGTCGCGTCACGATAACAGCGCGTGCCGTCTCGATTCGAACGGAGGACCAACCCGGACTTTGGTGCATCTGAGGCGTCATCTACTCGGAATAGGAGCCTTCCGCATGTGCGTCTCCAGAACTCGCAACTTCCCATGCGATAAATCCAATGACCACCGGCAACTCTCACACCCTCGCCTTCTATCTAGCCATTCGTCATCAACACACTCCCCTTTCATGCTCTCATCCCATCAACTGCCAATGTGATAAAATGCTAAACTTATCGTTCGGGCGTGATGGTCATGAACACTGATATTGCACCAGCTCGCGCTCCCTCAGACGATTTACGAAGTTTCACCCGCACCGTTGACCGTGGATGTTTTCTAAGCCCCGCCGTGCAGTAAACTTCAGGCTGTATCCCCGACCAACGTTCACGAACACGAAGTCATTGGATCGACTTCCGTCTTTGAAACTGATCACAACTTTACCTTGTCGAAATAGGCACGCCGGAGCCCACGTCCAGGGCTCATCGATATTTCCTATCGGGTGAAAGGAAGGAATCATACGTTGTGGAATGGATAGGATGAGGAATTGCAGCAACCCAGTTTTCAGCTGTGGCGGATTCAGGCATCAGTGTACCTAAGTCATAGTTCACGGGCTTGATCCGCCCCAACCGTGTAGAAAATCGAGTCGCGAACTTGACAATCTGTACCTTGCATTGTTCGCTCCGCTAAAGACCAGCAAATCCGGCCGAATCCTGTGGCACTTAGCCAATCGTGTCAACATAATCCACCAAGGCACGTGGTCGGGCGCTGCGACACTTCATCCCGAACGTCTCCACAACAATGCCGTGGTACAAAAAATCCAAGAAATCTTTTCAACCTTCTCAAACCTTTGCTTTTTTCATCCCTACCCACATCGCCGCAGGACCCCTCGGCATCGGTGCGGAGCTAAACCCGGACGTTGGGCCCGAAGGTGCGTTCCGTTCATAGGTCGATTCGGTCTATCTGATCATCCCAACAGGGTCAAATGGCGGGGGAGGATTCACGATTGTAAATCGAGGGATCGTGAGTCGGCAACCCGAACCATCGGGTGTATCGACCGCGACTCCCGGATTCGAGGATACTATTATGGGTGAGTCCATTCTGCTGCGACTGATAAGGCCAATGCCTGCGATCCTGATAACGACACACGACACAGAACATCAGAGAGAAGTCCCCTTGGACAGACCGAACGAGCGATCCGGTCTGATCGCCCGCGATCTCTCCCTCGTCGGTCAGAGGAAGCCAGAGGTTCGAAACGAGGAGGACAACCAAGATCGAGGAAATCTCGCTGAGCGACCGCCGCAGGCACCTGTTGAAAATAAGTCTCAAGTTGTTCACCCTGGCGAAAACGCGCAGGAGACCGCTCAGTCGGGTGGATCTAAGGGTGAGCGCCGAGTCTCTTGCCGTCTTCTGATTTGTACTAAAATCTGCCAGCCGCGGGAAGAGACTGGAAGAACACGGCCATCGGGGTAGTCGGGATTGCATCCGACATTGCCATGGGTGTTGCCGAAGCTTTTAGCCCCCTCAAAGCCACCCTAGCGACCATCTCCGCCGTCTATGCTCAATACCAGGCTCGTCCACCATGCTCCTTCGGAAATTCGTTCTGACATATCTTCATTCAGGGAACCGCCGCCGTCAAGGACAAAATCGAATCCCTCGCTTTACGCATCGCTACGCTGGAGAAGGTTTTCGCGAAGTCCACCGATGATGAGGCTGAAAAAACACGCCGCGAAGAAATACAAACGTGTGTAGCTGGAACGAATCTTCACTCCACCCGAGTGCTGATAGTTTTATAGAAAATTCACCACCATTGAGGAAACATTGCGGTCGTTTTCCCAGAAGTCTTTAATCTCACGCGTTGCCGATCACGTCAAGGACAATGAAGATGTTTCTGGGCTGCTTGAAGATTTGCGGGAGGCTATCAACGACTATCAGGTTTGTTCGCGACCTCAGCACTAATCTCAATGTTGACAATGACTGCAGATGGTGCAACAAATGGCAATTTACGACCAAGGGTGCAAACTAATTGTATGTGTTCACCTCTTGGTCCCTCTTCTGAAAATTAACCTCTCTTGACAGGATGCAGGTCAGAACACATTCCGCTTTTGGCAACCGGTCCTGACATGAGACACTTGTAGCTGAGAGGGCAACCCTCAACACTTTCCGCCAGGCCCAGGGGGCAGAGTACCGACATGTGGGCCGCAAAGGGTGTTTGAAGGGAACCCGCAGGACAGTGCTCGACGAGATTGAGCTGTGGGCAAGGGACTTTGCAAAGCTGCCTGTCTACTGGTTGAACGGCTTGGCTGGGACAGGAAAGAGCACCATCGCACAGACAATCGCAGAGAGGATGTTTGCAGAGGGACAGCTTGGCGCCTCCTTCTTCTGCTCACGGGGCTTTGAAGACCGGAGCACCCTCCACTTCATCTTCCCTACCATCGCCATCCAGCTTGCCCGCAAGTACCCCGAATTCCGATCGGTTTTTGTCCCACTGGTACAGTCTGATCCAGGCATTGCCTATGAATCACTGTACAACCAGATGGACAAACTGATTGTTGGGCCACTCAAGAAATCTTCCATTTCAATCACCATTGTTATTGATGCCCTGGATGAATGTAAGGATGAGGAGCCCGCTTCGGCAATCCTCTCTGTCCTTGCACGATTTGTAACCCAGGTGCCAAAGGTCAAATTCTTCCTTACTGGCCGCCCAGAACCACGAATTCGAGAGGGCTTTCGCCTCCCCCTGTTGGTGGATGCAACAAACACCTTTGTTCTCCATGAAGTCCAGACAAATGAAATCAATAGCGACATACAGCAATTCTTTGAAAGCAGCTTCTTGGAACTTGCCTTCCGTCATACTGGGCTGGACAACTGGCCTACCAAAGAGCAATTGAACCTCCTTTGCAAGAGGGCAGCAGGGTTGTTTGTGTATGCTGTGGCAACAGTCAAGTTCATCAACACTCAGAGTTTTCACCCCAGAGATCGGCTGGATCTCCTTCTGCAGTTGCCAGACAGCACTGTTCATGAGGGAAAGACCAAATTCAATCCAAGCACATCCCTGGATTCACTGTATAGATCAATTCTCCAGGAGGCGTTTAGTCATGCTGGTGCAGAAGGCGACCCCAGAATCCATTCTATCCTTAGTGCTGTCATCCTTGCTGCCAATCCTCTTTCCCCATCTGCCATTTCCACACTCCTTGGAATTAATCCTGATTATGTGACTCCCCCCTTGTTGTCAATCCACTCCCTCCTCATCCTTCATGAGGACATCAATAAACCTGTTCAACCCTTCCATAAATCCTTTCCTGACTTCATCACTGATCCCACCCGGTGTACCAATCAGAGGTTTTATATCTCTTCCTCTCACCACCTGGAGCTGTTGGTCTGTTGCTTAAACCTTATGAACAATACCCTGGAGAAAAATATGTGCCAACTCCCAGGGGCTGTCAACAACTCTGAGGTACATGACTTGCAGGAGAGGGCAGACAAGAAGATCAGCCAGGCTTTACAATATGCATGCAGGTCATGGTACAAGCACCTTGTCAATGAGCCTACAGCCAACAGACATGAAATCACTTCTGCTCTCTGTTGCTTCCTGGAGAAGAAGTTCTTGTTCTGGTTGGAAGTGCTTAGTGTCCTTGGTGCTCTGAGGAATGCAGTTGATGCATTGAAAATTGTTGCAGAGTGGCTGGAGGTGAGCTGATTTTGTGTTTAGTGCATTGTAAAAAATTTGCTAACTTGAACTAGGAGCTGCCGCTTCTTGACCTCACCAATGACTGCTTTAGATTTGTTGTGGGGTTTTTTGAAGTTATCAGCACATCTGCCCTGCATGTCTATCACACTGCATTGGTTCTATCCCCCAAGGAATCCATGGTGCAAAAACACTATGGATCAAAGTTTGAACCACTGGCAACAGTCATTTCTGGGGTTCCAACTTTATGGGATCCTAACATTGCAAATTCAAAGTTTCCAGATCAAATTTGTACCACTGGATGGTCACCCTGCAGCAAGTTCTTTGCAGTTGCTTGGAGATGGTCCCCTAAAATAGCGATTTTGGATGCAGTGACTCTCAACCAACTCTACACCATGCATCCCCAGAGCAGGGAACATAGCTGGGGAAAGGTTGTATTCTCCTCCAATAGCCATTTTCTAGCAGGGCACTCTCAGTGGTTTGGTTGCATTGTCACTTGGGACCTTCAGACAGGTGGTGTAATTGGTGACATTGAGGCATTCGGAACTGGTCCTTGCAAGTCAATGTCATTTTCTGAATGTGGGACAATGCTTGGGGGTCTATTTGATCAGAATTTTATCAGGACCTACAATATTCTCTCCAATACATGCATATCCTCCCATCGACTTCAAGGACATGCTGTTGATAACATTTGGACCTGTGGTGAATACCTTCAGTTTGCCACTGTTGACTCAGCATCTATTATCATATGGCAAATCAGCTTCACCTCGGGTGATGTACCAACAAGAGTTGGCTCTTTGTCCACTCCAGAAAATTTCTCCTCCAAAAGACTTGTTCTGCTCCCTACCCTCTCATGGCTTGCATTTATTGACGAGAGCAAAGTGGTAGTATGGGACACTCAACACCACAAAGTTCTCCTAAATTCTGCAGATGCTGAGGAGCCCAGAGCTATGTCCTTCTCCTCTGATGGTCAGTTTTTCATCTGTGGAACCAAGGGCACAAAATCCTACCTCTGGAAGAAATCTCCTGATGGCTATCTTCCTCATCAAAAGCTTGTGTCCAGTGGTACTCAGAACCACCTGCTGGTTTCCCCAAATGGGGAGTCAGTTATCTCATCCCCATCTGGTGGAACAATGATTCAGCTGTGGCACATAGCAAATGCTCCCACCTCCTTCTCTGGCATCCCTGGACAAGTTTCCAAAGATTTCCTTGTAGATTTTTCTGCTGATGAATCACTCATTGCAGTTGCAGAGAAGAACAGCCATACAGTCACCATCTTTTCCATCAAGTCTGGTGCTCCTAGGTTGGTCATTGATGCAGAGACAGTGATTTGTGGTGTGAGGATCACAAAGGATGAAACCATTGTCATTGGTGATGGAAAGATTGTCACTTGGAACTTATCTGCAAGGGATGGTAACTTTTATGCTGATAGGGCCCAGACAGTTGCCATCCAACATCCAGGATATGTTGAGGATCTATGGGCATCTGTAGCACCTAACCTTAACTATCTTGCCATTGGAAATTATACACCATCAAAGGAAGCTCTATGTATTTATAACATGCATAATGGTGAAAAGCTTGCAGTTGCCAGCTCAGGAGGGTGGATACCAGGGTTTACTCCAGATAGTTGCGGGGTCTGGATTTCAAGAGATGATGGTCAAGTGGACCAGTGGACAATTGTTGAAGAAGGTGGATCCAATGTCATCAAGCTACAGCAAGTTGAAAAGGCTATAACTCCACAGGATGGTTTCCCCTGGCACTCATCCTGTGGCTACCGACTCACAGATGATGGAAGAATACTCTCCTCCACTGGAAAGCAGCTCTTATGGCTACCCCATCATTGGCAACCAGATGAAAAGTTACAAGTGAGGTGGAGTGGCAATATTCTGGTGGTATGGAATCACAAACTGCCAGCTCCCATCATCTTGAAGCTAGAAGTGTAACTTTGATTGTTTCTATCCCTTTCATGCCTTTATCTTCATTTTGCATTCTATTGTGTACAATGCTCTGAACCAACCTGTTCCTTCCTCCACTTCTTAAATTTCCCCAGTCTCCTTGTTCTTTATACTAAAAGATCAGAACCTTGATATACTTGTGAATGTGAAATATGCTTTTCTCTTGTGGTGAACATGAAGGCTCTGTTCATTTACTTTGTATTATATATGTTTTTCACACATGTGGAAAAATGATGGTCATTAGAATGCAAATAAGTGATAACACTGTACTCTTTCATCAAACCTGGGAGCTACTGTTATCCTTCACACCCTCACTGAATTGTGGCAATGGCTTCCAAACGACAAGTTATAGTGGCACATGCGATGAGCAGAGCTATATATTAGGGGGTAACATCCCACACACAGATAATACATGGTAAAATCATAACCAGAAACAAAATGAAAATGTGGGCCAACAAAGAAAGAAAAGGACAGACACAGGGACATGACATGACATGAGGTTAGGCAAGATGGGGTCACAAGCACACACAAAAACACAAACAGAGAAATGAATGAATGAGAAAGCACAAGGTGAGAGCCAGTAGATTAAACCAAGATCAATGTTAACCTCTCTTTAACGCAAGCAAAGCAACCCTTGCTTGTTGAAGGTTATGCACCTTCATCCTAAGAGCGATGGCTGCCGGGTCAACAGACCAAGTGTTGTGCTGACCCAATGCCGTCTCAGCCTTTGCCAACTCTGAGTCCATCACTGACATGTACATATCCAGGTCTGTCCGCCTTGTCCCCTGAGCAAGCCTCTTTGTGATCTCCTCCAGCTGCTCCCGGACTGGAGGAATCAACTCGTTGTGCTTCAGCCATAGGATAGCCAAAGAACCATCGCCGTCAGGTCGTTCACCTCCGAAATCACGTCAGTCACCTCCGGGTTGTCAAGACACCGCTTCAACGGCTGCGAGTTGTCAGGTACTGATGCAAAGTACTCAAGGAGCTTCCATTTCTCAGTGACGATGTGATGGTGCCAGTGAGGAGAGTTAATCATGCCAAAGAGGACCGCAAGCGTGGCCTTCTGAACGTCATGCATGTGTTCGATGCCATCAACGGCCAATGCCCTGTCTACACACAGGCTTCGCATTTGATCGGGCTCCATGATAGGTTTGGCAATGTTGAACCATCTGTCGCTGATGAGTGGAAGGAAGAAGAGGGAGACCTTGCAGAGCTGGAATGGCTTGTTGTCCTGGTAGACATAGCAGATACCCCGGACGAAGGATGGTTCGGTCAGGTTGAAGAGCTTGAGGGCTTTGATCATAACGGGACCTGAGGCGTAAGCGAGAGCGCGCAGAGCGTTCTGTATTGGCTTGTCGTGATTTTCATCAAGCCGAGTAGCCAAGTTGAAGTGGTGATCCAGGAACGCCAAGATGTCCTTCCGATCCTCGACCCACGGCAAGAACTTGTCCCACTTGTAGGCGCCGTGCATGGTGAGACGAGAGGCATCCCATTTCTTCTGCTGGGTGTAGGTCTCAGAGAGTGGAGCCTGCATGAGCACGTGGAAGAGGTTGTAGCTCTTCGTGGCAATGTCGTTCTTGGACAAGGGCGCGATTAGCTCCATGGTTGCCAGCGCGCGGTCAATCTCTTCAGTGGTGGCGGTTGTCAGGGCCACTCTACCCCAACAACTACCAGTGCACTGAGCCGACTCCGCAGAGTACTCACTAGTCCAACTAGCTTGTGATTGGATGGTCACACCAATATTCTTCCGGTAGGTTGTCCGAGGTCACTACAAGTCAAGTCGAAATCCTAAAGAGAAACCCAACCTAAACCTATCTTCGAAAGGTTTAACCAACAAGGGTTTATCCCTACAACAGGATTGATGACTCCACCAGGTGTTTGGCTGGACGATCAAGGTATTCTATATGGAGAACGCTCGGGTTCGATAGTTATGAGGAGCAGCCAAAGGCGCAGAGCGGGAGGGAGAGCAGATGGGTTGTGATGGATTCCAACAGAAAACTCTGACTTGACCTTAACTGCAACTGGGCTGAGAAGGGCAGAGGATTTCCTGAGGTAACAAAACTAAGGTACTACGATACAGCCATAATCTACTTATATACTACTAGAGTGGCCATGACGTCAGTATCTTAATTTACCCTTATAAATACAGAACAAAAGAGTGTGGGAACACTAAGTAAGGGAAGAGAACAAGTATGACGCGTGGGAGAATAAAGGACAAAGGGCCTTACTAGCGTGTGAAGGATTGCATAAAAGATAAGAGATGTCCGCATGAAACATAGGGGTAAAGATAACACTAGTCCTAAAAGAAATAGGGGCATAGGGTTCATTAAAGTTCGTACCTGGGGATCACACCCAAGGGTCAGGTGGAAACGTCTCGTTGCTTCGTGCAATTTCGAGCAGCTCCGAGATCAGGGACCATACAGCATCCCTTGTTGTCTGTAGGCGGTAACAGCATCACGGACTAGTGGCAACCTTAATGCGGCTCCGGACATGAGGAGGTAGGCCTAGACTCATGGGAGATAAGGGATTACTGTCAGGAACATGGTATTTTTAAACTTTTTATAACACGCTCTTTCTTTGAACTCTTCTTACCACTTCTTATGTTTTGAATGCTTCACACTCCTTATCCTTCATATCAATCATTCAAAACACACACACGCGCGTACTATTCCCAGCGAATCCACAACGAGCTATACAAGTGCTGTCCAATCCTATCAAAAGTCGACTCTATCGACGGCAGGCCTGAAGGTCATCAACTGTCCATCCCGGAGATCGTAGTGCTGGCCCCTCCTTGCTAGGACCTCCCCGAACATAGCGTCACCATCTTCGGCACTCAGCTGAACGACTAGTTCAAGCCGATAGGAAGAGATGCCTTCGAGCGGACCGATCAGCCTCCCAGATGTCACCGAACTCTGGAACACCTGGTCCCACATCTCCATCACCGGGTGACTGCTCGACAGTACTGTCGACGTAGTCGGCAAGCGACCCTCCGTCTCCCTCATCGGACCCCTGGGCGGAATCCTGCCTTGCGAGGCGAAGCTGGTGTCGGAGTTGAATCTCGGACTCGACCTGTCAGTAAGGACGGTGGACCCGATATCGGAATCCTCGCTCCTCACCTCGACCAGATTGGTCACCATCTGACTCGACTGGTCGAGGGTAAGGATTAGCCGACGCGGTCATACGATGGGCGGGACGGCGTCGAGAGCGCTTGCAACGTTGCCCCTTAGTCACTGGACGTACCTCGGCAACCCTCGGAGCCTCTTCGGCTCGGTCTACCTCCATGACCGCATCCTCGATCTTGACCAGCTGACTGATCGGCTGCAAGACGCAGCGCCCACAGTTCTCCTTGTCGGAAGCAGCCAAGGTGGAAGCCGGACCTGGAGTTGGAACGGGAACCGCGTTCTCGATCGGAGGCGTCGCATAGGACGACGGGTTAGGCGATTGAAGTACCACCTCGTCGGCGTACTCCAACTCGAACGGAACATCGGCTGTCCCCTGACCAACCAATTTGGGACCCTCCTTGCAGTTGCAGGTCTTATCCTGCAAGGACTCGACCTGCGCTGTCAACACGGCCACCACGTTCTCGAGTTCTTCAGTCTAGGAAATGTCAGCTTCCATCATTCTAAGCAAATGATGAAAGCGGCATTACCTTTTCATCCCTCCTGGCCAACGCCCCCTTGATGTTGTTATCCCTAACCTTCAACCCGGCGATCAACTCTTGATGGTTGGCGACCATTGCCTCCAACGCCTCGTTCGTCCCTTGCTGGAAGGCAGCCAAGGTCTCCTTCATTGCGAGACCCTCCACTGACAGACGAAGGACGTCTGCCTTCGCCTCCTTCACCTCGCGCTCCAATCGTTCAACCTAGGCAGTCTGATTAGTCGAGAGTCATACTCGAATATTCAGACAGAAAACCTACCCGGCTTTCTCCTTCCCGAACGAGCGACCACGGGAGACTAGTGGAAGCGGTAGCATGGCGGACGGCCCGAGGAACAGTCGCTCCGTGCTCCAATAGGTCCTGATCGTAGATCCCCCTCTGCAGGGTATACCAGAGCTCCTTCTTGATCGGATGCTCCAGCTCCCCGAACCTACCCCTCATCTGGAAGGCCACCTTCTCGGCAATGATCGTGCGGACCCAGAGCTCATCGTCCCAGGTCAACCCCATCAAATGAGGCATCGTCTCCCTGAGACGTTCGGCGTCCACTTCCGTGATGACCTCCAAGATCTAGAAGCCGTTAGCTGGACATCAACGCCCAAAAGAACGTTCCTCTACCTAGAGGAAGGCGTTAGTGCTAACACACGAAGCTCTAGGTCTCCCCCATACCTGGTCATCCGTGGTATAGGGAGTCCCAGCCGCACAAGCATAGGTTTTGCGGTTGGCGGCACGACGGTCGATGCGAGAGATGGTAGAGATGCCGTTGGCGACTTTGTAGGTATGGTTGTTGGGGAAGGACATGTTTTGGTACGATGATGGGAAAGTTGCTGGTGTTGCTGATCAAGGATGGCTCCAAGAAGACGTCCTTCTTATAGCCTAGATCGGTGATCCTTCACGTGACCTACCTCGACGAACCTCATTGGTCCGGGTCACATCAACTTCCGCCCCTGTACCATCATCGTTGGCTTACTGTATCAAGCTGACACCTCAGCCCGCGGGACGGCCTTGGAAGAACTTCGTTCCGGAACGCCTAGAACGCGCGCGCACTAAAAATAGGTCTCAAGACCCTGATGACCCCTTCATGACATCACGAACCCCTTTACGACCCCTCATGACTTTACGATTACGATCAACCCTGGACCCTGGAACACACACGTGGGCACGGGGTATCAACAATTGGACACTGTGCTTCTAATCGGATAGTAACCCTATCTGATCTAGTTGTGCTTTGGAAGCAGAGTAGGCCCGAGCCGAGAACGGCGGCCGAAGAATATAATCCCTGGTGCCACTTAGGAAGAACGATATTCCCAGGTGCTATGCCTAATCAAGACTGGGTCTGATCAAGCGATTACGGCTGCAACTCCCAGGTTACTGCCTGTCCGTTGGTATCATACCACCTACCGACAACAAGGGATGTGTAGAGTTCCTTCGATCTCTAGCCAATCACAGAAGCTCAGAGACGGTGCTCACCTGACCCTTGGGTGTGGTCTAGATTCAGGTACGAACTTTCATGACCCATGCCCCTTTTTCTTTTAGGACTAGTGTTATCTTTACCCCTATGTTTCATGCGGACATTCGTTATCTTTTATGCAATCCTTCACACGCTAGTAAGGCCCTTTGTCCTTTATTCTCCCACGCGTCATATTTGTTCGCTTCCCTTACTTAGCGTTCTCACACTCCTTATCTCCCTTTGTTCGGACTTGATAAGGGTATATTAGGGTATTGACGTCATGGCCACTCCTTTAGTATAAGTAGCAACTGTGGCTGTATCGTAGTACCTTAGTTTTGTTACCTCAGGAAATCCTCTTCCCTTCTCAGCCCAGTTGCAGTTAAGGACAAGTCAGAGTTTCTTGTTTGATCCAAGACACCCCCTATCTGCTCTCCCTCCCGCTCTGCGCATCAACTGCGCCTCGTAACTATAGACTCCCAGCAGTCATATTAGAACACCTCGAGCGTCCAGTCGATCAACTGGTGGAGTCATCAATCCTGTTGTAGGGATAAACCCTTGCGTGTTAAACCGAACGAAGTACGGTTTAGGTTGGGTTTCTCTTTAGGATTTCGATCTGACTTGTAGTGACCTCGGACAACCTACCGGAAGAATAGAGACGTGATCGTTCTCTCACAAGCTAGTTGGACTAGTGAGTACTCTGCGGAGTTGGCTCAGTGCACTGGTAGTAGTTGGGGTAGAGTGGCCCTGACAATTACATGCTTCGCCGGCGTTTCGTGCTAGCGGCTACTTCCACATTCACCGGCTGCCCAATAGGATCCAAAGGCGATCCTTCCGAGTAGCGGCGAGTCCTTCCTTCGGTTAGGAAGACTGTGATGTGACTGTCCACGTGTGTGATCAGGGTCCAGGGTTGGTCGTTATCGTGATGTCATAAATGAGTCATCAGGGGTCGTAAAGGAGGTTCGTAATAGAGTCGTCAAGGTCATGAGACCTATTTTTGTGCGCGCGTGTTAAAGGCGTTCTGGAACGAAGTTCTTCCAAGGCCGTCCTGCGGGCCGAGGTGTCAGCTTGATGTAGTAAGCCAACGATGCTGGTACAGTGGCGGAAGTTGATATGACCCGGACCAATGAGGTGCGTCGAGGGTAGGTCATGTGTGGATCACCGATCTAGGCTATAAGAAGGACGCCTTCTTGGAGCCATCCTTGATCAGCAACACCAACAACTTCCCCACTACTTACCAACATGTCTTTCCCCAACAACCACACCTTCCAGGTCGCCCAAGGTATTGCTACCATCGCCCGTACCAACCGCCGCACCGCCGAGTCCAAGAAGTACGCTGCCGAGGCGGGGAAACCGTATGTGACCGACAAAAAGGTAGATCTTTTCTTGATAGTTCAATCAAGAAAGGGGTCTAACTTTTCTAGATTTTAGAGGTTATCCAGCAGGTGGATGCCGAACGTTTCTGTAAGACGTTGCCGAAGACTCCCGCGTTGACCTGGGACGATGAACTGTGGTTCCGTTCCATCATCTCGGAGAAGGTACTGCAGCAGATGCGAGGACACTTTGGGGAGCTCGAGCATCCCATCAAGAGAGAGCTGTGGTATGCCCTTAAGCGAGGGGTCTACGATCAGGGGCTATTGGAGCACGGCTCGACCGTTCCTAGGGCCATCCGCCACGCCACCTCCGCCACCATGCTGTTGTGGTCTCTTGTTCATGAAGGAGATAGCAAGGTGGGTTGCTAGGTTGTTCCGAGTATGACTCTCGGTTAACCATAGCTTCCATAGGTGGAACGTCTGGAAAGGGAGGTGAAAGAAGCGAAGGCCGATGCTCTTCGTGCATCGTCCCAGTGCTTGGAGATGAAGGAAATGATGGCTGAGTTCCAAATCCAGACCAATGAGGCGTTGGAGGCAATGGTTGCCAACCATAGGGAGTTGATCGCAGGGTTGGGCGTTCGGGATACCAACGTGAAGGGTGCCTTGAATGCGAGGGACGACTGCCTGGATAGGCACTCTAAGAAGATCGGGGATGACAGCAGTAGGGTAATCGCTGCCTTCTTCTTTCAGTTGTGAAAGATGATTGCTAACGATTATCTAGGTCGACGAACTAGAGGATAGGGTAGAGGTTCTGACAGCCATGATCGAGTCCTTACAGGACAAGACTTGTCGCTGTGGCAAGTCACCTCAATTGGTGGGACAAGGGTCCACCGATGTTCCGTTCGAGTTGGAGTACACCGATGATGAGGTGGTACTCCCGTCACCTAACCCGTCATCCTACGCCACCCCTCTGGTAGAGAACGCCGCTCCTATCCCAACTCCGGCTCCAGCTTCCGTTGTGGAGGCGTCCGACAAGGAGAACTGTGGACGTTGTCCAATTACGCCGCGCCTTCCATTGGGTCAGTTGGTTCCCATCGAGGAGATGTCTGTTGACCGGGCCGAGGATGCACCGAGGACTGCCGAGGTACGTCCGGCTGTTACTGGGCAGCGTTGCAAACGCTCCAAGTTCAGTCGCGTGGGTTGTATGGCGGCCTCAAATCCTTACCCGCTTCCAGATGAGTCGAGTGGTGATGAGACTAGTGGAGATGGTGCTCGACGATTCAAGTACCGAGTCAATCAAGGGTACCGCAACGTCGCCTCGGAGATCGAGCTCCGTTGGAACCTCCGCCTCGCTCATGAGCAACCAGGAGATGCCTCCGCCGAGGGGGATGGAGGTTCGCTCGCCAACTACGTCGAGAGTGCTGCCGAGCAATCACCTGGTCCTGGAGATGTTAAACCAGGTGTGGAGGAGTTCGGTGACATCTGGGAGGCTAGTGGGACCTTACAACGGTATCTCTTCCTATCGGCTTGAGCTGGTAGTCGTGCTGAGCGCAGAGGACGGGGACACCCTGGTAGGAGAGATGTTGCCAAGGAGGGACCACTGGGTGAACCGGGATGGTCAGCACGAACATTGGGTGCCTCTTGAGGATCAAGTCGACTTCTGAATGGACTTATATAGCACTTTGAATAACCTTGTAGTTCCGTATTGTCTTGAACGTTATGCGCGTTGGGTGTTTGTGAATAATGGAGTGAAGAATAAGGAGTGTGAAGTGTTCGAACATAAGAAAAGATAAGAAAGTTCGAGGAAAGAGTGTTGTTATAAAAGTTTTAAAAATACCATGTTCCTGACAGCGGTCGGGTTGCTGAATGTCTCGACAAGCTTCTTGTAGATCCTCTCTACTTGCTGGTTTTTTCGTGACTATGACAAACGATTGAGCTTTATCCAAGATGAACACATAGAAAATGTTACCTCTCACTAGGGGCAAGGGGTCAAATACCCGGTGGGTACATGCTGAACACATTGTGATCACAGTCAACAAGTGATCACAATGTGCCCAGTGGGGAAAATTTAAATACATTCAAAATGTACCAGGCAATGTGAATCCAATGTGCCCAGTGGGCACATTTTGATTGCGATCACAATGTACCCATCAATGTGATTTCAATGTACCCACTGGGGACATTTTGATTGCGATCACAATGTACACATCAATGTGATCTCAATGTGCCTGCTGTGCACATTTTAATTTCTTTCACAATGTTCCCATCAATGTGTTCACAATGTACCCAGCTCATTACATAATGGTTTCTTTCACAATGTTGTCCACAATGTGTCCAGCATGTGGCTGAGCCACTCATTCAGACTTCTTTCACAAAGTATCCAGTGATGTGTCTAGAATGTGTACAGCCATATACATAGTGATTTCTTTGAGAGTTCATGGTGAAATTGAACAATATTGTGATTACATTGTGATTACTACCCCCTGGGGACATTATGGACACATCACTGGATAATCTTTGAAAAAAGTTTGAATGAGTGGCTCAGCCACATGCTGGACACATTGTGGACAACATTGTGAAAGAAACCATTATGTAATGAGCTGGGTACATTGTGAACACATTGATGGGAACATTGTGAAAGAAATTAAAATGTGCACAGCAGGCACATTGAGATCACATTGATGTGTACATTGTGATCGCAATCAAAATGTCCCCAGTGGGTACATTGAAATCACATTGATGGGTACATTGTGATCGCAATCAAAATGTGCCCACTGGGCACATTGGATTCACATTGCCTGGTACATTTTGAATGTATTTAAATTTTCCCCACTGGGCACATTGTGATCACTTGTTGACTGTGATCACAATGTGTTCAGCATGTACCCACCGGGTATTTGACCCCTTGCCCCCAGTGTCTTGTCAATGACCAACAGGTTGTTGATGTACAGCTTGATTCCAAGGACCAGGCCGATGATGAATAGACAGTCTGTTACAATCAGTGCGGGAGGGGGAGGCTCGAGTCCAAGCGAATAAAGGACAAATTCTTTGACATCATCGGGCAGAGGCTGGTCTTTCCTAAGGATTTCCCAGGCATGATAAAGTAGAATATGACCCATCCAGGCACATCAGCAAAACCGATCGGCGGCTGTGGCCCTGGAGTGGGCGTTTAGTTACCTCTCGATCATCTGTTGCACTGTCACGCTGTGGTATCTGCTGGGAGTCTGGGATGCTGGAGTGCTGTGGCAGTTGATACTTTTCCCGCAAAGGTCTACCCGGAAGTTGCCGATACCTGGGAATTTGGACTTTAACAAATGCGACATGTCCTCTTCGTTTACTTCTCTTTTGCGATGGCAGGCCCCTCCCACACATTCCAAACCTCAAGGTTTTTCTGAATATTTAGTGTGCGTGTATGTGTTTTATTTCATTTGGCATATTGATTCACCGTGGGCCACAGGCCATTTACTCATTCCACAGACCTCCGTTCAGCGTCTCCGTCAAATGCCCCCACTCAACATCTCCATCAAACACCTCTTTTCAACGTCTCCGTCGAATATCTCCATCCAGCATCCCCAATATCCCTGGCACCAAACATTCTGGTCCAAGACACTCCCATTCTGTATCTCCGCCGGACACCTCAGTCACCCCACACATCCGTTCGGTGTCTTTGGTCTCTCTGTTCCGCCTTTCCATTCAACACCTATGGTTTGCGTTCCTTGCCTGAGTGACATACTTTAAGGCTACTAGGGGGGATGTGAACACTAATGTCTGGGCTACCCTCTCAATCACCTCAAATTTGCCCTCTCCGCAAGCATCTGGCTGACTGCTCCAGTTCCCAGGCAAGGGAAAGGTAATCAATTCCCGCCCTCTTTCATAACTGTTTGGTGGCTGATGATACCCATAGCGTGCTCACTCAGGATCTCCCAGATCAAACCCTCATGGATGGTGCATCCTTCAATGTTTACCATACCACAACTCCCTCTTTTCACCGCACCTTTGTCCTTCAATGTTAACTGAATTGGGCAACCCTACTATTATATAGGACAATTATTTAGAGTACCATACATGCTTTGAATATAGCCGATGCTTTTTTTATTATCAAAACCCAAGTCCACTGCCCCCTGAAAAAATCACCCAACCCTCAACATACGGCATACAACACCACAGGTGCCACAGCGACCCAGCAACCCATTTAGCCGAGCTGCTGTGGTGCTGTGACCATCCTGTGGAGGGGGGGGATGTCCCTGTGACGATCGATCGCCACAGCACCACAGAGCCGCACAGCGGCCGATCGGTTTTGCTGATGCATGGTGAGGAACAGAGAACGAGAAGGTCTGCCAGTGCATGTCTTCGAAATCGCCAAAGACACAATCGATAATACCGAGAGTTGACTCCAGGTCCGAATCTCCCTCGTAACGCCTAAACCCGATGATCGAGTACCGGCTCGAGATGGATTTGAAGACGGCCGTGTCAGATTCGCCACCAATGCATTGGCGCTGGATGGCGAGGTGGAGGAGGGCCTTGGCGCTGAGATAACCTTTATTCTTGAGCTTGGGGACCACCACGGGCCGCCCAGATGACCGGTCAAAGCACTCGAGGACCGTATCGTAAACACGTTCAAGCGGCGTGGTCCGGATACCGGCATGCCAAACGATCTCAGGGATAAACTTCATGATAGCTAGCATAACGTCCGCGTCCATTGACATCTCGAACAGCCAAGCGACGCAATTCAAGTCCAGCACGTAGTCATGCCAATCAGTTTCCTTGTTGAACAACGGGGCCTGTTGGTCAGCGCCAGCCAACGCCAACTCAATGTGATCACCAATCGTGCTCGCGTCGAACGTGTTGAAGCTGCCCAAGTTGTAAGGCCCGGTCGACTTGGGTCTCTGCTGCTGCCTTTTCTTTCTGAAAGTGCGCCTGAACCACTTCCTGAACCTCTTGAGGTACCTTCTGTGTTCGTCGCCGAAGCGAAGCATGAAGCGGATGATAAGAGATCTGGAATGGGCAGTTGTATGATAGGGTCGCGGCAGAAACGATGAGCAGATAGAAAAGGACACCAAACAAGGTGAAACCGATGACGACCCCGGCGAGGACGTTGTTGATAGTGAATAGGTAGTCGGAGAGGGCGTAACCGAGGAGGAGAAGTGCAGCTTGGAGCATAAGAGGAAGGCTCTCCATGACGAGGTCGAAGTGCCAGGTGACCATCCCGTTCATCTTGCGCTGTCGGTGTCGGCTGCGATCGATGACGGGCCCGCGCATCTCAGTCTGGCTGTAACGGTTGAGCCACTGCTTGCCGAGCATGACAACAAACGCGGCGAGAAGAGAAGCAGCCAGACTTGCATAAAGAATGGCTTCAACGCGGACGATGGTATGATTGGGGAAAAACGGAATTGAGGTCGGCTGGGGGGTTGCCGAGAGAGATGTTGGCGAGGATCGTGAGCACGGTGTAGCTCGATTGGGTGAACTTTGGTCGGAGCTGACTCTCGACATCGACGATGAAGGCAGACGAGACTGCGGAGAACAAACCGGCCTGGTTCCCCTAGAAGATTGAAATCAACATCACGAAGAGAGAGGGAGGAAACGCACGAAGATCAAGTAGTATTCAGATCTTCGTCAAATTCCTCATGAAGTCGCAGTCATACTCGCCGGCCTCACGTTGGAACTTGTCGTAGAATTCGACGCGGGCACCACTGGTCATTCCAAGGAGGTGGGGAAAGAGGGTCGGCATTGCCTTAAGCATCGCATCCTCCAACTTGAGAACGTAAAACGCGCTCAGAAGGGTTCAGGGACAAAGTAATGATCACACCTACTGTTTTTGTTTCCCCAGTGACCTACGGAGGGCTGGGGAAGGATGTTTTTCGGGCCAAGGGAAGCCGGAGTTAAGACGGCGTCAAGATGAGTGGACGGGAGGGAATCAAGAACAATGCCGAACGTCGGTAAGGAACGAAGTGGATGGAGCATATTTAGGCGCCGATGACAAGTTCGGAAGAACGAATTCGAATGGGCGGATCGAGCTGCTGTGTTGCTCCTTTTTCGTCGGCGGAATTCCAAGCGGCACACCACGATGGTGTACATCTTCGAGGCCGTGTTCACCTGACGTGTAACCCAGTGCTTTGTAATGTACAAATACAACACTCATCTGTCTGGAATCCGTAAGGTTCCGACCAGTAGTGCAAGAGCGGGACAGCTTCATGTTGTGCCACTCCGCGCCATTACGCCCTCAAGTGTGCTGCGGTCGAAACTATTTAAAGGTAACACGGCTCCATCTTTCGCGAGAAAAATGGGATTGTGCCGGAGACCGAAACCCGTTCGACCCGCCGATCGCTGCGTCGGACGAGGAGAAGGAGCGTCTTCTTTGAGAGCGTTTGCTCCAACAGATGCTGGTATTCTGAGATCCTGGGGTTGGGATTTAGGACGGTACCTCCAACGTTCCTCTGTAGAGAGTATTTGATGTGATTGACAGCTTCGAACCGGTAAGTTACAGTTGCCCATGCATAGACACCACTCAGAATTGAACCAACGCGGCCAAAGAAAACATATGGTAGGTGAACGATAAGGGCACGACGGCAACGCTCATGATACAGGGTGACCATGGGACAGAAACCAAAACACCACGAGCACCACGAGCACCACGAGCACCACGAGCACCACGAGCACCACGAGCACCACGAGCACCACGAGCACCACGAGCGCCACGAGCACCACGAGCACCACGAGCACCACGAGCACCACGAGCACCACGAGCGCCACGACAAATGCAGAGAGCGGAGGCCACAGAATGCTCTACACGCTTTCTGGGAAAGGTATCGGTTGCCCAGTCGCACCAATGGCAGCGAGAAATGTTTCTCTCTCCATGTACGGGAGCAAGGTAACAACCGCTTTTCGTTAACATGAAGGTTTCCCGAAACGGATGTGTGGTCCCGCTGCTCAAGTACCTTCAACGTCGCTGTTGCCTTTAGGTCTTCTGTAACGCTTGGCGCCTCTCCTCCTTTGGAATCCGGAGATGCGCGTTCAAATTTCCTTCCAAAGCGAGAATGAAGAGACCACGGACAGAGCCATAGATACGCAATGGAATCCAGACGCGGTGCAACACAAATAGACGAGAGAAGATGTCACAAACGCAGAAACACAGAAGAGATTGATTAACGGAAACAGACAAAGCGACCAATAGTGGGGTCTGGAATGGACGGTTGTAGGACAAAGCCGCAGGGGGACAATGAGGAGAAGATCGAATGCGACAAAACCGACGACGTTGTCGGTGGTGTCCAGGTAGTTGAAGAGAGGGCACAACCGGTGAGAAGTGTAGCTTGAGGCAAAGAACTTTCTTGACGATGTCTGAGTGCCAGGCGGCTTCGTTCATCTTGTGCCATCCTGCGCCGTCTGTGTCGATCACGGTCAACGATAGATCCACGTTGCTCAACCGCAATGTAACGCGTGAGCCACCGTTTGCTCAGCATGAAGATGAACGCGGCAAAAGGGGAAATGGCCAAAGTGGTATCAAGTATGGCTTCAAGCTTCAACACGGACGATGGTGGGATCGGAGCCACTTCACCGAGGCAACCCGGGATTGAGGTCGGCTGGGGGGGCCGCAATGGATTCTGACGATGATTGTCAGTACGGTGTCGCTGGATTGGGTGAAATTCAGTTTGAGCCGGGTCTCATCGTTGACATTAGTGAGAGCGGATGTGACGGAAACAAACCGGGCCGCTCCCCCAGAAAATTCGAATCAACATCACGACCACAAAGAGAAATATGAGAATCTGTACCTTGTATATTTCGCTCCGTAAAAGACGTACAGCGAATCTGCCTGACTCCCGTGGCGCTCAGCCAAATTATCCTTGAGGCACGTGTCGGGCGATGCAGACACTTCCTCCCGAACGTCTACACGACAATGCCATGCTGAGCCAACGCGCTTTCAGCCTTCCCCAACTCCCAGCTCCCGAGATCCGTTCTCCTCCTACGCCAAGTGACCCCTTTGTCACCACTCCCAACCGCACACGGACCTCAGCGGTCAACTCGCTATACTTCAAAGTTCAACCACAGAACCGCCAACCGAAGAGCCTTAAATACCATATGTCCCACGTTAGATTGATTCCGCCAATCCTGGGTTATAGAGGCTCCTCGAAAGTTGAGATGAACCGGCGTGGTGTATACAAAAAAGTGACATTCCTCCGCGACGGCATGAGAGCACTGGTGGGAAAGATTTTTTCATACCGAAGAGTAGCGCCAGAGTAACTTTACAGGCGTTGTACATGTGTTCGATACCGTCGACTGCTGACGCCCAGTCGACGCACAAGCTCTGCATTTGATCGGGCTCCATGATGGGTTCAGCCGTGTTGAACCACATGCCGCCAGGGGGTGGAAGGAAGGACACAGCTGCCTTGCAAAGCTGGAAAGCATTATTATTCTGGTAGGTGTAGCAGATGCCCCGGATGAAGGACATTCGATCGGGTCGAATTTTTTGAGGGCCTCAATCGTGACGGGGCGCAAACCAGAGCACGCGAGGCGTCTTAGATCGTTGCGTCGGACCAGGTGGCCAGGTTGGAGCTGTGCTCTAAGAAGGCCATGATGTCTTTAGGATCCTCGACCCACAGTAGGAGCGTGCGTGCAGTAGACGAGAAGCCTCCCATTTCTTCTTGGTGTAGGGATAAGAGAGGGGATTTCGCACAACGACGCAGAATAGGCTGTGGCTCTTTGTAACGGTTCTCGGAGGGGGGTGCAATGAATTTCATGCATTCCAGGGCCCACTCTGTCTCTTCAGTGGTAGCGGTGGGATTCCCTGAAGTCCTGACGTGCCTCTCGTTGATTCTGGTCGCCCACAGGTTCTGTTGGTTGGTAAGAAGGTCAGTTGAGTTTCAAATGAGAAAAAGGTTATACCACATTACCTCTTGTCGATGACCGACGAGCCGTCGATGGGCAGCTTGATTCCGGGGACCAGAAGGATGATGAACGGACAGTTTGCTCCGATCAACGCAAGAGAGGGAGGCTTGAGTCGAGGAGATTAGGGAACGCCATCGGGTGAAGGCCAGACTTTCCTGAAGGCAGCCCAACGCGGTATAGGAGGACGTGAGCCATTCGTGCATAGTAAGGAACATAAATCGAGAGGATTGTTAATGCATATCTCCGAAATCGTCAAGGACGCGGTCGACGATACCTAGAGTGGACTCCGGGTCCGAATCTCCCTTGTAACGTTTGAATCCGATGATTTGATGTCGGCTCGAGATAGATTTGTAGGATTCGTGATCTATTCATTGGCGCTGGATGGAGAGGTGGAGAGGGTCTTGGCACCGGTATAGGCCTTGTTTGTAGGCTTACGGGATCACCACGGAGTGTCCGGATGAGCGGCCGAACCATTCGAGGACGAAGTCGTGAACTCTTTCCAGCAGGGTGATTCTTATGCCGGCGTGCCAAGCGACCTCGGGGATGAACCTCATGATAGCACACCGATCGCACCCATCTATACGTTGAACGTCCAGGCGATATAGCTCGAGTCTGACACATGACCTTGAAAATCGGTTTCCATGTCAAACGGAGGAACTCGCCTTGGCTGGTCGGCACCAGCCGTTGCAAATTCGAGGTGGCCACTATCCGTATTTGCGTCGGACATGTCGAACACCCAAACCACTTCCCGGTTCTCCTGAGGTACTTCTTGAGTTCGTCGAAGCGAATCATGGGGCGGATGATGATGGGGAGTGGGATCAGGATGTTGTAGGATGGAGTAGCAACAGAAAAAATGAGCAGGTAGAAGAGGAGACCAGATACGGTGAGATCAACGATAGCCCCAGTAGCAATTTTTTCAATAACAAATGGGCAGTCGGAGAGGGAAGTAGCGATGGGGGGAGAGGAGCTTGAGGCATCAGACGAAGAGTCCCAACAACGAGGCCGAAGTGCCAGGTGACCATACCGTTCATCTTCCGCTGTTGGTGTCAACGAACAGATCCGCGCGTTTTAACCTTGCAGTACGGGGTGGACCACTGATTCCCCACCATGGCGATGAACGCGACGAGAAGGAAAACAAGAAAACTCGCATGAGGATTGTTCCAGCGTGGGCGATGGTAGGATCGGGGCCAGAGGGGGATTGAGGTGGGCTGGCAGGTGCTCGAGAGATATGTTGGCCAGAATCGTGAGGGCGGTATAACTGGGTTGGGTGAAATCCGGTTGGAGCTCGGTAACACGAACATAGAAGGGGAAATAACTCACGAAGGGCAAGGTGGCGATGAAATCTTGACCGTAGAAGTCGCAATCACGCTCGCCGGCTTCAACGCGTTGGAAATTTTCGCTTCAGCTCAACGGGGCGCCACAGGTCGATCCAATCATGTTGAGACGGAGGTGTTGTCCATTGATCAACTTGATGACGCGGACCATCTTCATGTTGCTGCCAATTCTTCACTCCCACTGCTCCCCCAGTGCCTCGACTCTCAGCCCGGCGAAATTGACCAAATGCACGGGAACGCAAGCTTCGTATCAGCTCCACATCTCAAGCCAAGTCTAGAAGCTCATCGTCGCGGTATTGCTGATGTAGGCCGGCACAAGATTCATGATGTTCAGGTCAACCAGCAAGCGAGGGTGCGGCGTGTGGTTGCGGAACGCGATGCATATTTTAGGCCTGGGCTCGCGAGCATTCCATCCGTGTCTCAATTCCGGGCGAACTTGCTATGTACCTCAACCTAATATATGACAGGTCTTTCGCCCATCCTTTTCCACCCATCCCCTTATGCTTTGTTTTTCTCGGTTCCGCAATTACATGGCAAGCAAAGAAGATTTCGACAGGATTGACCGCGTCCAATACCAGACGATGGCAAGCTCGGAGAGCCCCACACCCTTCAAACCCACGAGCTCGTGTCGAGTTCTACAATACGTTCGAGCGCGAAGCCGACGGGTATGACAACGCTTTCATCAGGAGGTACTATGACGAGGCAACCACCGCGTTAGTCTTCGTAAGTTCTCTGCTGCGTCCTTGCTTGTTCTGCTACCAATATTAACCTTGGCAACAGGCTGGTTTTTTTCTGTGGTCACGTCCATTTTCATAGTCAACATTCAGGGCAAGCTCCAACCCAATTATACACCAATGAACTACGCCCTCCTTACGACTATCGCTCGTGCCACACTCAGGGAAGTTTCCACTGGTCCTGACGCCGCATTCCCACAATAGACTGGCCCAGATCCCACCGTCGTTTACGTTCAAGCCATTCCCTACTCGAGCTTGAGTGCTCCGCTTCTCGCCGCGTTCATCGCTGTGTTGGCCAAGCAATGGATCAATCATAGATGTGCGGGTCTACCATTGTTCCTATCCGACACCGACACCGAAAGACGAAGGGTATGGTGACCTGGCACTTTTACTCCCTCATGGAAAGTCTTCCTCTCATGCTCCAAGCTGCTCTACTCCTCCTCGGTTACGCCCTCTCCAACTACCTCTTTACCATCAACAACGTCGTCGCTGGGGTCTTCGTCGGTGTCACCGCATTTGGTGTACTCCTCTACCTGCTCGTTTGTTCCGCTGCCACTCTACCCACAACCGTCCGTTCCGGGTCCCTGTCTCCTTCGCGATCCGCTCTATGATCCGATTCAACAACGAACACCAAAAGTACCCCAGGAGAACCAGGATTTGGTTCGCGCGTAGGTTCACGTTCGTTCTCCAAAAGAAAGCAAGGGCCGAGGCAAAAGAGCGCGGGACCCGACGCTTTCGGGAGTTTGGACACGTCCGACACGAACACGATTGGTGGTCCCATCGAGTTGGTAATGGTTGGTGCTGACCAGCAAGTTCCTCTGTTCAACGAGGAAAGCGATTGATGTGGTTACTTGTTGGACGCGAACTGTCGGGTTTGGGAGGCCCGAAGATATCCAGTTCAGATCTTGGGGTAGGGAACGAGGAAAAACATCGGTTTGCCCATGGTATCGATTCCAATGTTTCTCTGCTAAGAGACTTTGGTGTCATTAACGACCTCTAACCAGAAAATTACGGCTACACGTGCAATGAACAAATTTGCAAACATTGTTCAGAATTAAGAGAACGCGACCCGAGAAAAAAAGGAAGGTGGACAAGAAGGACGTATCTGAGAATGCAACGTAGATTAGACAAGGTTACCACGGGACTGGAAACAAACATGCCACGAGCGCACACGGAGAGAAGGGTGAGCACGGGGTGACAGAACGAGATGCGAGGATCGAGCGAGAAACGCAGAGAGCGGATGCCAGAGAGTGCTCGGCACACTTTCTGGAAAGGGGTTTGTTTGCCAATAAATGGCCGCAAGAAATATCTCCCCCCATATTCGAGTGCAAGGTGATCTCGGAAAAATAGCGGTTGCACGAAGTGGATGTGTGGTTAAAGTAGCTTCAACGTCGTTGTCGCCTTTCCAATCTTCTACGACGCCGCTCCTTGAACTGTCATATTTTCATTCAAAGCGAGCGATGCATTCATCAACTCCTCGTTCTTGTGCTCATTTGTCTGTTCCCCATCGCTTTGTACAAGGATGGGTATGCTTCACTAACGAAATACGATGGGGCTGTGCTGAATTGCGGCAACTATTTCCGACCCAGAAAGTCGCGGTGATGCAGGCAACGGGCAGATTTATAGATGATGGCGGCATCCGATATACATGCCCTGAGGTTTTTCATCCGATAGGGAGACCGCAACCAAAACTGTAGATATACAGAGGGATACAGACACCGTACGGCACAGACGAGGTGAAGTGAGACGAGAGAAAAATCTCACAAACGCAGACACAAGGTATATGGTTAACAGGAACGCACAAAGCGACCGACAGCAGGGTCTGGAAAGAACGGTCATAGGACAGAGCCGCAGGGGAGTCAATGAGCAGATAGAAGATCAGATGCAGTGAAACCAAGGGCAGCCCAGCGACGACGTCGTCGCTGGTAGTCAGGTAGTTGAAGGCGGCACAACCGATGAGGAGGAGTCCAGTTTGGGGCATCGGAAGAACTTCCGTGGCGATTTCGAAGTGCCAGGTGGTCCTTTCGTTCATCCTGGGCGGTCAAAAATGATCTCATGGTAAGGGGTACAGGTAAGGCACCGCTTGCCCAGTTTAGCGATGAACTCGGCGGGAAGTAAAACGGCGAAACTGGCTTGGAGGATAGCTTCAAAAAGTGGACGATGGTGGTTGCGGCGCTAGTTCATCAGGGCAAGACGGATCGAGATCGGCTGGGGGGTGTCGAGAGAGATTTTGTCGATAATCGTGAGCACGGTGTCACTGGGTTGGGTGGAGTGCAACTGGAGCTGGGTCTCATCGTTTACAATGTGAGCGGAAGTGACGGCGGAAAACAAGCACCCAGAAAATTCAAATCAACATCACGACCACAAAGAGAGGGAGAAAACACACTAAGGATAAGGTGTCCAAGTATCCACCGTGTCCCTTCGCAGTCATGGTCGCGTCGGAATTAGAATTCGATGGGAGCGTCATGCTAGTCGGTCCAAGGAGGTGTAAAAAGAGGGGTGGAAATGTCTCGAGCATTGAGTACTTGGGTCTGAGAGAGAAACGGGACGAAGCAAAGATGTCCACGGATTGTGTCTGGTTCCCATGATGTGGAACGAAGAGCTGAGGGAAGACTCGATCGGCTGCTGCGTAGCTGTGGTGACTCGGAGGGGGACGCGCAACCCCTTCTTCGTTCACACATCTCCGTCTTTATAATCAAGCAGTACCAAACCCCCGAATATATGGCGGTAGCTTCGTATGGGCGATTTCCCCCCAAACCCCAATGATCTGCCGAAACTAATCTGCGATGATTCCTCCACCATTTTCCGAGCTTTCGTCAGTGATTGAAGACCACGTCGGCCGGAATCCCTTCTTTTACGCCCCACTCAACGCTCAATTCTTCCATCGCCATGCATTTAATACTACTCGCACCGCGTCGCGTCACGATAACAGCGCGTGCCGTCTCGATTCGAATGGAGGACCAACCCGGAGTTTGGTGCATCTGAGGCGTCACCTACTCGGAATAGGAGCCTTCCGCATGTGCGTCTCCAGCACTCACAACTTCCCATGCGATAAATCCAATGACCATCGGCAACTCTCACACCCTCGCCTTCTACTCGGCCATTCGTCATCAACACACTCCCCTTTCATGCTCTCATCCCATCAACTGCCAATCTGATCAAATGCTAAACTTATCGTTCGGGCGTGATGGTCATGGCTGCACGAACGCTGATATTGCACCAGCTCGCGTCCCATCAGACAATTTACGACGTTTCACCCGCACCGTTGACCGTGGATGTTTTCTCAGCCCCGCCGTGCAGTAAAATTCGAGCTGTATTCCCGACCAACGTTCACGAACACGAAGTCATTGGATCGACCTCCGTCCTTGAAATTGATCACGGCTTTACCCTGTCGAAATAGGCACGCCGGAGCCCGCGTCCAGGGTTCGTCGATTTTTTCTATCGGGTGAAAGGATGGAATCATACGTTGTGGAATGGATAGGATGAGGAATTGCAGCAACCCAGTTTTCAGCTGTGACGGATTCAGGCATCAGTGTACCTAAGTCATATTTCACGGGCTTGATCCGCCCCGACCGTGTAGAAAATCGAGTCGCAAACTTGACAATCTGTACCTTGCATTGTTCGCTCCGCTAAAGACCAGCAAATCCAGCTGAATCCTGTGGCGCTTAGCCAATCGTGTCAACATAATCCACCAAGGCACGTGGTCGGGCGCTGCGACACTTCATCCCGAACGTCTACACAACAATGCCGTGGTTCAAAAAATCCAAGAAATCTTTTCAACCTTCTCAAACCTTTGCTTTTTTCATCCCTACCCACATCGCCGCAGGACCCCTCGGCATCGGTGTGGAGCTAAACCCGGACGTTGGGCCCGAAGGTGCGTTCCGTTCATAGGTCGATTCGGTCTATCTGATCATCCCAACAGGGTCAAACGGCGGGAGAGGATTCACGATTGTAAATCGAGGGATCGTGAGTCGGCAACCCGAACCATCGGGTGTATCGACCGCGACTCCCGGATTCGAGGATACTATTATGGGTGAGTCCATTCTGCTGCGACTGATAAGGCCAATGCCTGCGATCCTGATAACGACACACGACACAGAACATCAGAGAGAAGTCCCCTTGGACAGACCGAACGAGCGATCCGGTCTGATCGCCCGCGATCTCTCCCTCGTCGGTCAGAGGAAGCCAGAGGTTCGAAACGAGGAGGACAACCAAGATCGAGGAAATCTCGCTGAGCGACCGCCGCAGGCACCTGTTGAAAATAAGTCTCAAGTTGTTCACCCTGGCGAAAACGCGCAGGAGACCGCTCAGTCGGGTGGATCTAAGGGTGAGCGCCGAGTCTCTTGCCGTCTTCTGATTTGTACTAAAATCTGCCAGCCGCGGGAAGAGACTGGAAGGACACGGCCATCGGGGTAGTCGGGATTGCATCCGACATTGCCATGGGTGTTGCCGAAGCTTTTAGCCCCCTCAAAGCCACCCTAGCGACCATCTCCGCCGTCTATGCTCAATACCAGGCTCGTCCACCATGCTCCTTCGGAAATTCGTTCTGACATATCTTCATTCAGGGAACCGCCGCCGTCAAGGACAAAATCGAATCCCTCGCTTTACGCATCGCTACGCTGGAGAAGGTTTTCGTGAAGTCCACAGATGATGAGGCTGAAAAAACACGCCGCGAAGAACTACAAACGTGTGTAGCTGGAACGAATCTTCACTCCACCCGAGTGCTGATAGTTTTATAGAAAATTCACCACCATTGAGGAAACATTGCGGTCGTTTTCCCAGAAGTCTTTAATCTCACGCGTTGCCGATCACGTCAAGGACAATGAAGATGTTTCTGGGCTGCTTGAAGATTTGCGGGAGGCTATCAACGACTATCAGGTTTGTTCGCGACCTCAGCACTAATCTCAATGTTGACAATGACTGCAGATGGTGCAACAAATGGCAATTTACGACCAAGGGTGCAAACTAATTGTATGTGTTCACCTCTTGGTCCCTCTTCTGAAAATTAACCTCTCTTGACAGGATGCAGGTCAGAACACATTCCACTTTTGGCAACCGGTCCTGACATGAGACACTTGTAGCTGAGAGGGCAACCCTCAACACTTTCCGCCAGGCCCAGGGGGCGGAGTACCGACATGTGGGCCGCAAAGGGTGTTTGAAGGGAACCCGCAGGACAGTGCTCGACGAGATTGAGCTGTGGGCAAGGGACTTTGCAAAGCTGCCTGTCTACTGGTTGAACGGCTTGGCTGGGACAGGAAAGAGCACCATCGCACAGACAATCGCAGAGAGGATGTTCGCAGAGGGACAGCTTGGCGCCTCCTTCTTCTGCTCACGAGACTTTGAGGATCGGAGCAACCTCCAGTTCATCTTCCCCACCATCGCCATCCAGCTTGCCCACAAGTACCCCGAATTCCGATCGGTTTTTGTCCCACTGGTACAGCCTGATCCGGGTATTGCCTATGAATCGCTGTACAACCAGATGGACAAGCTGATTGTTGGGCCACTCAAGAAATCTCCCATTCCAATTTCAACCATTATCATCATTGATGCCCTGGATGAGTGTAAGGACAAGGAGTCCACTTCAGCTATCCTTTCTGTCCTTGCACGATTTGTATCTCAGGTGCCAAATGTCAAATTCTTCCTTACTGGCCGTCCAGAACCACGTATCCGGAAAGGCTTCCGCCTCCCCCTGTTGATGAAAGCAACAGATATCTTTCTTCTCCATGAGGTCAAGTCAGATCAAGTCAACAGCGATATCAGACAATTCTTCAAGGAGAGCCTCCTGGAACTGGCCAATAATTCTGGACTAGATCACTGGCCTGCCAAAGAACAGATGGACCTCCTTTGTGAGAGGGCAGCAGGGCTGTTTGTGTATGCTGTAGCAACAGTCAAGTTCATTGATAGCCAGAACTATCCCCCCAAAAAACGGCTGGAACTCCTTCTGCAGTCTCCAGGGAGCAGTGTTCATGTGGGGGGCACCGAGTTTGATGAAAACACATCCCTGGATTCACTGTATAGATTGATTCTTCAGGGAGCATTTGGTGGTGATGGTGCTGAAGATGATTCCAAAGTCCACTCTGTTCTCGCTGCCATTGTCCTTGCTGCCAATCCCCTCTCTCCATCCGCCATTGCTACACTCCTTGGAATTGATCCTGAGGAAGTGACTCCCCTTTTGTTATCAATCCACTCCCTCCTTATCCTTCATGAAGACATCAGTAAACCTGTCCAACCATTCCATAAATCTTTTCCCGACTTTATCACCAATCCTGCCAGGTGTACCAACCAGAAGCTTTGCATCTCTCCCTCCCATCACCTGGGGCTTTTGGTCCATTGCTTGAACCTTATGAACAATACACTGGAGAAGAATATGTGTCAACTCCCAGAGGCTATTGCCAACTCTGAGGTCCATGACTTGCAGGAGAGGGCAGACAAAAACATCAGCCAAGCTTTACAATATGCATGCAGGTCATGGCACAAGCACCTTGTCAATGAGCCTACAGCCAACAGAAATGAGATCACTTCTGCTCTCTGTTGCTTCCTGGAGAAGAAGTTCTTGTTCTGGTTGGAAGTGCTTAGTGTCCTTGGTGCTCTGAGGAATGCAGTTGATGCCTTGAAAGTTATTGCAGAGTGGTCAGAGGTAAGCTCAATTCTTGTGTTTAGTTCATCACAAACATTTGCTGACTTGAACTAGGAGACATCACTTCTTGACCTCACCAATGACTGCTTTAGATTCATTGTGGGGTTTTTTGAAGTTATAAGCACATCTGCCCTGGATGTCTATCACACTGCCCTAGTTCTATCCCCCAAGGAATCCATGGTGCAAAAACAATATGGATCAAAGTTTGAACCACTGGCAACAGTCATCCATGGAGTTCCTGCTGTATGGGATCCTAGCATTGCAAATGGAAAGTTTCCAGAGGAGATTACAGCCACTGGATGGTCACCTTGCAGCAAGTTCTTTGCAGTTGCTTTGTATTACTCTCCTAAAATAGCAATTCTGGATGCAGTGACTCTCAAACAACTCTACACTGTGTACCCCCAGAGCAGGGGAAGTAGGTGGAGAAGGGTTGTATTCTCCTCAGATAGCCATTTGTTAGCAGGCCACTCTTGGTGGAATGATTGCATTGTCACTTGGGACCTTCAGACAGGTGGTGTAATTGGTGACATCAGCACACAAGAAGATGTTCATTGCAACTCAATGTCATTTTCTGAGTGTGGAACAATGCTTGGGGTTATATTTGATCAGAAAACCATCATGGTCTACAATATTCTCTCCAACACATGCATATCCTCCCATCCAGTTCAAGAACCTGCTGTTGATACCATTTGGACCTGTGGTGAATATCTTCAGTTTGCCACTGTTGACCCAGGGTCTATCATCATATGGCAAGTCAGCTTCACCTCAGGTCATACACCAACAAAGGTTGGCTCTTTGTCCACTCCAGAAAATTTCTCCTCCAAAAGTCTTGTTCTGCTCCCTGCCCTCTCTCAGCTTGCCTTTGTTGTTGAGGGCAGAGTGGTAGTATGGGATGCTCAACACCACAAGGCTCTCCTAAATTCTGTAGATGCTGAGAAGCCTGAGACTATGTCCTTTTCCTCTGATGGACAGTTTTTCATCTGTGGAACTGAGGGGACAGAATCCTACCTCTGGAAGAAATCTCCTGATGGCTATCTTACTCATCAAAAGCTTGTGTGCAGTGGTACCCAGAACCACCCATTTGTTTCCCCAAATGGGGAGTCAGTTATCTCATTCCCATCTGATGGAACCATGATTCAGCTGTGGCACATAGCAAATGCTCCCACCTCCTTCTCCAGTGTTTCTGCACAAGCTTCCCACCATCATGAAGATTTCCTTGTAGACTTTTCTGCTGATGAATCACTCATTGCAGTTTCAAAGAGGAAAAGCCACACAGTCACCATCTTGGCCATCAAGTCTGGTGCCGCTCTGTTGGTCATTAAAGCAGATACAGAGATTTGCGGTGTGAAGATCACAAAGGATAAAATCATTGTCATTGGTGATGGAAAGATGGTCACTTGGAACTTATCTGGAAGGGATGGTGATCTCCATGCTAATAGGGTTCAGACAATTGCCTTCCAACATACAGGAGATGTTGAGAAGCTATGGGCATCTGTGGCATCTAACCTCAACTATCTTGCCATTGGAAATGTGAAGGAATCAGAAGAAGATCTATGTGTTTATAACATGCATAATGGGGAAAAGCTTGCGTTTGCCGAGTCAGTAGGGTGGATACCAGGATTTACTCCAGATAGCTGTGGGGTCTGGAGTTCAAACAAGAATGGTAGAGTGGACCAGTGGACAATTGTTGAAGAAGCTGGATCCAATGGCATCAAGCTACAGCAAGTTGCAAAGGCCATAACTCCACAGGATGGTTTCCCCTGGCACTCATCCTGTGGCTACCAACTCACAGATGATGGAAGAATACTCTCCCCCAGTGGAAAGCCGCTCTTATGGCTACCCCATCATTGGCGACCAGATTACAAGTTACAAGTGAGGTGGAGTAGAAATATTCTGGTGGTATGGAATGAGAACCTACCAGATCCCATCATCTTGAAGCTAGAAGTGTAACTTTGAGTGTTTCTGTCCCTCCTATGCCTTTATCTCCATTTTGCATTCTGTTGTGTACAATACTTTGAACTAACCTGTTTCTTTTCTCCACTTCCTCAATTTCTCCAGTCTCGTTGCTCTTTGTACTAAAGATAAAAAACTTGATATGCTTGTGAATGCAAAATATGCTTTTCTCCTGTCATGGACATGTAGGCTCTGTTTATGTACTTGAAACTACATTCTTTCTTCACACATGTGTGAGTATGATGGTCAGTAGAATGCAAATAATTCATAACACTGTACTCTTTCATCAAACCTGGGAGCTACCAACAGACTTCACACTCTCATTGAGTTGTGGCAACACCTTCCAAACAACAAGTTGTGGTGGCACATGCAATGAGCAGAGCTATATATTAGGCCCACATATGAGAGGTATATGAGAGGTACATGGGAAAACCATAGCCAGAGACAAAACAAAAATGTGGGCCAACATTAAAGAAGAAAAGAGATAGACACAATGCAACATAGATGAGATGAGATGAGGAAAGGTTAGGTGAGATGGAGTCAAAAACACACAGTACACAAACACTGGGAAGAGAATGAACATGAAAGCACAAAGTGAGAGCCAGCAGATTAAACCAAGATCAATTTTAACCCCTCTTCAATGCAAGCAAAGCAACCCGTGCTTGTTGGAGGTTATGCACCTTCATCCTAAGAGCAACAGCCGCCGGGTCAACAGACCAAGTGTTGTGCTGACCCAACGCCGTCTCAGCCTTTGCCAACTCCGAGTCCATCACTGACATGTACATATCCAGGTCCGTCCTCCTTGTCCCCTGAGCGAGCCTCTTTGTGATCTCCTCCAGCTGCTCCCGGACCTGAGGAATCAACTCGTTGTACTTCAACCATAGGATCGCCAGCCAAAGCACCATCGCCGTCGGGTCGTTCACCTCCGAGATCACGTCAGTCACCTCCGGGTTGTCGAGACACCGCTTCAATGGCTGAGAGTCGTCAGGGACCGATGCGAAGTACTCCAGCAGCTTCCATTTCTCCGTGACGATGTGGGGGCGCCAGTGAGGAGAGTTGATCATTCCAAAGAGGACCGCAAGCGTGGCCTTCTGAACGTCGTGCGTGTGTTCGATGCCGTCGACGGCCGACGCCCAGTCCACGCACAAGCTCCGCATCTGATCGGGCTCCATGATCGGTTCGGCCGTGTTGAACCACCTGTCGCCAATGAGTGGAAGGAAGAAGAGGGCAGCCTTGCGAAGCTGGAATGGTTTGTTGTCCTGGTAAACGTAGCAAATACCCCGGACGAAGGAGGGTTCGGTCGGGTTGAAGAGCTTGAGGGCTTCGATCGTAACGGGACCAGAGGCGTAAGCGAGAGCACGCAGAGCATTCTGGATCGGCTCGTCATGATTTTCGTCCAGCCGAGTAGCCAAGTCAAAGTGGTGATCCAGGAACGCCAAGATATCCTTCGGATCCTCGACCCACGGCAAGAACTTGTCCCACTTGTAGGCACCGTGCATGGCGAGGCGAGAGGCGTCCCATTTCTTCTGCTGGGTGTAGGTCTCAGAGAGCGGAGCCTGCATGAGGACGTGGAAGAGGTTGTAGCTCTTCGTGGCGATGTCGTTCTCGGACAAAGGCGCGATTAGCTCCATAGTTGCCAGTGCGCGGTCGATCTCTTCGGTGGTGGCGGTCGGGTTGCTGAACGTCTCGACGAGCTTCTCGTAGATCCTCTCTACTTGCTGGTTTTTCTCGTGACTATGACAAACAATTGAGCTTTATGCAAGATGAACATATAGAAAATGTTACCTCTTGTCAATGACCAACAAGTCGTCGATGTGCAGCTTGATTCCAAGGACCAGGCCAATGATGAACAGACAGTCCGTTACAATCGGCGCGGGAGGGGGAGGCTCGAGTCCAAGCGAATAAAGGACAAATTCTTTGACGTCATCGGGCAGAGGCTGGTCTTTCCGAAGGACGTCCCAGGCGCGATAAAGTAGAATATGACCCATCCAGGCATGGTGAGGAACAGAGAAGGAGAAGGTCTGCCAGTGCATGTCTTCGAAATCGCCGAAGACGCGATCGATGATACCCAGAGTTGACTCGAGGTCCGAATCTCCCTCGTAACGTCTGAAGCCGATAATCGGGTGCCGGCTCGAGATGGATTTGAAGACGGCCGTGTCGGATTCGTCACCAATGCATTGGCGCTGGATGGCGAGGTGGAGGAGGGCCTTGGCGCTGAGATAGGCCTTGTTTTTGAGCTTGGGGATCACCACGGGCCGCCCAGATGACCGGTCAAAGCACTCGAGGACCGTGTCATAAACTCGTTCCAGCGGCGTGGTCCGGATACCGGCATGCCAAACGACCTCGGGGATAAACTTCATAATAGCTAGCATAACGTCCGCGTCCATCGACATCTCGAACAGCCAGGCGACGCAGTTCGAGTCCAGCACGTAGCCTTGCCAATCAGTTTCCTTGTTGAACAACGGGGCCTGTTGGTCAGCGCCAGCCAACGCCAATTCGATATGATCGCCGATCGTGCTCGCGTCGAACGTGTTGAAGCTTCCCAAGTTGTAAGGCCCGGTCGACTTCGGTCTCGGCTGCTGCCTTTTCTTTCTGAAAGTACGCCTGAACCACTTCCTGAACCTCTTGAGGTACTTTCTGTGTTCGTCGTCGAAGCGAAGCATGAAGCGGATGATAAGAGAGATGGGAGTCTGGAACGGGCAGTTGTATGATAGGGTCGCGGCGGAAACGATGAGCAGATAGAAAAGGACACCGAACGAGGTGAAACCGATGACGACCCCGGCGAGGACGTTGTCAATGGTGAATAGGTAGTCAGAGAGGGCGTAACCGAGGAGGAGAAGTGCAGCTTGGAGCATAAGAGGAAGGCTCTCCATGACGAGGTCGAAGTGCCATGTCACCATCCCGTTCATCTTGCGCTGCCGGTGTCGGCTGCGATCGATGACGGACCCGCGCATCTCCGCCTGGGTGTAACGGTTGAGCCACTGCTTGCCGAGCATGGCAACGAACGCGGCGAGAAGGGAGGCAGCCAGACTTGCATAGAGAATGGCTTCAACGCGGACGATGTTAGGACTGGGGCCAGCCCACTGGGGCAAAACGGAATTGAGGTCGGCTGGCGGGTGGCCGAGAGAGATGTTGGCGAGGATCGTGAGCACGGTGTAGCTCGACTGGGTGTAGTTCGGTTGGAGCTGACTCTCGACATCGACGATGAAGGCGGACGTGACTGCTGAGAACAAACCGGCCTGGTTCCCCATTAAAATTGAAATCAGTATTGCAAAGAGAGAGGACGCACGAAGATCAAGGTGGTATTCAGATCTTCGTCATATTTCCTCATGAAGTCGCGGTCATACTCGTCGGCTTCGCGTTGGAACTTGTCGTAGAACTCAACGCGAGCACCACTGGCCATTCCAAGGAGGTGTGGAAAGAGGGTCGGCAATGCCTTAAGCATCGCGTCCTCCAACCTGAGAACGAAAAACGCGGTTAGAAATGGTCAGTTACAAAGTCATGATCGCACTCACTGTTTCGGATTGATGACTGCCTCCCCCATGATCTAAGAAGGGCCGAGGGGGATACTTTTTTCTCGCTCGATGCTGGGAGAACTGAGACGGGGTCGAGAGGAGTGGACGGAAGGAGGTAGGGACGACGCCCAAGGTCGGCAAGAGAGTGAAATCAGTGACAATCAGAACAGGGTATATATAAGAATTACGTACGAGAGCAAGGCGCTGAGCGCTGATATCCGGATTGGAAGAACGATGGGCGAAACAGCCGAATGCTGACAGGGACCACACCAAAATGTGATGGACAACGGTGCCTTTGCTCGCAATCTGAGTTCGCGCTACTCGTGTGTCTCGTGGTAGATGAGTTGCGCACTGGGTGCTGAAACGCCCATAATGAAATTGCACCACCGACGCACAGAATGGCGGATGCGCTCACACGATGACATCGGAGCAGAGGTAGAAGATCCAAAGAAGTAGCCGGGGGTACTAGACGCTGCTCTAACCGACTGAATTCGAGAGCGGGTCAGAACTCAAGGTGCTCGTTACAGTACGTATCCTTCAACCTTACTGCACCAACGAACCGCTCAACCTTGCCTACATATGTATGTAATGAAGTCGCAAGTATCCCACAAGCCGAAACACACTGAGACTCCCCCTCAGTTCATCAGAATCTGCGCCCATCCGGCGTCCCACATTCACGATTCTTTACCAAATTTGGACACAACAACAGAACGGATCACATCGATCTTCTCACGATGAAAATGTTCCTGACTCATGAATTTCACAGGCCAAGTGGCTGGGTTTTGGGGGTATCGACTGACGAGGAGCAAATAACGCGATGCCGAGTCCACCTTGGGCGTGATGGCCAAGACGATATACGCACAGCGCCGTGGAAACTGGTGGAGGAAAAGAGGGAGCGAGGGACAAAGCGAGCGTAACTCAGGCAACCGTCGTCGTCCTCTCTTCTCAAATCTCTACTCGACCATGGGAGGGCTGCTGCTTGCTCTCGCAGTAACCCTCGTTACCAATCAAAGCTAGTTACATTCCTCAGTACGTGGGGAAGACCGACACCCGCTTATTCGCCATGATCATCATCCTGCGTGTTACAAATTTGATCCCGCAGTTGGTTCCGAGGCCTCTCCTCCAGAGAATGGTAAAACAGGTCTTCTGTGGCGATGCCTTTGCGTCAGATTGCCGACACCTCAACATACAGCTGATATTCTATGCGGTGCAAGGGCGAACGATGACCTACATGGAGCAACGGCCCACTCGGTCAAGCGCTCATCATCAAACGTTACAAAGGTTTGTTCGCCTCTTCGGACGCATCCGCACAGAGTCTGAGCAGACGCCTGCGTTTGCGAAACCCTATCAGCAGGTTGCCACCGCTCCACGGGAGGGAAAGGAGCCTCCGTTAATCTGACACTTCCTGTGTTCCAGGAACGTATTCTTCTGTGCGTCTGTTCGTTTCCAAATATTACAAACATCAATAACCCCAACCCTAGAAACCCGGTACACCTTGAGGACAAAAGCGCAGGAAATTTTTAATCCGGCGATGGAAGAGCGGACTTCGAGCCCGAGATGGAGGACAATCGGTGGCTGTTGGGTGGCACAAACCCGACCCCCTTCGTGGCGTCCACCCCCTTCCGCCCCCCACGCCACAAGTCAGCACTGCAGCTTCAGTGGCCAGTTGAATGGCAAAAACGTCCATTCTTGAACGTTGAACCACAATTTACGGAATTTGAAATCCTATTCAAAGTATCCACAGGCTTGAGAGCCCACCCATCATTCAGCGAACCAAGATGATCCACGTTTCGGTGTACGTCCTGATCACGACCCCCCAGTATGTAAATACAGAAAACCCAAATATAACGTCCCAGCCACCCCTTTACGTCCTCCAAAGTTCAAAACGTTGAATCCTGCAATGCCTGCCAAATGCTGAAATTTTCTGATCTCGACATCCTTGTCAGCCGATACGGGCCATAACCTTATTTTGCATACCCCATCGTCCCAGCCGTGTGGAGTCGCCAGCGACTAGCTCGTACCTGACATATGCACTCAGAATGACGTATGCAGAACAGGTATAGGTACAATCCGGTCAGGAGCGAGAACGAGCGATGAAGTAAACAGTACAGAACAAACGCCAATCCACGGCGAACAAGAAAGGTTATCGGAAAACCAACACCGAACGAGATTTGCAGAACAAGCGAGGGAGGGGAAGCGATTCTGTGTAAGGGTATGACATTAATATAACCGAGCGACCCAATGAGAGGATAAAAGAACCGTCCAGAAAATACCAACTGACTCAGGTGAAAAAAGAAATGAAAGCACACCCTCAGGGACCAGTGTGAGTCGATCGAGGAAGCGCGAGCCCCGGCGTATTACAAAACACGATGCCTGGTGTGAATTCCCAAAACTGCGCACCTGAATGAGACAAGGCGAAATGAAGGCGGGATGCTGGGAAATTCCAGGAAATTCCCCTCGGCGGTGATCAACTGTCACCGGATCCTGCCGGGGAGGGAAATGAGCAAAGCACAAGCATGAGGATCAGGGGTGGTGACGATCGACGTGGACCCGCCGTAAAGTTTCGGGAGATGAACGGTTCCAAGATTAGGACACCTCGGGTTTCCTCGTGCCGATGCCGGATGCGTGGAAGGAGGGTGAGCGATAGGATCCTAGGATCCTAGAACAGAGTCTCCTCATCCGCCCCCACCGCTTTCTCCTCCTTCACCCCCTTCAACGCCTCCAAACCCTTCTCCAACTCCATCATCCATCCCTCCTTCTCCTTCGTACTCTCCCCGAAATCCTTACACCTCCTTATAACCCTCCTCACCTCTTCCATCTTGTAACCCATTACTTCTTCAAACTCGTTTAGATCCGCAGAATGTCTTGCCTTCGTCGCCCTCGTCCGATCCACCAGCGTTCGACGAGAAGGGTCGTCCAGGACGTGCCAGTGCCTCCAAGACGCCTTCAACCACCCCTTGACAGCATCCCGGTTCTCCGCCTCAACCAAATACGACAACACGTCCGGATCGTTCAACGTCTCCGTCAAATCGAAATCCAGAACCCTCAACTCCGCGATCAAGGCCAGCTGACCTTCAGGAATCTTCAGATCAGGCCTCCAAACTCTGGACCTCAACATCTTCAAAACGAACGTGAGATTCGCTTTCGTGTTCGTGTCGTACGCCCGATTCATGTCCACCACGCTCTTCGCCCAGCTCGTCGTGAACCGCGCGATGAGTTGCGGCGAAGCGGGGAGGGGGTTAGGGCCAGATAACCAATTATCCGCAACGCAGTAAAAGAAGTGGATCGCCGCTTTGCGGAGGGGCAGAGGTCGGTCGTCCGATTCGATTAACCCGCAGATACCAGGGAGGAGCTCAACCAGAAGTTGTTTCGAGTGTTCAGGGATCAAAACCGGAGCCGGGTCCTTATCGACGTGATAAAACGCCGCAAAGGCGCACCTGACGGCGGTCTCATGGTCTCTCTCCAACTCAACCGCTTCCACCTCTTCGATTCCAGCTTTTTCACCGGTGCCGCGACGAGTGTATTGTCTAGCGATATGATGAACCAAAAACTTGAGGACGTTCGTCGGGTCATCCAACGCAGGTTCGCAGCTTGTTCTCCCGAAAGCTAGTGTCAGGGCGTGACGAGCGGCTTCCCACTTGAGTGCTTCATGTTCGGTGCCGTACGAGGGAAGATCGATGAGACGATGGAAAAGGGTGTAGGATCGAGAAGTGACAGTGGCGCTATCCATAGGCGGGAGAAGCTTGAATGGACCGAGTGCATCCCCGACGGGTAGGATCTCAAGCCTGTCAAAGAAATTGTTGACTGAAGTCTCGAAAGCGAGTCTGTGATGGACATCAGATCATGTATGCAACCCCCAATGATAAGAGCCTACCGTTTGTCGGTGACCAGGAGATCTTCCGCATGAATCGGAATGCCCAACGAAAGAGACAGCATCAAGATACAATCTGTCCCCATAGTCCAATTCCTCCATTCCAACGTCTGAGCCACAAATCCATGGAGACTCACGTCCAACCGTCCGCCCTTCAACCAAACGAGGCACGACACAACATGAACCATCCAGGCCCGATGGTGGTAGGACACCTTGGTTTCACTCCAGTCGATCTCACGGTGCTTGTCCATGATGTAATCCATCAGCCACAAGGTAGATTCGAGATCCCCGTCTTCCTTGTGCTGACCGTTAGCGAGCTGGACGTGGTGAACCCGGGCGCGTGAGACGAACGAATTATCGATGGTCCCGGTGACGCGCATCTGGGAGTAAACGTGGACGAAAGCCTTGGTCGTAGAAAACGCGTGGTCCCTTAACCTCGAGACTAAGCTGACCTTCTCATCCTCGAGATCGAAACAGTCTATAGCCTGGTCGTACAGATACGGGAGAGAAGGACTGTCCTTGATATCGCGATGCCATACGACCTCTGGAATGAAATTGGAGATGATCTGAGAGGCGGTTTGGCCTCGAGCGGTATCGATCATCCAGACGACACACCCCGCGTCGACGTTATATGCCTCATGGTCCGTCTCCTTCTTGCTAAACAGCCTGACGGCCTTTCGTTGTGGCTGATCGACCAACGAGCGTCGTTTGTTCCTAAGCGGGTTAAACAATGGTAAGAGAAGTTTCAGGGTTGTGGTCCGATATAGCCGTGTCGTTCGGAGCCAGAGACGGAAAATTGCACGTCGGGTCCGAGCGATATAACGGTTGCGGGAATTATCAAGGCGGTAGATCGAACGAAAGATGTGGGAAGTGGGGGTTTGGAAAGGACAGTTATCCGCGATCGTCCCAGCAATCACGATAAAAACGTAGAACGCCAATCCGACGGAAGTGATCCCAATGACGACGGAAGCGACCGTCAAATTGATGGTCCAGAGGTACCTCGAGAGGGCGTACCCGAGGAGAAGCAAGGCAGATTGGAGCATGAGGGGGAGACTCTCCATCACGAGGTCGAACTTCCAGGAGACCATACCGCTGAGTTTACGCTGGCGGTTCCGGCTTTCGTCAATTTCGGAGCCCCTCACAGTCTTGCCGAAGCGGTTTAGCCACTGCTTGCCCAACATGGCGAGGAATGCAGCGAGGAGGGAAATGCCAAGGCTGGCGTAGAGGACGGATTGACAGACGACGATGTCGTGGTCTGGGCCGTTCCAAACCTGAAGCGGTGGTACTTGACCGCCGAACGTGGTGTTATCGAACTTGTAAATCAAAACGCGAAGGAGGGCGGCGGTCTCCTCGGTAGGGTCTGGTTGCAAGGCATTTTCGATGTTGAGAACGAACCCGGAAGTCACTGCTGAGAAAAGACCAGCCTGTGTCCCCATAAACGTCAGCTCGGTAGAGGCAGCCGATGCGGGGAACGTACAAAAATGAGCGTGGTATTCAGATCTTCTTCGTATTTCTTCTGAAAGTCCTTATCTGCGTGCTCGGCCTCCTGTTTGTATTTTGCGTAGAAATCGGCTCTGGGATTTGAACCCTTCTTTTCCGAGTCAGATGGCTTTGCGGTAAAGAATTTCTGGAGGGCAACAGTGAATGCCTGCTCCATACTGTAGTTCGGAAGAGATCATCGCTGTCGTCAGTACGGGTAAGGCGCGTTGGGTCATGCGAAGGGAACGAACTTTCGTTTTTGTTGCTCCGCCTGCTGGAACTTTTCAGCGAAGGTGCTCATGGCGATGGAATGAGTGTCGGGCCAGGCCTCAGACGAGGCTGGTGGCTGTAGAGAGCAAAGAGAGGATGATGACAGATTGGGTGTCCCATTTTCAAACGGGCTCAAAGTCCGCTGAAGGATCGAAATCACGTATCGGCCTGATCGCGACAGATGTGTATTTCGTTAGACGCTTAGTCTCCAGGCACAAAACGCGAGTTGCAATTTGCAGCCGCGTCTTCCCCTGTCTTCCCGTCTGGAAAGTACGCGACGATGTTGGGCCACGGCTGGCCACGGACGGGACACAGCTTGAAGATCACTGAGCGCCTCGGCTATGGCCTTGCGTTCTTATTTTCCTCAGTCGACGATTATCCACTACAGGTTTACGGAGACCGAGGGCGGATACACTAGCTTATCCGCCTGCACGGCAGAATAAAGGCCGAGGACACGGTGTGACATGGACCTCTCTCCAAACCGTGTCTAGGATTCTCCTGTCGCGGTTCCCACAGACCCCACCCATTTCTGGCCCAAACCATTCCTCGAGCCTCGGTTGTTTAAATACCCCCTGGCTCACGAGCTACGCCCCCTCAAGCACTTCCCCCAGCCACACTCGCGAAAGGATGCATTTCTACTCTTACGACGGATGCGACTCAGATTCGCCTGTCTCTGACCTAATCTCCGGCTCCGACTCCGAAGCGTCTGGTGCGGAGTCCCAGCGATCTTTCGTCATTCTACTGGACGACGACGACGACGACGAAGTTGAAGAACCTGTTAACCCACTTCCGTTTGACAGGCCCAAGAAACCCCTCCCGATGAAGTTCGGTGGTAGTTACCGTTCGTCGTTGAAGGAAGAAACGACCCAAGGGAAACAGGCGCCTTTGCCTGAGGTGTATCACACGATCAACTGCGCACCAGCATTGCGCGACAAGAGTTTGGAGGTTCGTCTCTTCCTCAATGCCTCAACCAGCCACCTCAAGCTTTGCTTTAGGAACTCAGAGTGGAATGCTATCAGCAGAGCCAAATTGCCACGAGGGAACCCCCCAAGCCGGTCACCGGCGGAACGAGAGGAATCCCCCCCAGTTTTTTCCCCTGGCGTGATACAGATAACTCAATTGCTTCAGTTGGTCAGGTGAGAGCACCTGGATTTCGTCATCCTTGTCAAGCTTATCTGACGCCCTGCAGGTCGAGCCATTCGTTCAGGATGTTTCCATGGATGATTGAGCGTTCAGTGGTACTTAGCGGCCATCTAGTTTCTCTTGTTTCGTCGCGTAGTTTAGTTGCTTCTTGATTATTACTCTCTCGCAGAGGGAATGACAGACTGTACGGAGATTAACAGCGTCGCCCTGAGCGTGCTCTTGCCTCGTGTGTTGCTCGTGGCATGTCGCCTCGTTCTAAATCGAGCCGGACTATAACGCGTGAGGGTGATCACCCGCCTCTGGTTGATATCCCCGATATACCACAATATCGCGTCCGTCTTCATTTTTTCTTCTCTCTTTTCCTCCTTCGCCCTCTCATCTTCCCCCGGGGTGCGTCAGAGTTCGCTTCTTTTCGTCTTTTGCCGCCTTGACTTGGCTGGTAAGTGGGATCCAACCAGGCGCTCCCGTGGGTGACAGAACCACTCCCCCACCCGCCTCGTTTTCCTCAAATTAGCCACGTACATTTCTCTCTCCCTTCCCCCCACTGTCAAGATCCCTTCACGACCAGCGCGACATCCGCGTCGTGCGCAAAAAGTTTGACGATAATGGACTCAACAGTTACTTCCATTGATCCCTCCGTAAATACCCAGCGTTCCCTGTTCCTCACTCTCTCTAACCATTCTGACACCTACTTTTCCAGTCTTCAACGATATCAGATACTCATACGACCGCCACGAATCTAATCTTCACGACCTCAAGTACCCAATCCAACAATCCGTCCTCTCCGACAGCTTTGATACAAAGTAATCCCGCCGATGGTGGGAGCAAGTTCCCTCTCGCCCCAGTTATCGGCGGTGTTGTCGGAGGCGTGGTTTTAACCATCATTTTGGTCGCAGTCATCGTGCCATGCGCCCGAAGACGGCAGAAGAGACTCAGGTGGATAACGGAGGGCGACGGCCATCCGAACGTGCTGCGGAGGGACGTCGAGGCCAGCGAACCCCTCAAGGGTTCCTACAGGGATCACTCGAGGAGATCGTCGGAGGACAAACACAGTGTTTCATCCTCGGGACATCATGGTACGTTTCCTCCTACCTTCCTCTCTCCCGAAGAACCACGAAGAAAGCTGACTTTGAACGATTTAGGCTCAATTCCCAGGAGCAAATCCAGTCCTTATTCCAACTCAAATCCCAAGTCTCAGCAACAACCGTTAGCCCCAGTGATGGAAGACGTTGCGATGAGCAGCTCCTCCCATGACAATTCATACTTCCCCGTTCACGGTCCTCCTCCCACCTCTTCCACTGCAAGACTCAACCCTACCTCTCAGATTCGAACCCCTCGTTTCCCTAGCTTCGAGAGACTTACATCTGCCTTCCGCTCGAGCATCTATTCATCCCCTTCTACTCGCACTTCTCGAACGAAATCCTCCGCTGCCTCGTCTGCACCCTCTCGTTCGCGCAGCCGGAATGCCTCCCGGCGTGGGCGCAGGGAAGAGCCAAAGCAGCTCAGCATCGACGCTCTCATCAGCCCTATGAGTCTCCACCAGGGAGTTGGTCTGGGTAGGGATAACGATCCCATGGACAGCATGCAGATCAAGCACGTACGAGGAGCGATGATTAACGACGCCAGATACGAGACCGCACCGATGCTCCGTGCGATGAGCGCACAGAATAATTTCTCCAATGCCCCACCTCTCTTTCCGTCACCAACTAAGCCCACTAATCCGGGACAAAACGGTCCCGCTGGTCCTACTATGCGCGCGCCCACGCCTATACACGAGCATCATCTTCCACTTCGAAGGGATAATTCCATGACTTCGCGGGATCCAGGATCGGTGTTGACAATGCAGCCCACTACAAGCAGGTTTTACCAGTCCCAACTTCCCCCTCCTCAACCGCAGCTTTCGAGGGAACCTTCAACCCGACAGCCCCAACCGCTCCCGTACCCAGATCCCGTAAGACCTTCACCTACGGTACGGCGTCCAGAGAAGGCACATCACCCTTCTCGATCGAGCTCGGACGGATCGAAGCACAAGCATAGAAGAGAACGAGAGCGTCCGCCCGAGCTCGTACAGAGCTCTACTCTGTTACCCACGTCGGCGATAGACCTAGGCAAGCCCTTTCAGGTTGTATATCCTGTTGGGAACTTGGACGGGGGTACTGGCAGACACCACCGCCGAGGTTCGACGTCGAACAACCTTGACCGCCAAGGAAGCCATAGACGCACACGTTCCCGCTCCCGCTCTACCTCACGCACCCACTCAGCTAGTAACAACAATACCTTGGTTGGGGCCGGACATTCCCATTCACGATCGTTGTCAAATTCAGGGACGGCGACGCTGGCGAGGTCACATTCTGATTCGAGGGGTGATACCCCGACCGGGACTGGGAATGGAAGCGGTGGGACGAAGTTGAGGAGGAGTGCTGAGCGTAAAAGACCGCGGGGGGAGAGGCCGAAGATACCGTCATACGAAGTCAACGGCCATCCACCGATTGGCTATGGGCCTGGGCACGAATTCAACGGGAATTGGAACGGGAATGGTCACTACATGTCGGTATGACGCCTGGTCTCCTCAGTTGCTCACCCTGATCGGCGATGTCGGGTGACTCCGTGCGAGCCAGAACTGGGGGCAGGTCCTTCCCTTGGTGGATCAATGGCTAGGGATCAATTCTTCAGGCGACAATTTTGAGATCATCACTCCTTCGTCACTCCTCTTCCTCTCATTCCTGATTTTACCTGCCTCCTTGTGCCTCATGCCTCTAGTCACCCGCCCTTGGAAGATCCGCTGAACCCCGCTTCCTGGTTACTACCTTGGCCCCGATCTTGCCGTATCACTGCCCCGTTGGATACGTGCGAGCTCTGTTGGACTCTGCGATCAACCAACACATCACCTAACGTATACTCTTCCTTCTCTCCCTTACCTGGCACACTCCGACCGACGACCTCCTGACCATCAGCGTTCAGCCACTCGGAACGACGGCACTTGTTGATCGTGTACCGTCGGGTCTCCCGCTCACCACCAACTGATGTTTCATCGGTTCCTCCTCCTGTTTGCCATCTTATGTCACACTAATCAGATTACACTAACGCCGGTTCGACGAACCGGGATTCGGAACTACAGAACGCGACGAAAACAACGAACTTTTGAATGACCTCGGATCCAGGACTTTGTATTTTTAGTCGAATTTGAGATGGTTCTATCTTGCTTCAATGTGCTCATTTTGACCACAGCCTGCGATGCATTTGTTGATTCTTTTGCTGCTTTGGACCAGGCTTGCGCTGCTTTTGTTTTCTCATCTTCACTTGTCCTGTCTTTTTATTATTCGTGTAGTTGACAACTCTTTTAACCCCACCTCAGCGATACCTCACCACCCGCCATGACATCCTCTCCTTGGGATACTCCCAGCTCGCCCAGAACCCCCCTCCATCCAAATTTCCGTTGTTTTTCGTGTGTATTTGATATACTTATATTGCGTTCGCTCTGTCGCTTCGGTCGTGCTATCTGCAGTCCTCTTTTCTCGCGTACAAACAACACTGTGCTCATTACATACTACATAGACATATAAGTCATTCACGGATCGGGTTCGCCATGCGTCCTTGGACAGCCTTGGGGCTTGCCATCTTTTCTTGATTGAATCGTTGAGCACGGGTACGGAAACGAAAGCGGTAGACGGAACGACGGCAAAACGAAGAGGATGCATATCAGCGGGTTCTAGTGAACATCGATTTCGCCGCGGGATGGCTATCCGTAACTCTTAATATTATCATATTCGTCGTCGCGGAGTCTCGCGGTATTAGTAAACCGACCTGAGAGCGGTCGACCGGACTCCCTTTGCATTTGTTAAAAGTCCATAAATATTCGTCTACACACGTTTTGTAATCTTACGGATAGCCACCCACTTATATGAGGGCAAATATAAATGAAATACATGAGTCTCGATAAGTTACATAGCTTAATAATATTCCGGGGTACATCTTGCCCGAGATAAGTGCCGAATAAAACATACAACGAGTGACGGGCGATAAACAAAATAAGTATTGAAAAAAGTGGTCGGGAAGGTTCTTGATGTATCGTCCTCGGGTCACTACAGCGAAATGCCATTCGGTGACCTCGGAATTTTCGGGACGTCTCAGCGTTTTGGGGGGATTTGGGTGAGAGACTCTTCGCGAGATGGCGGGGTGTTCGGGGTGTTCAGAGTGGCGAAGTCGTTGAGCATAGTAGCCCTGCTGGGAAGGTGGATTCCATCGGATTCCACGGGCGGTATCGGGGAGTTCGGGTCCCGCGGGGTTGGGTATGACCCTGCAGCTGGGGAGTGAAAACCGGATTGCGACGTGAGCCAGGAGAATAGTGTGAAGCTGCAGCGATGGTAAATATCCGCACAACAGAGGCGTGCGAGTACAGGTTTAAACGTACCAGGATCGTCACAGTCACCGGCACCACCGTCGGTAGAGGGAGCGCAATGACGGTTGGAGATAAGTTCTACCTCCTCGTTCTTGACAGGCGTTGGCACTGGAGGTGGGAAGAACTTGGGACCCTTGGAACTCGCGGCCCTCCTCCGCTTCCTCGACTTGTTCCCGGCACGGAGTTCGTCGAACCGAAGAGGCCTAGGGCTCAAATGCGTTCTCTCGTATAAACCGCACTTGTTGCACACGATCTTGCCAAGCGTGAGCGTCGAACGGCGCCACGAGGGCGGTTCAATCGCGCGGCAGTTGTAGCATAGCCTCCGTAAGTATTGCGTTTCCTTGGAAGAGGCTTCGTCAGTGTACTGAATCAGAATCACGTGGGGAACGGGATAGCTAGCAACGAGAGAGGGGGAATGGGTCTGTCGTGGGTTTGTGTACGACTGCGAGGGGTAAATGGGGAGCCGATGACCTTCGAGCTTGGCGCATGGACCTTCTGGACGCTCGTAGTCGCGGAAGGAGGTGGCTGGTGAAGAGGAGAGATGGAATTGTGCTGGATGACCGATGGGAGAGCCTGGAACGAGGGAAAGGTGGGGGCTGTCAATCGACGAATTTTCAGGGTGGATGGAATCAGTGCGGGGAGGAAATGAAGGGTCGTGTTCGAGGCCCAAGGAAGCATTTTCCCTATCCTGACAAACGTGGGGGAAGGTATTGCGACGCATCGCAGATGCATCGTACCGCTGGTAAGGATGGAGACCGTGAGCAGCGCTGGGGACGTTAGTCCAGGAAGAATACTGGCGACGATTTTGGGAGTGGTCAAGGTGAGGCACATCTAAGCCAACGGGGTTGGCGTCGTGGAGCTTCTGCAAGAAGGAACCTCTGGAGTTTGGGTAGGGAACCTGAGGAGCCTGACCTTGCCAGGAGTTGCAGACGAATGAATCACCGTGGAGATCATTTCTGATTGCCTCAGGGTCAAAAGAGGGTTTAGAGTAAGGGGAACTGCCGAAGGACACGTCGTTAGGGGGAGGGGAAGGAGTGCGGGCAGTTGAAGTGTCCTGGTATGAAGCGTATCCGTCGAATTGCAACGAGTCCATCTGGGCAGAGGAAGAGCACTGGTAGGTGGGTGTGCGGGCCGAGGGAATACACAAAAGAGAGAAGATATAGGAAACAAAACCACCCAGACGAGCTGAACGCGATATGAAGATCACGTACATCTTAGGCTTAGGGACAACCTTTCTACCGTTGTCAACGTTTGGAGGTAAAGCAAATTACGACCAAAGGACTTCGGGTACTTAGGAACTCGTAACCACAGTTGGATAGCTTGATGATTTGGCCCATAGTATATGAAGTGTCCCTGTGGCGATCATGATGTGCAATCCCGTTTTTGCTGATAAGCACAGGCGGATCAAGATCACCATGCGTATTTCGTTGATGGCGGCCACTTGCGGCCTCACTGGCCTTAGCTCAGCGATCCTGATACACATCTGCGCGCGCGGGGTTAGCACGTACCAGCGGTTGATTGGAGTCCGGGGGAACCCATTCTTGGCTCTCTTTGACGGCCCGCAGGGTAATAGTTCGTTTTCAGCTGGTCTGTCTGCTTCACTTTGGTGCATAGGACGCTCGACTGGGAATGAGATCGAGTTGCGTACTTGGTTTCTGGAAACGAATATATGAGGATCGAACGCAGCGTAGGGTGGATTGATGGGCCTGGGTAGGCGTGAAAATGACGACAGCGACCTGACGGTGGTTAGTCATTCTGTCCAGTTATGGCATGAGCAAGCAATGTACTTGAATTGATGCAGCTTACAGGCCCAACCACCAACGAGCGTTAGACACAGATGCTAACAGGAGGGAAGCTCGTCCTAATCGGATGGGTGCACACCAACGACCGTTCCTCCGCCAAAGCCAGTCTCAAGAGCAGTTTAGAAAACTCTTCGGGAAGTGGTTCCTCGAATACAGCTCTTTTGCCTTGTTCCTCCTCGGATGACGATGTGGCTCGAGTTACTTCCGTTTTGCAGTGAAGGCCAGATCTCGACGGCGGGTCTTCTAGTGTAACCAGAAGAAATACGTCTGCCAGCGCGCCACGTAGAGCTGAGGAACCTGCTAGACAAGTTCGATGTAACTCGCACCTCCAGGAGCTCTAGATCCATGTCCGAGGGTCGGAATCTCTGTCAGGGAGAGGCATGTTCAGAGACACCTGATCGGAACGATAAGCGTCGGTCGCACTCTCCCTCGAAATCCAGCCCAACCAGTGTTACGGTGAGGAGGCTGCTCGATGCATCTTCCACATCGTGGGAGGGAGTGAAACCGCTTGCTGCGGGATCTGGATTGGAGGTTGAACACGGCTCGCCAATCCTTGGTCAGCAGTTGGTCAGCAGCTTTCCGTTAAGACTCTGACGGACGTGGTTCATGGTTGGTAATCCTGCCCGACACGCTGCGGAGGATCTGTGAGGACCGCTGACATCGTATGACGTCAAAGCACATCGGATGCGGGTCAGAGTGGGGGGTGTTTGAGACACTAGGTCTCTCGGAACCTTTGTCGAGGTGGATACTTGTCGGGCGTCGGCCGGTAACCAGTCAGTCACCGAGCCCATGACGATGCCGGGCTTCCGCAGGGGGAGTCGGTGGTCTTGGAAGCATAGAGCTCGGGCGATAATCGATAAAACTCGGCAGTCGGATACATTTTCGGGTCCATGGCGCGCAAACGATTTGTGCGCGGCATCCGCAACACCGATCAGAAGGGCAAAAGCGATGACCGATGTCACTTCTGCATAGAACTGTGCGTTCTGTCAGTGAGGAGAGACGGAGTGCGTGGGTCCTAATAACAAATGGAATTTCCTGCTAGGACAAGTAGAGTGGGTCACCGTTACGTAAGGTCCTGGAAGGTCGGGGAGTAACTTACCTCGAGATTGAGCGCCGTTTGCCTTTTTCCTGGCGCTTGGGAAGGATGGTTTGGAGAAGGTGTTAAATCCGAGCCCTGATAGACCCATTCGCCGAACTGCTTTAGGCATGGGCACCTTTCAGTGAGGACAGAAGGGAAGATTGATGGGTTTCCTCGCCCGTTCGCATGAGCGGGCAGGAATATAGTACAAGCGTGCAGCCGAACGCCTCCAACGCGTTCCAGGTACGATCCGGATTGCGCGTCGCGACGGCATAGCTGCTCAAATGAACGTTAAGCACTAGTTGGGCGGGAACTCGGTCGTCGGCGATCGACCTCAGAGGAGAGTGTTGGGCGCCTGCAGGTGAGATTGTCGGGTGAGTCCGCGGCGGTTGATTGGCGCTAGTGATATCTTGGCGCGGCACCAAATTTCGCTTGTCCGGGACGTATACCGGACCGACTCTTGAGCTTCACGGCCTGAGCCGATTTGCACCGCTTGCTTTCAATCATCCATGATCTAACGACATCTCGCCACTTCCACTAGAGAGCAAACGAACGCACACAGCGCATAACGACCAGATCAACTAAATAATCTCGGGTTGGGATCATTGAAACTGGATGCTCTCACTAGAACCATGGCCGATACTACCAAGGTACGTGCCCCAACGCCTATTTGCCTGAGTGGGGGTGCCACCTTCAAATACTTTCATCCGTGCCGTCAGTATCTCCGTCTGCTGATGCAACTGTGCTGATTTTGTTTCACGCTCTCTTATTGTGGATCACTCAACGTGATGTAAATGTAAACCCGTCCGACGGTACGCTTGCCGAACCGCGTTCGCCCCGACCTCAGACTTTGAAACCGAACGAGTGTCAAGCCGAAGGTACGTGTGTGCAAATACTCTATTCTCTGGCCTTTCCCCATCGCCTGCTCATTGGGCGGACTGATAACTTCCTTGGCGCCGAATTAGCGTGCGATCTCCAAGCGTGTTTGGGCAAGAACACTTACGATCCATCCAAATGCGACGCGCAGCTCCGCAAACTTTACGAATGTTGCGGGAACATGTACGACAGGACGAATGGCAAAGGCGAATCCACCGCCTGTCCCATTCCTAGCGTCGTCAGGAGGTGGCTCAAGTCGCATCCGTAATTCCCACTCAAAGCTCACTTTACGAGCCCAGCACGCTTATTGGAAACACGAGTACACCTGTTAGAATGTACCACCTCGAGGTTGCGTAGTCTCAATGTTATTTGGACGGAGATCACTTTCGTCAACGCTTAGCTCGGCGTTCCCGAGGTTTAGACTCTCCCTTCGAGATCGACCATTCCACGATACGTCGTGTCGCTACGTGCTTGGGCGAGTAGTCACCGGCCACCAGCCGAGATCTGCTTTGTTATCTCCGACGTTTACTGCGCCTTACCAGCTCTGGCTTCAGAGTAGAGGTGCTACCCCCCACGTTCGTCCTTCCTGCTTCTAAAGGTGTTACCTAGCCCAATGTGTCGATCTTAGGCTTTCGAATTCCCTCACAAGAGTATCACACCGCACCGCACCGTTCAGACGTATCTGGAATTGGTTTTGAACTTTCACCGGTACTACTAGGTTACCTGTTTTGTTCTGATCTAAAACCTGGGATAATTTATTGATAAGCCCCAGGGCGTCGGATGAAACGGGTGCTAGGTGCTAATAAGAGACCGAGAAACGTGTGGGTTCTCTCGTCGGACCCTCTGCCCTCCAAACCGGCGCATGTAGTGGGAGGTATGTCAGGCTCACAAACGGGATAGCAGGCCAAATAGAGGGATATAGGTAGTTTAAGGATGCCGGCGGTACCGGTTCCCCTCTGACAAAGCTGAATCAGATCTTTATTGAATTCGCTCACCTTCTTCATAATCATATGAGCCTTGCCACTTCGCTCTGGGATCTAAACAATTCACCAGCTGGCTGCGTCGGTTCCACCGTTCAAACTGAGGTCGTGACTCGATCGGCCGGTATCCCGGTCGGCGCGGAAGGCAAAAAGATATCGATAATAGGCGCGGGAAAGGAAGCCGATTGTGAGGGTGTGGGGTGTGGAATGTGAGTTAGAGGTGGCTCCTTGGGAGGAGGCGATGAATTGGAGTGCCCCACTTCCGCTCCGCTGTGATTTCCAAGCTATACCGACGTCGGTGAGCCACAGTAAGATCTAGCTTCTCTGAAGGGAAGTCGCATCTCGAAGGGGGGCTGAGAGTAGTTTCGAGGTTCGCTTCGAAAGTGCGGAGAGCAAGCTTATTGTTGTAAGCCTGCAGTGATTCGCGATCGTAGACGAACGGTGCGCGAGTTCTGGCTGAGTCCCAGTAAGCAACTCCATCGGGGCGCGTGGTGGGATTGATAGTACACCACCAATTTCCGCGTCGGACAGAAGACAGTGTATCTTCCACATTGGGTCGTCCTGATTCGTGAAGAAGCAACGGTGAATTCTGTAGATGGAGGAGGGAGGAAGCCCAAACGTTGTATGTTGATGAAAATGCAAAAGAGCTGAAGGGGGTGAAAAAAAGAGTTTGGGCAGGCATCCTTGATTCGATGATGATTGGATCACGAGATGTATTTTCTCAGTTGAGTTGAGGCGCTTGAGCGCTGCCCAAACCCGTTTAGGAAAGGTGTGAGATGAGAGATGTCCCTGCAAACGAGCGGAAGCAATTTGTACCACCCCTCCCCTCTGAGGAAGGAAAACCGGAAAGACCCTTCCCACCGCCGGAGGGGCCCTCTGGTAAAATTAGACGATCGTAAGTGTCCCACTAGGGGGTATGCCGAACCCACGCGCTCCAGTGATCCCGGATGTTCGTTATCCCCCCAACCGCGGCCAGGTCGAGGAGCTACGTTGATATTTTGTCGGCTGGTTTATGGTCCTAAGAAAAACATATATACACGGGAAGATGCACAGCAGGGCACGAAAATGATTCCGGTGCGCGCGCGGGAGATTGGCCCCAACGAAAGGGTTCGATACATTGATCAAGTAATCACAGGGTGCTTCACCAAATCGCCGTTACACGGTACGCGCCAATCAACTAAGCCATCATCTCACCTTGATCTTGTACCTTCTCCCAATGAATCGATATAAAGGGATCGTTGTCCTTCCTCCGAATTCCCCAACTACCGCCCCCCTCTCCTCCTCTTTAAAAAGTCTGACCGGTTATCTCTACCTCTCTGATTGAGTGCGCGCCCTCAGATCATGAAAGGTTTCAACCTCACACCGTCCAACTCCTCGCTGCGGACCGCCGCTCCAGAGTTCAGCTCCTCGCTCAAACGGTCCGCAAAAGCTTTCTCGTTCAAGAAAGCGTCTCTCAACTTTCACAAGAGTGCAAATCCGACTCTGACCCCACGATCCTCTCACGACCGCTTCGCTCGCTGCAAGCCCACGACCGCTACCTCTACCTCTACCGCCGGTGCCCCCGCTAGGGTAGGCGCAGACACACCAGAGTTCCCATATGGCGATGACGTGATCTGCATCTCGCGCGAGGACGGATTTGATTTTTCGGTGGACGAAATATCGCCTGATGAACTTCAAACTCCATCCAACTCGCCATACGCATCCTCCTACTCCTCCTCATCGTCCTCCTCGTACCACCTGCCACCCGAATACGAAGATCGATCGCCGAGTCCGGTCGACGAAACGATCGACGAATACGATCCTCGGCGTGGGTCACAGCTTTCGATGGTCTCGTCTTGGGTGGGCCACCACCTGGAAGAACTCGACCTTTCCTATAACGAACAGGGCGTTTACGAAGTCGAGATCGTGACCACCGCCGACGGGTTTCCTTCAAGAAGGGACAGTTTTATCCTTCCGCCTGGAGAAACCTTCCAGTCCTTCCAACGGAAACGGAATCTTCCCGTCGTTCCTCAAAAACACTCATCCAAGTTGACTCGCCCGTTGCCTTCCACGCCTCCTTCCACTCCGGGTGTCAACCCACAGACGCCACAGACGAGAACGATTCGACCGCTACCTCCGCCTCCTTCTCCCTGGTGACTCTCCGTGACCCGGTTTCATTGGACACTTTGCTGGATACCAGACGCGGTTTATCTCTATCATTATTACATTTATCGCTTTCCAGAACACTATAGCCTCGTATGTGTAGTCCGACCAGTACCTGTACCTGTATCAATATGTAGATATGCTCACGATATTCCTAAAACGAACAACCGTCCTCATGGTGCACTCGACACATCGGATCAAACCATTCAATTCCAACTGAGCTGAGACCGAGGGAAGCCGGCGCTCGCTTTGGCATTCATTTACGGTCTTCAATCTATTCGCCACCGCGCCCACACGTGACCCAGCGTTCTCTGGCCACTGTACATAACTGTTCTCCTTCGTTTGAGAAGCTTACAAGAGATCACGCACGCTTTTACCGTGTGAGGTGAGTCGGTTTCTGTTCTGAGCCAACACAGTCGGTTCGAAATTGATCTTTGTTGTCTTCATTTACACCCAGATTCCCTCGCTGACACCGCATCTGACGTGGACTTATTGTGGCGTATTATTCTGCCCCGAAATTGATTCCCCCGGAACAACTTGCGACGTCCTTTTGCAGTCATGAGTCACAATCCTGGCGCGGAGTACTACACTCCCCTTCGTACTGAAGATCCGGAGCGCCACCAGAGTCACGTTCCTGAGGAGGGCTATCGCGTCACGTCTATTCCGTATGGCGGAAGTCTAGACTTTACCCCTGTAGCTGCAGGCTCGTCCTCCCAGGACTCGTACACGTACACCTATCGTTATGGCCCACCTGGACTCGCCGGACTGCTGCGGAACAGATACACGTTCGCTTGCGCGTTGTTTGCCTCCATCGGTGGCTTGACCTTTGGGTACGACCAAGGCGTCATCGCCAACGTGCTCGTTATGAAAGACTTTTTGGAGAGGTGGCCGGACGTCGGGCCTTGGGAGAAAGGTGTCATGAGTGAGTCGACGGGTTCCATCTTTCGTCGTGTGTTCGGCTTTTTACCGTATGAAACGGGAATCATGACGTTTTGCCAAAACCTGTCGGCCTGTTTACTAAACGTCGACGGATGTATATAGCGGCGGTGTTGGAGTTGTTCGCCCTGGCAGGGTCGCTGGTTTACGGCGTGTTAGCGGACAGGTATTCTAGGCGGACGACGTTTTTTACCGCTTGCGGTGAGCACGTTTCGTCTTTCGATCGAGATGCCGGAATATCGAATGAGCTCACTCTCTCGACCCACTTGTTCGTATCGAAAGTTGTTTTTTGCGTTGGGTCAGCTTTGCAATGCGGCGCTCGTAAGTTTAGCGACCTCGTGGTCGGACGGGCCATTGGCGGTTTCGGCGTCGGTGCCCTCAGGTGAGTTGTGGAACCCGCGCTATTCGTTTTTTCCTTTGGGGAATCTTTTGGGCGGTCTCGCTCTCGTCGCTCGTCTCGGCGTTTTACTCCTGGGGAAAAAACAAGAGATGTCTGCGAATGGCAAAACGCCTCGTGTTGTGACAGGCGCTGATCTGCAATTCAGTTGTTTCTGCTGTGCACGTCTCTTCTCCACCGCTTGACATGATCTATGATCTCCACTTTCATTGCCACCACTCTTTGTGTTTCCGATGACTGATGTTTCGCCTTTTGTTTTTTCTCCCCCCTAATCTTTCGCTTTTCTCTCTCACTGGTTCGAACAGATTCTAACCTCATGATTCTCTTACACCCCCCGCGAACAGTATGCTGTGCCCGCTCTACATGGCCGAGATAAGTCCTCCGGAATTCCGGGGGGCGTTGATGGCGATGGAGCAGTTCTCCATCGTCCTCGGATGCGTCCTGGGCTTCTGGGCCGGGTTCTTCACACGTGGAGGTATGGTCATTCCCCCCGGTTTTTTGAACCCTGACATTTCCCCCCACCCCCGCCCGCCGAACTGTTTCGTTTTACGGGTTTTTTTCCCACTCTCGTGCCCTTTGTCTCCGCCTTCGAACGTGAATACATAACGGACGTGCGCTTCGGCGTGATGACCCTGCAGCGGGTTACCCGATCGGTGTTTTTTTTTTTTTTTTTTTGCATTCCCTTGCCGTTCCTGTTCCGTGCACTTCGGCGCGTTGCGTTATCGTTTGCCTCCATTAACGCCTTCTCGTGCGTTCATCCATCCGTCTTCTCTATTAATTCTTTTGTTTTCCTCTTCTGCGATGTACAGTCGAAGGGTCTGCTTCGTGGAGGATCCCGCTCGGGGCTCAATTGATCCCCGGTCTCGTTCTCGCCACCGGCTGCGTTTTCTTGCCGCCCTCCCCGAGGCTTCTGGTGGCGCAAGGGCGTACCGATGATGCTTTGCAGACGCTGGCAAAGCTGCGGTTGAGATCAGAACATGAGGTTCAGGATGATCCGTTGCTTCGGGTGAGGGTTTCGCCTCGGTGTTCCTTTTGGGCGTTTTTTCGTCCGCCCTGTGGGTTTTTTTTTTGGTGACTGAATGGACGCTTTGGTAGATCGAGATGCTCGAGATGCAAGTGGAGGCTCGACTTGTTAGGCAAACGCAAAACCTTTCGTCGTCGTCATCCGGGACCGGCAGCGGCATCGGTCTTCAACTGAGCGAGGGCGAAGAATGTTTGAAATCGGGGTCATTTAACGTCACGGCCGAGTTCGAGTCGTGGGCGCGGCTGTTCAGCAAGAAGTTTATTGACCGGACGTGGATCGGTATATTGATGATGGTTTTCCAACGTGAGTGCCACTCGAGCGTTTCTTTTTTTCCCCGGTGAATTCCCCCCCGTTCCCGCGGTCGCGTTCACACCTGTGTTCATAACCGACGGGGATCGTGTGAGCCCCTTCCCCCCGTGGTTTTTTGTATACCCGGGCCCTGAACGCATGGAAATCAACCCTTCTTGTAGATATTTCATCCCCCCGCCCAATGTTAAACCCATTTCTGATCGTTCTTGACACTTCGCATGGAAAGTTCTGACCTTGGTTGTTTCCCCTCCCTGCTTATTATGTACAGAATGGAGCGGGATCAACGCGCTGTTGTACTACGGTCCGACGCTCATCCGAGAGATCGGGTTAAAGGGGGACACCGTCAGCTTGGTCGTCTCGGGTGGGATTGGGATCGTGCAGTTTATAGCGGTGTTACCTGCGATCGCGTATATCGATAGCGTCGGCCGGAAGGCGTTGTTGAGAGGTCAGCGCTTCCGTTGCTGTCCTTTCCCCCCCGTGAACCTGACTTGACGCTTTTTTATCCCCGTATTACCAGGGGGTGGGATCGTAATGGGATGTTCCCATCTGGCGATCGCGTCGCTCGTCATGTTTTTCGGACGTGATTGGGGGTCGCATTCGATGGCGGCGTGGGTTGCAGTGGGGTGAGCGTTTCCCTGTATCCTCGATGGAGGATATCGGTTAAAGGTTGCGGTTTTTTTTGTGTGTTTCTTTCAGATTTGTGTATCTGTTTACGGCGTCGTATGGGGTCAGTTATGGACCTATCGGGTGGGTGTTGCCGTCCGAGGTGTTCCCTCAGTCGGTGAGGAGTAAGGGAGTCGCGTTGTCTACGGCATCGAATTGGTGCGTGCGCTTTTTTGCGCGTCCTAAGCGTGCACAGCGAAATTTCCCCTTTTTGGGACGACTCTGACTTCTTCAGTGCGTTAGGTTGAATAATTGTGAGTACCCCACATACCCTCGAGGTCGAACAAAGACCTCAATCGGCTCGCTCTCTTTCCTCAAGTTCTTATCGGACTGGTCACACCCGCCCTCCTCGCCACCTCACCATCGTGAGTTTACCTCATCACGACATTCCCGAAATATATACCGGTGGTTGACTTCGGTTGGTGGGCGGCGCGGCCTTGAACTCTCGAAGGATAACGTTCTTGATTTTCGCGACGGCGTGCTTCGCCGCGTACTTCTGGGCGACGTATTGGATTCCGGAGACAGCGAACGTGTCGCTTGAGGATATCGACACCTTGTTTGGGAGTACGGCGGGTCGAGAGGATTTGAGGATCAAACGGCAGGTGGGTGGGTGGTCCACGTCCCATTTCCTTCTGGGCGTTAAGTTGTGTTCTGCCGGTTCGGTGACTCACGTCCTTCCCTTCCTTTTTGTAGATCGAGCGCGAGCTTGGGTTGCACGATCTTATACAAGAGCTGGTTCGGGGATCCAGTTTAGATGTCGACGAATGACCGCGTTGGTTCAGTGCTATCGAGGTTTCGCTCAATTAACAACTCGGGTCTCTGGAGCTTGCCCATACAGGGTTACACTTGTACACTAGCACTTCTTCCTCACCGGCACCCTCCACCCAATTCATGCATCTTGGAATATCAACCGCACGCGGGGCGCAAGACGCTCCGAATCCCCGAGGCGACGCTGCAGAGGGCGTCAAACGGAATTGGATTTTCGGAGGTTCATTATTAGTTGGATATTAGGTTTTTGCCCCCCCCCCCTGCGGATTAGAAGGGAGTGTGATTCCGGTAATCAAAAACTCCCTCACGCCGTGGCGCCTGCACAGGTGGTTCCGAGCGTCTGAACGGAAGCAATGCGCGATGCTCGCGCTCGACGGATTCTCTGTTTTTGTTTCTTTGGGCACAGAAGCGTGGTTTTTACCATACAATTCATGTACCCCTTCAATAAGTGAAGCACACATACGCACGAATGGCACCCGCACGATGAAAAACGGATTCGTCATTGCTGTGCAACTAAATGAGTGAATCTACGGGAACCCGATACATGTAAGTTATTTGGCTCTTCCTTCCTCTATGTTTTGATTATGTCAGAAACAAAACTTTCTCGGTTAGAAGATATGAAAACATGTGGATAAGCGCAGTGTGGGATGATCGCAGCAGCAGACCGGGCGCGTGCTGCCTTGCAGGGGAGATGTCGATGAACAGGAAGACCAGGGGGAACACGACTCACATGTATGTGATCTGGCGAGGGAAGTGAGGCGGACGCCTGCATCATACGGGACCTGAGAAGCGCAATCGAGGCTGGGAGGGTAGGCTGCCAATAGTAAGATCGGTTTCTTTGG